>CM067480.1:21994777-22035305 GCA_034552555.1 Semaprochilodus insignis | reverse complement strand
GTATACCACAGACTTGCACATACAACGCACAATTTTTGTGTCATCCAGCAGAACAGGACTGTGCTGGGATTGGCTGAAATGCTCTAGACCAGCTTGCATGCTGAGGTCTTGCTTTGAAATAGTGACCTTGTTTAACTTAAAGCACTAACCAGTGTCTAGCCATCAATGACTGAGCTAAAGCTTTTAGATTAAGAGCTTTGTTAAAATAACTTACTCATAACTCTAATCCATTGCAGTTAGAATGCACGGGAAAATGTGTGCTATATGTTATAGCTAGTTTCAAATAGTAGATTGCGTACTTTACTGTTGTGTAATTGTTCTGCTTTATTGAGAATCATCCCTCTGCCTCTAGGTATACAGAAAGTGCAGTTTCTGGACCGAGGCTCACCTTGCGTTATCCAGCCTTAGTCATGCTTTGTTGAGGTGTTGCAATAGTACATGGCACACATCAGTAATACCTTAAAAGTGTGCTTGACCTGACAAGTTTGAGGATATGATAAATACTAGTGGAATGTTGGCTGTGATAAGCTTTTATGTTGCTCTCTTACAGCGGGATTAGCTTTTGCACTAGGATTAGCTTTACAGTAGGACATGCTAAAAACTAGGGGTGGGAATCTCTAGCATCTCATGATTTGATTCAGTTTGAATTGATTCAGTTTCTGAAGCGGTTCTTTACGTATGTTGCTTTTGTATTTATAACGGTTCTTTATTTATATATATATATATATATATATATATATTTTATAATTATTCCAGCCTAAGACTAGCAATCGCTGTATAGTTTTGCCATCTTGCGTAATAGTGTGTGATATTTGTAGTTCACAGTCGAGTCACATTATTATGACCACTTCCTGCTTTTGAGAGCAGCAGTGCGTAGTCACGGTTTTCGCAGCATTCTCTGGGCTCACTCATCCATGTGGAAGGCACTCTTAACCGATTTGGGTATGAATACATCCTTGCATATCACGTACACCCATACATGCTGATTGTCTTCCCTGGGGTGGATGGGATCTTCCAGCAAGACAGTGCGACATGTCACGCAGCTAGAAATATCCGACATTTGTTGGAAGAGCATGACCAACACTTCCAAGTACTACCATGGCCCCTAATTCTCCAGACTTGACCCCAATGGAGCATCTGTGGGACCACCTCAGTCGTTGTGCTCACTCTGTGGATCATCTCCAATGCACCCTCCCGTAGCTGTGGGATGCACTGCACTCAGCATGGCTGAGATACCTGTGATAGATACCTGTGACAACCTACCAGGACCTTATTGAGCCATTCCCGGCCTGTCTAGCTTCTGTCCGTGCTGCACGTGGCGGTTACTGACTATTATGACTGGTCATAATAATGTGACTCAACTCTGTATATGTTATGTAATGTACCCTCAGCATTGCATCTCAGTAGTTTTCGTATATCCGTTCATCAGTGTTGTCTGACTTTATTATCCAGCATGCATTATTCAAATTAAACCATTGTAAGTCCCTAAGACTATTGTGGCAACACTGTAGGATGGAAGTAGCTGTGTTTACTACAGATGAAGCAGTGATTTCAGTTTTTGCCCTAGTGTCCCTGTGCCAGTCACCTGACCCATGGGTAACGACGTCACCCACAAGAGAGTGCAGAAAGGCGGTGCCTGACCCTGACATGTTGACGAAAGCTGAAAGTGGAAGGAGGACGTTGGCCGTGAGAGATGGCAGGAGATTAACGACAGCCATGAGAGGCATTAGGATGATGCCCCAGTCTTGAACCCTGCCCACTAAGCTCCGCCACCCTGTCACTGTCGCTGCTCAGGCCACTGGGATCGAATATCAGGCTTAGTCTAGTGGCCTCGCTGTGGAACAGGAGGCAGGACTTAGGAGGCGGGGTTCAAGACTCCAAAGACTTCATGCCTCTTGTGACTGTCATCTTTCGCCTGCCATCTCTTGTGAAGTCCTCCTCCCACTGTCACTAGCGGCTTTCGGTGGTGTTTGAGGTTTGGGCACCACCATCACGGCCTCTGTTGTGGCTGTCGTTGGTGCCTGTGGGTCAGACGACTGGCACAGCCCTGTTAACATAGGCCGTATATCTTTGTTTCACCTTCATTTTAAACTAAAAACAAAGACAAAATGAAGTCAAGATTTTTAGAAAGAAAGAATCGTGATGCAATATATTTCCCACTCCTAATAACCCATTAGACTGTTGACTGTGCTTTGCTGCAGTAGATGCAGTAGCTGTGCTAACGTGCTAGCTGCTGTGCTGGCTGGTTAACTGTGTTTGTGTTTTGTCCATGTGTGTCTGTGTGTGGGTGTTTTGTCTGGATGCAGTGCTGAAGACTGTGCCCTTTACCGCGCGCACGGCCAAACGGGGCTCGCGCTTCTTCAATGAGGAGCTCCATTATTAAAGTTTAGGCTCTCTATTAAAGGTTGCTGGAAAGAGTGTGCGCTCTCTTTCCTTTTTCTCTTGTTTTATTCACTGTGTGCACCCCTTCTCACCTCTCATTATTGTTTTTTGGGTGGGATTAAGACTTCTTTTCCTTCCCTTGGGGGTCACTCACTCGCTCACTCCTTTGGATATGGTCCAAGCATAAGTGTGTGTGTGTGTGTGATGTCATGTGGGTGTGCCCATATCACCATCCCCATCCCCTAAAAATCCTTGCATGAAGAGTTGGGAGGTTAAAAGAATGAAGTCCACAATCGCCATTTCCTCTGCATGGAGTGTCTACAAGAATCCATATCCATCAGTGTAACATAACCAGCACCACCAGTCGGAGCAAATGTAATGTCACAGTGAGCCAATGATGCCACAGAACTAAAGCTAGAGTCAGTAGAATAAAAGAGGCTTTTGAAATCTGTAAAAGTTTCCTATTGCAGTTTCAGTGCCAGCGTACTTGTCTTTGACCTTTAGAATCACATTTCTTCATTTGCGGTTATTCCACTGTGAGGATAAAGTAAATCTAGCCTGGAAGTGTTAAATCTCTGTGCTGTGAGCGCCCTCTGCTGTACAATCAACAAAAACACAGCTGCAAGAAGTCTGCACCAAATTCAGGAGTGCCTTTCAAACTAAACTAAATTAATTATTAATTAGAGAGGGAAAGTAAACTGTCCATGTCTTACATCAGACAATATAAATGAATTACAAGTTAATTAATTTCAAAATGAATTATGATCTTGGACTAAGTTTAAATGCATTTCTTAAGGCATTATTGGCTTTGTATGTGCCATTGTGTCTTGCTTGAATGTTCATCTGCCCATGGTAATATATGTGTATGATGTCATTGCTGTTGTTTTTGCATTGTTTGCATGATATTGGCTTCCTCCATCATTGCGTTCATTCACTCGCTTTGCTGTTTATTTCCGTTGGCATTTCTCCTCTTGGCTGAGCTTGGATCACTTGCCATGTCCCAGCTAGCTTTGTTGGGGTCTTGTTAAGGCGAGACACTACAAGTGAATAGGGTACATTTTTAAAACAGTGGTTGCCACTGTAATGTTTGCCAGTGGATTACTGATATTTTTAGTTTTTTTTTTCCAGTGGATTTTCTGCAAGAAACATTTTGCTTCTATGTGTAGAGATTACAAGAATGGGCCTTATAACTCAGATCTCAGAAAAAGGTAACACTTTGGTTCATAAAGTTACCTGATGCCTACATAAGCTTTTTATAGCAGCTGACATAACCCTATGTATATGTTTGTACATTCTTGTTCTAGTAGGTTATATTTGTCAGTTTTGATGTTAGCTAAAGTAGCATTTGACAGATTGACAGATGATGCCTATCAGAATAAGCATTTATTTAACATTTATGTAGGGTTATGTCAAATGTCGGTGTTATCCAGCCTTATGAACAGTACCCAGAAAACATGCATCATATGTGAATAGTGGTGTTAATACAGCGATATGTTTTTTAAATGTGTAAATACACACATATAAATATTTTATGTAGACTTGATTAGATTTTACAGGAAAAAAAGGCTTTTCTGTAATGTATGGCACAATATTTGTTATGCCAAGATTTTGGAAAATACTGTTTAAAGAAAGTGGATAAACATGCTAAAAAATAGACACACATTTCTCGTATTTTCATGATTACATGTCTGGTGTCTAGAATAGTTAATGTTAATAGATAGATAGAATAGATAATGTTATGGATGCAGTTAAGCCAGAAAATAATTAAAATGATCCACTGAATTGAAAATCGGTTCTGCCTGTAGTGTCTTGCCTTTTGACCAGTTGCATGAAGCATGAAGGGGGTTGTTTGCATCTTGCTATATACTCAGTAGTTTCTACACTGACAAATGATCTGCTTCCATCTAAACACACTCCGCATCTGGCTGCATGCATGCTCACTTTATTAGCCAACACTAATCTGTAAAGATATGCATCCTTGTTTTATACATGCTCTCGGATATTTACATGTTTTGTAATTTATTTTTCCTTTCAGACGTCTTCATGCATAGTTGGGCGTTTGCTTCATAGCGTGTTGCTGGAGGTCAATGTGCAAAGCAGCTTGAGTGTTTGGGACAGTTAAAGCAGTTCTGCTTTGGTTTGCTCAGTGAATGCTTGTGCTTTCTATACAGCCTTTAGTACTTCTCATACTTAGTAATGATTCTGCCTCACCTTCTGCACCTTTGCCCTGTGACCTCTAATCCTTGGGCATCTTGGCTCGGTGTGCTTTGCGGTATCAGCCTTTTGGATTGACCTCTCTGTCTGGTCACCTCTACTTTATTTTAACCTCCGTTTTTGTCTCCTCTCCTCTCAGCCTTAAAGAAGAATAATATTACTAAATTTCCCAATGTGCACTCGAGGGTAAGGAACTCGTCCAGTAGCACCCCAGTGGTGATGGATGGTACTCAAACCTGGCAAGCATCTCTTTCTATTTATCCCTCTCTTTTACCTAACAGACATGTATTTGTTCTGAATTAATATCTGTCACAGTGTCCTCTCTCCCCCTTTTTCTCCTTGTCCATCATTTCTTTTAAAAAAACAAAACAAACATCAGGGCTATTTCAGTTTGATTTATGGGACTGGCAGAGTGTGCAGGTACTTGTTCCAGTATCATCTGAGACAAATTTTTGATTTTCCCTTAATAGTCCATTAATTCCGATAGATGGTACAGTCTGGGCATCGGAACACCTACCTCAGAAACACCACCCTTACTTGAATAGCCCTGCTAGTCTTTTCGTTATAGTGCATGTGTAAAGTATAACCATGACTAATGTAGAGTAGATTCTGCATTAATGTCAACTTAACTTTGAGTAGTTGGTCTTACAGATGGGCATAAGTTAAAAGAGGTCAACCTCTTTTAAGGGTGTGGTCAGCGATGCTTAAAGATTTTTCCTCTTGGTGAAGCAAGAGTTTTGAGTGATGTTTAAAGAGGAGAAGCACCAAATTTGACATTTCTCTTGAAGAAAAACATGACTTCAGATCAAAACCCTTTTAAGTAATTGTCTACGAAGCTCAAGCTGCCTTGTCCGATTGCCTGCCAGCACACTCAGCTTCCACAAGAAGGCTCTAACAACACTTGACACAAGTTTTATCTTATGCCTCCGCCAGATCTAAGAAACCAGCCTTACAGGCGCGCTGACGCAGTGAGGAGGAGTGTCCGGAGACGCTTCGATGATCAGAACTTGCGGCCAATCAACAATGCAGAGGTGGTCATGTAACGAGGGCAGAGTGGATGTGATTGGATGGGATGGGGGAGAGGAATCGGGCTTTTAGCCTCTTTGTGAAAAGGACTAATGAAGGATTTGAAAGACAGAGGAAGTTGCTCTGAAAGGTCAAGCTACTTTTGACAAGCCAAGTGCCTGAATTTAACATTGTGTGGTCAGATGTTTGTATGTTTATTTTTTTGTATGTGGTTTTACTTCAAGGAATACGACTTGACCTGGCTTTCCCCGTTCAAAAACTGGACAAATGGATACGAGTGTTCTAGAAAAGAGTAATGATATTTGGGAGGTGCTCCCGAAATGCTTACAGTGAACACTCATTTATATACTATGAAAATCCATAGTAACTTCTGACATTCCAGTGTTAATTGCCATTGCTTTGACTGCACAACGTGGTTTGAAAACCCCTTTTCCCATACTGTAACAAGGGCTCTGCGTATTCATAAGATTACAGGCATTTTGAGTTTTTGCAAAATCCAAAAGAATGCCGCTAGCTGCGGTCATGTGTATAACCACACATGACCACAGCTTTGTGGAGGACAAGACTTCACAGTGATGGATGGATGTATGAATGGAGACGTATATACGTAAATATGAAAGCATTATGTAAAGTAGATGGTAATGGGAAATTGTGAAATGTATATAACAAATATTAACATTTCCAGTCATCAGTGTTAGCGGACCAAGTACGAAATATCATCTCACCTCACACTAGTGAAAGAATTAAAAGCTTGCCTTTAGTCCCAAGGCAGGGTGTGGACCTTATTAAAGCTGTAATCCAGTAAAGCTACTAATCATGTCTGATGGTGAATGGCCAAACTGAACTGAATTCAGTAAGAATATACAAAGCCTCGACAGACTGCGCTGTCTAATGATAACAGTTTGAGTACAACTACAGTGTATACCAAAGAATACAACCAGCAAGAAAGGCACCTCAACAGTACTTGATTCATTTTCATGAAAACTGGACTCTCTAAAGAGTACTGTTGACTAATAAAGAGGCGATTGCACTTTGTCACCAATAACTATACCTTTGAAATACAGTATTTAACCACTAATGTAAATCTCTCTCCATTTGGCTCATGTAGCCAGTTCTCATCAGCATCTAGCTCTGTTTCAGAACGCCAGGTAAAAGATCAACATTAAAAAAAAGAATTCGGGGAAATAATTGTACAGATTTTTTTTACAAAATTCTTTGTTTTTTGTTTTTTTTTACTCCTTAACCTTCATTAGCACAAGGTTAATACTGTACATATTGTTTAAAAGTGCTTAAAGATTTAGCATCCTGTGTTACACCATTTGAATGTTATTTTAACTTATAGTTTTTCCATTTTGTATATTTAATTCAACTGAAACATGAATCTGGCGTATCTCCTATGTAGCAGAGGGCTCCGTTTTTACGCTTGCCTGGCAGTATTAAGGCATTAGAATAACTGACACCATTTGAAACCGTAAGTACATGTAATGCATTGCAAGATAATACTGGCATGTCTGTATGCTGCGTTTTCATGTCTTTTATGCATTCCATTCCACTTACAGAACTGGATCAAACTGGCATGTGTTTGTCATTATTTCTTTCTAATCAGAACTGTATCTTTAGGCATTGTATGCTTACAGCAGAACTTTGATTTTAATAAGTTTTGTTAGATCCACTGTTTGTCAATGCCAATGATTAAATAAACTATTACATTACTATAAGTTGGCTGCATATCAGTCATTAATCGGGACACAGTTGAATGAGAAACTACAAAAAGGGGCGAGAGCATAGGTTTCCATCTCAGCCATGGAATCCAAACATTTGCTATTTTGCTAGTTGTGTAATGTTTAAGGGGATCTATTAGCAGAAATAGAATACAGTATGCGAAACTGTTTTCAATAACATACAGTTCCCTGTAACTACAATCAGTGCACGACTGTAGCCTTTCAGGTCTACAATAGGAACGGGTCAGCTGCCAACAGAGACTGCCATGTAGAGCCACAATATTGCTACAGTACCCCAGAGCTACACACTGGCTGTAGGGAGTACATTTAATGTTTTTACACTGAAGCGGCAGCTTGAATATAGTGGTGCAATTTACATAAAACTCCAGGAAGAATATTATCCACATAGGATTATTACTTATTCTTAAAACTACAAAGCTGAAATCTGCTTCATATTTGCTAGTATCTTGTTCGCATTTTCCCATGCCACCTTAAATGGTGCCACAATGTAACAGCAGGAGCATTTAGGGTGGAATGGGAACGTGAGAACAAGATGGTCATGTTCTTATCAGAAAATAGGGGGGGTTCCAGCATGCTGCTATATGCAGCTTCACCACTAGAGGTTTACACACTGCTCCTTTAATATATTATTGAAAGAAACTGTCACTATTTCGGAACCACCAAACGTGATGCATACAAAATAATTCACATTGGGCATTCGTATTACATTTTATTGTGTGAGTCAAAAGTACTGCATGTTTAAAATACCTTTTGAGAACAGTTCATTCACAGCAATAACTAACTACTCCATCCAAATGGGTGATATACAAATGGATCCGTTTTTGAAAGGCAGTCCCAGGTTTGTTGTTTTTTGAATTCACCTGTAAACAATCTTTTAAAGACAAACCATTGGCAATTACAAAATAAATGTACAGCTACCTAAAAACGTTTGAGACGTTGACAAAAAAAAAAACCCTATGAAAAGGATCAAATACATGGGAACCAAAAAGAACACCTCATACACATAATGGAAGTCCATCATTTACTCAGTGTTGAGCCTGATATGGAAGTGGTGTTCTTAGAAACTATGAACAAAGGTGACCGCAATTTTCCTCCATTTTCACTCGCGCATTCTCACATGCTCCAAGCTAGAGTGCTATGCAGAGCATCATCAGGGTGCATGTGGTGCAGTACAGGCTTTAAAAGGAATGCATGTTTGACAGTGTCAACCAGAGAGTCGGAACAATTGATAAACTGAATGAGAAACTAATATGAAAAGGGACGTCTATGGTGCATCTAACTGTTCCAGGAGAGTTCTTCTCCGCTTCTCCAGCTCTCCTTCACTCAGCTCACTGCCTGAGGTGTCCCAGCCTCCCTGAGAGAAAGAAACCGCTATTGGTCAGTTACAGCACATACATGTGCACTACTAAAAGGTTTACTTCACCCAAGAGATCATCTAAACTCTTATGGAATTAAGACTTGCCTCTTCTTTAGCTGGTTTCCTCTTGGGAGATTTCTGTTTAGATTCACCGCGAGGTTTTCCTCTAGACTTATCATTCTCTTTATCCTTGTCTTTATCTCGGCCCTTCCGGTCCTTCTCTCCATCGGATTCAGGTGAAGCCTGGAAGGTGGAAAGGTAAAAAAAAAAAACAAATCCATACAAAAGGCATGCCGAGGGTCAGAAAGAGGAGCTGCATTTGGGACAAAATCGTTGTCTTTTCTGTGACCCTGCTTTAATATAACCTGGTGCATACAAGAGGCAATAAACAAATTATTACTATTCCGTTTAATATTACTGAATATACTTACTGCTTAGTGTAGAGACAGAAAGATGGATTTTATCATACAACTTCTTCCAACTTACCGACTTGTGTCGTCTCTTCTTTGCCTTCTTCTTGTGTTTCTTGGATTTTTTGTAACTTCTCTCTGTGAAAATCAATATACAACATAATACACAATCTATTATCTGACTGAACGACAGTTTTGATTTTCATGGTGGATTGTTTAGCACTGATGGTACAGACTAGCGGTGAAGACCTATTGATTATCTCTAAGGAGGGCTATTTATAAGAGGAGACACTGACCGGATTCTCCAGAGGAAGAGTGCTCAGATGGAGATTTGGAAGTTGAACGTTTCTTCTTTTTCGAGTGATACTCATCATCTTCAGATTCAGATCCCTACAAACAGAAGACAGTCCTGGGTTGGTAAGTGTTGATCGTGTGTATCTGCCTTTGGTGAAGGAGAAGCTCAGGGTGCACTTACTGAGCGAGAACGGGACCGTTTTCTGTGGTGCTTCTTGGACTTTTTGGAGTGTTTCTTGGTTTTTGAGTGATGGTGTTGGCACTCATGCTGCAGAAAGAAAGATTATAACGTCATGCAATACTGTATATAGCTGCACACCAAAGCTTTTTTTTTTTTTACACCAATTGTGAACAAAAGACGACATATTTATAATAACACCCTTCAGAAAGGCTAACAAGATACATTTACTCAGCTTTACTTTACCTCCAAAACATGCATAAAATCTTTGAATATCCTCTTCCTCTCAGATTCCAAGGTAATGTCCTCAAAGGCAGGCTCCTTTAGGAATCTCTCCCGCACCTTAATCAAAAAGGAAAAAAAAAAAAAAAACTCATTTTTGCTCAATATTTTGCTCTCTATGACAACATATGGGATTGTACATTATAAGTTTGTTAAGGACTCTTTTTGAAATATGACAGCACATACCCCTTCCCACGAAGCCTCAGGCTCCAGTGGGGGTGTAGCCTGTTTGAGCATGCTCTTAAAGGCTGCCTCTTTCCTCTTCATCTTTCTTGCCTCCTCCTTTTCTCTCTCCCTCTCTCGTGCCTCTGCCTTCTCTAGTAACTACACACACCAGGGTAAGCAGAGCAAAATTTGACAGTCGAGTTAATGTAAAAGAAATAATAAAATACTATAAATAATTAGCTACAGGCTGGGCCATAACTTTCCGGATACTCATAACAGTTCTCTCCAAAATGTAGATGTGCAGCAGTAAAACATCCATTTGAAGTGTAGTAGAAGACACGCTTACACTGTTGAAGGCTAATTTGATGTTGCCTGCGTCCAGTGTGGTGGCTCTCTTATCTGAGCTGATAACTGAGCCAAAATCCTCAAAGCTAGTGCTTATCTCCACCAGAAAGCCCTTGTCCTGCAGAGAGAATTTATTCACTAATTTATCCATGATATTTGGAGCCAGACTGTTATACCCAGATAAAACTTGGACGGTCTGAAAATTAAAACTCCTTTCTTAGCCATACATAGTCATTGAAAGAATCTTTTGAACCAAGACAAAACATTGATTATTTCATTAAATCTCAATGTATACAGTATAAACGCTGTTGCAAGGTCAACTCTACCTTTAAGATGTCTTTGATGATTCTCTTCTCATCATGGTATCGGGCTTTGAGATCTTCCACATAGAATTTAAACAAGTCCAGAGGTGTAGAGCCTGAGGAATGGACAAACAATGAGATCTTCTACAAAGGGGTGAGCAATATGACAACAAGATTTATTTTTGAGTACGCTGTAACACTGACACTGTTGGGTGATATGATGTATAATTATTATTATTTTCAAAGTTACTGATATTTTAAAACTGCTATGACACTACTAGCACACTGTCAAAATATTGTGCTTCATAGTGTGTTATAAAAATGAAATGAAATAAAATAAACAAACAAACCACTCATGTCAGATCTGTCTCATTTAATGGGACTGTGAATTTAATGAAACATTTCCAAAACTGGAAAAAAATAAATAAATAAAAAAAAAAAAAGTGCTAACCTTGCAGATCAATATGAATTATTCAGGAACCTGCATAAATAATTATTACTGCTATTACGTGTTTTATAGAGAGCTTAGTACATGCTTGAGAGAGACAGTGGTGTATTTTCTGACCTAGTTGCCTTAACATAGCAGCATAACAGGAATAGCAAGTGGCGTGTGTCTGTGTTCATTTCTGACCTGGTTGTCCTAGCATACTGGCGAAGCGTATGTCTGCGCTGATGGTTGGATACATCTCCATCCACGCTGACATTGAGTGCAGCTGTCCATGATCATGCAGCTCATCCAGAAATTTCTACACCGTGCACACACGCACACAAAAAAAAAAAAGAACACAGAAGCACACAAGACAGAGAGAAAAGCCATACTTTTATTTATGCCCAACCACATCACTCATCAACTAAAATGACAACTGAATTTTGAATCACTGAAGTGGCTGGATTGGAAGGTGCTTTCTCGCAGTGTCTTAATGATCTATATATCTTAAAGTTGGTTTTGTACAGAAAAAACCTTTAGTACTTTGGCTACATGAAATAGTGACTTGTGATTGATGTATGTCTGCCACCTGGAAGGCCTCCCTGTTTTTGCGCTGCCTTCGTCTCTCTCTCAGCAGGGCCTTCTGTTTCTCCTCTTCCTCTTCTTTCTCCAGAGCTCGGATGTGTTCCTCGAAACAGATCAGAGCATCCTCCTTATCCATGTCTGCCACAGAGAGGAGAAAGTGCTTTCCATTACCGAAGCCTGTCCAGAAGACCTTGTAATTCAGAAGCTTAGCTTGGAGGGTGAAAAACTCATTCCAAGAAATAACAATATAAATACTCATAATTTGAAATAAACACTTTGATAGATGCCTGCTCTGTACACCATAATAGTGATGCAGGACACATTTCAGAGCAGGCAATGTTGCTACTGGTGGTCAGTGCCATTTCTACTTGGATTTACACAGATCTACTCGTACCCATTTCTATTCCAAACCATCAAATGTACAGTACATGGCTTTAGATAACTTCATACTCTGTAGCTCTTCATCCTCAGCAAAGGTGGGGTTGTCCAGAAGATACTGTTGAGCCTCAGACCAGGTAGTGCGGTATGTGACGTTGGCCATGTTGTCCAAAATATTCTTTAGCGCCTCCCAGTTTCGCTTCCTCAACTGCTTGGCTTGCTCCTACAATGTGGAAAGAGTTGGTGCAGAGCAGAGCTGATACAACGCAGTATAGTGAGAGGCTACAGCACACTGTCCATCTGCCAACTTCAACACTACTAAAACACCACAAGGGTGCATATACTGTACATTCATTACCCAAAACTGGTCATAATTTGATTGGCGAAACATTGATTAGTTAAATGTGCGTGACAATACAGAATAAAAGGCACAGATCATCTAGTATGTCATGTCATTTGCTATAATCAGGAAAACAACAGTAAACAAAACACACCTTCTCTTTCTTGGCCAAATAGAAGAGCACATCTTCATAGATCTCCAGTCTGTCTCGCTCTGGAACACAGCTCCACACCTCCAGATCTCCAAACATCTGCTCTGCTTTCCTAACACATACATACAAGATAATCACCTCAGAAACACATTCGCTGCTGCAGTACTCTCCTTCACCAAAAGGAGGAAGCAATGATCAATGAACTGAGCTCTACTTTACGGATTACAGTACCGACAGTGTATGTTGGGAGAAATGGACATTACAGTTCAATGAGCAGTGACAAATTGACAAATAACAAATTATTAAAAAAACAAAACAAAAAAAAAAGACAAAATAGAAACAGCCAAAACAGAAACAGTACAAACTGTTAGTTCAACCTACAGACAGAAACGAGAATGAAGTGTGCTGTTAGTGTTTCCTTGGAAACCTTGGAGGGGTCTGCCACTTGGGTTTCTGACCATTTCACACATTCCATAACTTATACATGATTTTAAAACCCACTGGACATGTTACTGGTCCTTGCTGCCACATGGAACCTAAATCTGTGATTCCTTTCCCACTAGGTTTATATTGTGGCATGCAAGGCATAACATTTCAATGTCTTTGGTTGATGTTTTAAATAATTAAAATTTTAAGTCACAAGGGAAATGCAAAGGTTCTCAACTCCAGCCCTGCAGTTGGATCAGATGTGCATGGGCAAGCAATTGTGTAGGTCAGCCAAGACTAAGGGTCAGAACTAATACAGCTCTCTCCATAGACACACTTCTATACACAGTTCTTACTTGTATCTGGTGGTGGAGGTCATTTTCTCATGGTTCTCCAGGAAACGCTGAAATGTCTCTTTGGACTCTTTGTATTTGATCCTGGCCTCCTCTTTCTCCTCCTTCTCCGTCTGCACCTTGTAGGCATTGAAGGCCTGCTTCTTCTCACTTAGCTTGGGCAAGGCACTAGCACCACACAAACAGACAAGTATTACACAGGGCAAAAAATATTTCCGAGAGTTTTAGTAAGCGCATGTAATCAATTTCAAATTCACAATTAACTAAAACTTGTCATGCTGGGAGCTGTAGTGAACAGTACCTATAACGAGGGTCATTGATGATCATCTTCATAGCTTGCTCCCATGATGCATTCGAGGAGACGCCCTGTAAACAAGCAAAACAAGCAGAAACAGTGTTGCTTATTAAACACAGCATCAGTCCCCACAGAGTTCCCTTTTGCTTTGCCAAATTAAATTAGACTCCAAAGAGCACTGGGCAATTTAGATGCATAATGTGGCTTAATAATAAATATTTGGAAAATACACTTGTGTTGTTCCTAAAGTCATAAATTATGAAAGAGCTTAAAATTACATCTATAGAAGAAAGTGCAACATGAGAGTTAATCTGTGTGAAATGAATGGAAAGAGAAGTCTATGCCAAAAAGCTCCACTCTGACAGTAAGAAGGTCCAAGTGATGCATTCTCTTAATTGCATGGTGGTTAGAGGGATCTGAATTCTCTTAATTGCGCGGTAGGTGCAGAGAGCTGCTGCTGGACTTTGCCATAATTTACAGAAATGCCAGCAGCTTACGTAAGTGGCCTTTTTAGATTCCCTCCCAATGCCTCAGATAGAACACAGACAGGAAAGAGGAAAAGGGAGCATGGAACAGAGATGAGGCTTAGGGAGGGTACGATGAAAAGCGAGAAAAAGTCAGGATGAAATTCGATCATCCATTTCTGTCTTGTCACATCTTGAAAATGCTGCTCACCAGAGCATGCTATTGTATGGTTCTTCCTCAAGACTCCAGTCCCCTAATCATACAGACACAGCAATTAAAGAGCATTCAAGAAAAGCAGGCAGGAGCCTCTGTGGACAGCTTTGTGTGCCAAATTAAAACATGCTAAATATAGAACCACACCCAGGCGGCCACCTCTCCAACCAATACAATATCTGTACCACCACAGGGGAGTGGGGAGAAGATGAGCACGGGAACGGGTGTGTGCTTTGCTATTGTTTAAAACAAATTTGCGCTTCCAGGGAGACTTGAACAAAAGAAAAATGTTCTGATCATTGAAAAGAACCAAAAGCATCTACACTCAGATAGACGGGCATGGTGTGAGCAAGGGAAACCCCCACCTTCTCCTTGAGCAGTTCTTTAAAGGCCTGCTTCGCCTCCTCTTTGGTGTTCCACTTGTACACTTTCTTCACCAGTTCCGGCCTCTCTTCTTTAGATGTGTCGTTACTGTGGAAACAAGACGGGACACATTTCCATTACGAATCAACTTCAAAACACCTTCTTGTCCAGCATGCTGTACTTTGATGTGCTGAAGGCACACTTTTGTTGAAGCTTGGCAAAGTCTGAGAAGACCCCATTCAACCGTGATGGCCTTGATACGCAGTCAATTTGAGCCGAGAGAAAAGGTTCACTTCAGGGCCATCCTGGAGAAGCCTGGGGAACACTGATATCCTTTACCACACTGCTAAAGCTGCCCAAGGATAACTCGTGAGACAGATCCTGATTATATGTGGGTCACATATTCGTGAAGTTAGCTGGCTTGGCCTCACACAGATTTTTTTTTTCCTCTGTTGTCACCTGCCTTCCAGCTTTGCGTCAACATTGCGTATTGCTTGATGCCCCCAGGCCACAACCTTTTATGTTTAGGACATATTCTTTTGTGTTTTTCCTCCCCTATATAACAAACAAATATCCACAATTAACAAAACAAAAAATGAAAAGCTCCCACACAAAATTCAGAGCCTCTCTGGTCTAACACAGAACAGTCAAAAAGTACGGCAGAGCTATAGCGCTAACTTTATGGCCACAATAGCTGCTGACTATTTAGACAAATTAGAATGACATTTATTCATAGCGTGCTGCTGTGGCTGGGTACTAAAATATGGCTTTACTGACAGACATTAAAAAGGTCCCATATCATGGAAAACCAATTTTTTCTGTCTTTTTTACTTGTATGTAAACATTGTTTCAAAACAAATCATTGGACGTTCCAGTCAAAACTTAAAACACTATGTTGCAGAAATGGGTTTTGAATTCTTTCTTTTTTTTTTGACGTCATGAAAACCAATACATTTACATATATAATCACCTATTCAGCCTACAGCGGTTTAGCTCCACCCTTTTAAGTTAAAGCCAAAAAACAGGGCAACAAATCAAAAGAGCCATAATTCATATACACCAGTCATAAAGAAACAAAACACCTTACCTAACGGTCATGTCAAAAGAATGACTAATCCACTAATCCTGCTACATAATACCGCAAATATTGATTTCAATATGAACATCAGTGGAAAACACTGAAATGAGAAAAGTACAGGATATGGGCCCTTTAATGACAATAACAATGATGATAACTAAAAGAATTTGTGGGATGAGAGTGTGATTTTGAGAAGGATGCAGCATTCCATCAAACATCTGTTTAGTTTCCACATCAAGTACTTACCACAGCACAAATATAAAATAGGGTGGAAGTAATTGGCTTGCAGCAAAAAGCTCAACCTGTTTTTTAGTACTAAAATACTTGTTAGTTGTGAAATGTATGAACTTCAAAAATTCAACATATTTGGTCGCAAGATTCCTTCCCTACTTTGTGTGGTAGGGATGTAACAATTAACCATCAAGTGTTGACAAATGTAGGTAATGAAAAAAACATTGACATTTCACTTACTTGTAATTATCCTGATAAATTGTAACACTACAATAGCACTGGGTCAGTATCACTTCTGTTGTCTCATGAACTATAAAAGAACAAATTGCTTGTCGCAGATAGCTTAATAGATTACTCAATTAGCTGCATTATAGTTGATTAATGGCCTAATAAAATTAATCAATAGTTGCAGTCCTCCTGCTCACTGGCCCGGTCGGCGTGCAGTTTGCAAGTGTCTACGTCAACATGTAGCCTACATATTATGTGATCCATGTGTCTACACGTTTGCAGTCCACCTGTGTGCGCGCATGTATGCACATTACCTGACTGCCGTCTCAGTGATGGGCGTGTCATCCGTTGAGGTTGTGGCTGCATCACTGCTGACCTCAGCTCCCTGCACGGGCATCTGAGACAGCTGTTCTTCAGCAGCAGCAGCAGAAGCAGCAACAGCAGCTGCAGCAGCGGCGGCGGCAGCAGCAGCCGCTGTTGCCATGGCAGCATCGGCCTCGGCGACAGCAGCCATAGCGACCGCCGAGTCTGTCTGAGCTGTGAGGGTCGGGGCGGTGCCAGGAGCTACAACGTCCGCGTTCCTGATGGAAACACAACACCAGCACAGCTATTCATTAAAGTCCATCAGGCCCACACAGAGGGAGGACTGCATGTCAAGAAGTAGCTTCAAAAGATTCTGAAGATGGAGGATCCCTTACCCATTCTCCTCCGCTTTTATCATGGCTGAGGAACAAGCAGAAAAAAAGAATATCAGAACATGAACACTGTGCAGAAGACAAGTATCTAATGAACAAAATAGAGACCTGGTAGGCCTAAAACTGGTAGCAACAAGATCAACTCATTTTATAACACAGAGCTCAAACAAATTCTTAGTATGTGCCTTGTAAATCAATTACATCAATTTAATTTATAGCAGACAACAAAACACTACAGCTGACTTCAACATGACTACCAAAACTAGTTAAGGAACAGTGTAATATGCGTATGTGTAATATAGCAGCCAGTCTCCCCTGTGTTAAGTGAAGCCACTGCACACTACACAATTTTTATCCCAATTTGCGTCTTCCAACAAATTTTTACAGCCAGAAACAAATTTCCAGGTCCGAGCTTCAAGACACACATTTTACTATTTCAAGTCAGCTTGCTCGTTCATTGTAAAATCCTTCACTCAGAACTGAAAGATATGCAAATTTGCATACATATTCATAACAACATATTCATCCATGATTTGTTGGTGCATAAAAAAATTGTTTGTACATACAAGCCCAGTCCAGTTTCAGCTTTATTTGAGTCACGTAATAACAGTGAGATTCGGAATTTTGAGTGCTTTTTTTTGTTGCTGCAAATCACTGTTTGTGTGATACCACTTATTCTTTAGTGCCGTGTTTCTCCACCCTGGTCGTGGAGGCTCAGTGTCGGGCACATTTTAAAGCTTCTTCTGCTTTAACGCACCAACT
This sequence comes from Semaprochilodus insignis, assembly GCA_034552555.1. Classification (NCBI taxonomy): domain Eukaryota; kingdom Metazoa; phylum Chordata; class Actinopteri; order Characiformes; family Prochilodontidae; genus Semaprochilodus; species Semaprochilodus insignis. The sequence goes on along the minus strand of CM067480.1, from coordinate 22,017,618 downwards.
CCAACCCAAAAATGGGCTGTTAACAAACTTATTATTTGGATCAGAAGAGTAGGAAGCAGAGACCCTGACAACAAACAGACAAGCCAAAAAATGCCTTTATGTTCATGATACTTTTCGGTTTTAGAAATCTGACAGGATTTTTTTTTAAAGTTGTGTAGTGTGTATGCCTGCCTGGGCTTCAGACATGAAGCTTAAATAATAATATTAACCTAAATTCACAGCGTCCACTGGTCCTGTCTTATAAGATACTTTTCTGAGCGAATAGAGGTCAGGATATAGCTCTATGCTGTTCATTTTCCATGGCCAGTACATGTCTTCTATTCTACAACATCACTTTTATCCATGTTTTCATCAAAACGCTGAGAAAGGCTTTGCAAAGCCAGATATACCTTCCAAATCCTCCAGCTCTTTAGGCTTTGTCCAGCGAGACTCTTTAGTCTGAGAATTGTAGTAGTATGGCTTCCCAGTGTCAGACTTGTACTCCTTCCACGGGCATTTAGACAGCATTTGCTGCAATGGAGTAACATAATATTGCATTAGTGGCAGGTTACTGGGTAGAAATGGCTGAATGTATTAGCACCTTCTGTATTGTTTACATAGTTTGAATTGAAACAAATAATTTTATAAGCATTTTTAAAAGCAGTTCTTTGAGATGAATGAATCTAGTCTATCTACAGCTCTGCAGATAGTAGATTTGTGAACAAACACCTCAAGCAACAGTAAGACCTTTAATCTCCAAACAGTCTGGAAAATACTGCAAAAAACCCTGCAAAACAGCAAATCTGTTTGGGAAACAGCAAAATGTGGTCAGATAAGATGTAAGAGAAAGAGGGAAAGAGATATGAATAAAGGTAGAAGCCCAAGGAAACAGAGAGACAGATGGAGAGAGAAAGGTTTCAGTCTGGTTTCTCTTTACCTCTGCAGGAGATTTAAGTTCATCTGGTTTCTCCCAGGTAGATTGCTTGGTCTCAGTGTTGTAGTAATAGGTCTTTCCATCCAGAGACTTGTGTTCTGTCCACACTGATTTCTGCAAGGGGATACGTTATCAGTCATAAATTCACCAATTAACTTAGGTTATTTGTTTTTTTTCCCTCTTTTTCTTTTGTAAATTCCACTTCATCTAGTTATAATAATGCTGAACAGGTAGCAATTCTGTATTCTGACCTTTTTTGGCTGATCATCTGGGGATGAGTCATTTGCTGCTGTGCTCTGCAAAAACAATATAGTAACATTTTTTAGGGAGTGAGGATTATTTGGGATTATTTGATTAAAAGAAAAACAACCTACAGCTGCAAAATTATTTACCCCCATTGCAAATTAAGTCTATTTCCAAAATGTACAAACTTTCAGCTGTTTACAACCAACCAAACAAGAACAACTGAAATAAAAATTCAACAAAAACTAAACAAAATTCAACAAAACTAATATTAAAAAGTGTTTTCTCATCTCTCATGACTTATTTCTAACATACAATCAAACATCACAGCCAACAAACCCCTAGCCAGTCCATGCATTTTATTCCAAACACCCCTGATGCAATTAATATAGCCCTTGTGCTCATTTGAGGTATTCTACTTTGGAAGCTGAATAATTCTAAGACTGCAGTAGTCATTAAATGTGGTGTTTTGTGTTGAATTTGGAGTAACTACTTGTTATATTAGCTGTGTTGAGCTATTTAAACTGTTTAAATTGTTTGATTGATTCATTGCAAACAACTTAAAGGTTTTTAACAAAACAACTTCACTTTTTTGCTAATAAACCTAATTTGCAATGGGGGCTGAATAATTTTGATAGCAGCTGCATATGCATATTAATAATAATTTACACTCAAATATTGTTTGGTTGTACTCACAGTAGTTCCTGGTGCAGCAGCTGATAGAAATACAAGTCAACAAATAGCACAAATTAAGAAATAATAATGACACTAATTAATTACCTCAGTATCAGTAACATTAATATTTTCAAGATTAATTAGAATATCTTACCATTATCCACAGGGCTGACACCAGGCTAAGGCAAAAAAAACATGGAGGAAAAAAGGAATTAATTTTAAAAAATAAAAATCTAAAGAACACATTTGAAACATTTAACAGACACACATGTCTGTATGGTTAAAATCTAAATCCTTCACATAACCAATGACCTACAACAGCAGTACAAATGCTGGGCAGAAATAATCACGTTCACACACACATCTCATCTACAAAACTGAAAAGTTCCACTGAAAGGTCCTTTAGAGAACCACATGGTTGTTCTATGGCAACACACACAGAATCCTTTGTCTGGAACCTTCATTTTTGAGAGTGCAAAGGGTCTGTCAAAAGACAACTATGACAACTATATAAGAATTGAATACTAAAATGTAGCTGATTGGATATCAGCCCATTATACTATTATCTAAACTCAAACTATTTAATTCATTCATTTTCCCTCCTTTGTAAGCAATTTGTTTTTGAAAAAGAAATATTTTAATAGGTATTTTAATAGTATTTTTAAATGTGGGACTAGTGTTCTGCTGGTATACTTTGTCTGTAAACCTCTGAACTAAATATTATAAATATTGATATGTATCATGTCTACACAATGACATTATATGTTTGTCATTATCACCCATTTCTATCCTGAACGTTCCTGTGTTCTAACTGTTTTAATGCACCAGATTCAATTATTTGGCTACTAACTATGGCTTTACAAACAACTAAAATACATCCCCTAAAGAGCCATGAGAAACAAGGACATTGTGAAGATTTGTTGTGCAAGTGCTTACGGGTGAAGTGTTCTTTGAGGTTTTCAGTTGTAAACTGTGCACTAAACTGAATTCTCAAAATATATATTTACATATTCTACTAATATACTGACTATTTAGATTTTTCAAACTCTTGTTTTAATGAACTAATCAATACAACTGTTTAACTGTTTAATACGATTCTTCTTTAGAAAAATTTGGATTTTCACTATACACAGCTTTACTTTTTCACAGAATGAAAAGGATGCAATTTCACAGCTTATGCATTCAAAAAAGCAATTTTCTGTCTGTAAATCATAATTTACAGGCGACAGCGTACTTAATTATTTCACAAACATTACTATATCTGTAGGTGATGAACTTCTTAAAACAAACAAAAATGAACTGCAATTTAAAAGCAATGAATAAGAAATACATGAAGAAACAGTATCGCTAAAAGAGAAATGAAGACTACAGAAGTGGAAGAAGTTTTGCTCATATTATTAAATCATATACTATGTAAAAATAGACGTCCAGATCCAAATGGGTAAGTTTAGCTTATTATGCTAATTTTAATGACGCTGACAGTTGTCTGGATCTATTTTTAACTGTGCTACTGGCTGGTGGGGCATGTTATAGCAGCTGCTTTACCGGTCCTGTTGGTTGCATCGTTGCAGCTGGCATACGCGGCGGCATCATCATCCCTGGCATCATAGGTGGCATCATGCCTGGCATCTAATAAAAGAGATTCATAAAAAATTCATCTGGGCTGCTAATTTCTCTCCAGTGTGGCACAGGGTATTAATACACAGTGTGAGACCAGAGAGAGTAAAGCATAACCGTGTGTGTGTGTGTGTGTGTGTGTGTGATCCCTTTTTGAAGTGTGAAGCCTCTGTGTGCTCTGTGAAGAAGCAGCAGAACTCTTAATCTGCAGCTCCCCAGCACCTCCTGTGCTCAACACTTACAACCAACACTTCCACCATAACACCTTCTGATTGATCAAATATCCCATACACAGGTGAAAAACAAGGCTTCACTTATTTACCAAAGCTGCAGAGGTAGACACTATTAAATCACATCTGTACAGATGTTAGTGTAGGCAACATTACTGTCAGGTGAGGAATATCATGTTCTCTTCTAGCTTTTCAAGGTAATCATGCTTACCTTAACTTTAACTTACAGAAACCAAGTTAATTTTTTTTAGCACATCATCACAGCTCACAGCATCATCAATTAGGAAAATTAGAATCTCCTCATTCAAGATTGATCAATTATGTCTGTTTTCAAGCAACCAATGAGAGGCACTAAGGAATGTATGAATGTAAACATTTAACCAAAATAAACACAAGAGCAGGTTACGGTTATCTGAAAGGGCACTACTGTAAAAACAGAAATACAAAACCAAACTTCAATTACCTGGAAACTTTTAGCTAGAAAGTTCAATCAAAAACGTCAAAATGTTGTGACCGTGCCACCTGCTTCCCTGCTGTTGAATTTGAAGTTTGAATTTCACAAGGTATCACTGACTAGCAAGTTGTGTAATTTCTAATATCCATAACATCCACATCAAACTCTGTATTCTCATATTTCACTGCCATCAACGTAATATTTATATATTATAATATTTATATTAATTTTATTCACTTTTTTTTCAGCAAGCTTTCATCAGTATTGGTACATGCAGGTGATACAAGGGAATTTAACAGATGTCTGCCCATTATTAAAAAATAAAAAATAAAAACAACTCTACATCTAAAACCCCAGTTATGCAAAATAAATTCATATGATATAAACACCATTATCTATGGTAGTTAACTGTCACTGGCTAAAACAGAATTTGTCTTAAAGTTTAGAGGCTATTTAGGAAGCTTTGGCAAGTTAGAATGCTTCTGCAGTACTGTTTTCTATCTGGAGATGGGATAAGAATGAACTGAGCAAATGTTATTCTGTAATAGCTACTGTTCTAACTTCATTCCTAACTGAAGTTGTTGTGATGAGTAATGAGGTATGATTTCAGTGTTAAAATGCTTCTATAATAGCACCCTGTTTTCTGAACTACAAACAGCACACCTGACAGTACCAATGGGTAGTCACTAGAATACTATACTCAAACATTTAAGCTGTATGTTCTCTATACGCTGTACAATTAGATATTAAGCTGCTAATTCTCACATACTTGCACTGTACTAAATACAACATCTGCAATGTTGTTTACAAACACTTACTATTATTTGCACACCTGACCTGTTTCACATCTACATAATACACTTTCAATTATACACACCGGGGGTGTTCAAGCTTATCCACAAAGGGTTGGTGTGGCTGCAGGTTTTCATTCCAACAGAGCAGGAGATCACATGATCAGGCGTTTGAAGGAAACATGCATCCACACTGGCCCTTTGAGGATAAGATTGAACACCCCTGGTATATACACTACGAAACACCAAGCAGTGATTTGCTGAAGGCATGTATTTATTGCTAAAATATAGTTTGAATTGTAACCTCCTTCTAGTTTCTGACCAACAGTTACTGTTCAAGTGCATTTTTGTATTTATTATCTATGTAATTATTGTATTCTGTTTTTTGTCTGTTGTTGTTATTTATCTGTTTTTATCACTGCAATGAGGAAGCAGCCCGACAGTGTTTTGCTATACTATACACACCTATACAACAAAGAACCAAACTGAATCCCACTCAACAGAAAACTAGTAAAATGCAATATATATATATATATATATATATATATATATATATATATATATATACACACACACACATACACATATATATACACATACACACACACACAATATATAAAATATTTCTTCACCTGGGCCATTGGAGGACCTCCCATTGGGGGCATCATTGGTGGCATCATCCCTGGGGGCATGGGAGCCATGTTGGGCGGCCTTTGGGCCATGGGTGGCATTCCCATTGGTGGGAAATGAGGCGGCATTCCCGGTGGTCCCATCTTGGAGGGAAAGAGACGTAAGTGTTAAAAAATGAATGTAAACATGAATCCTATAAAAGGCTCAAATTGTGATAGCGATACATAACAAAGCACGTTCCAACACCAACTTACAAAAGGCGGGGGCATCCCTGAGGGTGGGACACCAGGAAAAGGTGGTGCTTGGCTTGGGCCATTATTACCATCAGCAGAGGACTGTCATGAACAAGAGAGCCCATACAATTACCGCTGCAGCCCTGAGTAACAGATACTCCACACTTCTGGTGAGTATAATACTGCTGTTGTTCAATATAACAGAGACTTTAAAACAATAAACAGCCAGGCCTGGTGAAAACGACAGGTTCATGTGTAGTAGCTAACCTTGAGGTACATTTCAGTCCGGGCTTTTTTAAACCTAGGACTAAAGGTTAGCTGTTAACTTGGATTTCCTTACAGTTGACGAGGACACTATTTGGATCATGTGATGTTGTGATTTTTGGTAGCACAGATGTAACGGCACCTCTGTCTCGAAAACGCTAATGACAGCAGAGGAGTCCAGCAAGTCGTGACAGAAACTCAAAAACCCAAACTGTACTTTCTGCAACTTAAGCCAACCTTACCTAAAACAGCCTGGCTATGCTAGCCTTAGCCTAAATCATTGGTCATAGCTATTACTATTCCACAATAATATCTGACCAATACGCTAACATTACCTTGCTAGCTACTTTTCACCTCAGAGTGGTTTGTTATGTCGGAAGAAGACTCCACTGTGTGTATAGCAGGGAGCTAACGTGGCTAGTTAGCTAGGCTGCTAACTGGTAGTACATAATAACGTTACTCAGTGAACGTTTTCAGGGTATTCGGCTTTAGTACCACATTTCCGCTACAATTACTTAATGAAGTAAGTACTGAAACATCACGAATAAAAGAGATAAAAATAAATAAATAACTTTCATACATATAGCTTGTTAGCAACAACAGTGTTGCTATTCATCCTTTTGTGTGTTGTGTGCCTTTGTTTAGCCAACGTATGTATATGCACGGGGATAAATACACAGCGTTTCTCTCCCTGCTCTGGGGAGATTTACCGAGCAGAAACGACCACAATAAGTTATATAAATGTGGGCAAAATTAGCAGTGATGTTTGAATGAAGCGGCAGACCGAGCAGACGTAGCGCAGCGCGCTAACTCAGACATCCTCAACCCCTGACACAGCGCCCGGTGTTAAATCCACCGCGCCGAGCACCTACACCATAATCCTGTACACACCAACCGCAAACAACCTCCTCAAGATAAACCTGTACTGTTTCATAGCTTAAGTATACAACTATAGTCAATTCTTTACATGTAGCGGCTTCATGTAACTCACCATGTTGACTCCACATTAGCAGCCCAACTTCTTCACCACCACGCAATAAGCTCTCACCTGATTGGACGTTTCCTGCAAACCGAAAGTTCAGTGAAACATGGTGGTGTGTTTTGTTCCACCGTAATGCGCACTCAGTGCGCAGACTGCCGGTCTGACAGAAATAGTTCAAGGGCCCATATCACAGAACATCAAACTTTTCTAGCTTGTTCGAAACAATAATAAAACATTACTAATGTGTAAACATTGTTACCGTTTTCAAAACGTATGCCCGCTCCGAAGTCCTTGCACTCCATATGTAAAATGCTTTTGTAATGTTAGGAAAACCAACACATTTACCTATATTGACCTACAGCGACTCTAGCTCTGCCTATTCACATTATACTTATACGTCAGATCCGTGCCTCTGGAAGCTTTGGCTGGCAACATGCCCCCACCTGTTTGTTTATCTATTACAACAGTAGTAATAGATAAAACCAATACCCTGCCATGGAAGGCGAATGATATTTTGAAAAGATACATTTTTGTTCCATCTTAAGTCCCTTCAGTCTCCCTGCGTCTGCTGATACGGTAACCCCACTGAAGGTCCGTAGGTGTCTGGGAAAATCTGTCTGTCAAAAATATTAAAAAACTATTTGCCCACACATTAACAACACAACAACTCAATCAGTTCAAAAGATTGCACACCTCTTACTAAATGTAAAATTGTTTATGTCGAGCTTTTGCATTGAAAATGTCCTTCAACTTCTTTGTTTTGTGTCTGTTCTGACTGTATCAGATTACTTGGCTATTTGGCACACAATGCATTAATCAGATAAATTCAGAGATTTTCTGTTGTGTGAGTCTGAAGACTGAGAAGAGCATAAATGTTTGTTCTTTTTGGATTTATTCTTTTAAACCCTTTCGTAGTTGGTTTTGCATTATGTTTCCGATCAGGTAAAAAGCTCTTCTCTAGAATCTGTTGGTTTTGACCTTCATTCATTCCACTTCCACTTTCTACAGAGCTCCAGTCCCTGATGAAAGTACATCCCCAAACCATCAACTGGCACCACCATATTTGGTTGCAGGAAGTGCAGGGCCTGGTGTTCCTCTCTTAATAAGCAGTGTTCCTTTCCTGTCACACATGCTTTTGTGTTCAAAGAGTTATGACTCAATAATTGAGTAATTAGTTTCTAGGTCTGTTCTTGTGCATATGCTACTGTTTGTCTACAAGTTGGCTTCCTGCATATATATCAGACAGGTACTGTGAACACTCAGTTGCAGAAGCTTTTGTGCCACATGCGTCTAAGGACTTTTTGAGGTCTTCTGTAGTTTGTTCTTTTTTGGTCTTCCAAGCCTCGGTAGCATCTTTGTGTCCCACTGTCTTCCATTACTTGTTTGCAGCCTTTACTGTTGGTAATGGTATGCCTAAATGCTTGGATATCTTTCTATACCCTTCATCAACTCTGTGAAAGATTATTATCTATTTTAGGGTTTCTTAAATGTGCTTTTCTGGCCCCGTTTGATCTCGAATTCACTCTTTATTGTTCACACAGAGGACATGAATGTGAGCTTGTTTAGTGAAAGTTTAGCTTGTTTTCCTGAAATAAGATCGTTAATCACCATAAGTAGTCAACTTCAAATGAATTAACTGGGGAATGTCTACAGGGATGCAAACTTTTAAGCTTGCCATAAAAATAATTCGTGGCCTGAATTTCACTACTTTGACATGTAGGCTGTGTGGTAAGCAGTTTTCATCAGGGAAACCTATTTGTAAGTAAACATGGACTGCAAATTTGTGGTTACATTTTAAAACATGTATCTTTTCAGTTTACCATTAAGAAACCATAGAACATGCTTCGGAGCATCAGGCATAACAAAAGGCCTGTTATTTCTAAGGTATGGGGTCTGGGTTCATTTAAGGACTGTTCTGGTATATGAAATTACATAAGCATAATGAGAGGACATTACTTGTGATGAGATTTGGAATACAGTCTTGGAATATTGACTAAACTCAACGTTAGAAGTCAGTATATATAAATGTCAGTGTCATTCTGACTACACATACCACACTGCAACACTCTTCATGTGTTGAGAGCAGGGAAAACACTAAAATGACCAACGGTGGAAATTGAGCTAGCCAGTCAGGTTACATAAGGTTGTCAGGTTGCCAAAGTGTTCAAATTTTCTAGTGTTGCAAACCCCTTTCTGAATTGGTTTTAATAACTTGTATGTTTACAATATTATATGCATTTATCATAGTAGTAAGGAGCTTGTTTAGCCTCATAGTCATATGATAAACCCTATGATAAACATACTGGGAGGAATATTGGGCTTATGCCAAACCTTCTCATCTTTAAGTGCCAGTGACTGAGCTTGCTCATTTATTTTCAGTTATTTTTTTTTATGTTCATTGATTAATTGATTCATGCATTCATTCATTTGAAAATGTGTTTTGAGTGATTGTCATGTAGTAACATCCACCTTCTGCTCTGGGCAGACACTACAAGGTTTTTGGCCAAAACATACTGGTACTTTTGAGGATTCGTGATGCTATTGATCTTAAGGGTCGCCATGACCACTTGTAGCACAACAGAAGCTCCAAAGTGCAGCAGCATCAAGTATCCTCTTCTATATTTTCCTCTATGTTTGATGTCTTTTTGGAATATACGTATCTCTCCTTACATCAAACACACCTGAGTTCAGTGGCCTAGAAATTCAGTTCAGTCAGACCACAGGACCTTCTCCTAGTCAGGAAATCGATAGTGTATGGATACCTAGGCACTTTCAGTTGTAACCCTGCAAGGCTGTTTTAATTTTCGTGACACCCCTTTTAAATAGGTTGTTTTGTAGGTTTTAATGTTGAATTTTATATGTCATTTGATCACTAAAGTTCTTTAAATCTGATTGAAATAAAGACTAAAATTATTAGACATAATTGTATATTTGTATTTAAGAGGATCTTGGGCATCTTATCAGGCTCCCTTATGACCTTGACATAAAACAAAATGAACAAACAGTTTTCTTTATCTTCATAAAGAGGTGCAATTCATTTTGAAATCCTTCCATGTATGAGTGTACTGTGTAAGTCAGACAGGCTTATTATGTAAATTTCATGCAAATTATGCAAAACCATAGTAGGTTAATGACTCGGGCAGTTTTTTTAAATGCCATAATAAGACTTGGAGGTTGGATAATAAATGAAGGTGGTCTTAATTGTTGGACTAAACGATGCACAAAGAAATATTTCGCAGGCCAAACTTTTGACATTTGAAACACAAGGGAAATCAATCAGTGCAGCCTCCCATGATACAGTACACAGCTGAGTCTGAGCGGGTGAAAACAATATTGCGTCTGACACAGGATCTATTTATAAACTCCCTGCAGGTAACTGGGAAAATCTGTCTGTCTCTGTGTTGCCATGGTCATCCGTCATGCTGTTTTAATTGGCCACATGTTCCCGTTTACCAGTAAAATGTATTTTTTTCACCCTGTGAGGACTGAGATTCATTTTTGTGCCCAAAATATTGCACCCTGACAATGCCGTCCATTTCTGTTTGACTACACAGCAAGCCTGTGGAATGTATGACCTTACAGTCAGCCGTAGTGGCTGCGAATGAGAGGGCAGACTTTAATGCAGAGAAGATTCTTGTTATATTCCAAAAATAAACCTGAACATCATTCTTCAGTATAATATGTGTTTTGTGCTGTCTAATGTTGTTTGATGTGGAACAACAGCAGATCATTACGAGAAATAGCTATTTCTCCACTTTTAAATGATAAGCCATTACATGCTTTAATGGCAGAAAATAAGGTTCTCTTGCACATTTGAAATGGAGACACAGCAGTATGACATGACATGAGGATTATCTGGGAAAGAGGGAGCAATTTTCACATAATTGGCCATCATCCCTGAGGTTTAGAGCTAGGCTTAATGCTGGGATCAAAGCCTTCCAAAAATTGTCTAAATCGTACACCGGCACATGGTGGTCTTATGAGGTCTATTGCTGTGCCATTGTTGCCAGCTGCTTTGAACATTTGCAACAAAGGGTGAGATTTGAAGCTGGTACGTGGGCACAAATGCTGAGCACACAATGAACCTGCAGCTACTATCACAAAACACCTAAAAGCTCCAAACCAGTCTTGCTTTAATGCCTGTTGTGATAATAATTAGAAAAAAAAATGAACTGAAGAGCAATTACATGCTTACGTTATTTACACCTTAGTGCCGCTATAGAACCTTGAGACTAAAAGCTCATAAGCCTTTAACTTCAAACCTTTAAAGTCTTTCTAGTTTCTAATTAGAATTTTTTAATAAGAAAAGACGTTAATGAGAAGTACAATATATGTTACACGTGTTTACCCAAAAATGATGACCCAATAATGATAGTGGGAGTGATCTCAGAAGTACCTTAATGTGGTGCATAGGTTATATCATTTGCAAGCACCATATATGCAAAATCATATCACTTAGATTACTTGGGTAATGGATAGGGAATTTCCAGTATGCACTCAGGGAGCACTTGTAACTCATTGTCCATTTTATCAGCTCTGCTTATCATATATGTGCACTTTGTAGTTCTACAATTATGGACAGAAGTCTGTCTGCACACATTAATATCAGTATTTACTGTTACTTATGCAGTAGAGTTGCCAAACACCTGCAGGACCTTAAGAACGAGTATAGTAGGAAGAAATCACATATTGGGTTGTACCCTTTTTCTCTTTAAACTTTGTTTGTGATTGATACTGTATGTTCTAAAGTGCCACTTAGACAGTTAACACATCTCACCCATATCTTATGTGATCTGGTGCTGACCAAGTGCTAGGTAAAATAAAGCATTCAAGCATTTATGAATTTTCTCCTCCTTTTGAAATGTATATGTTCAAGTCAGTGTCTCACAACCTTCTGGACATTATATCCACCTAGACGTAGAGGCTCTTAAATCAGTAGAAAAATCTTTAATTGCAACTGTAAAAAAATGTAGCCTTACTTCACTATCAGTATCTCCATGTTTTATCTATCATGTTTTATCTACCGTGTTTTATCAGTATCTCCACTGAAAACTGCTTAGAATGAAATCTCTTTACAGTAACTTGTATCTAAAGCAAATAATGTTTTTGCTGTCTCCTATGAACTTACCATTTTGTAGGTGCTTGTTTTTCTTTATAATGATATGTTACCAGCAGACATTCAAAGAGTAATATTCAGATCTATATAAGGCATCTGGTCAGTACATGGAAAAAAAGTTTATGGTTTAATCTTTTTAATCTTTTTTTCACCCCATCAAACGCTTTTAGTAACCGCTCTTCCATATACCTCAGTACATGCCATTGTTAAGAACCACTATAAATGCTAAAGAATTTGCTGCAAGACACGAAACACCCCTCAGATGATTAATAGCTTTTCATAAAGTATGCAAATGGCGCTACAGGATTCATGAGCTGAGTAAAGAACATTTTTGGAACCTTTACTTTTATTTTATGAGCTGTGTCTGACGCAGTTACAATAAGACCAGGCAGTGTGCAAAATAAAAAGGTTAATATCTTGTAATGGTGTTCTGTGAGAAGCAATGTGAGAGTTTCACACTGTGAAGAGCAAATCACTGCAGCACAATTTAAAGTGTGTCACATGCGTGATCGGTGTAATAGTGAGCCTCCTGCTCTTTAATAAGAGGAATTCCTCAAAACGTTCCTAAAATGCTGGGAATATTTCAGTAAAGGAAATCATTGCCTGACAGATCCATTTACCAGCATGTTCCTCTCTCTCTATCTCTCCCTTTTTTCTCTCTATCCTCCATCTTCTCTTTTTTCCCTTCTATTCCTTCCTCACCCTTGCTCACTTTTGTCTTTTTGACTCTTTCTCTGTCTATCTCCTATCTTTTCCCATATGGCTTCTTTTTCTTTCTTTCTTTCTTTCTTTCTTCCTTTCTTTCTTTCTTTCTTTATTTATTTCTATTTCTCCTGTTCCTCCATCTCTCTCTTTCCCAGTCTTACATTCTCTCTCCCTGCCCCTCTTTCTTTCTCCTCCCCTCCTTTCCCTCTTCTCTCTTTCACACTCTCACTTTTTCTTTCTTTCCTTTCTCTCTCCTCTCTTAACTCTCTTTCGTTTTCTTTCCATTCCTCACTTACCCTCCTTTACCCACTCTCAGATTCCCTTTCTTTTTCTTTCTTTCCCTTCCCTTCTCTCTCCCTCTGTATCTCTCTCGCTTCCTCCTTTTCTTTCATGCTCTCTCACTTTTCTTTTTCTTCTCTCTCTCTCTCTCTCTCTCTCTCTCTCATAATCATCATAATCACACAGGCTCACACACCTATGAGCCACCTTATCCACCTTATAAATAGCTGTTGCTGTTTCTCTCCTGCTGTAACTTCTCTCCGCTCTGTCTCTCCTCCTGTAAACAGAGGTATTTGTCACTGCTAGAGTCTGGCAGAGAAAACCAGTGAAGTGGAATATCTATCGAGCAGTTTACTCAGACATAAAAAGCAGGCAAATGACCCGAATAATGGGTGGATTCAGGTATCTGTTTCCACTCAGTGGTGCTTCATCATTGAAATTAAGTGAGAAAATGGAGTTCACTGAATGTACATGAAATTCTTTCAAAACAATTATAGTCTCATCTACTCAGAGATCTGATGGATTTCTGTGTTCTCCATGTGTGTTTCATCACTGTCAGAAAAAATGTTTCCAAAACAGTAACTTGCTAGGAGAAGTAAAAATATGGTATATGTAATATACAGTGCTGTGCAAAAATCAGAGACCACCTTTGATTTATTTAATGTCCAGTGTTACAGGCCAGCTTTCAACCAGCTCATATAAATTATTGAGAGAAATGGTGAGTGGAAGGTGCAGTAAAAGCTGTCTTTATTTTCACTTTAACCTATTTAAAAAGGGTGTGTAAGCCACACGGACACCACTACTTAAAATACAAATGAGAGTGAGAGACAAAGAAAATAAGGCTCCAGCTGTGCAGATTGGAAAACCTTTTAAAGAGACCAAACACATGCTTGTAGGTGTATCCCAATAGCCAATTAGGTCCAGACAGACCCCCCATTTTCAGCTGCAACATGCTCACGGTAAAACCAACCAGGCAGCCCAAAGGTAAACACACAATCTTCAAGTACAAGTTATTCCTTATTCAGGAGTTGTTTCTGAGGATGTTAAACACCTGGAGTTTTCAAACTTGGAGGACAAAATAATTAAAATACGCAAAGAACATGTTCAACAACTGTGCAAGACGCACTATACCACCAATACTGTCACCTTTAGATAAACAGTACTTTCATCTTTGAGAGAGAGGAGAACATCAAGCTCCACTCTTACTTCAGCTCTGAACAAAATCCACTGGTTTCTGTTCATCCTTCCAGTGTGAGAAGACACAGTATTGTGTGAACAATGGACTGACCACCCCAAATCCACACCCCAACATTACTGAATGTGTTTGGATCGCAAGCAGCAGACAATACAACCAGCTTCCAAGACTGAACTGTGGAGGTGTGGAACAATATCCAGGTTAAAAGCAAGTCTTCTGAAAAAAACAAAACAAAAAAAAAAAACAGAAGCTGTAATACTGAAAATGTTGATGTGATATTTGGTTGTTGAGATTTAGAGCAGTTTTCAGTTAAATTAAGAATTAGAATTTACAACCATTGTTGTGCTTAGGGCTGTCGGGAATAGAGCTGGCAACCCTCCGGTCACAAGGCTGGTTCCCTAACCTCCAGCCCATGATTTCCACAACTTTAATGCATTTTCCTAACACTGATCAATGCATGATGTGTAAGTGATGACCAGTTAAATAAATGTAGGGTCTCTGACCTCTGTGTTATGTGCTCATGTAACCAGATTTTAATTTTAATTTTACACTACTTTTTTTCTTTACTTTCAAATTATGCAGAAGTATTTCAGTATTTTGAGAATGATGTAAATACTGCATCAGTATATAGATTTTATCTCTGATATAAAATCTAAGATCTGCCTTCTGTGCGTGTAATCATACCCTGGAGGCTGCGTATGATGTGGTACTGAAATGGGTTTGCTTCTCTAAGAGGGTATTTGTCCTGTGGCAAAGTATTGACCACATCCAAATACAGCTCTATTGATCCTCAATCTGGGCTTCCTCTTCCTACTTTTCTCTCTAACTGGTGTTTATTTCCAACCCTGCACTGTCGCCTATACTCAATAGATTTAGCTGAAAACGTGTTTATTCAGAGACGAGCCCGTTACTTCTCTAATAGGACACAATTCACTAAATTCAGCCAGTGTGTCACTCTTCAGACTCAACTCATTTCAATCTCTTAAAAGAATTCTGTATATGAATATACTGTTATATTATACTGAATATTGTTTATTATATATGAAGTTCTGTGATGTGTACGTTAACAATAATGAACAGACCTAGTTACAGAAGTGAAGTGACAGAAATGCAATAGCAGTGAATGATGCACTGAACGCTTGATTCTGTAACTGCGCCTAAGCAGTGTCATACAGTGTTTAATACGCTGGGATGACCTCAGAATGGTGGAAGAACGACTGTAATTTGATGACCGAAAAATGTTTTTCTGACAGCATATAGACACAGATGGTTGTACACTGCCTTCATCACAAAACATGTGTGTGTAGAAGAGCCTGAATGTGTATAAATATGTGCTTCTGTGGGCTCTGATTTTCAGCACAAAGCGCCTGATTGCAGCAGAGTAGTGATAGCCTCCCCGCGTCTCTCTTCCTGAAGGTGCCTGATTTCATGAATATCAATCAGTCAACACACTCTCTCACTTCCTCTCTCACTCTCTATCTCTCATTCTCTCTGTCTCACTCTTCTCTCTATGTGTCTCTTTTTCATTGTCTCTATCTCACTCTCTTATTCTTAGACTCTCTACCTCATTTCTCTGTCTCTTTTTCTCTCTCTCTGGTCTGGTTCATAAGTACACTCTTGTGGTTTGAACTATTTCTTATGGACAAAAAGCCTATAAACTTAAAGTCTACAATCATCTGTCTACAATCACATGCTATCATGAGTTATATAAAAATAAACTGAATCATATATTTATTTATAATACAGCATTTTTTGTAATTTTAGGATCATCGACACCAAACAAACACATGATTGTTGTCCAAAAAACAGTCATCTCCAAAATTAGAGCTTTACATGAGTGTAAGGAAATTGCTTTGCATTTCTGTTGACTCAGCATACAGCATGAAATTTTGATGAGCTCAAATGATGTAGACAAAAATAGAGATAAAGGTATTTTTTTTTTTGGATGACATGTTTTCTGTGTGTTTTTAACTCAGTGTTGCTCTGGGTGCCCTTGACCAAGGCACCTAACCCCCAACTGCTCCCAGGGTGCCGTGGATAGGGCTGCCCACTGCTTTGTGCAGTTGTGCTCACTCCCCCCCTAGTGTGTGTGTTCACTAGTGTGTGTGTGTCTGGGTGGGTGGGTGTTTCACTTCACGAATGGGTTAAACACAGTAGACAAATTCCGCTGTGGGAAAACACATTTGGCAAATGGTTCTAAATTCAAATTCTACCTCTAGAAGACGACTTAAGTTAAATCCTGACTTGAATTCCACTGTGATGCTGTTGCTAGACCTTAAATGGGCAGTTCTAAATCCTCCAGTGTAGCCAAATTAAAGCGAAGATTTGGCCAAGTTCCTCCACAGTGATGTGTAAGTGTAAAATGGAGGTTGAGGCAGGATGCAAGTGCAAAGTGGTTTTATTAGGGGTTGTCCAGGAATCACTATCAGAAGAGGCAGGGGTCAAAACACAGGCAGGCATCATCAGAGACATTTCCTAAAGACAAAATCCAGAAACCAAAGAAAGGGTCAAAACCATGGAAACCAACATGAACACTACAAGATACACGAATCAAGAACAGCAGGAAACACGGCTCAGAAGTCTAGCGGGAACACAGAGACTTGACAACCAGGCTGAGCAAACCATAAAGTATAAATGGCAGTCCTAATGAGTCCTAGATCAGCTGCAGGTGTGAGAGTGGGTGGAGCAGGAAAAGCTGTGCAGTAACACACAGGCACCAGAGAGGGCGGTATGTGACAGTAAGACTCATTGCAAGTTACTCCAAATATTTAATTGGCAGTAACAACTGCAAAGGTGGCACAACCAGTTATTAGATTTAGGGGGAAATATTTTTTTCAGATGAGTGAAACAGGTTTTAAATAAATCTTCAATAAATGGAACAATTTTTTAAAAGCTGCGTTTTGTGTTTACTGGCTCTTTATCCTGTATTAGAATTAGCTGGATGGTCTGAAACTTTTAAATGTGACAAATTAAGTTCGTCATTTGCACATACCAGGACATTTATGTATTGAAATGCTTGTGGTGAGGCTCAGATTAATGCTCTACAGTGGGACAGCATTAATATACATACCAACTAAACATTCTATATTAAATATACACACAATACGCTAAATTTACACAAAATACACAAAAGTTACACAAAATACAGAATATACAGAGACAGAAGGGTGCTGTGTGTGACGCTGGATTGGCGAACCAGACGCTCGCGGAGGTAAACTGCAACAAGATTTTAATGCAGGGTCGTGAGGGAGTCGATTCGGCAAATAAACAGAATTGCTGAGCCAGAGTGACCAAAACGGACATGGGCAAGACAAGGTGTAAATCCAGATACAGGGTGGGGTCAAAACCAGGACAATAAGAAATCAGGCGATCAACCAAGAGGGAAAGGCAAAAGACGAAAACCAAGAGACAGAAGAGGGTCATGCACGGAAATACAGACAATAGAAAACCGCTCAGTAAGCAACACTAGGATTGGCAATACTTTGCGAAGTGTTGTTGACAAGGGCAGGCATATATACACAACAAGTAAATGGAAGACAGGTGAGGTTAATCTCTGGTGACGTAGGGCGGGGAAGCTGTTCCTGATTGGTAGAGACAGCACTTGTGGTGTTGTAGTCAAGGAGCAAGGAATCATGGGGAGTGTAGTCCGTGGACTCGGCGGAGGCAGAGGGATATGTACAATATATTAGACAAGAATAATCTGAGAAAGAGAGGAAATATATATATATATAGTAATATTGTCTATAGCAGTGATATAATATATAAATAATGTCATAGTACAGTGGTATTGGTAAAAGACTAACGGGAACCTGATAGCCTGTGGCTAAAAACTGTTCATTAGCCAGTTTGGGGGCAAATACTTTTTCAGAGCACTGTCTCTCTCTTTTCCTCTTTCTCACTTTCTCATATGTCAGTACTGAAAGGCAGTTTGGTGGAGGAAGGCCAGGAAATTGTTTGTAGCTGTGATTCTGGCCCCAGTCCCAAAGGAGATTGTATTAAACATACACTTCACTGACTTCATCACCTAAACCCCAATTAGGAATCATTGCGTCTGGAAGGCAAGACGTGAGAGCTGCTCTAAGACAAAACGCTAAAATGTTTAAACCTCTTGTCAGAGCTTTCATTTTCTGTTTTAATAATGCATTTAGGTGGAAAATGCATTGTGTTATATTAAATAAATAAATAAATAAATAAATGAACATAATAGCAGATACAATCTAAAATTCTGAGCTGCTGCAGGTTCAATTAAAATAGACCATTTCGCTCTTCTCAGCTGCTCTCTGAATGGAAAGTAAAGGGAAAAACAAGCTGCAAAATGGAGAACAAGCAGTTTAATATTCATTTTAAAGCTCCATTCTTCCACCTTTAATGATGGTTAGATCACTGACATATTGTATCCAATTTCTGAACACTCGCTAATCATATCACTAATATTATAGTTGCAACAGTTAGCTAAGTGCTAAGTGCTGGAGCATGCTTCTGAAACTGAGGTCATACAGGCTCCCATTATGAGTCTTTTAGTCATATTTGCAGAGATTTCTTGTGTGCCTTAATGTGCACCACACCCGTGAAGTACAACTGCAAGAAAACACTGAGAGAGCTGGTATTAGGGAATCTAGCTATCACACTCTTGTTAAAGGTCCTGCAACAGGTGGCTAATGCAAGTAGGAAGCATAGTCTACCTACGCTCCAAACTATGTAGAAAAAGAGGAGAATGACATATACAATCTGTTAACTGCTAAAAAGTCATTTTCTTTCTCTGCCGGGTCCTAGTAAAAACTGTAAGTATAGTATTAGTCATTCTTCCACCAGTTTCATACTAGCTTATTGGACACTGTACAACACCTGTTTAGGTGCAGTTATAGAAAAACCATCAGCTCTGAGTCAATTCCTAGTAAAACATCAGAAAAGGCTATAGATAAGATAAGAAGAAAAGCAGTAAAATGAGATGACAAGAGCTTTGACATTTTGCTAACGAAAGCATTGCTTGTTGTGCTGCATCACTTCAGACTGATGCAGTAATGGTAGTTACTTCTGGTCTGCGCTTTAAGGAGGCAGAGTGTAAAAATATATTGTGTTTGTTTGTGGTGTTTATTTTACTCCACAGTTACACTTGTCTTATCATCATCATCATTGTAACCCACATCACAGAACAAAAAAATAAAACCCCCGTCCATTACCTTTATTTTATGGTCTGCTATGAAAGAATGTCCGTCTCCCTGCACAGTACACTTCTGTTTAGAGGTTTGGAATCACTTGCCATATAAATGATTTGTGTTATTGTATGTACAATAAGATTAAATGGATAGATAATATACTCTAATTATCTATTTATGTTCATTTTTTTGTCAAATATTCTGCCTTAAGATTTGGTCTCCACTTTTGGAATATGATGCATTTTTATAGCTTAATTATTCTTTATTTTAATACCAATGCACTCTTACACATGATAACTTAAAACTTAAAATAAAACATTTTTCCAAATCCATTCAGAAATGTTAAAAAGGCTGGAGCAGAACAAAGAGAAGTACCCATGCATAACCAGCACGGTCTGTATCAGGGTGCATCTTCATTCATGGCCCTGTCCTTCATTCTGGATGTGTCTAAAATTCTTTAATTATTGTTTACTGCTTTCTACTGTCATACTAATTAGGTGAAGCCTGTGAAGTTGAGCAGGACAAACATATTAGAATCACTTTACACTTGGATGATACCAAATCAGTTTTATATTATTGAAAACATTGATTCCAGTCTTTTGAACTACAGTGTATGTGTGCAATAACTGCAGAGTAAGGCAACAATGCAATCTCTCCATCATTCTAGATCAAAGATAATGAAGCAATGTTTCATTAGATCTAGAATTTCAAAGCAGTCTTTAATATGCAGAATCAATGTTAGCTTCAGCAAAAAAACTCATTTGCTGATGCCGCAACACAGTCACTAAATAAATAAATAAATAAATAAATAAATAAATAAATAAATAAATACAGAAGGCAGAACATGATTACATATTATGTTCACAAGATGCTTCCTCTGGGTTGCAGCTAATATGATAAACTATTGCCTATTGTTCATTCATCGCTGAATCCCTTTTCTTTATTTCCTAATTCTTGTGTTATTCAATTAAATTAAAGATTTAAGCTTTCAAGGTTGCCAGAAACGTTGGAGTTGGCACATTCTGTAAAATTCAATAAAAAGATAAATCTGTGATTCTGAACTTCTAACAAATGTACAAAGAAATAATATTTTGGCTGACCAGGTTGATTGATTTTTGTAAATATAAACAATCCAGGAAAGAGTCCAGGAAAAATCTCAGTCTGTGTAGGGCAAGGCCTGAAACCACTGTTGAATGTGCATGACCTTCGAGCCCTCAGACAGCAGAGGTGGGAGTAAGTCACAATGTACAAGTCTCATGTCTTATTAAAGTCTCAAGCAAATCCCAAGCAAGTTAATGCAGGACGATTCAAGTAAGCTAAGTCAAGTTCTGCTATAAGTCAAGCAAGTCTCAAGTCAAGTCATATGGAGTTATAATGCTCCAACTCCAGTTTCCACATTTAAATCAGTTAAAGACAGCGACCATAAAGAGCTGAATTATATTAATTGTTAACAAATACTGTTTCATTTCTTCTTGACCTTTAAACTCATCTGTTACTTCAATGTATTCCTGCTACAGTGCACAAAATGACAGAGCCAAATAGTCATTTATAAAAATTACTATATACCCAATTTAAAACCTTTGTTTTTCAAACATATCTAAACATCTGATCTTCATATGAACAATACTGAGAGACTGAGGCAATATGACTAAACACATAAAACAGTCTTTAAAAATAATTTGTAAACTGTAATGAACAGAAAAGCAGTTTTCTTGTGCGGAAAAAGTTAGGACATCCACACGTTTATTACTGCTTAAAATGCCTAAAACTATAATCAGGTGCACCGCTATCAGCTGCTAATGATTAGAACATGGTTAGGAGGGTTCTGGAAGAGCAGGTCATATTTTAAATACAGATATTTAGTTTGATTGTAGTCCTGATTGTTGAGGGGAGTGGTATTTACCATAATCAGATCCAAAGAGCTCTCTGGCCTGCAGAAAGAAGGTGTCTGTACACTACAAGCAATATTAGATCTGTATGGTGTATAGATGTCTCACAGTAGTGATTTAATTCCTATTATAAATTAACTAAAAGACTCTCTATTTTTTTTAATTAACTAAAGTTCTTATTTCACCAAAATAACAGTTGTAGTATTAGATGGGTGTATGTATACTGCAATTGATTTTAGATGTCTGTTATCTTGTTGTCTCACAGTAGTAGATTATTAAAGTAATTTAATATTTATACAAAATAACTACAATTTAACTGAAGCATATCTTACCAAGCTAAAGGTTGTAGTATGATTGTAAGATGTGTTTTAAAAAATACAAGTGATTTTATTCTGCAGTAGGTTTATGTGTTGTGTCTCAGTAAAGTTATGGCAGGTTTGGTTAAGTTTTACAATGTATGTCTTTCACATTACCTGTATATTTCAGCACGTTTCAAGTCTTTATACATAACGTCAACAGGCTCCTCATCTCTCTGAATCTTGTACGTTTTAAACAGATCCCACACTTTAGAAACGGACCATTGCCGTCTTCAGCGCCTACTGTAGCCAATTTGGCTATAGTAATCAAACATATTTTGCACCAAGCAACTTTAAATCTTAAACTGAACCGAATAGTTTTATTAGCATTATTGTTTTGCTTAAAAATCCATCTGGATGAACATCAGGTGTTAATTACTTAACCTCTCCCAGAGGAAATAAGCTCTGAGGAGCCATAAGCCTTTTGGAAGGACTTTTAGGACACACACATATAACACATTTAAATAAATTAAAACTCCTTCTACAGATATTGACCATACTTTTTATAATGAATCATTTTTTTCTGTTTAAATTAGATTTTGTTTTAGACAAATTGTGTTATAATGAGACAGAGAGAGAGATGAACAGGGGAATCAAGGAGGTCTAGGTGTCAGTTGCTTGCTCCACTAAAATGAAGAGCCTGTCTTGATTAATTACTCTAAAGTGCTTTTCATAAACATTTTCATTCCGTGGAACTTTCAGTCTCAATCACTTTTAATGCCTACATTTCCAGCCTACATTTCCTACATTTCCAGCCTTCAGCACGGGTCTTCTCCCTGAATATTTAAGTCAGTTCGCATAAAATTTTAATGGAATTTGGTGTCTTCAGGTTCTGCTCAGGTTCCTGCAGCGTGAGAGTTTAGAGGGTTGAGGCTGTGAGTGCTGTTCTCTGTGGTGCTGTTTTAGACTGCTCTGGGACTGACGCAGCAGTGTAATATTCACTTACGAGAGCACACCTGCTCCCTGACTTAATCAGCCTGCACTGCTCGCCTCACATGAACCACACACTGAAACTGCCTGATGGGAATGCTCCTGCAAGCCAGAGTCAGATAGTAAGATATAACCACACACACACACACACACACACACACACACACACACACACACACACAC
>CM067480.1:21972874-21990376 GCA_034552555.1 Semaprochilodus insignis | reverse complement strand
ACCCACGATTTTCAGGTCCCATCTCATATCTACTACTGAAAATATGATTGCGTAAGCGACCACCCACAAAAAATAGGAACCAATTAGCTTGAAAACTAGTTGAGACATAACGTCAGTCCCAAAACATGGTAGGCAAATCCAAAAAATACATAAAAAGTCATTCTACCAACAATAGCATAAAAACTGTAACTGATACAAGTACAGACAACTTTGTTTGAAATGTTTACTGGAATTACAAACATGTTGTGACTTTATATTATGGAAGGCATTGATGAAGTTTTGTGTGATAAACAAAAAAAAACAAATTATTACAACAATTCTTTCTTTCTTCATTTCAGAAATCTTAAAAGATAGACTTAAGATATAGCCACCGCTGTTCTGCTGAGGAACCTTTGTTTTTTGCTGCGAAGGTAGTAGTCATCATTACAGCTGCTAAGTTCAGCTGCTCAAAAAATGCAACACACACTTTGAACATGACTGTAGGAGCAGTTTACTGTTATTGATTTTTTTCTCCTGTGATGAACACAATATGGTCCATCACATTTTAGAAAATAACATTCATCTGCTGACTTTAAGGCTCTGCTTCAAAATTATGAGTAACAAGAAGCTTCATAGTAATGTAATTGCAGTCAAAGTGCAATATTGCATTGCATTATTCATTCATCTTTGAAATATAATGGAGTTAAAATCAGAAGGTTCCCAAAAAACTGATACTCAAGTAAAGTACAGATACTCAAAAACTGTACTTAAGTATGTATTCAGGCCTCTAATCGTATTATTGTATTCATTTGCAGATTTGTCATAACATGCGTAATACTAAACCTTAATTAGACTAGATTAAAAAAGAAAACCATTCTTTAAGTTTCACTTTAACTTCAGAGGGCCTCACCGATACTGCTGTAGATAATCTGTATGTGTGAACTATAAGATATATAATAAATAACACTATTGGAATGGACTGACTGATGAGACAATGCGATATGGGAGACTCTGTTTTGCAAAATGGAGCTTAGCTTCTGATTTTCAGTGATATGAGGCTGTGTTTGTCACTGTCTACGTCATTTGGCTGGGCCCACGCACATTAATGAGGGTATTATCTTAAAAGAGGCTGGGATGGAGCTTCGCTGTCTCACTTCCTCTCCAGACCCATTTAGATAAAAGAACTCACTCAACAGGTGACAGACTATCTCTCCAGGCTGAAAATGAGAGAAAGACAGGAAATAAACAGATAGGAGCTTGTGTGAATTGTTCGGCAGCAGATTCCATTTTTCTCTTGTCTTGGTGATGAGCTCAAAAAGGAAGACTCCCTACGTCCCTTCAACCAGTCTGTACTTGCTGCTTCACGGACGTGTATTCTAATTGCTGCTGACAGTCTGTCAGAGTGTATTTACGTCTGGATACAGTATAACAGAAAACGTTTAAACTGTAGAAAACACCAAACATATTCACTTTCTTAGTTCAGTGATGCTTCATGGTGAGTTATGAAAGGTCTGATACATTAACCCTTTCATTCGTGAAGGTCTGTTTGTAAGTCTATATATCAAAAATAATGAAGCTATCTAATGTTGTATAATAGTTACTGAAAAACATGTCTTAAAATTAATAACTAAAAAAAAGCTTTGGGTTCAATAAAAAATATACATATGCATTTTCTATTGAGGATGAACCTCACGTTAAACCTTGAGTTATTGCTGTTCTATTGCAATACTCTTACATTTAAGTTACATTCTGTGTGGACAGATTCATGTCTGCATTTCTGACTTTTTCTGGTTGTTTCAAAGTTGAGAAACAAAAGAACAGGACAAAACTGCAAAACAGGACTGTATGCACAGCAATCAAATTTAATCATAATAAAATATACCTTATTATGAAGCAGGGCTGAAACCAAAAACATTCTTCTTTTTCCAGATGATGTATGTTTGTATTTCCTGGCAAAATGAAGCAGCAGCATGAAGTTTGAGTTATAGGTTTATGCTACATTTTCTTCTGTGAGTTTATTGGTAGGTCACAAACAAGAAATCTGATCACCGCCTGAGTCATGTAGACTCAGAGTTTTCCCATTATCTGATTTCTCAAGTGCATGTAAATAATTTGATTGGATTACAGGCAAAATTGGGTTTTCTGCAGCTATTGGAATTATTAAGTGCATCTAAAAGCACTCAGTGACTTTCTGTCCTGTTACATCTACCCCAGTCAAATATAAGTGCTATTATTATGAAATGAAAGGGGTAGACTGGAGCGTGGCTGCCAAGTGCCAAAGCACATAACGCACAAAAACTTTTATTGCTTCACTCTTAACAGAGTCCCAGACTATCTTTGGAAGAAACATCAGCACACAAATTGTGAGCTGTCAGCATTATGAAATGGGTTTCCATGGCTAAGCAGCTGCACAAAAGCCTAAGCTCAATATGCCAAGTGTTGGGAGAGTGGCATAAAGCATACCAATGCTGGACTCTTGAGCAGTGTAAACATATTCGCAGGAGTGGGGAATCACACTTCATTATCTTACAGTCTGGTGGACTAACTTGGGTTTTGCAGATGCCAGAAGAATGCTTACTACCAGGATGCATAGTGTCAACACAGTAATGTGTGATGGAGGAGGGATAATGATCTGGGACTGTTTTACAGTGTTGCACCTCTTTAGTTCCAGTAAAGGGTGATTTTTACTCTATAATGTTGACGTATCAAACAATTATATGCTTTGAACATAGTTTGCAGATTTGGGGGATGCTTTCCCATTCCAGCATAATTCTGCCCCTGTGAGTGAACAAAAAAAGACATGGTTTGTGAAGTTTGGTGCGGAGGAACTCCACTTGCCTGTGCAGTGCCCTGACCTCAACCCCATTTAACACCTTTGGGATGAATTGGAACGTTGATTGCAGGGCCATCATCAGTGCCTGGCCTTACAAATGCTTTTTTTGACTGAATTTGACACACTCCAAAATCTTGTGGAAAGCCTTCCAGTGGAGGCTGTTATAGCTGCAAAAGGCCAGTTCCATATTAATAACCATGGTTTTGGAAAAGAACATCCAGCCAGCTCATAAAGGTGTGATGGTCAGGTGTCCACAAATGTTTTCCTATATAGTGAATGCCAAGGTGAAACGTTACAGTCCAGAAAGATAATGGTCTATAAAGGACCCAATACAGTTCAGCTACAGTGGAATGAGAAACAAGAAGCATGTTAAATTTCTAATGAGGTTTTGATTGTTAATGTAACACATAATTGAGATTCAGTATCACAATATGACAAAGCATAAAAACTTACAATTCATTGCAATTTTAGTTCCTGATTATATAAGCATATGTACTCTGCAAGTGTTCCTCCGTGATTCCCTTTTATTCTTGGAGAGTGAGCAGTGACGAATAATGAGACGGTATCAGTCTGCAATCACATCAGGGGCCAACTGCAGAGCAGAGTCAACATCATAAACTAGGAGATATAACTGTCATAATGAGTGGTTTCTCTAGAAGGGGGTATTCACCTTATAACAGCGTATCTGCTCAAAGCCAGACAAAGCACTGTAAATAAGCCCCCTCTGGAAAAACTGTCATTTTGTGTCACACAGATTTCACTGAGGACGTGTTGTTGCTTTCATAGGAAGACATTTAAAATACACAGTAGGTGATCATGTATGCACAATGTGTTTGAAGGATTTGTGATTTAGTATGGGCATCGCTGCCATTTGTACTGACACTGTCACTGCAGTGGCATGAAGTATGTGTAGTATGCGTACATTTATGCTTTTGCATGTTATGAAACTTGAAGCAAATTGAGTCTAGCTTTCAACTGCTAAATCACTGTGACATCTCTCACCCTGCACTAAAAAAGATAATCTTCCTCACACTGAATATCTGCATTCATTTATTTTATTGCCAGACTACTTTGCACAATGCTACTTTATCACTGCTTTCATTTCATTGCACACTTGTAAGATTTCTCATGTAAGGATTTTATCTTGACAACTTCACTTGCGGCTCCAACTAAATACAGCTTTGCCTGACAATGTTAAAATACAACAGGCTGAACATTGTTAATGTATATTTATTTAAAACCTTTTGTCATATAGTAAACACTGACAAGCCAAAACGTTTTGTTTGGAAGAAGCGAATAATTAATAGCTTCATAACAATGGTGCATATTAAGACCTGGGATACATTAGACGGTTAGCAAGCAGTGAGTTCTCTGTATTGTATGTTGGAGATATGAGTAGGCAAACACCTCAGTGACTTTGACAAGGGGCAAATCATTATGACCAGACTTATATGGCATCTCTAAAATGGCAAGGCTTGTGGTCCAAGGAAGGACAAACCACAAACCACATGGTGTTGGGCTCCCAAGGCTCATCAAGGCTCAAAGGCAATGAAGGGATACTGTGGCACAAGGCATATAAACTTTTGATGATGGTTATGGAGAAAATGTATCATAACACCCTGGTGCATATGGGGCTGTATAGCCTCCAGTGTCCACAAGAGCATCAGAACTGGACAATGAAGCAATGGAAGATGGTCACCTAATCCGATGAGTCCTGTTTTCTTTTTACCAGAAATAGACAACCAGGTTTGTTTGCAATGATTACCTGGGACATTGATAATGCCGCCATGGGCTGTGGGAAGAAGACAAGCCTGTAGAGTAATGTACTTTCAGAGTCTGGGCAATTATGTGGCCATCAATCTGACATGCTACATAAACTTTGGAGACCTCTTCGTGGGACTGATTACCTGATCGCAGTGGCCTCTTTCAGCAGGATAATACACCCTGCCACACTGCACATACTGAGAAACACATTGAGAATTATGACCAACAGTTCATGGTGTTGTTCTGGCCTTCAAACTCTCCAGAGCACAATTTGATCAAACATCTGTGGGATGTGCTGAAACAATACCACACACCACAGGTCACCTTCAGAAACTTCATGCCAAGGTGATTTGGAGCTCTTCTGGTGGCAAGCAGAATACCAACAGCATATTAGGCAGGTGGCCATAATATTGTGGCTCATGTATGTGGATTGTAGATTCTAATAGTGCATGTTCTGCTCACTCAACATTTCCTCACTTTTACACAGCAAACTTGCAAAGCAATTCATCTTAAGTTACTAATCAACTGCAAGTAATGTCAACTGCAAGTTGGAGATAAATGTCTGCTGAATGAGGCTCCTGTTCAGTGCTCATTTGAGGTTTGCTGTGTAGGGTGAAAGTAGAGTATTTAGACAGGTTACTCCCACCTTGCTATTTTCACATCCCTGATGCCACAGAATAAACCTCAAGCAATGACCGCAGTGGTCGCAACTCTATAAATTAAAGTATAATCTTATAGCGATAGTGATAGACAACTGTCATTTGAATGTTTTGTTTGTATTTGTCAGTATTTTAACCAATTATCATCTGTATGCTGTTTGATCCAAAGGAAATACAACTATAATCTCATTTAATGCTGGAAAAGTTCTGTTTAGAGCTACACTAGACTGAGTTAACTGCCCTGCGGTGGACTGTCATCTTGTCCAGGGTATTTCCTGCCTTCTGCCCATTGAACGCTGAGATAGGGTTCAAAACCCCCCACAAACCAGAAGAATAAATTGGTTTAAAAGAAGTGAGTGAGTGAGTGAGTGAGTGAGTGAGTAAACGGAGTTAAAGTAAATTTTGGGGATTTGGAGACCTCTCTGGTGGGAATGTGTAATAGCACCCATAGTGTGGAAGACATTTTTCAGTGTCAGTTGTGCTTCGGACATACCCAAATGCGTGAATTACAAGCGCACTGGAAAAGTATTTAAAGTATTCCAGGAGAACTCAGTAGGACATGTCTTCTGAGGAGTTTGAGCCTGGCTTGTGTCATATGGTGCAATCTGGAAAACTTGTCTGAAATCTGACCTGCTGCCTCTGACTTTTAAATGGTTTTTCAGGCATAACCGACTCAGTTATGATACTTCTTTCAAAACAAATAATTAAAGTCTGCAACAATTAATATATTTCAGGTGACAACAATATTTTACAACAATATTTTACAGTAAATATTGTCTTATTCCTCAACAACCGTGTGAGAAGACGTATTCCGTGGAAAAGATGTTACTGTGTTTCAGAAAGGTCAAATTATTAGCCTGCATTAAGCAAAGAAAACAACTAAGGAGATGCTAGAATGACTCTAATTGGTTAAAAAACAGCAGCCGAAATGTGGCCGAGAAACAAATCTGGAGCAATGGAAAAAGGTCATGTGGTATAGATACGAATTTATTCTATTCCAGAGCAATAGCTGTGTCATGGTAAGAAAAGATGCCCTCTGTACAAGCCTCTGGAGGCAGTGTTATGACCTGGGGTTGCTTCAGCTGATCAGGTCTAGGCTCAGCAACATTATGAGCCAATAAAATGAACTTTTATGTGCTAACCTTTATGTGCTAAATGACCAGGTTATCCCATCAATGGCCCCTGATGGCAGTGGGCATATTTCAGGACGACAATGCCAATATTCATCAGGGGTTCAAATAGTAAAAGAGTGGTTCAGGGAGGATGAAGAACCATTATCACACATGTCCTGACCTTAACAGCATTGGAAGTCTTGGGGATGCACCAGAGAAGACTTTTGATTCTGGTTCGACTCTGCCATCGTCAATATAAGATCTCAGCCAAAAATAAATGCAACTTTGGACGGAAATAAATGTTGTGACGTTGCATGAGGTTGTCGAAACAACACCACAGAGGATGTGCATGATCAAAGATAAAGGCTACCCAATTAAATATTAGAGTGTGTGAAGTTTTTGGTCAGGCCGTGTATTTCTGTGACCTAATAGTATTTGCATTTGCGCAACAAACAACAACTGACTGTCAATTACACGTTTTTATTGTGTACATTATTGGGGAATAAGTGGGAAGTAGTTGTTGGCAACTTGTTGTTAAGTAATTCCTCATACTTTATGCTGTTTGAATATGAAGGTTTATTCCAAAATGCATTACACACTACTTTGATACACGTATTTTTGTTTCGTGGTATACGTCATAGACAGAGAGCTTTACATAAAAGCGCTATCAGTGTCATATTATTATAAATAGCTTTATTAGAGAAAAATGTATTTTTTGCTATGACTGTCGTGGCTATATGCAGCTGTTACTCTTTTCATCTCTACTGCTTTATGAATGTGTTATTTTATGATGCAGCACTGACGAAGCTGTATAACTTATTTTTACAGAATAATTTTGCAACATTAGAAGCCTAATGTTGGAAATGTGATGTTGTGGATAATGTTTATATTTTGCTTTTATCGATAACCAGAGGAAAAATAATAATGCACACAAAAAAGTCCGACCAGAGTACTCTGAAGTCTTCTGTGCCAAATGCTTTCATTAAATTTGCCTGTGCATTCTCTTTCAAATGTCTTCCTGCAGCTTGAGTGGCAGCTGCTTCTTATTAGAATAGCTTATTGCATCCCTCGCCCACTCACGCCAATGAGTCTGCAGCATTTAACACCCCAATTTACATACAGACAGTCTGCCAACCTAACATTCTCCTCTTTCACCCACTCATTTACAATGTGTTTCACTCTGTATTTATCTAATATTTAATTCCTCACAATCAAGCATCCAAATGGTCAGTTTGACTAGAGATTAAAGCTACAGATCCGTATCAGTCCGTAGTCATAAACAGCATGTGATAAACATCTAATTCTTACTCGCCTCGGTAAGTAAATCAACTGCCCTTTGAAAACATCTATTTGATGTGAGCATCTCACATTGTCTGTATTAGGTACTGGTTCATCTCTCTCTCTCTCTCGCCTCTCCAGTTTTGGGTGACAGCTGCTCGCTCCGTGTGGTTTACACAGGGGGACGAGCCAGAGTTCAAATTAATATTTCATATCAGGCCTCCTGATTTGAGTCCAGTGCGGCTCACTCTCATGTAGGGCTGTGCACGGATGAGAGGATAGTGCACGGCCCTCCTGCCATATCTCTGTCCTTTTAGGAGCAGCTGTCACTTTCTGGTGGAGGCGCAGTCATTGTAACACAGGGCGACAGCTTCAGCAGTCCTGCTGTGCCCTGCCCTTCTCTCCCATCCATCATACCAGTGCACAGAGCGCCTGCACACTGCACTCACTCGCCTTTACCACTCTACTGGAAAGAAGAAGAAGAAAAAAAACACTTTCATGTCAAATTGATACAAACTATTTTTGTGGCAGAGTAATACTGGGGTTGAAAACTGTCCATGGTCTGATGCAGAGTCAACAGTGCACCCTTTAAAAGAAAGTCTACTGGAGGTATTTTGTAAGGGCAATGGTTATATAAGCACCATGACTGGTAGTGTTTTAATAGATCTTGAGTTCAGCTTATAGCTGCTTTTCAGAGTAACATTCTGACTGTAGGAGATGGGCTGTCTGGGGGCATGGTGAAAAATGCCAAAAAAGAAGTAAACAGATGAATAAGTAAATAATCAAAATGTCTGGTTGACATTAAGAAAACCAGTCTGTGTAAAATCTATCATAAAAAGAGCTATTTTTGTCTATTTGGCACACAGTAACTGTTGCTGTATAGTTTGTATTAGGCACATATCTTATGCAACTTCAATGTTACACTATTTACAAAGTGCTTCCTCAAAGATTCTTAAGCAACAGAACCACAATCACTCAAATAACATTTGTCACACCACAGAAAAAAAAAGTTTTATTAACCACCAGCCAAAAACTGTATACAAATATACAAAATTAGATTTCAAAACCGCAAAAAAATAAGCAAGAGATGAGATGCTGTGGCCATGTCTGCTGAAGTGCAGTGTTAAATACCACTATGGCCTGAAAAAATGGCTGCTCTGTCTAGCAGCTTTGTTGGACTTGTATAACCATACTAAATATTTAGTGAAACCAAATTCCAGCAATAGGCATGCCAGTGTTTGGCTTGTCTACTACTTTAACAGTATTGCTGTTCTACATGGCATTCTCTGTTGGAAGACAACCCAGTATACTAATAAAAACATAGTTCATATCATATTCCATTTCTGATATAGATCCCCCTAAATCTTGCAGATTGCTCCTTTAGGTAAATAATGTACACTTAGTTACATTTAGATAACTAAAAAACATTTATGGAGGCTAAAACCTCCTAAAAAAGTGGCTTTACAATGGCCCTGATTGTAAATACACAAAAAAGTATAGTGGCATGTTAAAGAACCTTCTTTGCTGTATCTCACTCTTAGTTCCCATTTAAAAAAATAAAATAAAATAAACATGCTATATTATTTGCTTTTCATAACGATTTTCTTAATTGTTCATTACAGTTACTACATCTTGCACTATGAGATAACCCTTCGGCTATCTCTGTAATTACAACAGCAGTTTGAGTATTGTATTAGTTTGAAGGAAAAATCACTGAATTAAACAGCAACGAAACAACAACCTGTACTACAATACGTGTCTGAGGTTTATCCTTTGTGCAGGCTGTGAATGAGCTTTACAGAACAGACCACACCACAAGGCGAGGCTGTTCTAACTTGTTTGTTCTCTGTTGTTGTGTAACTGTGTGCAATTACTCCTGATTAATGCCATTTTCTGCTGCAGCTGTCCCAGAGTCAGAGGCTAATGTGGGTCCGTCTACTCCACTCATTCTCCACTTCTCAACATCGATTTATTTTTGTTTTTTTTTCCTCCCGCGCTCACTCTGTTCTCCTCCTTTCAACTTTTACCCCCTATTCTATCTCTTTATTGACTCCCATGTGATCTCATTACATGGCGTTAAAGGTATTTTTTTTCTAGCAGAGACAAACATGTCCCTCAGCTTCTCTGCTACATCTTCCTGGTCCCCCCTACGTCGCATTTCCTCTGGTTCTCCCGGAACCCTGCTGAGGACTAATTTAGGAGCGCTTTAGGGTTTACACACATGAAGAAAGCGAGAAAGACGAATGAACTCGGTTCAGCCCCAAAGTGCTGTTTGTCTCATTATGAAATCCATCTGGGGCAAATCAGCTTCAGTCAGAGCACAATTATGCTTCACAGCCAGGCTTTAGGAGAGAATTAGTCTCATACTGGCGCTCCCAGCCACACTAGAGCACAAAGCAGTTCCACATCAGCAACAACAGCAATGCACTTCCACAGGCAACACGTCTATCGTTATATTTGAGTGTGAGCCGAGTGTGAAGTGGTGAGAGTGATGTTGTGTGGACCAGGGTGTGTATTAGGCTCTTGGCCTTGAGGGTGGATGCAGGAGAGACCCTGACTGTGGCTGAGAGCCTGCTGTGGGCGTCTAGACCAGGCTGAGGACACACTCACCTTGACCTTGGGAGACAGAAAATCCACATACAGTTCAACACGTGACCACAGAGCTTTCTACTGATATGCGCAACCTGGAGGCCTGGCACTATAAGAAGCCAGAGCAGCCGTGCAACAGCAGGACTACTACCACTACGAGAGAGAGAGAGAGAGAGAGAGAGAGAGAGAGAGAGAGACGCTAAGAATAGTATTTCCCTCTATTACCTGGTTTCATATTCATAAATTACAATTGGAAGATACTCAGGAGAATACAGATACATCAGTACTTTAGGTTATTTAAGCACATGTACTTGAATAAATGTAGCTACTTACTTCCCACTTCTGGTAATAGGTACTAAAGTACCTAGCCAGTGGCCACGATTGTGGGACGGGGTGTTAAGGGTTGGGTTGCTGCGTCCATACCAAGGTTGAGCCCATGCCTGCATTCTTGTGCATTTAGGGGCAAACAAACTTGCAAACTCAAATCAGGGGGCAAACAGAACTGTTTTGCAGGTTTGTAATGACATCTCTGATGCTGTTATGGTCCACAGATTACCACACCCCTAAACATTAAAAGAATCAGTGAATGTGTTAACAAGAATTAATTAACAAATCCAGTTATGTTCCACTACACTGTTAAACCAACATTAAACGTATCAATTAATAATAAAAACCTGTAATGATAGGATGTTTGCTGATCATTGGAAAGACATGCTGATTTTTTTATGGCCACAGTCAAACATGAGCAAATGTACCAATTTGATGATGCATTACATTTAAAAGAAAGTTAAAGTTCTCTGTTAGTCAGGTTCCTGGAAGTATCTCAGCATGTCTTTAATGGCCCAGTCGTCATGGCCAACGCTACATCAAAAACTGATTACTTTTTTTTAATTTATCGCTTTTTTATGACCAGACACCCATTAGTTACTCTCAATCATTTTCTTTCAGTGCCTCATATACATGTTTCAAAATTAGTCTGGCTGAGGTAAACAGCAAAAGAGCATGTACTGGCAATTGAGGGACACTTATGGCACTAAAAAAAAGGAGAAATAATTTTCCATTTCTGCATCTTTGGACCCTTTGAGGCCTTCCCTAAATGTCAGCAGTAATTGCTCGCCCTAAAAGCAACAGTGCTGATCTATGACATCATCAGCACACGAAGACCATCGCTTCAGACCGACCTCAAACTCATTACATTCACAGAGTCAGAAGAGGTGAGGCGGACGGCACCCCTGCTGCTATTAACACTGTCTCAGAGCACGCTGAGAATGATTATGGATAAGATGCAGGTAGGGAAGTGAAAACTCATCATCATTTTTACTTGCAGTCGAAATCAGTGTAGCCTGCAAAGATCTGCCAAATGTACAGTACTGGACAAAAGACATCTGAGAAAATGACATGCAAATCCATTTGTCTGGGTAGTAATCGCTAACGTGTGGAAAAAGAAGTACATGCAATCTCCATAGATAATCACTGGGAGTAGAATGGGTTGTAGCGAAGAACTTTAAACATGGCACTGTTATAAGATGCCAGCTTTGCCACAAGTTTATGAGATTTCTGCCCTGCTACATCTCAGCAATACTGTCTTTTATGCATGAGATTTTGAGCACCACATACAGTTTTTGGTTTGAACATTAGATTACAGATCATTACAGAGTCAAAAAAAATAAACCTGCTACAATATGGTGGCCGTGCACAGCTGTTGCTTTCCGTGTAAAGCCTGAAATATAAATTAGAAACCCCGTCTACTACTTATAGATTTGAGTGATGAATATGTATCACAGTATGAAGCTTTTCAAATTTCTTTTTCAGCCATTTACTTCAGTTCACTACGAGTTGGGTGAAACCTAATTTGGCATGTGAAAGCTGACCAAAGATTCAGAATTACCAATTTGTATTATCCAGCTTTCCTCAGTCACTACTCTCCTGCTTCTCTTGTTACGAAGGTTTTTGCACCATTGTTTGTAGCATAGTTGCTACTTGCATTGGCCACCTGCTGCTGGATCCTCCTGTAAGCAATTGGCTTCTGTTGCAAGAGTGTGATAGCTAGAGGGCCACCTCACCGTAGAAATGAAATAATGCGTTAGCTACTTATTCCTTAATATTGAGGCTACAGTGGCATGTCTTTCCATGGCATGTCTGTAATATTAAAACAAAACTTGAAACATTTGAAACAATGTTGAAAGGGGCCTCAAAAGTCAGAAACATCAGGTCAGATTTCGCAACAGTTTTTTTTAACATCATATGTCTCTTCATATTAATGTCACAGAGTTAAAAGGATGGCACTGCTTGATGTTTAGGTCTTAAATGTAAAATCTACATTTAGTTAATTTGTAAACATCAAATTCATCTGCCTATGCCGATAACGTTCCTCCACATGTCACATGCAATAACATATGTCTCCACATCCCCAAATGTTACATAGTACAGCTTTAAAGAAATCTTTTAAGACATTTTGCATGATAAGCAGAGAGGCAGGTGAAGAAGGTATAGATATCTGTATGGTTGTGCCTGAGTTGAGAAATCTCCTGGTTCACCTCATGCGCAATCCAGACCCGTATAACCCTACACTGTTTCTACTATGGGTATGTTCAAAATTGTCCTCTTATGATTAGCTCTACAGGATTTTGAGCTACTGTGTGAGGTCTCGCTGGACTTGTTGATGTCTCAGATTAAAGCCCTGTTCTACTTATTTTCATATGGGCTCAGGTATAACTGAATGCATGACTGTCTTAATTCTTCATACACAAGCCACTCTCACCTATAAAGAGGGGGCACAGCTGCTGTATTTCTCCGAGGTCTATCATAAAATATGAGGGTGCTGTCGTGATTGTATGAAAGATGGCACTACAGGGCTGATTTGCTCCACTCTCAAGTTTCATCATTAACAGGCTCTGAGTTGAGACCTTTGCTTCATCATTAAGCTTGAAATATTTCAAGAATCCAAAGTAATAAGAGTGCAGACCTGAGAGCTCTGCTAATAATGCATTCATCATGTGAAGTGCAGAGGCTGGAATTTGCCAAATCACCACATACAATTAAGTAATTGATATAAATTCCCATTATCAAGTGAAACTCAGCTCTGAAGCCTATGGATACTGATTCACCGAGGTATGGAGCTCTGTCAGGTATGGATCAGACACGTGCATAGAGAAGGCTGGAGGTGTAGGTGTGAGCTTAGGCTTGCGTGATGCAGCAACATATTTCTCTCTTCTGCACCCCGGGAAAGGCTATTGAGGGCTGGCTGGCTGTCGCTTGATGTGTTGTTTAGCAGCCCGATGCAAGCCGCGCATTAGCACGCACATGCCCACATGCTGTGTGACTCAGCACTCTTGTTGACCTGTAACATCCCCCCTGAGACTCATGTGCAACAGATGAAATCCACAGTTTGAAGTAAATGCAGAGGTGCGGTGTCCCATGTTTACAGGTTCTCACCAAAGAGTCAAGAAAGATGTGAACCACACAACAACACAGTGAAAGAGACCTTGATGCTGTTTACAGGGGCCCAAGAGAACAAAACCTCCATTCTGTTTTTCTTTGCATGCTTTTTAGTAATTCCAGTGTATCTGTGTTCTTTTCCAACTGCTGCATATTTTAACTAAATTAAATATAAATGGATTCAGGACGATACTTAAATAAACGCCCTGATGAATTTAGCCAATCATATGCATGGGGCGAAATTGAGATCAGCTGATGACAACTGATGACCTAAGCTCAACACTGGTGGCCTTCCTGAACTAATGCCATGCTCAATTCTACATATTTCTTGGTTTAGAAGAAAGCAATCTTTTCCACATTAATTCTGTAATATTCTGTGTTTAGATTCTGGGCTAGATCTAGAAAAGATTTCTAGAGGCAGAAATTGTGCGGAAAAATGGGTCTGTTCAAACAACATCTTTAACTGCACATCTGTAATTGCGTGCAACCAAGGTCGTTTGATGGCGTTTGTATGCACATGTGCGTTCTACCATGGAATCAAAGGCGTTATCAACTCTCATATCAATATGTTCTCTAGTGTGTCCAGTATTTTTGACCAGCCTGACAGGTGACAGAGTGTAATCTGAATTACAACAAGTTCTAGTAATTGCTATGAAAGTCTGGTGAGTTGTAGTGCTCGTTAACCAGTGCAAACACCTTGGCGAGAGCAGGCAGCCATGGTTATACATGATCTAACTGGGAGCAGCACGTTTAACATGATTGACAAGAGGTCAGAACACATCATCAAGGCAATACTTCCACATCCTCTCAGGCTAGACTGATAGCAGACTTGATGCCAGGGTGAGTCACCATTGCCTCTTTGAGGTACAAAGTGGCATTACGAGACAGCATGTGCCGTGGTTAGCTGGTTATAACATAATATCAAAACTGTTATTTCTTCACAATCTGATAATTCTAGTTCATTTTAGAATGTTTAAAACTAACAAACCTGCACTGTTAAACTAAACTAACCCAGCAAACTCATAATGCGTATTTGCAGAAACTGTGCAGTGCAGTGTTCATATGCATAAGTACAGATATTCATGTCACATCATCTCTTTAGCTCTTTTCCATTGCTCTGTATGCTCTGTACTCTTCTTTATTTAATTTATTGTATTCCTATTTTATTTTCCCCTTAGTTAAATACTTGTTAATAGTCTGTGTGCTTGTCTGGTCTGTTTAGTATTTTACATGCTATACATGTCATGTGTGCTCTCAACAAGACAAATTCCTTGTGTGACATGCTGGCATAAAGAGTGATGCGGATGAGGGTCTGCTACCCTAAAAACCTGGACC
Organism: Semaprochilodus insignis; assembly: GCA_034552555.1. NCBI lineage: Eukaryota > Metazoa > Chordata > Actinopteri > Characiformes > Prochilodontidae > Semaprochilodus > Semaprochilodus insignis. The sequence continues at coordinate 21,975,389 of CM067480.1, read as the reverse complement.
ATGCCAAACTACACTCAAATTACACTCTATGCATCATCACTGGACAAATTCACCTGGTCATTTTTGCTGTTTGTTTATTTGTTTATTTATTCATAATTTCTCTCTTACAAACCTTTCATAAATCTCTTATAATTATCTCCTATAAACCTGCCATTTTGGAGGTACAAGATTTCTTTCTGAAAGTGACAGCATAATGTAGTTGTAGCACTATTCTCTGCTGTGTTTGGGGGCCCAAAAGTGATTTTCCATGTTTCTGATGGACAGTGAAGTTGAATACTGCTTTCCGAGTCATGTGCTGAGTCTCGTTTTGCCTTCCTAAGTTTTGTGTTTCTTCCTAATGTTTTAAGGCACTTCTGCCCATTGCTTGCTTATTAAGGACTTCTCTGCATTATGACAAAGTCTATGTGAAGAAAAAAGAACGATAGAAATAAAGTTGACTTAAGCTGACTTGAATTAGTTCAGTGTGACTGTTAGTGAGTAGCCATGTCTTATTAAAGCTTACATCACACATATTCAAACAGTCTGCTTATGAGGTCATTCACAAGGGACTGTTTTGCAAGACTTCTGTGAAACCAGATCATCGGCCAGCGAAATCTGGGACACCATGCAAATGTCAGACAGCTTGAATATGTGCTAACTGTAAGTAAGTGGAATGGCCCCAGGCTACTGTGTGATATGTGAGATATGAGCTACCCTTTCAATCACCAACCAATTAAGCCCTGAGAAACGGGTGACACCAGCTCTCACTTTTAGGCCTGGTCTATTCCTTCATGCAGTCAATAACGCCTGGCCAAAAATACCCTGTGTCCCCAGGGGAGCAATTTAGAATCCTTGGCAGAAACCCTGGCCCCCTTTGTTTCCTGCAATAGATCTCAAGCTATTAAAATGAGACATGTGGAATGACCCCTGCGCAGACGCTCATTGGATGGTGGCTATGAACAGATGCTACAGAGGGACTCATCAGAGTAGCCTGTGACAGTCATGACAGCATACAGGTGTTACCACCAGAGCCTCTGATAAAAATCATCACTTCTTTCACTGTATTATCCTACCATCCCTACTGTATTCGTTGCATTGTGCAGAACCAAAATGTCATTGTTTCTGTAATAATTACATTTACACATTTGGCAGACCCTCTTATCTACCCACACATTACAGAGGTAGGTCAATGAAGTGCTAGATGACTTGTCCAAGGACTCTTGCAGTGTGGAGCATAGTGTATACTCATGTAGAAAGGTAACCCCAATCTGTCACATGGAGGGCATTGATGTTACCCACAATGCTACAACAACCAATTTTGTTGGTTTATTTTAAATTTATGGTTAAATTTCATTGTTCCATTCATTTTAACATTTCAACCTCAAAGAAACCAGAGAGTAAGTCTAAAATTCAATTCCAGCTAAACTTTCATGGAACTGAAGTTGCTTAAACCTACATCAATCTAAATTGCACTTGAGCTGCATCCTCAGCTTTTTCATTGACAGTCAGCAAATGTCTCAAGTTTTTTTAAGGACACCCTAGAATTTTGATTTCAAGACATTCAGGGGATACAAGAGGTTAAAATGAGGTCCCAGGCTACCTATATTTCACACCTTGGTTGCAAGCCACTTTGGTTGTTTCTGAATTACTTTGTGTAACAGTCAAGTTTCACATAAATGATGTTGCAGGGAACTGCGTAAAGCCAGCCATACTCTCACAACTACATATTACTACATATTAGTTTCAGTTACTGAATAATTCATAATATTGACTGCAATGAATAAGTGACTTGTTGAATTTAGATGATTCAAATGTGTACACCATTTCCGCATCAGCATTTATGAATACAACTGTACCCTTAAAGAAATAAAAAACATTCTTTAAAGTCCAACTGTGTACCTTAAAGGAGTTTTAAATGTACATTATACTTTATTTGTATATGTACATTATACTACCTATTTTCCAGGGTATGTGCCATTTGCTGTCCAAATAAAAGCAAATCTAAAACCATCTCCAAAACAATAACTTTACAGGAAAAGGTAAAACTTTCCTGACATTTAATGTAAGATGATATAAAGGGATATTTTACTAAGCAATTTCTGTTGTTCCATTTATCATGAGATTTTCACACAATGTAAAGGACAGCTGCAGTGTTCAGATGATGTACAATCCCATTTCCTAAGAAGTTGGAATGCTGAGCAAAATGTAAATAAAAACAGAATGCAATAATGTGCAAGTCATTTGAAGCATATGTTTAATTGGAAATAGTAAAAAGACAAGATATTAAATGTTTGTGCATGTCCCAAACAGTTGGACAGGTTCATCTTTATCAGTGTTAAATTACCTCTTCTTCTAACAACACTCTTTAAGCATTTGGGAACTAAGGAGATCAATTGCTGTAGTTTTGAAAGTGAAATGTTTTGATTAATATAGGATTTCAGCTTCTCATAAGACTATGTCTTGAAGGCAGGCAGCATATGTTGCTTCTGAACATGTATATATATATATATATATATATATATATATATATATATAT
>CM067480.1:21878465-21972517 GCA_034552555.1 Semaprochilodus insignis | reverse complement strand
ATATATATATATATATATATATATATATATATCACCAATACCATGTGCACTAATGGACCCCCATATCATCACGGATGCTGGCTTTGAATTAGGTAATGATAGCAACCTGGATGCTCCCTCCTCCACTACTACTCTTTAGTCTGGAGGATGGGGCGTCCATGGATTTCAAAAAGAAATTTGGAATATTTATTGTTTGGATCACACTCCACTCTTCCGCTTCACTCCACCTTAAACGAGCATCAGCCCAAAGAAGACAGTGGTGTTTCTGGATCTGTTTATATCTGGTTTTAATTTGCATTTCAGATGTGTTTTGGAAAACCAATTTAAAATTGGTTTAATAAAACCACAAAATGTAATTTTTGATATGTTGTCTTTGTACTATTGTCAGTTAAAAACAGGGTTTTACATTATTTGTGCATCATTGCATTCTGTTTTTTACATTTTGCACAGCGTCCCAATTTTTTGGGAAAATATTTTTAAAAAATTAAATGCCAACAGTACTGCACCCTCCTGTTTGTCCACACAAATATATTTTAAAGTATTCATTGTAACCTGCGTGTCAGCGCACTGTCCTGTAATGTATTAGCAGAAGCAGCAAGGCTTCGTTAGCTTGGTGCCAGCTGGGTCAGACACGCTGGATCTTACTGAGACTGTGGAGAGTATGTTTTGACTGCATGTGTGTGTGTGTGTGTGTGTGTGTGTGAGAGAGAGAGAGAGAGAGAGAGAGAGAGAGAAAGAGAGAGAGAGAGAGAGAGAGAGAGACAGAGAGAGAGAGGGAGAGGGAAAGAGAGATGACAATGACAAATCTCTGTGCCCCTCCCTATCTGTAGCTCTCCACCTTTCCCGTCCTCTGTGACACTGTGCTATCTTACCTGCCAACACCTTTAACCACCTCCGCACTGTCACTGCCTCTTTCCCTCTATCTCTCTCGCTTCAACTTCCTTTCCCCTCCACAGCACACATATGCCTCCACTTTCGAAAGGCTCATCAATGTAGTCTCAGGGCTCTTTCACTGCAGACAGAGACACGGCAACCATTACAAAGGTCCAAATGAGCAGATAAAGATCAAAGCCTCCAGCCCTCTGCCAGGTGCAGCAGCAGACACACACACACACACACACAGTCTCCCCTGCCTGTTCACCCAGCATGAACAGACTCAATGATGAGGATATTCATGACTGGCTTAGGTAAAATGGATGACTGGATGTGCAACATTCTTGTTGTGCAGTTCCAGACCTGTTTTTTTACTGTTACTTTTTTGTTGTCTCTCTTTAATGCCAGTGCTTATATGCCCCACCAAAACTTTTTTAACAAAAGTTAAAATAAAATCCAACAACAAAAAAAAAAAAATGCTAAGCACAGTGTCTGACAGATAATGATGAAAAACAAAGTGTATTTTGCATAAATTCAAACACTGTATTAATGATACATATACAACTGTATAGATTAATATCAACAATTATACAGGAGTCACCTGTTACTGAAACATGGCTATTAGCATGTAATACTTTCACAAGCATGAATAACAGCTGTGATTTGATTTGGCATGGACTGGAAAAGCTTCTGGATGTGGGCGACATCAGTGTTCAGACACTCTTACATTTTTGTACAGATTTGGTGGTTGCCTTCACTGGCACAATTCTGAGGGGAATTTCCTGTAGACTGGGATATATATATTAATGCACACACACATACATACACACACACACACATACACAAACATACATAGATAAAATCTGTATTCTTTTGTATTAATTTATTGCCATTTTTCTACCCTTACAAATAACCTTTATGAGCAAATACAAACTTTATGAAATTTCCATTGAAAATAGTTGTACAAGTTATTCATGTTCAGCATCAAGCAGAAAAGCAGAAAACATAGAATAGTTATCCACTATTGGCTCCTGTGGCCATGGACGCATGAGGTCTCATGGGAAGCGCTAGACTTGCCATAAGATAGACTTTAAATCTTGTAAATAATTGTGACTGTTGGCTGAAAGATGTGTAGATGTGTTGGTCATGCTATTCTGTGCTGAGCTGTTGGGTTGGTTAGTGGGCTAGTTGTGCAGTATGTGTGCTTACTGTCAGGTTTAAGTATAGGCTGTTGATGACCTGCCTGTTATCTGGACCATTCGCTTAGCGCTAAACGGTGGGTCACCCCTGCTGGTACGTCACAATATGTTTAACAGAAAAATTCCCAGAAGCCTCAGTAACTAAATGTAAATATATGTACCAGCATTCTTCTTTTTGTTCCTTTTTAAGTAATGGCTTTTTGACACCGGCACATCCTTCTGACCCATTCCATTCAGTCCTATGACAGTGGAGGCATGAACATGAATGAATAAATTCTACGTAATAGTTGAAAGTTATTTAATTATCATTTATATATAAAACAACAAACTATGCACACAGCAGTGTGGTCTCAGATTTATAGTTTGTCATTAATATTTCACCTTGAAAAGAGAAGATGAAACATTCTGCTTTGTGTCATTAACAGTTCATTCTCTGCTGCCAATTGTCTAAACCATGTAGATAGAACAGATCCCCCGATGACACGGATGAAGTTCACTTTAATTTGGCTGGTGTCATTCATGCGGTGACCCTGCTTTAGAGTTTCACATTCAACCCATATGCCAGGCCAGAGATACTGAGTGTGTGTGACAGCTGTGTGGTGAGGAGAAATCACCATTCGGGATCGACTGCTTCATGCTCTCTTTCATTTTTCCTCAGTGACAGATTTTGCCAGAGAAAAATGTTATCTGCAGTTATTTCCATGGGAAGGACACAATGGCTGCGTGACAGAGGAAATGTGGATGGACCAGGAGATGTGCTGATGTTTTCACCAGCAAAATCCTGTTCTCGTTCTGAGGCTTGTACTGATAACATCGTTTTAAAGTTTGCTTCATTGTCGTAAAGTCTCTACAAACCCAAAAGATGCTGGACTCTAAATACAACCCCCGCCTCTCTCTCTCTCTCTCTCTCTCTCTCTCTGTCTCTCTCTCGATCTCTTTCTTCCTCTCAATAAGTCATGACCTGCGGAAGGCTCAGTGTGGATACACACAAAGAAAGCTCAGTGTGCTGTGACAGTGAAAGTCAGTACACCATTAAGCAAAAGATTCCCAAAGGTAGCGCCTGCAGAGCCTCTGGGACTCCACACTCAGCCTGGCAAAGCATTTTAGAGCTCTTACACACAGACTACATTTAACACACCTCCTGTAGATTAGAGAGGTTCATGTTGTCATCATCTAGAATTGTTTTAATTGTGAATCATAAAAAGCTGAAGCAAATGTTTAGTTTCAGCCACATAGTGGACTTGTTGTGACCAGTGAGTGAACTCTATGTTTGTGTTTACATGTGTGTTTCCTCTATAAGCAATAGCAATGTTCCTACATGTTTCTTGGATTTGACTGGATTTAACCCTGAGGTCTGCTTAAGATCTTTGTTTTGATTTATGTTCCAAAACCAGCCATTATTCACTTTAACATATTCCAGCTTCCCTTTATCCTGTAGAATTAGAGTTTCTGTTTTGTCCTGCCTTCTGCCTTCTGTAAGATGACAAACTGTCAGTTTCTTACTGCAAACAGCAGGGGGCAGTATATCACCAGGAAGTTGTGGTGTCCACCCCTATCATAAGAAACAAGGAAAACACAGTTCCTCCTCCTCACTGTTAACATTAACGGCTGTTTACTACCAGTCTAGAAGAAATGTTGTGAGTTCAGCATCAAACTTAATCAGTTTACTCACCAAGAGCATCTCCAGTGGTTGAAAGCAAAGGCAATGTTAACTCGTGTTTTGCTTTTTTATTTTGCTCCTTTATTTGAGAGGGTGGTCATAATGGTCGCTTGAAAGGAGCTTCTGCCATTGTCACATTTGCTCTTCCTGTCATTCAGCTATCTGTGCTTAAATCATCTAATCAGGAGCAGAACCTTCAACATGATTCACAAGAGGTCTGAATACACTGTCAGCACAGTGCTACTCCTTTATTCTCTCATGTTGGACTGAGAGCAGACCCAATGCTACAGTGACTTACTATCGCCTCTTGAGTGGTATTACATGTTAGGACAGGCCAAGGCTAGCTGGTTAGCATTCTAGTGTGCTTCTATATCTCTGCAACATAATACAGAGATGTCTTTGACATACAGTCAAAACTGTTATTTTTTTCACGTAATTTGAGTGGAATTCAGAATGTTTTAAACCTACAAACTGAACCTTTAAGACTCATGTAAATGGATTATGTTCTTAGTGACTCTTAGTGACCTATGTTATGCTACTTTTAGAAAGCAGCAAGGTTGGCACCCTCCTTATAACAAAATAAATGGGTGGGGTTAAACTACTTAGATGTTTCCAGTTTTTTGCACAAACACAACAAAGTAGATTAATGTCCATTTATTGACCAAATGGAACGAATAGTGAACAGTATGGTGTAATAATTTAGCAGTGTTTACATTCTACATTAAACTCTTCATTAAAAAATCCAGTTCTTTTAAAAGAAACCACAACAAATATGTATATAGGTGTATTCATTGTATTGAACAGATTTCACAGGGCTTTAGTTTATATTCATAATACAGATTCTTGCAGGGTTCATTACATTAGATGATACTCTTCCAGTACTGGAATACTTGCTCAGTTAAAACAATTAATTGCAAATTACTAATTAACCTTTTAACCTTTTTATAGGCCCCGTAGTGGCAAATTGGCAGAATGGAAATTGATGCAAGTGTTTTCTAATCAATATAATCTAATATTTTTCTCCATAACTATGCTATCAGACTAAGTAAAACACTGATGGACACTGTTAGCTCTGTGGCTGTGTCTCAGTAGTGTGCTACACACTTATACTGCACAGTATATACTCTGCACTTATCTTAATAGTGTGAGTTCCTCAGGCTGGTACACACAATATTAGCGTACTACATTATTAACAGGAAGTGATGAAGCTTATGTCATACCAAACTGGACTCTGAAGACTGCTTCGGCTCATTTTCAGTTGTATTTAAAAAAAAACACACAAATAAATAAACACATTATTTACTAGAATACATTTATTTTTACAGGCTGTTGTGGCAGATTTCAGTTTAACTCACATTTAAACATGATAAACACAATAGTAAACACAATCATTACCACAGTCAAAAATCTACCGGTTCTAAGTGTGCATTGTTACTCAACTTCTAACAATTTGACATTTGCAACTGTACAATGTACTATCTGTTCAAAAACTGCAGTTGCACAGTTGGGATGCACCCCTTGTGTGTGAATTTCTGTGCTGAGCTGCTAACGAGCAATTGGTGGGATAAAGGAGGAGGAGTCAGTGCCACCTGCTATGAAAACAGTTCACATTTTTTCATATCCTGAGATAAAACGGACAGCACAACTGCAGCTTTTTTGGTATTCAATACTCATCTACAACCAGCCCAATAAAAAGCATTTAAACACATTCAGACACCTTCTTATAAATGCTAATTTGTTGGCTCACTCATGAACATGAAAATCCAGTTCACTTCCAGTTTTGTAATTCATTCACATTTCCATGCAAATATATTCCATCAATGTTACTCAAGAGAAAATAATGTTGTTCAACTGGGGGACCTACAAAACAGGACAGGAGGAAATTACACTTCATGGCCCCTGTGGAAAAGGAATAAAGGGCCTGTCACTGGCCCCCCTTTTTTATTCACTGAGTTTACAATGTTCCCTCCACGCATACTGTGCTGCTCCCATTCACGATCAAAATCACACAGTCAGAACTGAGATTACGTACAATGACAGGCATAAATAAGTTTTATATGATTTACAAAGGAAAAGTACAAAGAAAATGTTAGACCTCTAGCAAACTGAGGATTCATACACTCCGAAGATAGATTTCCTCTAGCTCAGTTTCTGCATTTAGTATCTGCTCATCCAGTGATGCTCAATAGTAGCAAACTCTACCTGGTTCACATAGGTAGCTTTAATATGTATTTTATGTTCATTTATAGTCTTTACATACATTGTTCTTCATTTGTTTTGTTTTTGTTTTGTAATCTTTTGATCTTTTCAAATTCCCAGTGTTTCTATCAAATGCCTCCGTTGTTAAATTCCAATAACCTACATTTTGAGAATACTGCAATCTCCAAATTGCATATATTTATGACTTTTGTTTACATCTTCTTTACCTTGCATTAAAGCGTAGCAGCATCCACAATGTAACATTGTAAAATAACAAAGCTTAAAGCAACACTATGTTGGATTTGGAGACCCCTCTGGTGGAAATCTGTAATTGCACATAATGTGCAGAACAACATTTTGCAACGTTGGCTGCGCTTTGAACATCCACACGCGGATTCATCTCTTAGATGGACTTTTGTGAGCTTGTTGAAGGAGAACTCAGTCAACACCTGTTGAAGTATGTTTCTTCAGAGGATGTGTGTGAATGATCTACTTTGTCCCTGAAGTCTTCAGTATAATGTTGATTTTGCATTTGATGCGTGTGATGTCATACTTAAATACTTCTTTAAGTTCTGAAAAACTTCCACTAAATCCATTTTGAGTTGGGTAGTAATGGAATGCATTTAATGGTGTTATGTAATCAGGATACAGAAGTAGGCACTTGTATTTAGTTACAGTAAAAAGACAGTAACTAGATGACTAGCACATAATAAAAAAGGGTGATTACCAGCAGGGTTACAACAAAGCCACGTACATGCAAACATGTTGCTTTTCACCTAAATTCACCATTTTGAATGATAATTATATCGCATGAACTGTTAATTTTTCATTTTTGGAAGCAGTAAAGGTTTTGGTACCTTTTCTTGAAGCAGCCGTGGTAACAACTAATAATTTAATAATAACTCACAACACCAAGTAAAAAAGCGAATTGAGATACTTTCACTTGAGCACATTTTTGTGGACAGACTCCTGCATCCTCTATCACAGTGTCTCAGAAAGAGTTCAAGGAAACTTCGGTATTTCTCTTCTTTAACATTCACAGGCCAAGTTGAGGTCATTCCTACCTCAGCACTAGTGGCACTTTGATGGTTCTGCTTGACATATCACCAAACGAAAGAGTAGTGACCTACTTTTTAAGTCTTGATGTGGCAGTGGCTCAGCAGGTAAATGGATGCTGGCCTAAATCGGCATTGAGGGACAGAGAGACAGAGGCGGAACAATATGAGAACAGGTGCTGACCCTGCTTGCCCTCTTATCACTGTTGCTGTACCACTGAAAAACACACTTAAGCTCTACCGGAGCTGCTGCAACATGGTCAGAGAGGCTTTCCCCCATGGGTAAACATAGGCTTTGGGAAGATATGCTGATCGTTTTGAAAGAAACATTACACAATGTCTAAAGTCAGAACCAGTAAATAGATTTATGTAGCATCTAGAGAGGCAGGGTAACCTGAGAGAACCCTGCTGAGCAGGAGAGAATGCCTCAGGCGAAGTGACTGGAGCGATAGGACCTTTAAAACTGAACTTGTAAAAAATGCATGTCTAATGCTTTTGAGTAGAGGGGCCAGCTCAGAGTTTGAGCTGAAATGGAGCTTTAGAGAAGAAAAAAAGCTTAACGGTTTTAAAGAGTGGTCCCAGACTAACGGCTGAGAAACGTCCTCGCCGACTGGGTGAAAATATGACTTTAATTCTGCCTGCTGTGAAACACAGGAGAATAGGGCCAGGAAAATGTCTTTATCTGTTATGACAACACACTATAGGCCCACTCTGGAGACATAAGATACAATTCGGCTTCTCCCCAAGTATGAGATAATAAAATGAGAGCAATCTGTTTCTTTTTGTCCCAGCTCGACTCCGTAGGAAAGATTGGCCTATAAACGCCACAAGGTGATAAAGTGTCAGCAGCTAGCAGCGTGAACCTTCTTGAACTATGCTTTGAGCACTATTGCTGCTGTATTTTTGGCCCTGTGTTGGGACACAACTCTGAAATGGGTTAATCGGATCTCTGGAGACCAGTTAAACTCTTGCCTCCCGAGCGTTAGCAGCACCTGTAAAGTGTTTTTATGACCACAGTTTTCCAGAACTATTGGCAAAATCCTTCAAAACCCTTCCATATTTATAGAAATGTATTGACATGCAGGTTTTTCATTCCTGATTGTAGTAACTGAATCCCTAGTGTTCCTAGAAAGTCGTTTTACTGATATTTAGGATATTTGTTGCAGTTGCAGTAAATGAGCACTTTCAGGCTGAGATATTATGTAGATTTATAACCTTCTGCCAAAAAGGTTCTTAAGTTTGTTTACGAGCCTCTCAGGCCTATTGTAGAATGACAATAATCATTCTTTAGACTGACAAAGCCTAAAAACAAACCTGATATCCAATACCAATCGGGCCACAGGCATATAGTTATTGGCCGCTTATTTTTGCCAATATTATCACTGTCGAGTTGCCATGACAATGCGTAGGGTCACTTACTGAGCACACTCCACATACACACCTTCTTGTGTGTCCTTCATAGTGCAGATTCTCTAGAGAATACCTTTAATCTCCAAAGCCATCAGCTGTGTCAGTCCCTACAGGCCCAGGTGCGACACATCCAGCAAGGCTATTATGTCTGAACTGGGCCGGCTGGCCAGCAAAGGTGCTGTGCTACACAGACACCGTGAAAAATAGATGAACTTGAGCATAAACAGGACTACAGACAAAGGCCATGTACACTGAGACAAGCAATGACTAAATAATGCATACTTCTATTAAACACCTTAGTGTATGATGCAGCCTCTTCTCAGATATATCATCCATTATTCAAACAGTGACTACTGAGAAAGCGAATGCCAGTATAAGAGATTTGTTGTTTTTATCCATAATTTAACAACATTTCAGCATTGCTATATAGGTATAACAACAGTTGCAAAACCGAAAAAAGGACCCCGTTCATTTTTTAAAAATCCTAGTCAAATCGGCAATTAAGTACACAGCCATTATCAGAGAAAGAGAGAGAGGATCAAATCTAGGTCCACTCTTGCTTCAGATCTGGAAAAAACCCACAGGTGTTTCTGTCTGCCATTCTATACAACTCAGTGCTATGTTTCTGAAAGGATGTGTAGCTGCCAAGAAATCATTAGTACAAAAAAGAAATAGACAAATAGAAATACACTCATTGTCAAAAGAATAGTTGTACAGTAGACTGATATGGGCAATATTTATTGGGCTAAACATACAGAAGTAGTGCCTCTCAGTATGGCATTAGGCCACCATGTTTGCTAACACAACATGGAGAGCATGGAGATGTAGAGGCTCCTAATGATGTTCTGAATGAATATTCTGACTAAATGTCCACAATCATATCTGTTGCGTCACTCCACGCATGTTAAACAATTTGTCGGTTCTCTCTCTTCATGGATCATGTAGGTTTCCCAGGTCCTTCATGTCACTGGTGTGTGCCTTCTTCTATCCACTTGTGCCACAGCATGGCAATACGTCGATAAGACCTTATATAGTCAGTCAGTCAATTACAAATATAAGGTCTGCCACGTGTGTGGCTGAGCATGAATCTTGAATCATTCGCATTCACGTTCCTGAAAGTTGATTCCTTCTGGGTGCAACTATTTTTTTGATGATGACTGTAGAAAGAGACACTTACACCAACAAACAAAGAAGAGTCCAGACCTCAGCATCACTGAATGTGTCACTGAGTGTGAACTCATTTTTTAAACTGCTTTATGCTTCTGGCTCATGGGACACTTGGGTCGCAAGAAGCAGAAAATACAGCCAACTTCTAAAATGGAAGTTTTGGAGGTGTGGAAAATAATTCCTACAGATTTCTTTGAAGAACTGAAAGCAAGTCTCTCAAAAGGAATGCTGCAAAATAAACTAGTATTTAACAGCTGTTTTGCCTGGAAATGAAATAAATGAGAGATGGTTTCTGACATTTGCACAGTAGGAACATTCATTAGATGATTAATGATATTTGGAAAAAAATGACATAAAGCAAACAAAATAGACGTCTCGAAAGAATTCACATCTGAACTCATCCGAGTCTGGTATTTGCTCAATCTTGAACCTGTCCCCTCACAGGCAGTTGCCGTGATCTTACTCTGTGTACAGAAATCAATTCAGGATAAGACATGTGAGATATGAGTTGTTATGTGATATGGGTTTTATTTGCCAGTATGAAATTAAAAACAGCACAGTGCAAACAAACCACCATTAAAGCCTGCAGGGCATAAGCAATATGATGTTTTCAGTCAGCTGTATCTGGGTGAAATATAATGTATGTGAAACAGACCCTCCCTGTTTAGGATGTCAGACACAATATAATTGGCTGTGCAGTTTTACTTTTTACGTTATTATTGTTTTTATAGGCTTTTGCTGATTTCTCCTGAGGTTGCTGAAATCTCATTAATTGGTTTATTATCTTGGTTTTGTTTATTTTTGCCTTTCTTAATTAAATCTTTTTTTATTCTTTGCTTATTTATTTTGTTTGATTTTATTGTCAAATTTTTTTTGTTTTTTTTTAGCCATATTAAATTCCATATTAATCTCTTTTGTTCTATCCCTTTAAGATGAAAAAACTTGGCTGCAATAAAAAAATGAGGCAATTCAGAGTGAAAATAAAGATTGATTGATTGATTGATTGATTGAACAGTGGCTAAGACAAATCAAAGTAATGGTCAAATCATCGTCACATTCAACAAAATCAAAAGCAGGAAAAACTTTTCTACAGGAACATTAGTCATGAACATAGACGTTGCTTCTTGTTTATTCTGTGCTCTCAGAAAATCCTGAGATGAAGGTATAGAACAGAGCTCACTGAGTCTGGTTCGACCCTGCGTCTAGGGCTATGTTTAGACTACAGCCAAATCAGATTTATTTCTCAAATCAGATCTTTCGAGATGACTGTTTGCACTGTCATTTGCAAGTGAACAGATTGAATTTGTCTTTTCCGATATCATCAACCTATCTGCATGGTTTATTGTGGTAGTGGCATCAGTTCAATCCCAGCACTTCTATCACTCTGCGTTTGTCATCATCATTGTTTGTTGCGTCGTGAGTGTGGCCAAAAAAAAACCCAGAACATTAAAATCCGATTTAACCATCCAGACTGAGATGTATCTGTGAAAAAATAGCATTTACATTTCAAACATGACAAAATTCAAATTTTGGCTAGCAGTCTGAACAAAGCCTAACATGCTGCTTCACTGTCACCCAACACTAATGTGATCTGATTCATCCAACAAAGAACTTCTGAAGGAGGTAGAGCAGGTGTGGTTGGCAACTAGTCTGACTTAGAATTTGAATTTAGAACCATTTGCCAGTTGTGCTTGAGTTGTGCTTGCACACAGAGGAATTTGTCTACTGCATTTAACCCATCAGTAAAGTAAAACACCCACATATGCACACACACACCCTTACCCAGAGTAGTGGGAAGCCCTATCCACAGCAGGTGGGATCTAGCTTTCTAGTTCAGGAAATCAAACCAACAACCCTCCGGTCACAAGGCTGGCTCCCTAATCTCCAGCCATGACTATCTCTGTAAGACAGCAGACCTCCAACACCAGGATTAATGACCACTGCTGTAAGAGGAAGTATTCAAGTGCAGAATTGTAACATGTCTTCAGAAATGGAATTAGGATGATCCCAAATGAATGTGCAACACAGTCAAACTCTCTCCATATTGTGCCAGCCTGACTGTAATCGATTTCATGATCAATACTGCAGTGCCACTTCCATTTTAGCACAATTAATCAGGACAGCATCAGCACAGATGTTGCAATGAAAGCACTCTGTTAGATGAATGAACTTTAACAGATGTATTGACAGTAATGAAACTGGAAACAAATGAAGAGGGAACTTTCTAGACTCATTGCATAATTAGGGAACCACTCAATGCTTGTTTCAGCTGAATCAAACTTGCAAAGCACTGATTCTATTGATCGACTATCATCAAAGAGCTCTGTGTTTTCATTTTCTGTCTCTGTGGTTTCTTCGTTGGACAGCTGATATATGAGGTTACATAATAGGTAGACTGTTTATTGTTTCAGCCTCATGTAGTGTGTCAAAACCCAAGTAAAGTCACAAAAACCAGGAAGCTGCTGGGTATTACCAGTTCTCCAGCCCAAAGCTGAGCAGGCATAAAACAGAACTGATGCTGGTAAGGATTCCTGCCTTGGTATTTATATTGACAGAAAATGACCAGCAGTCAATATTTCTGGGTGAAAATTCTTCTTTTTCACTCACAGGCCCTGAAGAACATGAAACCGAGAGGCATTGCAATGATCTGCTCTATCATGATGCAATCTGCAGCTGTCACCCACGGTCCTGCTCATTGACCAACACCGCTGAGCTGCCAGACTGTTCGGCCAATCATGCATGAGATGGGTCTGAGCCTGAGGGGTCTTTTCTGCCATAATCAACACCCATGGGAAGAGCTGCTGCCATCCTGGATACACGCACCTCCTCCTGTGCAGTACAGACCCCCTATCCTACGCTAATGCCAGGGAACCGCCAGCCACCTTTTATTGCAGCTCTCATACAGGGGCCTTTGAAATGGAACTGCAGTGATGGAAAGGAGATGACTATTAATCCCATGTGCTCTATTATAGCTGCTAGAAGGTTTGATTTGAGGAGGGATGCAGGAGGATTTCACCATCCTAATCAAAGGAAAAAAAAGTCATATCATCTTAGATGTCTAGAGTGGGTATTTTAATTTCACTCTATCTCTGATTTGCCTTAGATGTATGAAATGTACCAAAGTCCACAAGAAACACCACAAATCATTAAAGGATTATCACAATGCGTTTATATTCATAGTTGATTAGAACAAATGAGCAATGGGTTCAAATACTGTGGCAATAAAAATGTGATTACTGATGTCATTGAGCATGCCATTGTCAGTTTAATCCCACTCTGAAAGAATTTTGAAAATCTAAAGTGCTCATAATAATAATAAGAATAATAATAATAATAACTCTCTTTGACATTGTTAGTTTTTTTTCTTTTTTTTTTTTTTAGCACTGATTATAAGTAGTTAGAGCGTTAGTTATTAGCCATAAGCCATTGAGTTTGGGAAACATTTGGCATTTTATGTAATCAAGAGGCTTGCATTCCTTTATGTACGTTGAGAGTCTTTGTGTTTTTGGAGAATGTACATTTATTTATATTGCATCCGACTTTTTTCTGACATTAACTTTTTAAGTTTTACAATTCTTTCATTCACTATGCACAGCCACACGTGCAATCAGCTAATATTTGTTGTAAACAAATTTAGACAGTAAAACATCCACCCTGCGTACATCTTTCTCCTCTCTCTCTCTCTCTCTCAAGGTGAGGTTCAGACTAATCAGGATCTGTAAAGCATGCATTAGCTCCTCAAATAAGAATAGAGACTGCATTAAGCACGGATATGAACAGTCCATTTGAGGTACTGAGTGCATTTTACTTTGTTAAATAAAGCGTCCGCACACTCGGCTTGAGCTGTATTAGCCATTTCTAAGCACTGCACTCTGTCAACAGTGTGGCTGTGAATAGCCCCGGCAAAGGTACTTAATGTGTTTCTCAATTTGAACTGTGCTGGAAATAGCACTTATGTTAATGTGCAAACAATTTCTCAATTGGAGTTTATGTACTGAGAATTTCAGAGGCCAGCTATAATGGGTAGCCTTGTGCATGTGTTGATGTATGAATATATCTCACTGTCAGGAACAGAACCTCCAAAATCGCAACTTTTCAGAAAAATAAAAACAAACATTATTAGTCATCTCTAATGTACGTTCACATGCTTTTGTACTAAGTTATATAAGATCATTTCTGTTGGGCCATCATGATATGTTTACACAATGTAAAGGGCAGCAGGATTTTAAACTGATAACTAAAGTGATATAGTAACTGATTACATTGCTTTTCTGAACTCACCTTGAGGACACAGTAGTTTGCCCAACTAATATATACATATATACACCCAACTTATAGATGTGTATCAGTTGTATTTATACAATATTAGACAGTGATATACAATATTAGCTGGTTTTACATTTTTCAGGAGTTGCATGGTCACATGTGGAGCAACAGTCTGATAGTTAATCCCAGCATCATATATTATGAGTGTGAATTCCAGCAATTCCACAGATGTCCATATTTGGAAGTCCAATTGGAGAAAATGTCTAATGGGAAAGTCCCATGCAGCTAATAAAGAAACTGAGGCATTATTTTTATTATTACATCTACTCGACCAAAAGTGCGTGAACTACTCCTAATGTGCGTACATTTCGTACGGAGTTACTCCTTTTGTACTTAAAACAGATATGATGTCATTGTGCTGCAGCTAGTTCTCTATAAATGTGCCTGGACCATAATTATTCACTGTGAAGTTAACAAGCTCTCAGTTCTCTCTCACACTCTTATAAATAGGTCTGCCTCACAACTGGCATGCCTCTTTAATCACTGCTATTCTGCCCAGTCTCGTAAACACGTTCAGAAGAGATTTACAGGCATTCACAATCAGCTTTGGAGATTTTGTGGAATGATGGCTATCACCTTGCTGCCCTAAAAAGCAGCATGAGGATCCAAAGTAAGGAGGTATTTGGAAATTAGCCCACAAAATGTGTAACTTTAGGAAGCTTCTTACAAACTGAAGGTAGTTATTGAGGTAGTTTACACCAGGACTCAAACCACTGAATTATTAACAGTAATTCAATCACGCAGATCTGGATAACAAAATGTTTACTCGTGTGCGGCAACTCTTCAGAATGCCTGGGTTTCATTAGTGAATTGACTGCTTAGACAAACAAAGTCCCCGGGTGCATTTCAGGGGTGTTTCATAAATGAACTAACCTGGTGTAAGACTGTGTGTGCTGTCAGACAGCGTGAAGCACTGATAATGTTTCTTAATGCTCCTATCTTTCTTTATGTGGATGTGAAATGTGATGATTCATGGACAGGCACCACTGCATGCAATCAGGCAGAGTTTTATCTCTGCGTGTTGCAATCTCTATTAAAGGCTGGAGACTGCTGTGGTACAGTAAAAGTTCTACAGCAGGGTCAGGTGTGTTCTTCTGAGGTTCGATATTCTACATGGTTTTCCTCTTAATGCAGAATCTCCATTTAAATGCTAACTCCAAGACTGCAACACAGGAAATATAAAGGAAAAGCTTCACTTTGTTGGTATGTGTTTATGTATATGGAAAATGGCAACACTTAATTTGTATACCCCTCTGCAGATACTTTGTAGATGCTTTAATCTGTATTTAGCTAAATATGATTTCCCCTAATCCAAAATGCTAACCTTGACCTGGCTCACATGAACATATCGCTGCTGTGAGAACAAAACAATTCAGAACAAAAAGTATATCTTTACAAGAGAAGAAAATACAAACTCCTAATGTACTTTTACCTTTTCCAGGTAATTTTGGGCCATTTCTTTAAGTCTATCATCGAATTTACACACAATGTAAAGAGCAACAGGCATTTTCAAATCAGGTCAAATCCTGAAAAATGACAAAAAACTGAGATATGAGGTTTTGTTCTGAGAGCAACTATATATGTAGATAATCTAAGAGGGCCTGTCTGAATAAAATGGGGCCTTGAATATACCTGTGAATATCAGAGAACTGATATGAACCATATGGCTGAACGTAATGAGCTTACTAACTCAGTTCATTCATTTAAAATATTGTGGTTATAATACAAATATGAAATATTATATTAAATTATACTGAGTATATGCAAAGTGCACAAGTAATCATCTGCCATAATTCAATAAAATATCTCTATTATTTATGTGTTTCATTGTATTTTTTGTGTGTAGAATGCATTGAATCTATTCTGTGGATTCAATTGAATTCATAGAACATTCATTGAATTTATGTGTTATAAATCGAACTTTTACAGTACATTAAATTTCTAGCACATTATAACGTAATACACTGCAATATACTCAAAGCCCCTGCAAGTTCCATCATTGGATGAAGTCAGTTATAATAATGGAAACTTTAGGGACAATTCCCACCTTTCCACCTTAATTGCGAGCACAAATCAGAAGAGAAACATTTCCTCTTTATGCCCAATAATCAGTTTATTACATCAAACAGGATACAGCATGTATACAAAACAACACAGCGCGTCCGACACAGCGCAGTCCAGAGACGAAGAGTCCAGCAGGGAAGATTAGACACACCGTCCACCATACCGGACCTCTAGGCTACAAACACTGTACATGACTTCAGCAGCTTCACATCGGCTGTATGAAACCCCTTACGTTTCCCCTTAAACCAAACCCCCCTGAGTGATGTGAAGTGCAGTGAGCTGTTTGAAGAGATCATTTAACCTTCTCTTAACCAATTCTGAACTGACACCCTCCAACTCGCTACACCTCAGCCTACAGCGCTCCTCAAGCCTTACACCAAACCAGCTCTCCTCGGGGTTCCTGGGGATGGGAGATGGACAGATGGTGGAGACAATGTCTGTATGAGGGAGTAAAACGATGTAAACTAATATCTCACATTCTGCGTGTTTTAGTTTCATTCCCTCAGCTGAAAGTATTAGTACAGAAGCGCGCTGACCATCTCCATCACAGCAATGGTACGTGTACATTAAATTACTGATGGGAGAAATCTGCAGTAGAACAGGGAAACAGGTTTCCTCGCATGAGAACACTAAGCTACTAGTTCACCTACACATCACTTTAACGTCTGTATGTGAGGGAAATCTAACCCTTTAGGAGTTTCTGTTGTTTTGTGCGGCCGGGAGGCAACAGCGGGGAAACCGGGAGGAGGTCCGTGCGCGCTCTCGGAGACAGAGATGACAAGAGTTTCCAGCCGCTCTGTGTACAGACAGAAGGCGAATCCCGCACTTCCTCCGTCTCCACGCGGACGGGATCGCATATGGGCGAGCCGCGGGGCAGAACGAGGCGCTGCCCTGCCCCTGTGCCCGTGCGTAACCGGCAAAGGGCATGTGGTGCTAATAGGCGCCCACTATAACCGCCTCAACCTCTTTGGACGGCCTCCGGTCCGTTACCAGAAAGTTGATCATGCCCTCCGACTTGATGAGCAGGTTGCAACCGAGGAAGAAGATGCCGAAGACCACGGTGAGCGAGAGCACGCACATGACGGCGATCTGGACCACACGCATGATGAAGAGAGTCCGTTCGTCCGGCGATGTGGCCGAGAAGCCCTCGTCCGTCACCACAGAGGAGAAATTACAGCAGGCGAACACGTCCGCACTCCGGTTAGGAAACGCGCCGCCGTCCGTCTGGTTCAGCGCCGAGGAGTTCATGACGACCGCCGGCACCCACCCGGTAGAAAGCGAAACACCCCGAAGGTCTCAAAGTGTGCAAGCTGCCTGAGCGCGATCCCTGAGTTTCAGTCTGAGTGAGAAGTGTAGAAGAAGTGCAGTAAAGTGCTGGAGACTCAGTTGGACAGCGCTTCAGCGCGGCTCTTTAGCAGGCAGCCCATGATGGACCAAGATAGGTGTCAGTAATAAAGGCGGGTGCGCTGGGATATTATATGAGTTGGGTGCTTTCCCACCCGTATTCCATAATAACCCCGCCCCCTCAGCTGGGATAGGCTCGTGGCGTCTAGCCTCCTGTGCTCGGATTGGTTATTAGTTCATACTCAGAAACGGCGGACTTGAGTGTGAGTTTGAACTAGCAGCCAATCCGAGCACAGAAGAGGCGGGGTTTGTCTGAATACAGGTGGGAACAATAACGCCTCATCCTCTTGTACCTGGTGGGTAAATGCGTTCATGGTGCGATGGCAAAGATGGTGTAATGTGAGTAAGACAGGACCGCGGATAGTCTCGCCAAAGGGCGCCACCTAGAGAGAAATCACGGTTCTATTCACAGGCGGGTTCAGGTTCCGCTTTAATCAGGATTCACAGCGGTGCAGTGGAGAATCACACACTTACACATGTGTTAAATAGCTACCACTAAACACACCTGACTTCTTTTACTGTACAACTGGAAAACAAGAAAAAAAACATTATTTAGAAAAGACGATGGAACCAGTTCTCCACTGTACAGGTTCTAGCTTTACTTACTCATTGAACTGCAGTTTAACTACAAAGCATGAACACAGCTAACATTTCTGCTCTTCTTCCAGACTACAAACCTTAAAAAGATGGTTCTTCAAGGGTTCTTTAGTAAAGACAATGGTTCTACTATAGGTTCCATATAGTACCGTGTCATGATTAAATGGTTCTTTGCATGTTCAAACAGTTCTTAAGGTTAAG
Organism: Semaprochilodus insignis; assembly: GCA_034552555.1. NCBI lineage: Eukaryota > Metazoa > Chordata > Actinopteri > Characiformes > Prochilodontidae > Semaprochilodus > Semaprochilodus insignis. Next base: position 21,954,362 of record CM067480.1, on the reverse strand, counting down.
AGACAAGGTGTTGTATGGTTCTGTAGCACCAAAAAGGGTTCTTCTAAAAGAACATTGTTTGGTGCCATATAGAACAAATTTTAAAAAGGCTCTGGATAGAACCATGGAACCATTGTTCATAATATAAACATTGGCTTTACTGCAGAACATTTTCTAAGAGTATATAATAACCTCCTACAGAACAGCTTTAGCTCACTGTACCACCCTGAAATCAGAAACATTCACATAAACCCCCACAGAACTGCTCAATAAACCTAGCTCTATTCCTCTCTCTCTCTCTGCCTCTCTCTCTCTCTGTTTCTCTCTCTGTCTTTGTCTGTCTGTCTGTCTGTCACTCTTGCTCTCTCTCTCTCTCTCTCTCTCTTTCTGCCCCCCCCCCCCCCCCCCTTCTGTCTCTCTCTCTCTTTCTTTTGCTTGTTTCTATGTTATTGAATGGTTTGGTAGTGTTTTTGTCTTTCTCTCATTTTGTGTTTTTCTTTCCTCCTTTCTCTTATGCGTCCCCTCTGTAAAGGGTGGTGTAACCTCTCTCTCCCTCCATCTCTCTCTCTCTCTCTCTCTCTCTCTCTCTCTCTCTCTCAGTCTTACTACTTGACCATCGCTCTTTTAATGGTAGGATCCCAGAAAGCACACAGACTTCTTAGACGTCTGAAGGTCTGAACATCTTAATGCATCGTGTTCCATTTGAACTGAAGTTCATATGATATAGCAAGCTCACTCAAGCTCCAATTTTCAAGCTCTCTGATTCAGGCTACTCACGCAGGGCTGGCATTCGTCTTTCTCCTTCTTTACCTTAGAATTCATAGAGACGAAATCACCAATGGCCAGCAGATGGCGCTCATGCTCGTAAATGCACCTGAATTAAGTTTTCCAGCAGATGGCACTGAATTCTACCATTGGCAACACTTTGTTGAACACGCAGGACTGTGTAGTCCATCATTTGATTTAAAATGACGTTTTCCTGAGAAATTACAATGTTTGAAGTTTGGACATAAATTGCTCAATAAGGTACACAGGCCAATAATGATCTCTGAAGGTAATAAGCAGAACTGTATATGCTTGTAGCTGGTGCAGCCAACTGAGAATAGCCGGCTGAAGTTGGTTAATGGTTTTAGCAGTTTGTAAAAAGCTAATGATGTTAAGACTTGTTGTTGAACATATGGAAGGGTGGACATAGAATCTGAGAATCCACAGACTGCAATGACAGGGTCAAGATGTCTGCTAAGCATTTCAGAGAACCACTGGAAAACATTCAGAAGTTTTGCAACAGAGGCCTGCTCCTAGGCCTCCCTGAGATGGTTAGCTGGAAGGGAAATTTAAACAAAGTGGGAGACTCATGACCTAGACGAAACAACCCAAAAAGAGACTGTTCATCAGGGTTGATTGTAAAGATTTTCTCAGAAAATGTTCCTTTTTTTCATGTGCTGGTGGGAGGCAAACCACCCATCTCCAATACGCTGTAAACCTTTGCCATTCCAGACAGACTGCCCTGCTGAGAAGGCTGGGATAAATGGTTGACGTGTGGGCAGATCTTGGTGGAGCTTTAGTAAAACACTTTATCTGATTAAGAATCCTAAGTGAGCTCTTAAATGTAAATTGTTGCTTACGACAGCTCTGGAAGGTTTTACTCACAAAAAGCAAGACTGGAAGACAGGAACCTGGGAAAGACAACTCCTCCAATTTAGTCCATAATGCATTCAATGACTCCTGATCTGGAGATTTCCACTGCCAAAAAGGCAGAGCCCATTTGCTGGCCAATAAAAGGAGGCAGCAGATTTTGATCTAAACGTCTCTGGTGGTTTATGCTGCCCCATATCCTAACAAAATTCCGAAGACCCTTGGAAGAATAGCAACCCTCGAAATCACAGATCCGGCCTGATACTTAAGAGTGCAGATATAGTCTCTTTTCTCTGCTTTAATTATATCCCATATAACCTGTATCCTGAATCATGGTCCTGTGATAGTAAGTGAACTCTAAATGTGTACATTCTGTGGTTCATTTACAAAGAGTTTCATTTGATAAGGCTTTTAATGCCTGTTTATTTTTGCCACCGAGATGTGTCTAATTGTAGTGTCTAATTTAGAGACCTGGGGACCAAGGAAGTGATGAACTCCTGTTGTTGTCCATCTGTGCTCCTTGGAAAAAGCTGCTCATCACAGCTCCAATGGTGTAAAACCTTTAGCTACTGTCCTAGCACTAAAGATTGGTACTTTGGTTGTGAAGCTACCTCTTAATGGCCATTACTTGATTTATGGGGTAAACAACCTATTGTCTAATGTCATTTGTATATTATCTGACTTTGCACATGTTAATGTATAACTAGATTTGTGTCAGGAAATGAGTGTATATTCCACATTATTAATATTCCCTGGAGGATTAAGTGCAGCTTTAATGTGGCTGTGCAAACTTTCTGATAGACTAGAGCCAGTGTCTCTTTCTGCAACCCTCAAAAAATTACTTCATTAAATTGAATGAATTAATAATTTCATTGTTTTATTATGCAAACTAGATGCTCTGTGTTGTTTATATTTATACAAATATAACATCCAGAATCATCATCATTTTGTAGTTTTATGTGCATCATGCAAAAATATGTACTGGTTAGCTTAAGATGTTTGGTTTTTGTATATAAAACAATTATGAAGAATATGAAGAACAACATCTCAGAACCTGTGCTCCTGATGGGTTTATGGGAGTGAAAAGTGTGCAGTGTTTGCATACTTTAGATCCTGACGGAATGTAGTATAATATATGTGATGAAGACTGTGTTGGATACAGTATGAATACAGTAATTGTTTAGGATGACTGCTTTGGTTTATTGTTTGGGAAGAGTCTGACTGCAAAATATATTTTATTATCTTCAAAAATGCAACAATAAAAGACTGACAGGATGTTGGATCCTTTATGTTGAATACCTTTATTGTGAGGAAAATCACTCAATTTTAAGAACTAAAAAAGCGGTCTTATATTTTTATGTGACAGAGATGGTTAGTTCCACAAATCATCATCATCAAATCAAATTATATCTACTGGGCCCTAGTTTAGACTAGAATAGGCAATCACAAATACTCCTACAGTGTGTTTTTTACTTGTTTATTACAAAACAGGAAGTTATGGATGACCGGCTCCTGGCTGAAGACCAAACATGGATAATGGGGAAAAATCGTATTCACAAGAAAATGGATCTATGACTAAGTCAAATTGTCTATATTTTCATAATGATTTAATGCACTACAGCACAGTCTTACTTATTACAAAAGGCTGCTAAGTCAAGTAATTGATTATTGTTTGATCATTTTTAAAAATAACACTCATCTATATATATATATATGTGTGTGTGTGTGTGTATGTGTGTAGTTATATATGTACTTATATACGTGTATATATGTGTAGTTATATATGGACTTATATATATGTTATATATGTACTTATTTTCACTCAAAAGATAACAGAAAGTCATGACGTTCTGCAACTTTTGAAAAGGTAGTATCTCCAGTGTTGCCAGATTAGTGGTAGAATGCTGATTTCACACAGGAAGACATATTAATATAGAATGCAATAACAGATATTACCGTGCACAGGTATGTACATTATAACAGACCAGCTACATATTTTCCAACAGGGCATCACAGTTAGTTCATTTTATGGCCAGTGGAGTGAGAGAGAGGGTGAGAGTGCCAGAGGTGATCCCTGCAAGCTCTTCAGACTCCAGTGATGAAGGTGGGGACATGATTTTCAGAGATGCTTCTCTTTATGTGGTTGCTTATTTACAACTAAAGTTGTATTAGGCCTACTCTTTGATAGAAATGATAAAGTTAATTTTTAAACTAGTAAGGGTGATATAAATGACCTAGGACAACAGGGATATATCACTTCTCGTCTTTCTGCACCTCAATAGCACAACAAGGGAGATATTCTGGGAGATACAACTCATAAGACCTGAAATACGCCGTATAAGTTTTACTTGTGTGTAAACGAGATATGCAATAATAATGTTAGGTCAGACTCTCCTCACTCTAGTCTAACCGAGTCCTGTCCATAAAAGTGTGGATAATCTGGCCTAAAAGAAGCTGCCTGCGTCTCCCGTGCACTTGCGCGTTGACGTCATGACGGACGCGCTTTTCCTCCAATCAGAGTGCGCGGCCGGTGCGCGAGACAGTTTGTAAGCGTCTCTCCTCCGTCTCCATCCATTAGGGTTAGCTGCCTCTCCGCTGTCTTACAAACCCAGTGCAGGGACATATCCTATCTTTCAACTGAGCATATCAATTCTGAGGGCGACTGGCTTCCCTGCGGCAGCTCTGCGACCTCTCATCACTCGACGAGCCTCAGCTGTGAAGAGGAATGCATATAAAGTATGCAAGGGCATGGAGCCAGCAGCAGCAGCACCGAGCATCCGAGTCCAGCAATGAGGAGGCTAGCCAGTTAGATAAAGCTGGTACTCTGCATTAGCGAGCCATTTCTGATTCAGACACACGTCCAGCACACGTTTAGGTTTTTGCGTAAACAGCGATCAGTGGTAGCTAGACAGCGGTGGTAGCTACGTGACCTGAGCGATGCTTTCCTCCTCTGGGATTAACGCCATGCTGCTGTCAGGACACCCACCACGAATTGAGAGCTATTTGTAATTAAAGGAAGGCTGCCAGATGCAACACGTTGCTGGCTGACTAGCTGGACTAGCAGGACCTCAAGGTGTCATTCAGCCACAGACTTTGTTCAGTAAGTGTGTCATGTTCATTTGACGAATTGCTTGCTACAAAAAATCTGAGGTGTCTGCAGTGATGGCTTACCTGAAAGCAGGCAGGTTGGCAGCTGCATGAAATGTGTTTGAAGTGTATATGTGAAGCTGGGCTGTCAGTGGCTGTCAGTTAAAAAATGAATGCAGGTTTTCATAGATCTTTTTTTCTGGTGATGTCATGCATTAAAATCCATATTTTGGACAGCATATGAATAATATTTTAGTTATGCTTTACTGTGCAGGGACTGGGACTGACTAATCTTACTCAAAAGCATGAGTGTTTTACACAGACTGGACATGTGTGGAGAATGCTGAGGTCTATGTTTGTGCTCATAGAGGTACATTATAATGTATGGTCTGTTGCACTGTGTATTTTACAGTCTGCAAATGGCATGGTAATAGTTGGTCAGCTGGTCAGTCAAGCAGCTGTCGTGCTGTGCTTTTACAGTTGATAAACCCTAACCCATAATCTGCCAAAAAATGGTTAACCACCTAAAATCCCAGCCTTATTACATTAGATCCTTATTACGTGATACCTCAATGTGTGTAATAAAAGTTTGGACCCACTGGCAGGTCATGGGCATTTAAGGGGTTAATCTCTCCTTCCAAATGAGCAGTTCTTCTTACGGTTCCCTGATAGCCCAGGGCTTGAGAACCAAAACCAGGATTGTTGAGAAGAGATCAGGATAAGCTGTTATCTAGCGTCATTGTCACTGCCCTAGGTATATCATTCAGTTCCCTCCATTGTGATAAATGGATCCTCAGTTCAGAATATACTTCACATAGTAACAAGCAGTTTAACTGGTTACCTAGAATTGATTTTACATCAGTTCCAACCTCAAAAGCCCTTTACATCAACTTATGCACTGTTCCACTTTTTTTTTGCATTGCAGACTGCATTTCCTGAATTTGACTCAAATTTCCTTTATTTGGCTAAATAACAAAAAATGCTTAAATAGACAATAGATAGGCAATAGACAAATGATAAAGGAACAGTCAATCCTGGATTACCACAGTATTGCACTATTTTAGATCCTCATCTGATCACAAGATCTTACAAGACGTTGAATCAGGTGTGATGGACCAGAGAAGTATTAACTCTGGCTCTCCAGTATTAAATTGCTATATTAAAATGTTTTTGTATTCATGTAGTCACACTATCTTCCTAATGTGGGAAGACAGATTGTGAAATTCTTAATTGCTAAACGAAATTGTGTGCCACAGTATATTACTAAAAGACCAGCTCATTGTGGCGTTGCATTGCTTGCAAATTAAAAAGGTCTTGTTGACTCTCCAGCAGTGAATCACATATGTGCCGGGCCCCAGTGTTCGCTGAAGTGCCCTCTTAATTAAGATGCAGTCGATGCAGTTTTCAGGTTTTGAGTTACAGGAAACTAATGATAATGGCTTCGGGGTCTCAGAAACAAGGTAACAGTACACCGACAATATGTAAATGAAATGATTCCCATTTAAGATTAGAGGGATGGGGCCTGTAGGCTACTTTGCACCTTAATGAAACTTAGAGTTTGAGTTAAAAAAAGGCATTTCCATCTACCAGTTAGAATAGAAAAATAAAACAAAATGCGATTGATTTGTTCGTCTGTGTTCAGGTTTGTATATGTAATTGGTTTTCCATCTGCTGGTGTAGTCGTGCCTGTGCTGGCTGCATAACAGTGTCGGTCAGGAATAAAACAAAAGGGGGACTGTTGTGAACACAATGTCGGAAATTCAAGAAGCATGTTAATTGCCACTCTTGGGTACTCATCTTACTCCACCAAAGCCCAGCTTGTATTGTATTGGCTCCAAACCTGTGTTTACAATTCCTGATATTATTAATTAGGTTCCCGTCTTTGTTAAGGTGGAGAGCTCATTAGTGAAATTTTGCAGGGTTGAAGCAAATTTGCGTGGACACTGCTCTCTTCAGTCCAGTTGCTGTGCATCACAGGTATTAAGCTCTAATCCTTCACGACTGGATGCTTACAGCTTCTCCTGTTCTAAAACACCAGGTTGAACTCATGAGCAAAATGATAATTGTCTTATGATCTGAATAAAATGTGTTACAAACATTACACTGTGTGGAGCTGTGGCCCTCTGGGACTTTGGAGCAAAACTTTGACACACCAGCTCCAGATAATAAGTTATGTGATGTGAAGATCAAGGACAAACTCCCTCAAGCTTTACAGTGTAACTGCAGTGTAGTCAAAAACCACAAAGCAAGGGCACCAATGACGAGCATTCTCTGTATAACGTACAGGGATACAATGCTATTGGATTAACAAGAGGTGAAAGGGTGTAATGATTTTCCAAATCCACAGTTCAGTTCAGACTGTAATTTTGGAGCAGAATACTGATACGAGACCATGGATGTTTGTGTCACGGTTTCGGTCTTGGTGTCAGAATCATTACAGCCCTGGGATTAATTATATTAGTATCAGAATGTAATTACTTTTAAAAAATCGGCATTGGGCAGATGTTTGGAATAGGGCTGCCAAACAATTAAAATAATTCAGTACAATTGCATACTTCTATGTAGTTCACTATTAGTCATATTTTACTTCATGTTTGAATATGATCCAAAATAGAGGGTCCATTTAAAACAGTGATTAATTTTATTATAGACTTACAAGTGTTCAAAATAAGCTTCTTCACAGTATATTTATTATTTTGATAAATTCAGTAAACCTTTATTTTTGAAGTTTTGGCTTGAATAGACATATGAATGCAGTTTTAAATTTTCATCAGTAACCATATAAAATTGTGCAATGCTGTGGTAACCCAGGATTGACTGTCCATAACATTTATCTGTTGTCTGTCTAGTATCTATTTAAGTCTTTTTTGTTATTTAGGAGAATCAAGGAAACACAGATGTGCCAACTCTTTTGGGACTGTAGCCTCATTCTCTCATACTGCTGCGATACATCTTGTTTTGCAGTCAACTGTGGCTTTGAGTTATTTTTTTCTATTGTTAGTTTCTCTGTTGCAAGCACTGTCAAGTGTAGTCTGCTGATGTACTAATACTGCTGCCATCAATGGTATGGATTGCTTGTAAATGATACAGCAGACTGCATGCTTCAGTGATAAAGACATTCACAGCATTACGGTAGCTGAAAATAACTTTGGATTGATCAAGAGAGCCATTATAGAACTCAACATTTAAAAGCTGTATTTCAGTTGGAAGCCTGGAGCTGTGGAGTTCAAAACTACAGACGGTTCAAAGAGCCAAACTAGGTAAATGCAACAACATCAAGGATATTAAAAACGAGTGGTGTTAAAAATGCATCACTTTTACATGCTTGATTAACTAGTTAACTTTGACACCACTAGAGTTTACTGATATTTCAAATCAGATATTTCAGTATTTGACAGTATATGTACTATGCTCCTGAACATAGATACTACACTAAATGATCTGCATCTTGTTTAATCAACTGCATTTGTAACTGTCTAGAAATAAATATAATAGTTTACTGTAATGCCAAGGTTGATATTTTCATAATGCATATATATTGGCATCGGCAGATGTGTACATGACCAAGGTCAGATCTCTTCATTGGCCCACAATTACCAAAGTGGTGCATTCCTAAAATGATGCAACCGAATTTTTAGAAATGGAATAATCACTAAGCTAAAAGTCAGTAATGGACTTACTGAGACCTTGAACACACTGGGCTGTTCTCGTAATGTTTCTTCTGTCAATTAAGAACTTACAGTCTAGAAAAATCATTGCTGCTCAAACGTGCTCTTGTACTTTGGAGGTTACTGATTATTATCAAAAGCTTGCAGAAAATGTGAGGCACTCATCTTTGCGATGTTTTGAGGAAACATTCTTGTTCATTGACATGTCACAGAAAATGTCAAGGACGGCCATCTATATTAGAGTTTGTAAATAGCTCGGTAGGATGAAATCTTCAGCGTGATTTGTGATTGTAATGCAGGTCAGTGCTGTTGTGCTACTGTGCTCAGCAGACAGTGAAAGCCCATCCATGCAGATGGCTGCTCTAATAACCCTGGCTTTCCGGCAGGGACTCAGGAGTACAGCCCGAGCCTATGGCATGGCTGGTGGCACTACACCCATACATAGCACTGGGCAGCCAAGCAGATGGCCAGAGAAACAACCAGGATCAGATCTGAAGTCCCAGTCAGAGTGTGTGTGTGTGTGTGTGTGTGTGTGTGTGTGTGTGTGTGAGAGAGAGAGATAATTGTCTGTTTGAGGTGTGTAAGGTTCAGTGCTGTGCTTATTTTTATAGTATGTGACATGAAAAGTTTTCAGATTGCCACAGGAGGTCTGCAGCAATTAAAATGTAATTCCTCAAACAACTATGCCTATCTCTCTTAATTAGAGCAGGAGCACAGGAGGAGAGAGAGAAATGGGGGAGTGCATGGAGAGAGTCAGAGAGAAAGAAGGAAATGAGATTATTAGATTTCCCTCCCGAAGGAGTTTGGGGGTGGGGCTGTAAAATGACCAGTGTTATGGTCTTTATCGGGCTGACTGACCTCACTGTTACGATCTGACTGCCTCTTCCACTATACTGCACGTTTAGCATTGCTAAAATGAGATTAAAGTAGTTGATCTGTGGCATGAGGTTTTATAGCCGCAGTACAGTTTCAGCTTGGTGAATATAAAATCAAAAATGTCTCAGGTACAGATGGCACAATCCCAGTATTCCAGAACTGATTCTAATGCCTAGATTATTAGCCCTAATGTTGACAATGATCAGATTTGTGTTTTCTTCAAAAAGTGCTAAGCATTAGTACTGCTAACCTGCTGTGCTGCTAGAAGAAATGTTTAATCAAAGCCCTTTGCAGATGGCTTTCTTCAACACTATTATACCAACAACAGCTACTACCACTGCCAAAGCAACTTTACTAGGACATCTGACAAAGCTTACTGGTTTGTCCTGGGGGTATTCTGAGGAGTTTGCCAGTCTTATAACGTCAGTTTAGCACACAGCAACGTTAGCTTCCATATAGCTATATTTGTATTTCAATAAATATTTCATCATTTTGGGGATTCAGTGACATTTGGAGGAAAAATTTACACAGGCAAAGAATGTTTGAGTGGTTTCATCATAATAGCCTACTTTAAGATGCTCATCTAAAGTGAGCTGATTGAATTAAAAATAAAAAAAAGCCAAATACTGATAAGCAGTTTCAGTGTTGGTATGGGAAAGAGTAAGTGGTGTTGTGCCATCTCTACCAACAAACCTAGCATGCCTCTAAAATACTGGCAGGCCACAAAGTCAATCACAGGCCACCACCTGCTATTCATACGATTGACTAACTTCGTCAGGAGACTTATTTAAGCTGCTTTAACCTGTCCACTTGTGCCGCTTCCTCTGCAGCCTCTTTGCAACCCACTTCCACTCCACCTCCTTCTTGATGCTGTGTCTCTCTTATTCAGTTCATCATTGTTGTTACTGATGCCTGTTCTGTTTTGTGCCCCCTGGGGCTTTGGGGTCCTGACTGAATTACAGTAACAGTATTGAGATCAGAACGCCTTCTTCTCTAGTCTGTGCCTTTATTCATTTCTTTTGTATCGCTATACATTTCTGCTGAGAAGTGAATGACTGGTGTTGGAGCCAGTGAAGCCTCATGTGCACTAGAGTCTTATTGAATGTGTGTGATTGTTCCTTTCTGTATAACATTTCACCATTCAACCGTGTCAAGGCTAATGCTCAGATCGTTGTGCTTTCCTTCTTCAGTGGGATGAGGGCCTCTTCTGTGTGCTGCTGTATCGCCCCTGCGCTGTCTGGCCTCTCCACTCTCCCTCTCTCTGCTCTCACTCTGGGCTCCTGACGCCTCTCAGGGCTCATGCGGCGCTTCGTCTACTGTAAGGTGGTGCTGACCACCTCTCTGGTCTGGGTGCTGGTGGATGTCTTCCTGCTGCTGTACTTCAGCGAGTGTAACAAATGTGACGACAGGAAGGACCGCTCCCTCCTGCCTGCTCTCAGAGGTCAGTCAAACCTCGCTGTTCTGTTGGTTCACTCTGTAGGTTTTTAGTTTCTGTTGCAATGCAAGAAGGGAGCAAAAAACCTTCATAAATGCACAAGAAAATAGTGGCAGCAGGAAAAGGCCCTGATTTTGCTCAGCAAAGAGTCTTCAGAGAGGTGAGTGGATCAATTAAACATGTGTGGATGGCAGCATTTTGTCTCAAAATGGGTGTAGAAAAGTAAATAGCTGCCCTTTCTGCCTCCTTTGTTTCTTGTTCGTTTCCCACAGCCTTAGAAAAATCAGTACATTTTTTAAAGGGAAAATGTGAATGACAGGTACAAGTGATATGCAACACAATATCCCCTAACCAGAATAAACAAGTCTGACTAACAGCCTAAGAACAGATCCAGCACTGCAGTGGATCTCATTCTGAATAAAATGGTTACATGATTATGTGGTTGAGGTGCTTAGCACTTCACCTAACTACACTGTATGTCTAAACGTTGGTAGACACCTGCTCATTCAGTGTTTTTTTCTGAGGTCAAGGGTTTTGATAGGGAGTTTGTCCTGTCTTTACTGCAGCAACCTTTCTTTTCTTTTCTTTACACCACATACCAGGAACATAGTTGTAAGGATTCGATTGCATTGAGTCATGAGCATTAGTTTATTATGTGTGTATTGATCTATCTAGGTATCAGCACTGGCCCCCTGTTCGGGCAGTGTCTGAGCTCAGGGTGAGTTTTAGGCTCTGAACTTCCTATACTAGCTGGAATATTATCCAACGGAACACTAAGCACGGTTGTAAGTCGCTCTGGATAAGAGCGTCTGTTAAATGCCGTAAATGTAAATGTAAATGAATGATTAGTTCTGCATTACAAACTCCAGTCCGACTCATCCTAGGTGTATTTGATAGTAATGATCACTCCAGAGAAAACAGTTCCACTGCCCCACAGCCCAATGCCAGTGCTTGGATGCCGGCCCGGTGGCTGGTGTGTCTGCTTACATGCGTCCCATTGGCAGTGCATTGGCAGTGCTTAAAGTATCTGAATTTACAATCATAAATGATGTCTGGATAGCATACCTCCCCAGACAAGATTCATACAGTGCGTGTTTGTCCATCTTCAGCCTTGTAGTAACTTGGCTGTGAATTATGAATCAACAGAAGAAAGGAGGAATGTGCTGATGTGCTTGCAATGCATCAGATGGTAAGGTTCCTCTCTGACGGATCACAGGTTTTACTCTAACAGGCCTTCTTACTTTGAGCAGACACTGCAAGCTGCCGAGATATTCTGTTAGTCAGTGTTAAGGAGACATTTACAGATAGTGCCGCCTGACTCTCGCTCTGTTCTCTTTTAAGTTTTAAACAAGTTGTCTTTCTCTCCTGACTCTAAAATGTCTTAGAACGCTTCCCTGGCGAAACGGCTTGATGTGTTTGCTAATGCACTTCGCTGTGATGAATGACTGCCTGCCTGCTGCCAGATCCTTGCTGTGTAATCCCCAACAAAACTGGTCCCTTCACTTTACTTAGATCCTCTTCCTAGTAAATAGGTTTACAACCCGCATGATAAGCAGCTTTTCAGTTTCGAATGAGGGACGGTCACAGCTGCTGCACGGACTGAGCCGTTTTGCTCATCTAGTTACAGGGATATTAAATGTCCGTAATGTTTCCTATGCTGGTGAATTGATGCTGGCTAGGTGTCCACAGAATGAAGTTGTCAGGAATGCTTGTGTTCGTCTGCAGCAGGTTCCGAAATTATCTTGAAAGCTATTAGGGAATTAAGTAGGCAAATGAGGTCTTAGCAGCCATTGTGCCAAGAAAAGCAGGGCTTAAAGCTGTGACAATCTGCTACCCATTCACAGTTTTCCTTTGTTACAAAATTGTGCCAGGTGGAAGATTCTGGGCTATTTAGGTCATGGTTTCGATTACAGTCACTCACTGATGTAGATGGAGAAGCAAAGCTGTCGCTGTATATTTTGAGTGAAACATCTTATAGTTTTATGTGTGGTGGCCAGCATGTTCCATCGTCTCAGATTTTCCAAAGTCTTTGTCATGATCAGATGGTGAATAGAATAACTAATGGTAATATATAACTATATAAAAAATAATAACTTCCAAGAACAGTTGGAAACACATACATTTTTCTTGAGTTATTTTTGTCCCTCTGCCACTAGGTGTGTCCATCTAGACTACATACAAAGATTTACTTTGAATTTAAATGTTAAATAGGCCCTCTATCTATATCTCATTAAATAACACTTCTTGCATTCACTGAGACATGCAGTTGGTCAGTTTTCTTTAGGTATGGCCGATATCCACAATATGCTCAGAACAGCATTTTATTTATCACAGTGAAAATTGATCATAATGATAAGATGTTGTCATATTGCTTGCCTCTGTATATGTATATCATGTCTGTTATACAAATTGAGCCAGAAATACTGTGGAGCAAAAAAGTGGATAAGAAGTGACTGTCCTATTTTATTAAATAGGTAGGTAAACAGCCCTTTAGCACAAATCATAAGACCAGTAGCTGTCCTTGCTCTTTTGCACTTTGTCTTTATGCGTATGCATTTATACGAGACCTATTAACGTGTGTAATACTAGGAGGAGATATCCTTATTTACCAGTTATGATAGCAAGGAAAAGAAAGAGGATTCCACATTTATTTATTTTCGAGGAAGAAAAGACATTTTGTGAAAGGCTGCCATACCAACGCTATTCTAAACTAGGAAAATACAGACTGAAGACTGAAGTCGATTTAATAAAACTCTGCTTTAAATTGCTATTCCCTAACATTTTTGGTATCAAAGGGTTTCAATTGATTTTGCCTGAATATTGATTTGACATTCTCTTTCCCAAATGACTGCTAAAAGCACACACTGATAATGTACTGGTAACAAGTACATGTTTTTACTTCACTGCTGTGCATGTTCTCTGATTTCTGCTTCATACATTGCATGTAATTAAAAGGTTGTGCTTACCATAAGTTCAAAATCATACAGTTTCCAAGCAACCAGGATGCACTTAGTGAAATTAAAACAAGGTTTGTACAACATTGTACAGTTTCCAAATGAACTTGACATAGAGCTCAAGTTCAACTCACCCCTTCACCTGAAGTGAAACAGGAGATCAAAACATGTATGTTCTCAAATTTATGTTTTGAAGTAATATCTTATTTACTTTAATGTCTTATTTATGCAAATTAATTGCTTATTATGTGGACACAATTGTGTACTGTCTTAATGAATAGTAGTTCATGATTCAACTTGATCATAATTTTGATCTAATGGATCACAGTTTGAACTTCAAACAGAGAAGGATAAAAAGGTTTGTTTATTCTCCCATTTGGAAAAAGGGCTTCCAAAGAAGAAGCATGTGTGCCAAATGGGGTTATATTGTGCTGGTCATATGTTAGACTTTTGGTAATTAGTGTCTCTTGAAGTTGCATGCATTGATTGACACGTCAGGGGGTATAAAGCCCCCCTGGCCCAGCATTGGGCTGTGGGAGTGATGAAGCAACATCCAATACCTTCAAGAAGAGTCAGAGTGGTGTTAGTCATTCAGATATCTGATCTTCTAACAGCAGGCTGAATGCAGTGAAATTTTCACAGCAACATCCGGTGTAAAGTCTTGATTTGAGAAGAAACGTTTTACAAACCTAGTGTAGCTCTGATTTTGATGCATTGTCATACTTCATCTCCTCCAAATCCAATCTAAGACAAGTGATCCACCTAATCACTGTGTCCTGGAGGAAGGTGTACTGTAGCTGGCAGGAAACTAAACTCTGCGGGAGGGTAACTGCCCAGCAGTAAAGCTGAAGATAAACTGTCTGCTTGGTCCCATTGTTTTTTTCCCTTTCACATATAAGATGACAAGCTGCCATTCACTTTTAAGTTGCAAGTTAATTCAGTAGAAATAACTCCAGAATATTCTACTTCTCTGATAGAATTTTATTAGGATTTAAATTATTTATTGATCTTTTTGTAGTCTAAACCATATCAGTAGAAACATTTTGTAGGGACTAAAGAGAATGGCAGACTCGTAAGTGAATGAAATACACGGAAATACGTACTATGATTCCTTCATCCTGTTCATAGTGTTGCTCAGTGAAGTTTTGGATTTCATGACGATGCTTGAGATGCAGCGTGTGTCTGAGTGATACACGAATATCATCTCAAATGTCTGAGACCTCATCGACTTGTTTTCTACCAGAGCCAGGGCTCATCTATGAGTCATTTTTGCAGATGCACCACCCTACCTTCAACTCAAGCTTCTTAGCTGAGGGAAAAGAACACTGTACAGTACTCTGCAAAAGTCAAAGACCACCTTCCATGTATTTAAATTTCTTGGCAAAACGGTCATTAGAGGTGATATTTAGTTCAAAATTAACTAGAATTATAAAATGAATATGAAGAAGTAACAGTTTTGATGGTCAAAGACGTCTGCTTATGATTTTGCAGAGATATCTACTGAATGAAGAAATAGCAATGTATTCTAGCCTCTTTTCAATCATGTTGAAGGTCCTGTTTCAGGTTAGATCAGATAAGGACAGGTAGTCAGTGAAAGGAAGAGTAAATGCATCAATGGCTGAAGCTCTTGGCAAGCAACTATTACCACCAGCACTGCTGTCTGTTGGTCAAGAAACCACATACAGTAGCAAACCAATAAGGAAATCAGGAGTTAACATTGACATTGCTTTCCACCGCAGCAAGCAGCTCTTGGCCAGTAAAGGGACGTTTGATGCTACAACGTGTTCTCCAGACTGGTAAGGAGAGAAAAGAGAGGAGGAGGGGCTGTGCATTTCCTTGTTTCTTACCATAGGGTTGGACACAACTTTCTGGTGGTATTTGTTTGGAGTATGAATTTGACAATTGCGTCATCTTACTAATTGCTTCTTTATTTACAAGTTATTCATTTTTAAGAGACATTGCTGAGAAGATTAAATATAACATAATCCACTTGCTTAAAGATCTACAGAAAATTGGTCTCCTAACATCCAAGCACGCTATATAGCAGCACCATATTCATAGATACAGAATCTCACAGGCGCAGGATCTCATATAAAAATGAAATGTATTAGCATGCTGGAAAAAGACAGAATTATTCCAATAATGTGATTTAAACTGGGCCCTCTCTTTGTTCTCAAATGTGTGCTATTCTTGGATGCGGCTGCTACACAAGACAAGAAAGCAGTGTGTGTGTGTGTGCGGTGGCGGGGATATCAGATCCCTCCACATCCCGCATAGAAATGATTTGACACTTGGTTAGCCTGAAATGAGAAATAAAGGGCACATGCTAGTGAAGCACAGCATGCAGAAGTTGTTGATGGTTTTATTTAGCTAGTTTGTGTTTCCTCATCTAATTTTTACTTTCTGTCTGTTTCTCGTTTAATGTGTCTTCTTTTTTTCGTCTCATATTTTTAATGTGATAGCGAGACATGCCAATACTCCAGACTAAATAACTAAATAACTGGTTCTTATATTGCAGATATAGTGTGTCTTACATATTGATTCGCACATGCATAGAATATTTTCCCTTGAAATCTCTGCCGCATGCAATGAAGATCAGAGTCTGTGTACAGCCACCCGAGCTTGTGTTTGCTCTGCGGTTTGTGGAGTAATCCTACCCAACCTTGGGGTTCATCTCAGTCTCTTAACAGAGAAAGCCATCAAATCAGTCAAGCCCTCAGAACACTCTGCTCATCTATGCAGGCTTCCTGTTGAATCCTCTTAACAGACCCATGCAGACCTCCAGCCTTACTGCAGGAGGGTGTTAGAGAGATGTAGAGATAAGCCTGCAGGATCGTGCTCTCTGGCCTTGGGGGTGCTTCTAATGACATAGTTATAGTAATGGAAATCGAAGGAATCATAGGGATTTGACACTGATCAAAACAACTTTGAGGGTCAGATTGTAGGTTTTGCTCATCAGGTATTAAAGCTGTAAAAGTCGGATGACTCTATGTTGCTTGTGTCTTTCAGTAATTAGGCCCAGGCTTTTCTACGGATATTCAGCTGTTGATTGTTGTTTCATCAGCTCTGTATCTTTTTTATTATATATGTTCAGTACCTACAATAAGCATCTCTGTACACTTTTGATCAGTTTTTGTCTGAAACCTGGACCACATCGTAAGGTAGTCAGGCTCAACACAACAAGTGTCCTGGTTTCAGACTGATCGTAAACCATTATCTTTCCAAAATGTGCTGGGGTGTGGGCGTGTTTAATTCAGTCTTAATCCAGTCTATTCACAGTCCAGTTGTAACCTCCTCAATTTAGCATAAGAGATACTTAAGTCTCTTGTATGAAACGCTGTTTTTATGTCAGTCTTGAACAACCAGTAACCATTTATCCACATACACTATGGGTCAGTTTCCTGGACGGAGATTATAGCTAGTGTTGTTCCATTCCAGAAAGCTGATCCTATAATTCCGAAACTTTGTAGACACCTGCTTATGCACCGTTTCATCTAAAACCAAAGATGTTAGCATGGAGTTTATTCCCCTTTACTGTATAAACACCCTTTGATATGTTTTTGGTACGCTTTACAATACATATGGGACATTGCTGCTTTATTAGGTCAGGTACTGATTAGTCAACTCATCGTAAAGTTATCCAGTTGTGCTCCAACATTCCAGAGAACACATTTCCACTGCTCCACAGCCCGATGCTAGTGAACTTTACACTCTTACGCTTCGCATTGCCCCTGTGACCCTAGTGCCTGGCCATAGTGTATCATTGCTGTGATAATGCTAATTTTCCTCTAGGGGATTTGTAATGTTATGATAACACCAAGCTACAGATGCATGTGTTCACTTTACGTTATTAGACGCTGTAATGTTTATTTTTGATGACAAATGCACAGTTAGAACTAGTGGTCTGTGGCATGCTGTCATGTGCTGTGTTTGGTTTTATCTAATGTCATTTGCTCACAACAAATTCGGCAAGATACCAAGTTCAGGATCATTGGTCAAGGTCAAGTAGCTCTAGAGCTGAAAGTGTATGGTGTTTTATTCTGGGCAAACCTATATAAACCTAAGTGCAGGGATTTGATGTCCAAAGGGGAAATATGAGTAGAATCTGTTACTATGTGTTTGGTCTCTCGCATTCCTAGCATCGGTGAGTCCTAGTAACCGGATAGCAAATTCTGTAATATGGATCAGGCATAACACACTTTAGACAGCTTCTGCGATAGCAGATGTTGACTATATTTTTTCCCCTATGCACAACCTGACAGTGTTCACTCCGTATTTGGTGAGGATTCTGGTGTAACGTTCCTGAACATTCTATAATGGAGTAGTAAATCAAAAAACACATTCTTTGGCTAATGCATTCTAATGTTTGCCGTCTCCCAACATTTATTGTTATTTTATTTTATTGTTATTTAATTAGAGCATGTTTGTGATGAGCTGCTGATATTACCTTCTTAATGAAGAGAAATACAACTTTTGGCTACATTGATTTACCATAGGTTTTGCTCCTCTGTAAATCTGTGAATACTTAGCTCTACCTTTGCATTTCTTATCCTCCAGCGGTGATGTCCCGAGCTCATGAGGGTCCTGGAGAGATGGGAAAAGCTGTGATCATCCCTAAAGAGGATCAGGAGAAGATGAAGGAACTTTTTAAAATCAACCAGTTTAACTTGATGGCCAGTGACATGATTGCGCTCAACCGGAGCCTGCCTGATGTCAGATTGGATGGGTGAGGATTTGGGAAATCTTTTGTCATATTAATAAGTTTGTATACAATAGTAACTATAATTCTAATACAGGGTAGAATTAAGCATGATATACCAGACAAGACAAGGTATTTTTGTTTCATTCAATATTTGAAGCTTTTTGGGAACAAAAGGAGTTAATAATGATCATCCACAGCTCTGTTCATTGTTCTGGGGTACAATCTCTATATTGATTACTTGTGAAACCTGTGAAGCCGTGCAGGACCAGTATATTAGAGCAACATTAAACAGAAACCACATTAGTTTAGTAAAACTGAAAATGTCAGTTCTAAGTTTTTCCTTACTGATTTCAAGCGTTTGAGTGGTAGTGAACGTGATTGGCTGATCATCACTGAATTATGCTAATAATACTGATAGGAGCTATGAAGCAGCAGGGCTTGGCCTAGTTTCTGTTTCATTTTTTCCCCAAGTTGTTTTCTGATACAGAAAGTTGCAGCTACTGGCTGACATCAGAAAGAATTGGTTATTGTAGAAAGATGAAGCTGTCGAATGTTTAGAATAAAAAACATGTTTTTAATATAAAACAGTCTGCTTATTTGAAGTCTTTTTTTAATACCCACCATTTTTGAAAATAAAGCACAGTTCTGCTTTTCATCTGCTGGGCAGCTAATTTAACCTTTTTGGAAAGAAGAACACTGAGTTATTTTTGTATATCTAGAAGAACTGCTGTCCTCATCTTAAAGCTGGCATACTGGGAGTGTTTTCTCTCCTGCCAGTGACAGCTAGATGAGAAAGGTCTTTGTTTGCTGAATCCCAAGGCCCATTTGTGAAGCATAATGAAATCCCGCAGAGCTGTTAGGGCGAAACATTACTGCATTCATCTTGGGCTGCTGATTTACTCTGCTGCTCGCCTCACTAAGAGAGGCATCGCTCTTATTCATGCTGATACTTCCTCTTGCAGGCATTTGTTAACATCTGTTTCTCTCCAAATGCACTGTTTTCCCCCAGTTTACCAATCGTGAGGGTACTTCTCTCCAGTTTACTTCAGCTTTTCTAAGCATAATATTTCACTCTCAGAGCCTGGTGGAAAATATGGAGTTTGAACTCCAGTTATTCGACAAATGTTTAAAAGAAACTTGCTAAAGTGAAGAAGGACCAAAAAAGAGTTGGAATCAAAATCTCTTCCATCCTCTTCTGTGGGAGATGGGGCCAGAATATTTCTGCAATAATAAAGTGATATGACCATGATATCACCACCCAAATCAATAATACACCAAACAGAGATTCATTTGGAACACACAAGGCCGTTACATACTAGCTTTTAACAAGCCACAGGCAAACGCAGTGGGCTGCCGCATGCAGTTAAACGTCGTCTTGTGCCCTCTTACCCTCATTCTGTCATGCTTTTGGTGCTGCAGAGAGGGAGAGGAGGATCCCCGCTGTCCTTTCTGCTCATGTCCCCTCTCTTTTGCTCTGTGCTCATCCATCCTCCATCCGTCTCTCTCCCTCCATTATTGAGCTGCCTCCATCTCTAATGCAGCCTCATGCCTTATTTAAGATCTGAAAGGGACATAACACCCCCCACACCAGTCCCTGTGTGAGTGCTGCAGACTGAGACGTCCCGTTGAGCTGAGGAGACTCTGTCCTTGCTGTCAGCGGTTTGGGTTAGTTTTTGGGGAAGGAGGTTGCACTTATAAGCCTTGAGTCAGTGAGCCCTGTCCTTTGTAAGAAGTTTTTAGTAGGTGCCCTATGTAGAAGGGCAATGTATGCAAGCTTTTGCCCTTATTAATACACATGATTCAGCTAATCACAGCACTAAAGGGGATCATGTCAGCAGAAGCAGGTCTGTTATATTGCCCAGAATAAAAGTCCCTATTATGGATCTCTATGAGGGGGCTCGCTTGTTCATCTGGTATACAAGGCTACATTTTCAGTAGTAACCTTGAGCTGCTTACACCTGGTTAAAGAATCGTATAAGCATTCAGTTACTGTGGCACTATGGCGTAGGAGTGGATTTGACATTGGGGACCATACATGCATCAGCCATTACATTTAAAACTACCTCCTTGTGTCTACACTCATTGTCTGTTTTATCAGCTTCACAGAGCAGGTATTGCTTGGGTGGTGGACCATTCTCAGCACTGCAGTGACACTGACGTGGTGGCGGTGTGTTAGTGTGTGTTGTGCTGGTGTGAGTGAATGAAACACAGCAGTGCTGCCTGGAGTTTTTGAACACCTCAGTGTCACTGCTGGACTGAGAGCAGTTCACCAACCAAAACTATCCAGTGGGCAGCATCCTGTGACCGCTGATGAGGGACGACCAACAAAAACTGTGCAGCAACAGATGAGCTATCCTCTCTGACTTTACATCTAAAAGGTGTACCAAGATGGTAGTAGTGTCTAATAGAGTGGACAGTAAGTGGACACAGTGTTTATAACTCCAGCAGCACCGCTGTGTCTATTCCACTCAGACCAGCACAACACACACTATCACACCACCACCACATCAGTGTTACTGCAGTTCCGAGAATGATCCACCCAAATAATACCTGCTCTGTGGTGGCCCTGTGGGGTTCCTGACCATAGAAGAAGACAACAAAAGGGGGCCAAAAACTATGCAGAGAAATAGATGGACTGCAGTCTGTAATTATATTATAAATTATGACAAATAGATCTGATAAAGTGGACAGTGAGCGTAGATATGAGGAAGTGGTTTTAAAGTTATGGTTGATTGATGCATTTGCTACTACAAATCAAAGCCTACCACTCAGTAACATGCCCTGTGATGGTTTTATGAATTTATTCATTGATTTTTTTGTGTCAGTGTCACCATGCTGAAATTATGTTAAGGTTAAAGTTCTTGTAGAGAAACAACTAACAGTAACATTAGACAGTGAGGCTGCATCCCGAAAAACACACTTTAGAACTTTACATTCTACACTACTAAAAGCACTTTTAATCATTGTGTACTGTTATATTTAGTGTGGCATTATGGGGTTTGGAGCACAGCCAGAGACTAACGTCACCTAGCATTTCAGAGTACTTTATGACAACTTGAACATAGTTAATGTTAACGTCAGCTACCCCAAACCCTCCTAGTATGTTACCACAATAAGAAGTTATGTCATAGTTGCTATTTGTTTAGTAGCTATTTGTGTAATAGCTACTGAAGTCATAAGCCATTGTTGCTATTTGTAGTGCTCTCTCACTAACCTCAAGCTCAAAGCTCACACAGACAAGATGAAAGCTGGTCCTATTATTTTTGAACTTCTTTGTATTTTTGGACATATTTTGAAAATATCGGTTCTCCCTCATAGTCTGTATGTATAAACTTTCTTATGATGGATGTATAAAATATTGTCAAAAAAATAGTTGGACCCAGAAAGAAGTGTCAGATTGCAATCCTATTCAGAAGGAAGATAAATGTTACCAGGAACAATAAATGATGATTGTTTTTTTTATTTATTGAGCTACAATTACAGAAGTAGAGTTTCAACATGTCAGACATCTCGGCATGGAGTTGTTGGGTTTCCTAATGGTGTCCTGTGATAATCCATCCCATACAGTTTGAATATTCTTATGCAGTTCCTGCAGATTTTGCAGTAGGGGTGGAGGTGGAGTGACACAAGAGATTCTGGACATGTGACCGCTGACCACGGTGCCTCCACACACAAACTTGTTGGTCTTCATGAAGACAAAAGCGGTACAGCGATAAGGCCTGTCCTTGCTTATGGCATGTACGCGGCTGAGCGTGAAACTTGAATCATTCGCCTGTCTTATGACGTCAAACCTACCCACCAAGTTTCACTCCTGTCGGTTGATTGCTTCTGGGTGCAACTATTTGTGCAACTGTTTTTTGACGATGAGTGCATATTCACATTAGCTTGCATTTAAAGTTAGAAATGTTTTGCTCTTTATCCTGTAAAATCCTTTTGAAAGGTAAAAGGTTTTGAGCGGCTGATTGGTCTGACAGTATTAAATGTAACTATAAAAGCTATGTACAGAGGTGCAGAATACTGGCTGTAAAAATAGTAAGCCAGTTTTTAAATGTAATATTCTAGAATTTGTTGTTTTATTGGAGTGGTTGTTGTAGTTGTTGGGCCTAACAGTGTAACAACTAGCCTGTAATTTATGCAAAATGCTAACTTTATGTCTAATCTTAATTCTAGCTGCAAGACAAAGGTATACCCTGATGACCTTCCCAACACCAGCATTGTAATCGTTTTCCACAACGAGGCATGGAGCACTCTACTGCGCACTGTCCACAGCGTAATCAGCCGCTCACCCAGACACCTGCTGGTGGAGATTCTACTAGTGGATGATGCCAGCGAGAGAGGTAGAGCTGTTGGAATGCTGGCCAGCTTAATTGTGTGTTTCTTCAAGGGGAATTTTATGAAGCGTAAAATCTGAGAGGTCATGCCAGCACTCTCACATTGCTGTGGTTTTGAGGTCAGTGCGAAGAGTGAATGTGAAAGCTTGGTTTACCACACATTCTCTTTTCTTTGGCAGATTTCCTAAAGAAGAAGCTAGAAGATTATGCGAAGACCCTGGAGGTTCCTGTGCGGATCTTGCGGATGGAGCAGCGCTCTGGCCTGATCCGGGCCAGGCTGAGAGGGGCTGCTGCTACAAGAGGCCAGGTCATCACCTTCCTGGACGCCCACTGCGAGTGCACAGTGGGATGGCTGGAACCGTTGCTAGCCCGGATCAAAGAAGACAGGTGAGTTTACCTGCTTCAGTAAAAAGAAAGCTCAGAAAGGTTAGGAATTAGATTGCAATGGCAATAGAGTTTGGCTTGTTTTAGAGGTTGCAGCGCTTGTGATGAATGACTTGTAGGGAAAGTATTCAGAAGCAAATGTTGGAGTCACTGGACCTTTCCTCTGCCATGTAACACAATGAAAACCTAATAAAAAAGAGCTTTTGTGTTTGTGCTCTGTTCAGTCACACATGAAGATGAATGTATTATTAATAGATGTTCAGACAACCAAAGCCAAAAATGTTTATAGCTTCAATCCTGGTAAAGGTTTTTAGTAAAACATGCCAGCTCTGTCTGCTGATTCAGGTTAACACATTATCTCTGATAATTCTAGATATTAAAATCCAAATGCAAAATACTAAAAGATTTTACTCTCTGACTGCTTCACATTTTCAGTGTCCCCCAACTTGGCTTCCTTTAGTCTAATCTGCTTCCCCTTTAGGAAGTATGATACACCCACTGGCTTTTAAGTGCTTTGCAGCTGTCCAGCCTCCATCTCTATTACATTTACATCTGATGAGCAGCTTAAGGTGCTTTAGAATTGCATTTTGTGTGACTATCCTATTACACACCCCCAGCTTTTACGTGCTGCCTGTTTGGTTCGCTCAAGTCTGTGCTCCCACCTTTTTTTTTTAGGAAACTCTGTATGCCCCTCATTTTATATAGGGACATCTAAAAAAGCAGATGGTGAACGCTTCATTGTCTGCTGGGTTGTTCTGTATTGCATAAAGAGAAGAGTTTTACTGCTGACGTAGCTGAATCAGTGAATATACGACTGAGTCAGTTATTACTGCATTGCTGATATTGTGGCTGCAACTGGATTTGCATTGATCGTAACTGGTTCTTCAGTGCTCACAGCCAGGGGTGGTTATCAGTCAGCATTTTGAGACATGTTTGTTGTGAAACAGCAGAGTTGTGAAAGTACTGTAGGCACGTATGTAAGTATGAATATATTCAACCTTGTTAAAACTTAGTAATAAATGAATCAGTTTTAGGCTAAAGCTGTGGCCTGGGCTCAGTTCTCTGAAGCTATATATAGATAACTGATTTAGTCTGGTGGGTCTGGTACAAAGTATTCCCAGTTCTGCTAACAACGCACTTTTAAATCACCTGAAATTTGGGATGTTCTTCATAAAAGGGCGAGGTGGTGGGTAGAGTGAGGTCGGTTGAATCATTAGTGTTACATGTTTCCAACCTTTTTTTGTTAATGCCGTCCCAGTAGATTCTATCCTCTGGTCAAAATGACCCAAATCCTGTTTTTAAGGGCACATTCCAATGAAAGACTCATACTGACACTGTTATAGGAAAGCCGTGGTCTGCCCCATCATCGATGTCATCAGTGATGAGACTTTTGAGTACATGGCGGGCTCGGACATGACTTACGGAGGGTTCAACTGGAAGCTGAACTTCAGGTGGTATCCGGTTCCTCAGAGAGAGATGGACCGGCGTAAAGGAGACCGCACCTTACCTGTCAGGTGATGACTAATGAATCATCCTACACTCTTAGCAAAAAAGGGCTTATATAGTACTAAGAAAGTTCTATGACATGCAACAAAAGCAGAACCCATTTTGGTTCTTTATAGAACCTTTTAAATGGTAATTCATAATACATGATATACATTAATAAAAGTGATAATAAATAATCATATAGTACTGTGAATGTACTCAGTATGTTCTCAGTACAGCCAGTGCCAGAGGATGTCTTTGACAGTGAGGTTTTACTGTTACACCCATGTACTAAGCCTAATTTAGCACCTCTAACACTCATAGCGAGCTGAGCTTTCAGGTAATTTACACGTTTCAGAGTGGTTCTTTAATGGCGGAGGAGGACAGCTGGAATGAAGTAGTGAGTCATTGTCTTCAAACAGGCTGAGTGTGTTACTGATGATAAGTCTAACTTTTGTACTGGAACTGTAGAGCTGTTAGACTTCTCAGTTTGCTTTGCAGGATACTTTAGTTTTAGACAAGAATACTCTCTTTCAGGATATTTGTCCTTAGCTTTAAGGTTAGATGTACCATTTAAATCTCTAATGGGAAATTGTGTCATCATTCCTCTATCATCCCTCCATCTATAATTAAGGGAACATACGTATTAAAGAGATTTTTTTGTCTCATGCTACGTAGAAAGTCATTTCACCTGATTCATCCAAATGGCATGACTGATTGGGTTCCATGACTAAGTCTTTTTAATCGCTCACATATTGTTATACAGCAGATGTACTGAGAGTGCAGGTTAGATGCAAAAGAATAGATCAAGAAAGCAAGAAGGATAGGGAAAAGATATACGGCAATTTGGCAGTTCAGCATACCTTTCAGAGCTACACAGTTAATTGCAGGTATACCAGTGCAATAAAAGTCCACGTCCATGTAAAATTTTCTGTGATCATACTGAAACAGAGAGGATGCATTTTGGAACTAGAGCATCATCCATTTAGTGTTGCCATTTAGTGAAGGTGAGATCAACAACACGTTGTAATTTAGTCTTTAGCTCTTATCCAGCACGGCACCTGAGGGAGCTGCTGTCTCTTGGCAGCCATCTGTAATCACTGCAAACCATCTTCATCTCAGATGAAGCACCACCGTGCTTGAAGTGGAGGGAAATGCAGTGGTAAACTTGAGGCACAGAGGGAGAGGGAGGTTTTCCTCTGAGAAATTAGTTATAGCACGCTGATGGGTTTCAAATGTGATGTGCCGGAAAAGTCAGGCATGATCAGTATGCTGTCTGCAGTAGAAATAGCCTCTCATATCAGTCAGAGGGCCAGAGTAGATCCATATTCAGATGCAGAACTGTATTTAAATACAAATGCATAGTTTGTAATATATTCAGTTTTACTATGGATATTTAAGGTTGAAAAAGAATGCATAGCTATTAATCACATTACTCTGTGGTCAGCATAATGTGTAGTATAGTATGTGAAAAGCAAATACAAGCAGAAAGCACAAAGATAAGATATTTAATGTTTGACCTTATCAACATAATTTTTTTGTGCATATGTGTTCATTCTGAAATTGATGCCTGCAACATGTTTCCTAAAAGTTCGGACCAGGGCAATTTTAGACTAGCAATGCTGTGACATGTTCAGAAAACATCTGGAAAAGATGATGATGAACAGACTAAAGGTCTACAGCCAGATTCTAATACTCACTGTCAAATTTACTGTTACAGATTCACTGTGTGATTATTTAATTTAAATATGGTGATAGCGATTTGTTATACCACATAATCCTGTAAGAAATAACTCCTGAACCGCTCTGGTGGTAATTATCCCCAGTAAACCTTTCAACTGGTGTTGTAGTAGAATACTTGCTTAAGTAGGATTTCAGATTGGCAGTTTCAGCTGGCACTGTACATAAGGTGACCTCTTCTTCCTGCGTCAGATTCCATTATTGGTGAATCCCCCTCCCGTGTGTTGAAAGTAGATTTGGCAAGAAATCAAAATTAGTGAATAGTAATTTGACATGTTGAGATTCTAATTACATGTGACAATTGATTACAAAGGAATTCAAATGAAATTAAATGAAAATGACATTTTCACTGGTGAATAAGAGGCTTACTAGTCAAAACTGAGTATTTACTATTCCAAATTTAATATTTACTTATGGAAATTTCTCTTGGAAATTCAAATTCTTGATATCAAGATTTAAATATAAGAGAAATACTGCTACTACTGCATAAAACTACTGAGTTTTATGATTCTGGCCCCGAGTCTTTTAGGAGCATGAATTGGTTGAGGCTCACTACTTTGCAAAAAAATGCATCAGTAAGAAACCCCGGTTTAAAAACAAATTTTCTCAATAAGCAAATACAATACTTTTATGTATTTTTCCCTCTAACATGCGTAATATCATCAAACTATTCTGGGAATTCTGGGAAAAACTATTCTGGGAATTCTGGGAAAAAATCTCACTGCATAACAAGCAAGGCTGAAAATGATAACTGAATGTCCATGACTTTGATTTCTCAGATGGCATCTCATTGAAAACCATTCTGCACACATAATTGCAAGTTTAGGACTTTATTTTTAGTCCCGGTGCTGACTGGCCTACCTGCAGTCCTGACCCATATCCCCCTGAAAATGTGCGTAGAATGCACCACTGAAGGCCCTGTACCATTGCACCAAGGAAAAATGTCAAAACTGGATTGATGTTCAGTCTTCAGCAGTTATTAAGTGTATTAAGTGAAAAGCTAAAGTGACACAGTTAGAGACTATCAAAGTCATAGCTTCTGTGGAATGTGTTGCAGGAATTAAATTTGGATCCAGTCCTAAATTTGTAATGCAAACCATCAAATATCACTTTTTTCTGTTTTTATAGCATTTCTCCTGCCGGTACACCTTTTTTAGAATTGAGGTTTGAAATTGTGATAGCCCAGTATATAGTATAAGTCATCAGCAGTGTCCAGTATTTGACTTTCCTTTTTAATAATTCTTTTTATGTGCTTGTAGGTTTTATTCATTAATTCTTTTTGCTAGGCTCTTTGAGCTGCTCTTGAGTGTGAGAGGTGTTCTATAAATAAACTTGGTTATTATTATTATTATTATTATTATTATTAAAGAAAGTTTTCCTGTGTGTTAGCCCTGTGCATTTGTTGACCATGTGCGCATGTACTTGCCTCAGAACTCCTACCATGGCTGGCGGCCTGTTTTCTATTGACCGAAGCTATTTTGAGGAGATTGGCACCTACGATCCTGGAATGGACATATGGGGAGGAGAGAACTTAGAAATGTCTTTCAGGGTAAGTTTACAATTTGATACGTGATGGCAGCCTACGGTGTAATTACTGCTAATAGTGACCGTGATTGGCAGTTCATGATCATGAAATTGACTAGAGCGGCCAAATTCAATTAAAGAGCTGTGGCCTTGATGAAGCTCTACGTTTAACTGCATTGCTTGTCAGCTGTAATACACAACAGTTTGATTGAAAGTGAATTTGAGTTATTTTGATAGTGAGGCTTGTAGTTGCCAGGAGCTCTGATGGCAATCTGTAATGCATTGAGTGCACGTTGTCTGTAGATATGGCAGTGCGGTGGGTCTCTGGAGATCGTCACATGTTCCCACGTGGGCCATGTATTCCGGAAAGCGACACCTTACAGCTTCCCAGGTGGAACTGGTCAGGTTATCAACAAGAACAACAGACGATTGGCTGAGGTCTGGATGGACGAATTCAAAGACTTCTTTTACATCATATCACCAGGTAACACTTTGCTTTCACTTGTGCGTAATACTTTTTGGAATAGGATTTGCAAGGTTTGTTGTTCATGAATTTGATTATAGTTTTGGTACTGATTTGAGAGCCATTTATTAATATAATTAAGTTCAGTTTTAAAGGTCCAACGTCTTCAAAAGTCTCTATGGCTTTTGTGTAGAATTTATAATCCGAAATAATATACTTTTAATTGAATGTGTCTCCCGCTTTAATTGAACATCTCCTGTCCTGCGTTACCAGGATATTATTTGAACACCGTTTACTCAGCATGAACCCATAAATGACTAAGACCCGTTGGTCTTGTTCATAAGCTGTTCTCTCTGAGTAATTATGTGTCTTTTGCTGTCTGCTTCGTTATATTAGAGCAATGCCTTGTGTTTCCTATAAATAGCATGGCTGGATGATTTGCATCCGTGGCAGTGCTCTTGCGGAAGAGAGTAATTATGTTAGTGCTTAACCTCCTGGACCAGTGCTGAGCTCACTGCAAGCGACCCCACTCGAAAAACACACTCAAAACAGACAGCATGGTAGAATACTGATAGTTTGATTACTGCAGTATTTCTCTGATGTCCAAGACTGTTGTTGTTGACTATCATTTCTATATTTTTCTTGTGATTAAGATGACCCTTGTATGTCAATCTAAAGAGGAAGTTCAAGAGTTTAATTAAAATCTAAACTGCATCCTTACATCCAACATCGTTTTTGTCACACACGTTTGTGTAACAACAAACATATTTTGATGTTTTTTTAGATTTTGCAGTCTAGATTTATTTAGATTATGACAACAAAATTAGCCCTAGAAATCACAGCCACTGAGATTTAAGTGACATCAGGGAAAACAGGCGTGGGGCATTTGATACAGCACATGCAGCCAAAGTTTTAAGCGAACTTTAAGCTGGAGATTTTTCTGGACCTTAGGATACAGAGACATTTGTACACTCTTTAAAGGAAACCCAAAAAATAAACCAGCATTAACCAGTGAGAAGTGTTTATAGTTAATGAAGCTGAAAATTGGAGCCTCTGATCTTTAAGAATTATATTAATACAAAATAAAATAAGGTAAAACAAAAACATTATAAAAGGCAGCTCTGCCAACTGTATATCCAGAATGAGAATTCCAGCAGTGTGGCCAATATTATAGCATTGTTTGTTAAAATTATACTTAATATTTTTAATGATGTCATGCTGTTGATAAATGCTGTGGTGAGTTGTGGTAGCTAGAATAAAATGCTTATTAAAGAACTAACAGGTCGTGATGCACCTTCTCTTATAGTTGGCAGTACTGAGT
Source organism: Semaprochilodus insignis (assembly GCA_034552555.1). NCBI lineage: Eukaryota > Metazoa > Chordata > Actinopteri > Characiformes > Prochilodontidae > Semaprochilodus > Semaprochilodus insignis. The sequence goes on along the minus strand of CM067480.1, from coordinate 21,924,778 downwards.
ATGTTCACTGACAATAGCAAAGCTAACAAATATGGTTTGATTAAAAACTTATGGTTGAAACTTGTATCCCTAAAATACATGATTATTATAAAAGTGAAAGGCTTCATTGTGTGTTATATAGAACGTATTTTGTTTTATATTACAAAATACCAAATGGCAGTTTCATCACAATATAAAAATGTCTGAAAATACTCCCCCTTCATGTGTTGAGTCTGTCGTACCTCCTGGATTTTTACATCTTGACCACTGATGACGTCCTCACTACGTTCTGCGCCTAAGCAGTATTTATGTATCTCGTGATCTGCTTGGTTACACTGAAATGCCAGTTTTGAAATTTGGTTACACGGATTGAAACCCCAGTGTGTCACACAGACACCACAGACAGTATTTCTTCATTGACCATATGCACGGCTGTCAGCTGTGCCTGCGTTTGCCTCTGACGTTAATTCTGAGTGCTCAGTCAGCTAGGAACTCCCACAGTGTCACTCACTGGAGTTTCTCCGTTACTCAGCATGTTTCGGTAGCACGTCAGCCCAAACATTTTTACTTAAATATCACACCCATCAATCTCGCTCATTTCCGCTGATGTGGGCCCTTCACACACTTCTGCACACCATCCAGATTTATCCGTGTTCAGCATGGATCAGCGGGACCTGTGTCTCACTAGGCTGCTGAATCTGCCATCTTTTATTCATGCCTGGCTTTGTACTAAGTGTCATTCAACATGCAGTGAATCGCTCAGTTCTGCTGTGCTGCTCTCGAATTCATGAGCGGCTCACTTCCTGGTCCCATGGGACATGTGGGTAACATAGCTCTCCTGTAGCCAGGACCTGCAGTGAGGTTGGAACTCTTCAGCATCTCTGTACAGGAGGATATAATGATTTATTCCTGCTTGGTGCTGCTCCTCCTGCTGATAGAGAGAGGAGATGTTTGAAGTTGCTAATGATCTGTGGTATTATTGGTGGTCTGAGAAGAGTAGTAGACTTGAGAAAGGAGGTGGGGGACCAGAGGTGGAGGGAGTCCTGGAAAGCTGTCCCGATGGAAGAGTGCTCTGTGCTCATGATAAATGAGCTTGTAATGGGAGTATAGAGAGCAGCAGGATAACCCTGTGTGGTCTAGGCTCTTTGAAGCTACATCTGTTGCAGAGGGAAGCAGAGAGTGTTAGAGGTGTGCGGGTAGATGGGCGGTCATCTTACAGAAACCAAACCAGTTTGGTCTGTGCTTAATTAACTTTGAAATATTTACCAATATGACATGAAACATATTGGGAACATCTATAATGGCTTATGTGCTCTCATGATTGTTTATGACAATTATACAAACGAAGTTTAATGCACCAGTATCATTTCGAATAAATGCAATTCATTCTTGTACGTTTAAAGAGTACATTCATTTGAATGTATGAAAATAGGACTGGTCTTTACACAAGCCTGACCAGTATATCAGTTATATTTATGGCTGACAGTGAAGACCAGCAAATTAATCATGTTTATACTGGCAAAAAACAGGCAATAATTAATGATTGTTTATGGTTGGAGCATCACAGGGATTTGAGCTCATATTCTCTTGATGAAAAAGTGAAACCTTAGACTGTTGCGGCACTTGGTGACAGTTACCTTTGGGTCAGACACCAGGAAAGGGACTACCAGTCCAGATTCACACCCATCTTCATGCAATGCAGTGGCACACTGACATTGAACCATTTATGTGTAAGGTTTCCTACTCACGTACTGCTAAGTCTACTAAGAGCCACCACCAAATAGCTTCACCACTAATTAACATCACAGCAATAAAGGATGAACTGTTAAATATGAACACAAATCATCACTATAATATATTATATATAAAATAAAATATAAAATATAATATATCTGACAGTCAGGGTTGACTCTTGCCCACAGTCAAAATACTTGGACTTGACTTTTATATAGCAATCGTCTCAGGCAAAATTCTGACAGCAAGTGTAAAGCAGGAGAGTATGAGTTTAAGAGTTTAAGTACTAGCTTTAAAACACCAGTGCTCCTTCCCAACCGCTATCAACAGTTACTACGTCCTGCACAGCAACTGTTTATGTTCATGATTTTGTTAGTTTACCTACAAATCAGAGAACTTGTGTATTCATAAGGATGTAAAAACAACAAAAACCAACCTGATTCTCTTGTACTATTTATAAATGATTGGCTGATTAAAAGCACAATATACATATATACATAATATACATACATACATAACAGCACATATATTGTCATATTTAATATGTATTGTTAAATTTATATTTATTATTTGACAAAATGTCTTTTAAATACTGCCCCACATTTTTGAATATGCTAGGTAAAGTAGGACACAGTTTGAGGTAAAATGGGATATGCTTCAAAGCCCTTGTGGTATATTATAATTTATTAGCACACTATAAAGAGATACCATGTCATGACTATTATGAGTTGCTGATGTATTTAAACCAGAGTATTTCATAACGGATTTAAACAGGTGTTTATAATAGGTACCGACATTAGTCTATTAATAGTACCCATACTTTTTGATAGGTATTTGTGGTCTGGTGTAGAGAAGTCTGTAGAGATTGAGACTGTAGAGTGTACACCATTGCTTTTAGACCTAACAGTTTTATATTAATGAGTTAAATTGTGTAAAATCATGGTTTGTAGTTCTACAAACTTTTAACATTTGGTGACTTTTAGCAGCATGCCACATAAGCCAGAACAGTCAAGGAAAAGGCTGAGAGAAAAGAAAGCATAAAAGAAGGGGAATGTGTTGAAAGTGAGTTGAAAGTGAATAGAGACTGATTGATTGATAATTAGAAAAAGGAAAATGAGGATGGGAACAGAGATTAAGCAGACTTATAGCAGACTGAGTAAGGGAGCAAGCATCATTGTAGTGCCTGAAGGCAACTATTTAAAAAAGTCAGTACAGTTTCTAAATGTTAGTTGCAGTACACAGGATATTTTGTCAGTTAGTGAATTGTTGTAAGTCATGTAGGCTTAAAGCAGTGTTTTCTTTTAGTAGACAACATTTTTTACCTCACTTGAAAAAACAGAACTAGTTAATATCTAAATAAAAAACTATTTTCAGTGGAGGTTTAACACACATGTGATGATGGACAAACAGATTGTGACACGCGCTGAGCTAAAAGCAAGGCACAGTTTATTAAACAGGTTTGTACCCAAAACACAGCAACACCAAGAACAAGGAAATACAATCAGAGGGCTAAACTGAGTCAGAGTCAATAAACAGGCAAGAGTCAAACCACGCAGACAATCAGACCAGGCAGAGGTACCAAAGGGAATAAAGAAGAGGAGTAAAGAGAATCAAAATAAAGTCAAAGCCAGAGTAACAAACAAGATCAAACAGAGAGAACGCTCGGTATGCTACAGAGCGGCAATACTTCGGAATGAGCCAGTGCGAGAGACAAGTATTTAAGCAAACAGACTAAATGATTGTCAGGTGACTAATCAATATTCAGGAGACCGAGAACGAGGCAACGGGGTGTGATTGGGCAAGGACGGACATGTGACATCAGGTGGTGGGTTATGTTAAATGGAGTCCGGGAGATCGGAGGTGAGAGGAGAACCAGCAGGCATGACAACACATTTAAGAGTCTGTTGTGATAACTCACAAACACAAATTACATGAGCAGTCGACTCTACATTCAATCCATGTTTTATTTCTCAGTAAAATACAGAAGTAGAATTGATGTCATTGACTTCGTCAACTCTGTGATCATCCTATCTTGCTGCCGCCCAATATAGGTGGTAGGTTTAGTCTGGCACCTCTGCAAAGACCTTTCTGCCATGGGAGACCCAGAAAGGTGTGAGAACTATAGGCAGCATAGCTTTCTGCTTTTCTAGTGCATGCAGGCATCCTTGTCTTGACAAGGCTCCATACCATCAGAAGAAAGTTTCAGAACAGTTAGAAAAATTCTATAGCTGGTTAAATAGTTACTTGCATCGTGATACAAACAGTGTCACACAAGAGTGTACAGAAAAGCAGAGACGACATTCAGAGCTGTTGCCTGCTTGTGGGTTGTGTAGTTTGAGCACAAAAATATCATTCATGCAAATCTTACATTATACACTGAATGATATTAGGCAAGATGTGAGGTTGGTTGAAAACATTTGGGGGAGGTAAGATTTAAGTGTTTCCTGACCTGGTCCTCAAGGCCCCACAGGCAGCTCCAGCTTAACTCAGCACATAGGAATGAAGACCATTTTGGGGGCTCTAACGCTATTAACATGTAACAGAACTTTTAATTAACAGTTCATGATGATTATGTTTTCAATGGCATTTTTATTTCTAGTTTCCATTTCTCAAACCAGTTTGGAGGCCTGCCAATAAGTATTCCACTTTTCCTGAATTCTTCCCATGTTTAATTAACAGAAGCAGCCAAAAATGTATTATCACAATTTAAATGTACTTTGCAGCCCTTGTCTAGTCTGTGTCTTCTTGAAACACCTTCCTTTGATGTCTGAAGATCCCCATGCATGCTGTTTTTAAAAGCTAACAGTGAAAAGAGAAAACACTGAGAAGAGACCAGAGTGAAACATTTGGACCTCACTGAACATCAGTGATTTTTCTTGATCAAAATAAAGTAATTACATGTACTGAAAGATGTATTTATTAGTTCATTAAAAAGAGAGAGCATACTGCAGAGAGACACAGAGACAGCAGCATTCTGCAGTCACACAAGGTTTCCTGCATTCCTTTACTGTTCATCTCAAACCTTTAATCTCACAGGTTTGGGTTTCTGGCATGTGAGCATAATGTACCTGCCTTTGCTGCATAGGCATAAATCTGTACTATTTGACTTATTTATAGAATGTGGTGATATATTTCTTCTCTGACATTTGCCATTGCCCTTAATAGGTACTTAGTTCATGTTCAAAATAACAGTCTTGTATTGAGTGTTTTAGGATTTGCACTCTTTTAAGAAGCTGTACTAAAAGGAAAGCACACTGTAAACTGATTAACCATGATTGGGTCAGCAAAGGAAGTCTGATATGTAGGCTCCCTCTAGTGTTCAGGACTGAGTGATGCATTTTGCAAGAGGTAAGAGTTGAATTGATGCTGACCAAATTTATCAAGCATTAATAAACTAGAATCAGATGCCTGGGTCCATACAATTGCATATATTCAGATGTAAGGAGAAAACTCGACTCCAAGTCAGCAGTCTCACTCTGCTAAAAATAGGCCCTGGTCTTTACCTTCTCCTCAGGATCATGGCCAAGACAGTATGTGCAGTTCATCCAGGGGGCACATGCTCTACATTGTGAAGCTTTGTGGTCTAACTGTGCTGCCAGGCTGTATTAGCTTTCAGTAACAAGATTAATTATTGAAGGGCGCGGGAACATTGCCCTCCCCAAATCCCCAAACTAATATTTTCAACTCTTGTTTGACCCACATATCTAAACCTATAGGCATCACTGCTCTTTTAGTTGCAGTCACATGTCCACTGTTCAGTGTGGGGTCATACACATGACCCATATTTTGTATGTATTGTTTTTGTTGTTTTTGTTGTCTTCTCTGTTAGTGTTTTGTTTTTTTTCTTGTAAAACCCATTATTCCATTAATTTAGATGCAATTAAACATGACACAATAACAAGTAACACGATTCTTTTATTTTGAGAAAAAAAAGAATTGATATCTTGTGATGCTACTTTGAAGAACAGGGTTTGTGTCACATTAAGATTCTATCAATATGAATGAATACACCAATAAACACTGAATAGAATGAAGCATTGATTAGCCAAATCAGGTATTGGAGGATAACTACAAATAATTTTGGGCTGCCAAAAAGATAGCTTTGGAAATTGTTAAACAAGCAAATTGACATGTCTACATTCTTTTCTTATGGTTTTAATATCATTTGCCTGTTTTTCCGAATACATACTAAATGGCTTTTTAAATCTACAAGCAATTTGTGATTACTAGTTGCATTTCACACTAAAGTAACTGTACCCTAGTAACAGTAAATAACAGTAAGACCTTGTCCCAATTCTTGCCCTAAGCCCTGCGTACTATTTAAAGTGTACACTTTGATAACAGGTGAGCAAAATGGGCGTATGTGTTCAAGGCGGTGAAGTGTTGAGAGCAGAATTGGGACATGCTTCGCTTTGTGCCCCTTTAACTGTTATGTCACTGCATAAATATGATTTTATCACGTTTTTTCACTTTCTTTTGCATTGCTGTGGAGTCGCTTTTCCCTCCCGCTCCTTTTTTTTTTACCTATTAAAAACATTCGATTAATGTCATTAGATTAATTTTATAAGAATTATTTACTAGCAAGTTGTTGAAACAGTTAATATAGTTAGATGACACTCACTCATATTCATGGGGGGAGGTATTTCTGTAACCCTTGAAGAGCCTGTGATTCTATGCCCTAAATTCCACCTGTTGTCTGTACCTGTAGTGACACAAATGCATTAAACACAACGGACTGTGAATGCCATTCTGACAAGAAATGTTGCTGTTTTATGATATGAAAAGCTGAAATGCCAGATAGTCAGTTGCTGCAGAGAATTAAAGAAATGGGACACACTTCAGCTTTGCACACCTAAGCGATCACACACAAAGGAGGGGAGCAAGGCTGCATGTGCGAGTGCTGGGACAGAGCCTAAAATAACAGCAATATACATTGACTTCACAGACGCCTTCACAGTATTTAATGAAGCGAGCGTTTATTTGTAACTGCGTTTATTTGAAAGAGCCTTGCTTAATTTAGCCAGACAGTTCGCTTTGGGCTCACGGGCTCCACTAAAAAAAATCCAGGTGTGATCTTATCCTGCTGTTTCAAGCCGTGATTGAATAATCGTCAGTATAAAGCGATATATCAGCAAGAACAAATGTTATTTAAAACATTAACTGATGTTTTGTTCTTTTAGGCAAGTGAAAAATGTTTAATACAAATAATATTTACCTAATACTTCATTAGAAATGTTGTGTGATAATAATTAAGTGTGATATTCTAAACTCCCAGAGTTAAAGATTTGTAATTAGACTATAAAATTGGCCATGTTCAATACTAAACTAACCTTTTATCTATTGTGTCATTGAAACACACATGGCAGCAGGGGAAGGTGAAACTCCAGAAGTGTACAGTGTAAATCTAGATGATGCTGTGGAAGTTAATACAAATCCAAAAGGAAAAATCCCTGCACATTAATTCATTTCAGAGAGAATCAAAGTCCCTAATAGCTCCACCATTTAGTATTATTATCCACACTGTGTAAAAGTGTACTTTGTCACATGCTCACTAGGATGTAGGCAGAAAAACAAAACGTAAGCATCACAGTCACATAGTTCTAACGGATATTTTGGGGGTCTGTAAAATTTAACCTGCGTAACCTTCTGCTGGTAAAGACTTTTTATATCTTATTCATATTAGTTTTTCTTATTAAGAACTAATGACATTTGAACTGCTTCTGAAAAATGTAATACATTTACACATCCTAAATTAAACCCATATTCATATTTAATTTTTAATCAATTCATTAAATTAGTTTAACTTTTTTAAAAAGTCAGTATATTCCTAATGCCAAAGTATATCACACTCCATGGTATATTCAAAATAAAATATAAAACATGTTCTGCTGTTTATGCAGCACTGTATTGAACAGTATTGAGACAGAAAGTTGTTAGTAGTAGTAGTAGTGTTTTTATCTGCCAAGCCAATGCTGTGAAACGGCTCCTTCAGTGGAATTGATTAAACTATGTTAAGCCTCAATTTCCGCCAGGTACAGAGCAAGTTTGTCCAAAAGCAATTATTGCCATAGTAACTAAGCGGGGCTTAAGATTAGCATCTTTCGTGGGGCTAAAATTGATGAGCATCAGCCTGGCTTATTAAAAAAGAGTGGTTTGTCGAGTTAGCTTACTTTCTGAAACACCCCTCAAAACCACAAATTGATGGTGAAGTAGCTGTATGCAGCTGTATTTTTACCTAACAACTGTGAGAACTCAGTCGCCAGTATCGTATTATTATTATTATTATTATTATTATTATTATCTTAATATTATTTTGGAAATGTAAATAATAAACTAAAATAAGCTGAAGTAAAATATAAAAATGAACACAGAAAGGTTTGCAGAAGTTACGGAAAATATCTTGATTAACAATATGATTAACGATGTCCAGACTTTCTTGTCAACACTAGGACTGCAACATATGACTATTCTGAGAGTCGAATAATCTATTGATTATTGGAATGATTCATTGATTGTTCTGATCATGAATCGCTAAATTTCCAAGTAACCCTTATATAGCCATCAGCCTTTAAATTTAGCTTGAGGTTGTCTTATGCATTCGCTAACTAACAATGAAGACAATAAAGATGATAACTTTGGCAAAAAAATGCTGCTAATACAAAAGATAAATAAAACTCCAGTAAAGCTAAGGATGTGCATATTACCTAAAATGTAACAAAACCAATCAGTTTGCCCTTATTCAAGAAATAAGTGTACATTTAAATGTTAAACAGTACGTTCTGTGCTTTGTGCATTCTGCTGTCTGTCTACACTCTGTTGCAACTAAATTATACAATCACATAAATACATGTGATGATATCACCAACTAATTGACTACTAAATTAGTTGCCAACTGATTTGGTCCTTGGTTTTAGCTGACTAAGTCGATTAATTGTTGCACCCTGTTCAACACACACAAAAAGCACAGAGGAACACACATACAGAGAAGTCACTGTATGCTGTTTTCTGTGTTGAATGTCTTGTTCTCTGTGCTGCCCAAAGTAAAAGATGTACTGTTTGTTTGTGCAGGTGTGGCGCGAGTGGACTACGGAGATGTGTCTGCCCGTAAGGCTCTGAGAGAAGCTCTGCAGTGTAGACCTTTCTCCTGGTATCTGGAGAACATCTACCCTGACTCCCAGATACCACGCAGATACTACTCACTCGGAGAGGTATGCTCAAGCTGTTTTTTTTCCCTTCTTCTTCTTTTATAAAGCTGATTCTCATTCAGTGAGGTGTAGCAGCAGATCAGCTGTTAAAAACACTAATTGATGTGACAGTTATTCAGGCCTATTCTTGTGTTTCTTGCTGAATTTAACTGCTACACTGAAGTGTTCATTTTATTCACTGTATTCTCATTCATGTGCTCGTTTATAGAGGAGCTCTTCTCTGTGAATAGTTGGCAGTGGTCTCTGTTAAAACTTACTCCTTTAAATCTGGCAGTGTTTTACAAAAATGTAACTTTCACGCAATTGTCCTGAATAAGTGTGCCTTCGACAGTACATATGTAATATCCACACAAATGTTCTGAATAACTTTAGCCACCACGTGAAGTATTCAAATATTAAATTGTAATGCCTTCATATTGTAGGACAACTCAGTGTACCAAGGTAGTAAGGCTGGTGCTTTTTGAGTCATTGTGAAATGCAAATCTTAGCCTTTTCCATCTGTACTGTGACATATTCCTGTGTGAAACACAATATTAGTATTAAATATTAGCTAGCTGTGCAGGTGGGAGGGGGGAGGTGAACGATAATTTTATTGGTTATAATTATTTTTTAAAAAATTTTCAGGGCCTATATCAATATTGATTATTAATAACCGAGGACACTGATAATCAATATTTGGGGCCGATATTCATTTATCCTACAGTTTGAAAGGTCACAAGAATTAAAATCGCACATTTCATTGAATGAATATTAGAACATTATAAAAATAGTGCTTTAGTGTTGTAAAATTAAACATATTAAAGTGCATGTAAGATAATAAACAGAAAAGGCTCTCAATGACATTTAATAGACATAATTAACAGGTTTTAGAGTTGGAAAAACATCTCTACACTTTGTTCAAAAATTATTGTCAAATGAAAGTTTTGTCTTTTAAATTGTATGGAATTATGAATTTTGAGAAATATGACTAACCAACTAAAAATGTACACTTTGATTTCACTTGGCTTTTAAACCAGTTCAGCTCTACTAAGCTAACACCAATTAGAAGGGCTCACAGGTAGCCAGCAACAAGAGCTGATGCCTTGATTAGTAATTGCCTTCAGAGTCAGTGTGAAAGGTGCCCGAGTGTTTGGAGAAATGAAATGTTTGTATAAGAGAGAGCGAGATTATGTTGGGCCTTCATATTTTATAACTCTGTGATAAAGCTAGCCTGTTTCTCTCGGACTGCTGCTGCTTTGGCACTCCTCTCTGTCCTGCTGTCTGTGCTTCTTGATAGCTCTCTACCGCACCACAATTTACATCCTTTTCACTACAGACTCCATTAGGTTTAATGTTATTTAAATATAAACCACACCGATGACTCTAGGTAATAAGACGGGCATTAAATATAGATTCTGCCCATTTTTTAAGCATATTAAATCAGTTGTAGAGTGACTAATTTCATATAGCAATCATTGAGGAAAAGAAATTGAGAAGAGCTTCGAACAGTCTATGAGGTTCAATTTGTGTTACCCAGCCAGGGTCCTAATTAATGAGCTGGAATGACTTGTTTCAGTGTTGCTCTAATTATGTTGCAACACACGAGCGAGCTAATCAAGGTCTTGTATTATTAATTATATGGAGAAGAAGTGATTGCTCCACACCTAAGCCACCTGGAGAGTGAGTGACTTCATCACTTACAGTGATAATGTAGCCATGTATGTTTGCTGCTTTTCTGATTTTTTTTCTTGTCCTGTAACCTAAAGTGACCATTAAGTTCAAGTTGAGTATGTATGTTCTGTATATGGTGGCATTATAACCCAGAGCATTGCTGTTTAAAAGCACTGCTCTTCCAAATATGATGTTTAAGGCAGATGTAACTGATGAAGAAGGATATACCTTTAGCATGGTGCACAATGGTGCACAATGGCATATGGTCAATCAACAAAAAACAAGGACAGAAGCACCTACATCATAGACTAGTGGTCAGGTACAATTTTTATTTGGCCTCAACTCATTCCAAAAAATAATCTATGACAAGTAGTTAAAGTAGGGCTGCACAAATCACTCATTTTGCACACTTCTCATATTGCAGGATATGCATTTTGCAATGCGTGTTACTCACATTGCAGGACTTTCAAGGTCTAGTAAGTAAACAACAAAGCAATTTTATAAGTTGCTCTGAAATGCATGACCACATGTAGGAGATGTTCTGGAATATCTAATATAAAAATGTCCTTTTTCATAAAACAGCAGATATGATGCATCAGCAGCGAGACTATGTAAACAACGTCCAGTAGGTCATTTTTGAGGTGACGGAATGGGTGCTTGCCTCAAAGAGTATCCCCCAAAGAGTACCCCCCCCCCCTTTGCTATAGTAACAGTTTCTGCTTTTCTGGAGAATACTTTACCCTTTGCTGTGAGGATTTTGTTGCACTGAGCCAGGTACTGATAATGAAGGATCCATTCACAAGTCACAAACACCACTCCAACTCATGCCCAAGGTATTGGATGCTGCTCCATTGCTCCACAACACACTTCTGGGGGGTCTTTACACTGCAGTCAGTTCTTGGCCCCCGGCATGGTGATCGTAGGTTCAGGTCCATAGCGTCTGATTCTATTGGCAGTGCTTTTCCATGGAGATTATTCAGGCTGTGTACATGCAATTCAATACCTGTGTCAGTAATAAGCGCAGCAGCTGAATTAACTAATTAAAAGAGTGGCTGGATACTGTTGGGCAGAAGGTGTACTTGATGACCCTACAGTTTACTACACTCAAAAAACAATGGTTAAAAAAAACAAATAGTTTGTGTTCTGCCTGTTCTATGTAACATGGAAGCAATATGATAGCATATTTCCATAAATGACAACTGTTTATTTGAATCCAAAGAGGATTCAGTACCAATGAACTCAAAAAAGTCTTTTTTTCACCAACAGCTGTGCTTTGTGTTGATGGTAACAAAGTATTTTTATACTGCTTATACTCTGATTGAATTGAAATGTGTGACATAATTAAATTATATTCAAACTATGTACTAAGTATAGTGCCAATTCAAGATGTGTTCCGTTTTTGTCATAGTTTTATTACCAAGCAAGACATGATTACCTTGCCATTTGGTTTCGGCATGATCAGTAAACAACTTCCCGCTTTGCTATATTAACAGATCAGAAATGTGGAGACCAACCAGTGTGTAGACAACATGGGGAGGAAAGAGAACGAGAAAGTTGGCTTCTTCAACTGTCATGGCATGGGTGGAAACCAGGTGAGAACGCACTAGCCTGAACAAGATTCTTTGCCATCTTTGCTCAGCTGAGGTTCCACTTTTGTTCCAAGTCAGAACAGCCAACATTTATTTGTCTTTTTCACAGGTGTTTTCATATACAGCAGATAAAGAGATACGGACTGATGACCTGTGTCTGGACGTATCTCGTCTGAACGGGCCTGTGGTCATGCTCAAGTGCCACCACATGAAGGGCAACCAGATGTTTGAATACGATGCTGAGGTATGAGTATTACTTCATATTTGACTAAGGACTTTTGCCTTTATTTTGGTACATGCATATGGCGAATATGCGTATGACGTGACTATCTAGTATAAAGTTGTCCTGTTTCTGAGTTTTTAACCACCAGATGGTGCTATGAGCCATTCCTTTTACTCTGCATTAGACTACATTCTGTTGCAACTTGACCATTTGAAGCCACATTATAGATACGAGCTGCTTACAAACACACATCCTTTTTCCTCTTGCTTAGTATGTTGGCAAGTGGGAATATGATTTTAAGGTAAGATTAGCCTAGCTGTGTTATGATGAATGTTCTGGTAATTTCTGGTGTTGATGTTGCAGTATACACTCACCATCTACCTTATTTGAAACACCTACTTAACGTCCAGTTTATTGGGTCCATATATATAGAACTCGTACAACTCATAGAGTATATGGCCATTTATTTGAATAATCAGAAAAACAATTATGATTTGATTATTAAGTGCATGTAAACACACTCATTGGTCAGTTGATGCAGAACTGCTCCTGGAACTATTCTCTACATAGCAGTGAAACTGACGTGTGTTTTGTTTGTTTTTTTCCCCTTGGTCAAAGCCTGTGTGGCACTAATACAATCATATGAGGCACCACAGTATTGCTGGAGTTTTCCCCATGTCAGTGCCACTGCTAGGTTAAGAGTGGTTTGCCAAAATGATTCAGCCAAGAGCTCCTCTGTAGTCAAAAACTGATCACTGATAAGGGGCTAGAGGTTGATTTATGCAGTTTATGCTTAATAACAGAATGGCTAATCTCAAACTGTACACCAGCAATGTGTATTTCTAAGATAAGTGTTTTAATAAGGTGGTTGGTGGGTTTATATAGTTTTTCTGCAATAGTGGTGTTGTGGTGGTGGGCAGAATACACTTACTTCTCCAATACTCAGATTTCCTTGTGTGTTAGCTTTTCTGAACAGCTGTTAATAACATTATAAAGCCTTCAGATAGCTTATAGCTGGAAATGTGTTCACTGAGTCAAGCTGTATCTCTTTACCGTGGAGATACTAGAGTCTTCTGGCATCTCGTTTCACATTGATTTTCTGTTACTGTACCATAACTTATACCCACGTTCCGTAAAGCTGGCGTGATGTCTTGGTTTTCCTCTTTTTCTGTGTTCATTGCCAAAGGCTACACAGGAGCACTTAGGAAAATGGATCAAAACTGTTGTGTTGTGTTGGCAGAGTACCTCCCATATCAATAATGTTTCGATATCTATGAGATAACCCCATTCATTGTGTGGCCTACTTGGGAAATATATTTTTGGATAAATTGGCCATGGGATATGAAAGGGGGCATCACCATTAGAGGCCTGAGAGAGAAAGCTGAGAAAAGAAGACTTATTTTAGATACAGACCTCCCTGCCTGTTGAGGATTGGGCCATGCCATTGGGACCTATCCTTGTGTGAAAACTGTGTTTTCACCTCCAAATGATTTAGGCCCCTTGTGCCAGGCTACTGAAAGCCCCTGCAGACTAGTTTATTTATATATTGGCTAAGAGAGCCAAAATTTCAGGCCTTTTTGATTAGTAATTTATGCAACATAAAATATTAACCGGTTTGGGTTTTCAGAAATGTCACAGGCTGTCGATGCTATCAATCTTTAAACTATTTTTAAAAGCTTATAACACTGTTGCTGACTCCAGGATTTCATCCCATTAAAATTGTATTGGTTCCTTGTAAAACATCTCACAGTCAGTAAACCAGTTTTTTTGCCGAAGCCACTTGACAAACAAAGGATAAGATAGCAAGTCTAAAAATAGTTCTACATATTCACATCTTTCACATGAATGTTCAGACGCTGGCAGTGCTGGCAATACCGCTTCTAATTTTAGGACAATTGGAAGACACTACTGCAGTACTGCTTAAGCTTGGTTAGCCACAGCCTTCTTCACTGTAACATCTATGCATCGTCCCCATCACTCTTCATACATATATATCATTAATGCATCCATCTCACTCTCTGACTTGAATGGGATCATCAGTTCAGGACACTCATACTCGTCCCAATATAACCTTAGGAACTGGTGTTCTTGGCTTCTTTCTAGTCCATTTTAAGAGTCTTTCTGTTACTTTTTTTTAAATACTTATTTTTTCTTTTTTATTATGGTCTTCATTTTTGGATATGAAAATGTCAGTGACCACCCTTTTGTTTATTTAATTTCCAGTCAACATAGTCATTATATTACTCATTTGTCAGTGTCAGGAAAAACAGGAATCATATTAATTACAAAAATTCCAACACTAAATATAATCCACATTTGTGCATCTTACTGCCACTTTAACTTTTCCACACTTCTGAGCAAGTTCTGCCCGGCTTGGTGGACGAGGTCTATGAGGGCTTGTTAAAACTGGTATTTGACCAGGGGACTGGTAGACCAACAAAACTGTCACCGTCAGATGCACAGTACTTAAAGCTTTCATCTTTGAGAGATGGTCAAGCTCTACTTTTGCTTGAGATCTGAAAAAATCTCCAGGTATTTATGTTTATTCTTCCACTGTGAGAGGACAACTCAACAATATGGGTCTGAAAGGGCGTGCAAAGAAGCTGTCAGAAAACCATTCAAAAAAGCAGAACAGTTGCACTAGAACACCAATTCTGAGATGTGGGCTAAGATCTTAACTTTGAAGGGTTATTTGCATTGAGAGTGGCAGAAAATGCAGCCTTCTGAAGTTCTAAAACTAACTTTGGAGTTATTTACGGAAAAATATCCCTGTGAATTTCAGACTCACCTGAAAGTCTGGAAGCTGTAGTATAAGGCATAAGGTGGACACTCTAAACACTAAAAAATTGTATTTAATCGTTATGGCTTTTATGTCATTTTCTTCACTGATATATTATACTAAAAATTAAATAAATTAAAAGGTGGTCTATGTATTTTGCACAGTATTTTATGTGTAGAAACAAACTGTTATGTGCCACTAACAGTTTTGGCCAAGAAACTCCTGTTCACTTTGGTAAAGATTTCCTGATTAAATCTTGGTTTAATTAAATAGGCTGACCCATAGCTCCATTTATTATGAGGAGCCCAACACCACTCAAGCCACATCGGTCTCAGTGGTTTGTTCCATCTGCATTGTCATTAAGTGTTTCTGTAGAGCTGTAGTTTGTGTGTAGTAGATGAGTAGAGTAGATGGTGTGTTGTTGTTTCATTGTGACCATCTTCATCCATCCTGCTTTGTGTTGCTATCTCATGGTGGCCATCAGAAGGGCACGTTCCTGCACATTATCACGCAATCATGCCTCACCATCAGCCGGCTGGAGGATGGAACATATGGGCCTACGGTGGAGTACTGTGATGATAGTCCACTTCAAACGTGGGTCCTCAAGAACTACACCAGACTGGAGGTCTTTAGGAAGCTCTACTACAGCCCCACCGATTATTTCCTGTAGCTCCTGAGCTCAGGCTACAGCAGGTTAGTGCTGGAGAGGTTAGTGGCTCAGTGCAAAACGTTCCCCAGCCTTTGGCCAGAGACCAGAGCCTTCCTCAGAGAGAGCTCTGATTCAGATTCCATCTGCAAATGGATGCAGAATGAATTCTCTTGCATAGCCTAGTTGTTCCTGATACTCAATGTTATTTTATTTTCATGTACTCCAGCTTTGTCAGTCATGTATTACAGAAGCAACAAAAGCTAGTAAATGCATGGTTTTGTACAGTGCTTTTTTCTAGTAATTGTAATGAGTTTGTAGTAATTGCAGTCATTTTCATTTAGAAATGAACCTCAGTGGATAGCTGATTAGATAAGGAAATAATAAATACAGAAAATAACAGTCATTTGGCTAATCAAGGTCCTGTAGTTTTTTTATTGCAAGTGAGTTTAATACTCTGGACCTAATCAGACTCCTAGCTGAAATGCTGTTCTTGATGAGGAGAGGTGTATGCTCCCTAACTTGGATACAAATAATATGTTTGCAATGTACCATAATTGCCATGTCTTGGGTTTTATGAAATATGGTGGTATATTGGAGAAGGGCTGAGGGGCTGTTCAAGGACTGGTGCTATTTACTCACTTAGATGTACAATAGTAAATCTGCTTGATAGTGGTGTAAGGCCATTTATGTGTTTGGTAGTTTTAGTGATTATTTCTTTGTGCTGTGATGTCTAAAGCATTGGAACTTTGTTGTTTCTGGAGCTCGCCAGTTGTGGCCAAAGACTTTCTTGGAATCTGCATTTGCAGGACGGATTGCAAGATGTTTCTGAACTATTACTGATCACAATTACAGTAGCACACAAGAGGTTGGAAGCAATAGCCTCACCTGAAATAATAGACAGACACTGCAAGGGATTCTGTATACATGCCACTCAAGAACCTTCCCATCCAAATTAAATCTCATTTGACATTTATTTTTCTTACATAAATATTTCATTTTGATATGAAAATTTGGTGGTCGCTGGTCCGCCCCACACATGCCAGCTCTCATTGAGCGTGAGCAGAGGAGGCGGCTTTATTCGGAGCTGATTATCTATGCGCACAGCACTGAAATGGGTTTGTCTTTGTTTACGAGCTCTTTTGAAGTGATCTCTCATTGTGAAAGGCCTCTTTCATGGCTGTGGCCTCTCTGAGAGCAAAGCTGCGTCTGAACACTCTCTTACACCGCCACGCAACATCTGTGCTCTGCACTAACAGGGGGATTTTTTTTTACATTTATTGTCAAAACCTTGAATTTTAATGGCCTCTCTGGCTTTTTTATTTGTACCGGTTCATGCTTTTTGCTGGAAATGCTGTATTGCATTTCAGACCATTAGTCATCGGCACTCTTCATTATTCTGTTTCTCAGAGTTTGGTCTCACATTCATTCTCATTGCTCAGACTGGAGATGTTAGTCCTTATTTGCTATGAACATGTTCTGGGCAGAGGCTCCAAGTGTGATTTTCCACCTGAAGGATCTACTAGTGATATTTATGTCTTGATATAAGGACAGAGAACAAAGACTTAACAGTTTTAATGGGGGTATGAAAAAAAGCTAACATCACAATAGTTACATTTTCATAATACATTTTTATGTGCATATTTATATAATGTATTATTTATTATAATTGTGTTATTATAATACATAATGCACATCATAATATTTTGTTTTGCTGAGGTTTGTGAGTGAGCAGGCAAAATGCACCAGCAAACAGTAGTCTAGTGTTCCCCTCTTTAAACAATAAACTAGTTCAGGGATCATATAAAGAAAATTTTAATTAAAGGAACAATGAGCATTTTTTAAACATTGATAATTGGTGGAAAAATTTATGACTATGGACATATTTATGGATTATATTATAGATATTTTTATTATGCATCGTAGGTGTGCCTAGAACTAGAAGGTCATAGGTTCAAATCCCATGGCTGACTAGATATACCTGGTTGTGCCTTTGGGCAAGGCACTTAATCCCCTAACAGCCCCAGGTGATTCTGCTCTGCTGGTGATGCTGTGCTGCTCTCAATTTGGGCATAAGCAGGCAGTAAAATGGTAAATCCTTGTAGGATGAAAAAAAGTACATAACGTAACACAGATGGGTGAGATGCCAAACATAGTGTATCACTTAGTATCACATACAAAACATACAAAATGTTCAAAAATTACTAGTATAATGACTTCTATCAAACATTTCACATACTGTGCTGCACTAAATTCTCATTATGCTGTCTTTATAAAGAACCATACCAATTGTTCAGTTGTCCTTAATAATGGCTGTAACCACAATATGCCCAGAAAAGGACCAAAAAAAAGAAATAAAGCACATCAAAACAAAAAAAACTTTCGAAAACGTGCACATTAACATTAATGCTGTCTTTTCCATCAGAGCTCATGATTGCTCACGGTTTGTTCACTCCTCTTAATGCTCTGAGCACATACTTTGTAATGTTTTCGGCAGGGAAGTTTCAGTGTGTGGGAATTTATGGGGCTGTTATACAGTGTAGACCAATCATAGAGTATGTGAACCACAAGCTGTGTAATTGGTCTAAGTAAATGTATTTATAAAGCACATTTAAAACCAAAGTGCTGTGTATATATATATGGTCCTCAATTGTACATTAACTGCATAAACTGCACTCTGCGTATGTCAAAAGGTTGTCCTTATGGTACATGCAGATGCTTACTATTGCCCACCTCTGCTTGAGAGGATTATATTTAGTGAGATGCTGTAGGATTGTCGCCCATCAGAGTGTTATACATCTAGACAGCAGATATGGTTTTGTTGCAGAATGGAGTTTGAGATGGTGTGTATTGTTTATGTAGGAATCCCCTTGAGTGTTGTAAGCGCCGGCAGGATTGTTGTTGACGGCGTGGTATGTAGGCGCAGTGTGGCCAAGAGCACACAGTCATTAGAGGAGCAGGGCATGTGCTGTGCTGCTGCCACCACACAGTGACTAAACCAATATGTGTTCCTCACCCAAGACCCATCATTACAGACCGTTCTCATTTAATTATCCCATCTCCAAGCTGTGTGAGGAAACACACAATACACTGACCTTCAGGTCCTCTCACTATGAATGTAAGACTTAATTGCCATTTTATTGGCCCCTCATATGCAGCGTTTTAGTTTAATGAGAATTGATTTCTCTCTGCCTTATTTTTGACACTGACACTATCTAAATAGTTCTGTTTTGTCTGTGTCCTGTCTGGTTGAACAGATGCCTCAGACCAGTATCTCATTGAAATACTGTGGTATTTTTAATTACATCCTTATTAGTGTTTTGTCTTTATGCCAATTATATATAATCGTTAATCATGTTCTTCATGTTACTATTTAAAAATTTGGAACTTGGGTTTTGTTGCAGATACATGTATAAATTGATTCTTACATAATGGTAATACACAATTGTATGCAAAATCCTCATAACTTATATTGGGGACCCTAGGGAAATTAAATGTGTTGCAAGTGAAAATTTGTTAACGCATCCTCTCAGTGAACACACTTCTGTGCACTTTTAATGCACAATTGCTGTTTATTTGCTGAATTTAATGTATTGGGGGAAAAATATTTAAAAAAAAAAATAAAATGTAGCCTGTGCAAAAGTTATTAAAAAGTACATTTTATGTTTTTTTTTCTCAAATATGTTGAATTCAACAAATCAATATAAACATTTTATATAATATTTGCAGAGTAATGCCATATATAATTGTGTTACCTGTAGAGGATGTTTTGACTTGCCGTTGCAGAGCACTTTATTAGGAACACCTACTTTTATCTACAGTCACTGTCTTTTTATCATCTCCACTTACCATATAGGAGCATTTTGTAGTTCTTCAATTACAGACTGTAGTCCATCATGTCCATTCTCTGTGTACTTTATACATATCTCATACATTAGCTTCCTATACCCTGTACTTTAACGATCAGGACCCCTACAGGACCTCCACAGAGTGGGTATTATTTGAATTGTGGATCATTCTCAGCACTGCAGTGACGCTGGCGTGGTGGTGTTGTATTAGTGTGTGTTGTGCTGGTGTGAGTGGATCAGACACAGCAGTGCTGCTGGAGTTTTAAACACTGTGTACAATCACTGTCCACTCTGTTGGCCGTTCCTGCCTTGTTGTCCAGCTAGTAAAAATAATAGTTTAAAAAGTCAGAGACCAAAGCTCATCTGAACAGCACATTTTGTGTTGGTCATCCTCTAGTACAGTGGTCACAGGACACTGTTGGCTGCATAGTTTTGGTTGGACTATTTTCAGTCGAGCAGTGATACTGAGGTGTTTAAAAACTCCAGCAGCACTGCTGTGTCTGATCCACATGTACCAGCACGACACACACTAATACACCACTATCATGAGAGTTTCACTGCAGTGCACCACCCAAATGATACCTGCTCTGTGGTGGTCCTGTGGGGGTCCTGGCCATTGCAAAAAAAATAAATAAATAAATGGGAGCTAACAAAGTATACAAAGACACAGATGGACTATAGTCAAAGTACAGTGTGTCACTATATGGTAAGAGGAGTGTAAACATGTAATCTGAACACACCTTATTCCCCATAACACCATCCAGTAGTATCCCTGAACTTGCTCTTCCTAATAAAAACACCAAATCCCAGTTTTCAGTTCATTCTCCAGACAAAAGGCTTCCATTCAACCCTAAAGCAACACTGTTCAATCAGCACTCTTGCCCAATTACTTTCCATTAATTTTACTCTCACTGTCAGGGTACTTGTGTGAGGTTTCTGTTATGCGGTTGCTTCTGGGCCCTATCGTTACACTCCACTTAAACAAAGCTGTAATATGCATTTTCACATGCTCCTTTTGTTCATCCATTAGCTAGCAGCTGTTTGATAGGACAGTGTTTAATTATGAAGCCCACTGAGCTGTTTGTGATTAGCGCTGAACCTGAAACCAGAGGCCAGTCACACTCATTAGTTTCGCGTGCTGCTGCTTGAATGGTGCAAATGGAGCCAAACCCTGAGTCTAACGCGTCCTTGTCTCCTGCCCGTGCACAGACACTGACTGATGGCACTCTTTCAGGCTAGGATTTTGGAAGAGTGCCCTCTCTCAGCACGGCTGTTTTTCCATGGTTTGGGTCTGCTGTAGTTGATGAATGGGTTGGAGCTACATGGCAAATACTCTGTGGTGAATGTCTTCTTTAAGCTTAGAATTAGGGTCAAAGACCTCCCAGAAGACATGCTGAAATGTACATTAGTGTGTGTGGAAATCAGAGACCATCTGTCATTTGTTCAATTTCCAGTCAAATTGGGGATTTGTACAAGTTATTCATTATAAAACCTTACTCCGGTTTCTGTATTCTAGTGCAGTTTTTGTGTTCAGTGTTTCCTTTTCTCAGTAACAGCTTCTTGACAGCTACACATCCATTCAGACCCATAGTGTTCAGGTGTGTTCTCACAGTGGAAGCTGGGGAGAGCTAATATTCAGATCCGAAGCAAAGTCACCTGTACTTTTAATCTGGTGGGGACATTTTTGGTGGTCTACCCTGTTGCGTGGTTATTAGAAGTCCCATTTTCTCTATGTCTTTTAATAATTAACTCCAATTGTTTTTACTTATTTTTCTTTGACGTCTCCTTCCTTATGAGAGTCTAATCTCCTCAGAATCCTTATATCATATATTAGTAGCTACTTTGCATGGAAATCAGATAAATGAAAGGTGGTCTGTGACTTTTGCATAGTACTGTACCTATATATATATCTTAAATTGGTCACAGCTGCCTTGAGCCCTCTTTTCTTCTTGCTTTTTCTGTAATTTTAATCCTCTCCAAATGCGCTATGTCTGTCGTTTTATGGACTGTGCAATCTCACTTTGGTAAAGATTCTGGTTCTTTTTACCTTTCATAAAACAAGCTATAAAATAACCCCAGGTTATATTAACCCTGTGTAAATGGAATGTCAGTGAAATCATATTTTCCATGCCAAAGGAGATTTTTAAGTATGGAAGCATCTGAAGAAGGCTCTTTGTGAATTCCCAAGCTGATGAAAATGCTTATAACATGATGCATTCACCTAAGACAGCAAGACAGATATTTAAGGTAAACAGAATAACAGGTAAAAGAAATTTTCTAACATGTCTTCTACTGTTTTCTTGGGTAAATGCAGTGTGCAAATTAACCACTCCGATCTCTGAGAATTCTTATCCTGTGTTAATTGGTCATTAACATAAAATGTCATTAACCCATTTCTCAATGGCGGTGTTGTCAGTACAGCACATTATCGCAATATTGATTCATGGACACTGAGTATTGATATTTTATTATATGAGAAACAAAAACACACATTAAGCTTTGGTAACAGAACAATATAACCTGCTCTGAGTAAAGCAGAAAGGATGGTATTAATTTGCGAAGCATGGATGTCAAGGGCATATGTGACTGTATGTTCCTGTGTGACTGTAATAGCACAAGGTTTTCCTTTGGGGACAATTTGCAGCATATCGCAAAATCACAATATCATATTGTGACTGAAGTATTGCTATAATATCATATCGTGGGGCCATTGTTGATTCTAGTGAATACCTTCCTGAAGCTTAGAATTATAATGAAGTGCCCCAAGTTGGCTGTTGATCATTGGATATTGATAAAATTGCTCTCAAATAACCATATGTTTGTGAGAAAATCC
Organism: Semaprochilodus insignis; assembly: GCA_034552555.1. Classification (NCBI taxonomy): domain Eukaryota; kingdom Metazoa; phylum Chordata; class Actinopteri; order Characiformes; family Prochilodontidae; genus Semaprochilodus; species Semaprochilodus insignis. The sequence continues at coordinate 21,902,292 of CM067480.1, read as the reverse complement.
GCATTACAGCAGTTCTTTTCCAGGAGGACTCAAACTCCACTCCTGCTATTGAATTTTTTTAGAGCAGCCTGTTCCCAAGAAGTGTTTATGTGTTGAAGGCAAAGTGAGGCAGACGCAGGAAAGCTGAAGTGCATTGACTCTTATAAAGTGGTCATGAGTGCTTACTCAGGAACCCTTACGACTCAGTCTCTCTCTGTCTCTCTCTATCCCCCTCTCTCACTTTCACTCTCTAAATGCACTGTTTTGATTGACTGCCTGTTTCTGATGAGAAACATTTTGTAGAATTCTCACACTGCATACATAATTCAGGAATTCTAAACCTTTTTAAACTGGTGGAACTGCAGTCTGCTACTTTATGCTAGGCACTGAATTCGCTAGATATTGAAAAAACCTTGGGCTTTTGAAGCATAAAATAACAGCAGGAAAATCACCAGGTTGCAGGGCGTCCCACCCGATTATGTGTGGATCCCACCGTTCTGACAGTCAGCCAGTTTTTCAAACAGAAATCATGCTCAGAGACTTGCGATAAGCACACACTGTCTCTTTAACCTCATTGACATGCCAAGCTGTGCTCCTGGGCCTTTTTGTTATTGTTGTCATTGTTGTTGTTGTTATTGTTGTTGTCCTCTCCAGCGCCTGACCTTGCTGCACGTGAACAGTAACCAGTGTTTGGACATGCCCTCGGAGGAAGACAAGATGGTTCCCACTCTGAGAGACTGCAACGGCAGCCGATCACAACAGTGGCTTCTGAGAAACATGACTTTAAGTATCTGAACACAAGTTTTTGACCCAAGCAAAGACCACAGGACTTCCCTCTGTCATTCCTGGAATCTGGCAAGGTCTTTAGCCTGCACATTGGATCTGCAGTGTGGGTTGCTCCAGAACTGAATCTGCTTTGACCTGACCCATAAAGAGCATGTGTCCCAGAACTCAAGAGTCCAAAACAGATTTAGATGCAGAGGGTTTGGAACTGAGCCTGTGTCTCCGGTCATCTTCTCTGGGTCTCTCTTCATGCATTTTCCCTCAGCTCTCAGCTCAAATGCTTCTGGAACTCTTGCTTTGAGAACAGGCCACTACTAGTCACTGGCCAACAGTACCCTACTTTCCACTTGTCATTAGCATAGCCTGGGGCGTGAAGGAGCTAAAGCCAGGAGCCATAATCCAGTAGTGTCTGTTCTGGCCAGTCTGGCTACACTCAGAGTGGCCTCCATCTGGAGCTATTCCGAAGGCTGATCATTATTCAATGGCTCAGATGCTTGCTGAGCCTGAGAACTCTAGTGACTGTTATACCTTTCTGTCAAGCCTGTACTATAACTACCCACAATTCTCTAAACTTCCACAATACTCCATACAATACAGCATTTTGCCAGTGATTGGTGAGTGTATGCGCCCCTGTTGTCAGTTCGCTTGCCATCATTGTTCTGTATTATATTGCTCATAAATACAGATCAAAGTTTTGCAAGTCAAGAATCTAAAATGCAGACTGACTTTCCTAGTGCATATCTTCAATATACTAACTATCTAAAGCAGTATTTGCACCTCCAAACACCTGATCCCAGGTGTTGGCCATAATGTGGAAGTGATAAGAGTAGAATCTGTACAGCAAAATATTTTTTATCACCCCTGCTGTTGTTTTTATCATATACCCCTGGCATAAGAGAAGGGTTTCTGGCTCTGTGTTTTTGCAGAGGGCAGTGTGCTGTACATACAAAACAGTGAAACGCTGCAGTTTTACAGCTACCCATTTCAACAGTGATATCTTGCTGAGGGACTGCAATATACTGATATGCCTTAAGGAAAACTAAATGGAAGCACTGAGAACTATAATAGAATCACAGCAACATATTAAACTTGTGATGCATATCATGCAAGACTAAGGATAACAGAATATCACTTGCTGTTATTGTTTCCCAGTTTTTGGTGATCTCATACTTGGATGTCCTCTAGGTAGAGTATTTTAATGAGTCAGTTTGGAAATCCAAGAAGGATGTTGACGTCGGGCCTCATTCACCAATACCTTCTTACATTTGTTCTTGAGAAAGGATCTAAGAAAAAGTTGTAAGTCTGATTCATGACGTGTTCTTAAACTGCAGTATTGTTTGCACCTTTTTGCTCTTGGGTGTTTGTAGAAGAGCAAACCCCAAATCAGAAAACATTGCTGAATGCCAGCATCTTCATGAATACTAATGTTTTCAAAAGTAATGTTTTCTTAAGAACGGTTTGTGAATGAGGCCCATTGAGCCTTTTGCCTAATCAGGCCTGGTGTGTCTAATTGACTTTGCAAAAAGATGAAAAAGATAACATTTTAAACTCTAGATTTACAAAGTAATATTGTGATGAAATTCAAGAAAATTCATGTTTAGAAACCAAAATTGATGTGTCCTAGACTTTAGATTGTGATGTAGCTTATGTATTTTAAAATATGCTTTCATTAAGACATGTTTACCAAGAATTTTCCATTTTCTCATTTAGTTTTGATCATGCAGCTCTGAAGCATTGCCATATCAGTATTAATATACTGCCTATTACTTTGAATATTTTGTTGCAGTTTTTCCCACTGTTCTCTGCTTTCATGTTATGGAGCAGCTGTCTGGTTGTAAATAATATGAATTCAGTCTTTTTAAGCATTGTTGTATATATGAAATCAATTATTTTTTTAAGACGACACTTGAAAGCCCTCTATGATTTAGAATTCCTTATCGAAGTGCATTTTTGTGTTTTATTGTTTCTAGACATACTAGATATAGTGTCTCTATAAACGGAAATGTACTGGCTGTTCTCAGTCCAAGACCTCTTTGCTACTTTATTGGCACTTCTGATTCAGATCTGTATTAAACTACTGACATGTATTTGACATATTAGGTATTAAAGAAATTTAGTTTCATGTGTTGGATAGAATTTATTTCAGACAAATTTCATAACTGCTTGTGCTTAGACATCACCAACTGAAATTCATAATTGCACATCAACCTAAAGGAAACAGAACAATGTTATCCCCACTCGTGTACTGTTTTCTAAAAAAGCTGAACATCTCAGTGGGCTTTCTATCAAGTGCATGGTACAAATACAATGTAGGTTGCCTTTCAACTCGAACAGCTCTAAAATGTGTAACTTCGTATTGCTCTTCAGTGATAATGTTTTCTTTTGTAAGTAACTAATATTGGCAGAATCTGACTTTACCATGCATATTTAATAGATGAATATCAAACAGAAACTGTGAACCATAATAAACAACTGTTGTTGAATGTTGCTGCTCAATTTCCTTATTTCAAAAAATGTAATTTCCTAGTGTTCCTTAAAATGCAAACATGCTACTATGCTATGTGTTATGCCAGTGATCGTTTTAACAGGTATGCCCAGTTGTTCCCTTTATTGCTAGCACTTTCAATGTAAGAAAATGCTATTCTCCTTTTTTATGTATCATGCCATTAGTGATTAAAAGGCATGTAGCAGTTACAGTTCTATATCTTTCATGGTCAAATGCTACAGGATCATTATTCTTCAGTGCAGCAGATAAGACAAGGTGATCAGTTAGGCTATTCTAGTGAATCAACTCGACAGTCTGCAGGTCAGGTTGGTGGTTGTGATGCTTTTATTCTATACAGCTGCCTAGGGGGCATGCATAATGATAATGAAATTAATGCTACTTAAATGCCCCCTAGGTCAGCATAAAGGACTCAGTCAAGGCTTGGCTGAGTCAGTCTCAGTAATTACTTAATCCCATATTTTCAGCAGAAAGCCAGGTGAATGCCGACCCCCCACTGCCAAAAACAGAAACCCCAGTCCTGTTTTTGTTTGTATTTGCAATGTGATAAATAGATTTGCTTCTATTCAGCAGCCTTCAGTAAGGCACACTCTGAAAGAAGTGATTATACAACACAAAGGTTGAGTTATTAATGCTGTTTTTATTAATTGGTGAAATACAAACACTAAAACGTGACGTGGAAAACCTTACACAGGGTTCCCAGGGGTCATGGAATTTTTAGAATATCAAGGAATTTAAAAAATTAAAAAATAAATAAATAAATAATAAATTTATTCCAGAAATGGAAAGTCAGGGGCTGTAATCATTTTGGGCCAAGTCATGGAATATTAGGGAATTTCGTTTGTAGCATCCTTACATTTTTAGTTGTCTTTTTTCTAATTGTTTTCTTAACCTTTTTTTGTCATGCAACTACACAGCATAAACTACAGTCCAATACACAAAAAAATCCCAAATCAGAAAACACTGTTGAATGCCACAATCTCTGCGAATATTAGTGTTTTTAGAAGGAATTAGAAGGTTGGTGGATGAGGCCCAAAGAGCCTGTTGTAGTACAATTGGGTGGGGAACTCTACAAAAATCATTCTCTAATTGTATACCATGAAACCCAACAAAGCCCCAACCATCTATAGATGTGCTGAGTCATTCATGTCCAGCCATTCGTCAATTCCCTGTCAGCTAAACTGAACAGCATGTGTGATTAGCTGCTCCAAAATGTAAGACATATGATATATGATGTTACAGCATTATCAGATCACTGCAGGTTATGTATATATATATATATATATTTGATGTTTTGACAGTTGTTTGGTCTGCCTTTGCTTATTTGATTGATTTACTCAATAAGGCATAATGTTAGATGTATGTAAGAGTAATACAGTTTAACAGAAAAGCAATATAGTCTTATTCACCTGCATCTCTGGACCAGTGGAGGACAACTAAGTGTTCACAAAAAGTCTTCAGCATTTAAATTCTGCTATGATTGCAAAGCAAATGGGCTATTAATGTGCAGTTTTTCACACAATGATTTAATATCAATGTTTTAGTGATAGAGAAAACACTGAGTTTTCAACTAAAGAAATAACACTGGCGGTAAGTAATACTTAATGCTGCTGTTCAGCGGTGAACCATGGTGATTAAATGTGTGTTATAAAAGAACACATGGTGAAATAAGAGTTCTATGTTGTGTGTAAAGATTGTTTCTATACCGTTTTATTTTGATGGTCCACTGTAGATGCATTGTAGATGCTCAGTTTATCTTTAACTAACAATCAACTAAGTATCTATTAAATGCAACTGATGTTGAGTGTAAACACCCAAATAAAGTATGCATTTTTTCGTTAACATTTCCAACTCCAAGTGGTTTAGGCATCACCTATTCGTCTCTTTCTTCCACTCACTCTATCGCTGCGAAACAGTTTGATTGACAAGGGTTCGCAATAAGCACTTCCTGTGTGTTACACCTACCATTTCCGTCAGAATTCGCAGTTTGTAAAATTGTTTCAGTACTGGTAAAAGTGTTTCACGTGTTGTAAAATTGTTTTTGCTTTTGTTATTTTGTTTTCTTGAATGTCATTTTTTTTTCGTTTGTAAATTTGTTTTTATTTTTGTAATTTTGTTTTCTGAAATGTTCATTTGTTTTGCACTTCTCAGGCACCATACCTGCATATACTAATGCTGCACACACACACACTCATTCCTGGAGCAGCTTGACATACTCACCTTAAGACCAGCTAAACTCTGCAAGGCTCCATCAGACCTTGCTCTACAACCAGACCAGCTAATCCACCCTGAAAATGCACTTAATAATTTCCACATTAATGACATACACAACATGACTTATCAACAACACTTTTGTCCTGGCAATGATTGTGTTTATGTAATATACTATATAAACGTGGAAATGATGCACGGCAAGCTAACAAAACGTTTTAGTTGATTATGAAATTATGTAATTTAATACAAGCAATTTATATTTCTGTGTAAACTTTGTGTCATGCACCCACCATTTGTGTGCAGTTCATCTGCAAGTAGCGTAAGTGAAAAGAAGACAGTGGATAGTATAACAGTAAGAGTAATACGTTGAAAGGATGCAGTAGTATAATAATAGTGATAGACTGAGGATCGTCTTCTGTATTTCACCACCCCTCAGAGCATGAAAGCCCTGGGTTGGATTCCCTGGATGGGCAACCAGGGTTCTTTCTGTTTGGGGTTTATATGTTCTTCCCTTGTCTGTGCGGGTTTCCTCTGGTTGCTCTGGTTTCCTCCCCGAGTCCAAAGACATTGGAGGATAAATGGCATGAGTGTTTGTGTGAGTGTGTATGTCTGTGTGTCTGAGCTGCAAAGGACTGGTGGCCTGTCCAGAGTGTTTCCTGTCTTATGCCAAATGAGCCCTGGGATATACTCCAGCACCCCCTGCGATCCAGGAGTAAAACAGCTGTTTGTCCATGCCTTCATATGTACAGGAATAGTTAACACTGGGTTAAAGCTAACCCCACTATGTGAAGACTTACTCTGACCAGCTCTCGCTGTAAGCTGGTTAAATGCTTTTAAAATTGTGCAGCCAGTGGTTAAAGTTATATAAGAGTTAATTATGTGGTTAAAAAAACACTGTGTATGATGAATGGTACAAAAACATTGTTCAGAATGAGAAATATCAGTGCACCTGCTATGAAACTTCACAGATGATGTTGCTATGGGAATATGATGACCAGAAGCACATTAACCAGAACAAGGATCTGTGCTACATTTTAGGCTCTGCCCTATTCACCCCTACAGTTTTTATTACTTTTTAAGAGAGTAATTGTTTTATTGGAAATTGTAAAGACCCCTAACTAGAAGCACAGAATAGACACCCATCTGAGAATGAAGACTATAAACTCTTGGGTGCAGCTGATTTGGTCAGAGCTGAGGTTAAAAATAAACAAAAGGAGGAAGGAATCCAGGACTGCCAATATTGCTCCACATGGTGGCAGCAATTAATAAGATGCATTTCATGTTTAGACTTGATCAGTGTTTCTTTAAACATCAGCTCTATAATAACCACTGAATAACGTAAGCCCTCCTGAGACATCCTGAGAATGTGAAAGAGAGACAGCGAACAGCAAACTTGGATAGCTGAACCCTTGTACTTGTGTGTGTGTGAGTGAGAGATGTTTTTTTCACAACTGTACAGTTAGTTGTATAAAATAATGACCTTAATTAGTACTTTTGTCAATGAATCTGACAATAGTGTTAATATAATATGCCATTATAGTTAGCAGAATTACAGCATTGTTTCTGAACAGATCTTACGGTGTGTGCAGAGGATCTGATAGTGTTAGATCTGTAGTGTTTTCATTGCAATAAACTTATGTTTCACACTTCTTTCTAGGTGGGTAACAATGAAACATTGATTTGCTTTACAGCATATCATATTGTATCATAACATATTGTATTTTTGCATCTTATCCACTCACACCAGCACAACACAGATAACGTACCACCATCATGTCAGTGTCACTGCAGTGCTGAGAATGATTCACCACCCACATAATAACTGCTCTGTCAGGTCCTGTGGGGGTCCTTACCATGTGGTAAGTGGAGCTGATAAAAAGAGTGTAGATACATTGAGGTGGTCATAATGTTATGCCTGATTGGTGTATGATGACACACTATTAAATAGCTTGTGGCTACAGCATTACTGAGACACAATAAATCAGTTTGTTTAACATATTGCACTTTTATAATGTGAAAACATTAACAAGGGATGTCCATTCTGACTAATGTTGATATTGAAGCAGTTAAAGGAGCAATGTGTAAGATTTTTAGCTTAAAAGATTTCAAAATGAACTTGGAGTGTGAAGAGATATCCGTTTCAGGGGTATGTCAAAAATGTCTATGTTTATGAATATCTACTGAAGCCACGGCCTGTCCCTGTTCGTAATACCACTTTCTACCTTAAAAGGTAAGTCACTGTAGTGCCGACTTCATCATGAGAGGATGAACAGGTAGCACTGGGCCAATGGTGTTTCCTCATCTTAGGAAGAGCTACTGTGCAGGTTCTGCTAATTTGTTGCCCTGTATCGTTTGGAGTATTGATTTGACAGGTTGCGTCATCTTACAAATTGCTTCTTTAACTGCCGAAAATAATGTAGTAGCTTTCCTGGTGATGAAGACAAATGAGGGAAATCTGTATGTTTTCATGTTTTCAATGGAGGCTGCTTCTTTAGATGAGCTAACGAGCTAAGGATGCTGATGAGTTTCTCCTCAGTGGGTGATGTGCCAAATTGATATTTGTTAGAGAAATCAATTTACATTTCTCTTGACCGAGATAATATCAGCTGGACTAGTCAGCTTAGTGACACAGACACTCCATTTCTACTTTCTCAGCCTCGTCCTTAAATCCTGTCCCGCTCATGTTCAGGCATTTGTTCCAGAGGAGCAACGTAACATACGTATAGTAGCACAGCTGTATCGGTTTGGACTGTTACACTCTGCAATACCTACTGTTCCTTGAAACCAACAACGGCCTTTGACTGTTCGTTTGTGGGTGGTGCTGGATTGTGCTTAGCTGTATCTGCACTGTACTGTTTCACTTTCAGGCCGAAGGTTTCCATCCCTATAGGCTCTGTCTCCTTCGCTTCTGTGTTCATGCCTCCATCGAGTTGGAAGGAATGCAATAATGGAAAGAGAGGTACGGATAATTAAGGCCTTGCATGTTCTCTGTCTCCCCCCCCCCTTTCTTTCTCACCCTCTCCCTCTATCTTCCACTCTCGGAGGAAGTCCTGTTCATAATTGTAGAGGGGACTGGAGGTTCGATTGTCCCTGAAATGAAAAGCAGCTTTAATTAGTGGCCATTACCAGCGTGACTCTTCCTCCTGCCACCTGACTGACAGACTCCGAGAAGTGGCTTCCAACTGCAAATTGCATTCTGCACGTGCAAAATTCAAAGATCACAAAACGCAGATCTTCAGATAGAAATAAGATCCTGCTAGTGTGTGAAAATACAAGCGTATCTGTGTTATGTTGTTGTTCAGAGAAGAAATCACTGGAATATGTCATTTGTGCATCTCTTCTAACTTATTACAGTGTCAAGACAATAACTGTGAATCTGAAGCGCTGGACACTGGAGTAAGCCAGAAGTGACCTTGCAGTCTTATCACCTGCTAAATCTGGTGAAACAATTTACTGTCTGTTTAATAGCATAATAAATCACTGCTCCTTTAAAACAGTGATATATGGCCTGCCATGTCTATAGATGATTGTACCAAAACCAAACCAAACAGAAAGTAGCACCTTCCCTTAAACTGCATACCCAGTATGGATCCAGAAAGAATCCAGCTTACCATAAAAGAAGTAGTTCACGTCACTGCTATATGATGCATTTTGCATCACGTGCACTTGTTGACGAGATGAAGGACACAGCATCTGACTCCCCTTGATGTGGATCTTTCTCTTCTTATGTTGTCTTTACTGGTGTTGTGCTGAATTCTGATTCCCCAGCAGAATTTTGAAAGGTTCACTAGCAAAAACAACAGAAGAAGAGAAAGAACCATGTCAGTTGACAAGAGGTTGCAAACTTTCAAGGCTTATTCGGGATGAGGGTGGCAAAGACTGACCAAACTTTCTGGCATGAGATGAATTTATTTCTTTGCATGCATGCTAGCCTGAACGGGGATGACTTTTGGAATCCAGAAAAACTCCATGAGACAGGAATGATACCAATAAGGTTACAGTCTGCCATAACATTGGCATGTAACATTTAATATGTAATATAAACCACATCTGCTGTTGGATTTTTGCTGTTTTTTTTTTTTTTTTCTTGCATCCTTTTTATCTTTTTTAGTTCTCATTCCCACTTACAAGTTACATAGCACTATAACAAGCGTTCTGGGCCTAGAGTGGCAATGACTGGGACACCGTTCTCCCTATTATAATTCAGTGTACTATCAGAATGATTTCGAAGTTGTTATTCTAAGGTAAAATCACTACATAATGTTGCTATAAATACGACAAGTAGATGAGCATGGGGAGGACTGAAGGCAAGCCTATGGCACAGTAAATGCATGCACTGCACTGCTGTTTACACCAATGCTGATTAACTCTGTATTTTCAACTGCCAATCACACAGTAAAAAGGTGAGGAGAATATCATGACCAGCAAAATGAGATTTTTTTTTTACCAAAGCTGCAAACAAAACTAGAAGCAACTGACAGACCTGAAACAGCTCTGGGTATGAACATATTCTGCCTGTCCAGCTGGCTATGGGGTGATATTTGATGGATTCACTTGTCAAAGGCTGATCATTATCCTGCTCTCACTCTGTTACGTTACTGAACAGATGGGCTTTCTTCTCTGCCTTACTCACGAGGGAAAAAACGCTCACTCTGCAGCAAAAGCAAGAACATTTGGGCATGCCTGAAAAGCCACGGAAAGGAGGTTTCTGTTGCATTTCTCCTCTGAAGATGAGAGATTGTCAGTGTCCTCCGTAAGTCGTTATTGGTAATCAATACGCTGGTAACAAAACAATGAATCACAGCATCTGTCCAAGAGCCAGCCACGAACAAGCTAATCAGCTTTGGAGAGACAGCAAAAAGGGCTGTAATAGACCTTTTTTAAAGCCTACTATGAAGGCGCTTGAGACCATGCAATAACTCTGATGAGAGTGATTATAGTGCACCATGGGAAATAAGAGACGATGCTCTCGAGTGATTGGCAAAATGACCCTCTGTGACATTCCTGTTGGAGAATTGGAGCTCCATGATTGCATTTCCTTTATGTCTCTCTGATTAGATTAATAAATCAATTCAAGCCTCCCTATCAGATGCCATGGGCCATTTTTGTGAAATAGGTTACGCACCAACATCAAAATCCCTTTCATCAGTACCTGGACGTCGATGCTGTATCAGGGTGAGAGCAGAGGTATTTGGGGTCATCGCTGTAAAATTGCGCTCACCAGGATATGCAGATGAAAAGATGTGATGATGCAGAAATAATAGGAAAAGTAGGTTAATCTATCTTACTAGTGACTACACATCATTTGCCTGGATTAATCAATTGCTTTTAGCTGAATCTCTGCAGTGGTACACTATCTTTATCTACTGATTCTGGCAGGCTCTTCAGATTTCTCACTCATAATATTGATCTGCAAAGGGTACTCATACCCAGATTGAGTAAATATCTGTTTTTAAACCTCCAGTCTCCCCATAAATGTTAAAATGAGCCAGTTTTCAATTCCAATCATTATTATGTTGAAGCAATGGTGGAAGCGTTCCTTGTCATGGTTCTTGCCGAAGGCTGGCCATAAATAACATGGTGAACTGCACCATATGCCGCTGTTCACGTTTCTGTCTGTCCTCATGTGCTAACTTGGAGCGACGCTTGGAGCTAAGACCACGGTTCCCTCTCTCAGGGGTTGACACCACTGTTCTGAAAGGTCCGAAGCTTTTAGGGCTTTTATAGTCCCCCTAGATTAACCACAATTAAGGACCCATAATTATGTCCTTTGTGAGTACAAAAGGGCAGAGTGAGAATTTAACCTATGTCATATCAAGACAAAAAAATATGATTAAAATGCAATGGTGTGGCAGCAGCGTCACCTCTGCCTTTTATTTTCAGTCGTATGCTGGATGCTTTGTCTGCACAGGGTACAAAAAAAAAAGCCACACAGATCCGTAGGTGTCTGCATTAAAGCTCTGAGATGTGGTGTATTTCAGCGTCTAGGACAATGAACCGGTATTCATCTGAAACCATTCAGCTGAGACTGCAGCAGGCAAGAGTGTGTTGTTTAGGGCTGGTCATTAGCAGAGGCTCTGAAGCAAACATCAGAGCCTCTTCTCTTCACTAATGAGCGCAAGAGCACCAGTAAAACTGACCCTGTCTCACCCTATACTCATTAAATAACTTCTGACTGGTCCCATTGCCCAATCTGTTGCTGTTCTTTATCTGGCAATGAAGGTTTCTCAAGACCTGGGCAACTGATGGGAATTTTATGCCTTCCAACAGAATTGACGAAGATTGCTGGATTCGGACAGTTCTTAATTGGATGCTTCTGTAAAGGGCCTCGCTTACAGTATGACCCGGTGTCATGTAGCTAGAATAAGAAGTTTGCCACCGTGACTGTCTGACTGAATGCGCATTAATGTGTTAATTGCATATGGATGTAATGTGAATGGAAACAACAAAAGAGACCGCATAAGAAGGATTGAGATAAACATGCAAAGCAGTTGCTGTAAATAAAGCAATATATAGTACAGAGTGCACTGAATGTTTTAATTGTTGACAGAAACCTGTACATCCAACTTTTCTTTTGAAATCATAGGTTTTAATAGGGAGTTAGTTCCTGTTTTGCTGCAGTAACAAACTATACTCCTTCGGGAAGGCTTTACAATAGATGTTGGAACATTGTTATGGGGATTTGATTGCATTTAGCAATAAGAGCTTTAGTGAGGTCAGGTACTGATGATGGGTGATTAGTTCTTAATCACAAAGGGTATTCCATCTCCAAGGGGATTGGGTGGTGCTCCATCACACCAGCCACAGCCCAATATTGGTGGTGGGGGGGGGGGGTGCTGGGGGGCTTTATACCTCTCCTGAAGAACTTTCAAAATGAGGTCTGAGAGCCTTTTAAAGGTTTAAAGAAACTTCAGATAAGGTAAGGGTTCTTTCTAGATCCTTTACATTGTGTGGAGGTTCTCTGAATTTTCAATTGCACATCTCATGTATAGCACCAGTCTAAAGTTTTGACACGGCTACTCATAGAAGGTTTCCTTAATTCAAGACATCAAATTATAAAATAACACTCATGGAGTCACCTTAAGAAACCTCCGAAATGGAACTTTACAGGGGCATAAAACAGCTTTCTTAACTTGCAGTGGAGGTTGAAGCAGTTTTGGACTAATTCTATTGGTCTGTCCATCATTAATGTTCACAAAGGATAACTAGAGCTTTTAAATGATGCAAAAACAAGAACTCTGTTTTGTGCAATGAAATATCAAGGGTATATGGGGTATATCAGAATATTTATTTTTTTAGACATCTCATCAGTTGGAACTTTTAAGCAAAAGCCTGTGGAGTCTTTAAGATAGCCAAAAACATCCATTTAATTGGGTGTTTCTAAACTTTTGCCTTGCACTATATAAAAGTGGTTCTGTAAAGATTTTTTCATTGGAGAATGAAAGTTGTTCTTCTATTGCATTACCCAAGAAAAAAATATCTGTCATGGGGGCCTTGGTGACCTTAGGTCCTTTTGGGGAGAGTCTACCTGGACTTCTCGTCACCCTGCCACCTGAACACCTCAAATGTATACGTCTTTGTTTTACCTGTTTGTTGTAAAGTCTCTGTGTTGCTACATGAGCTATGAGCCCAGATCCAAAACAGACCTTCTGTACTGTTTTCCCCTTTTTTATCCCCTCCCCTATGAACACTGAACTACCTCTAATAAAGTCACTTTGAACTTGCAACCAACTATGCCTCTGACATTTCAGTCCGATTCTTTAGGCAGTGCTTTTTTATGGAGTTTGAGTTGCATCAGCAATACGTGCACCTTAATGGTAGCTAAATTTACTATTTAGAATTATGGTTAGATCATTTTGTATATATGTTGTATACAAACAGTTCTGGTGCTTAAGTCCATACAGTAGCCTATACAAATCCAAGTATGTGACATGTTACAGTGATGTGCCTGAAATCCAACAATGGATTCACTGATTTGTTTTCATTAATACAAACGACCCAAACTCAATTTCTAGTAAACCCATTTTGAACTGCTGCTCTCTATAGTTGTGTCCTTGTGTGTTATGCCTCTGCACCGCTTTCAGCTCACGCTGGAGAACAGGTCAGTGGTGAGCAGGCAGCACCGTAACGACTGAATAGGACCTTGGGTGGGGAGTGCTCACAGCAGCAGCTGAAATGGAGAGTGCTGTAAAGCTGCCGGGCTGCCTGCTGGACTCATATTGATCTGCTCAAGGCCAGGCTGAGAAAACATTTGCCAAATTGGGTGGAAAATATCTATGTCGAGCCATATTTTTAGCAAATTGTGATGTGTTTGCAAGTTATTATTATTTTTTTTGTCCAGCATATGTTGAATGTTGAGCTCCTCTGAGATTTGTTTTGCATTACAATGTAAACTCTACATAGGTTCATTAATTCTACTAACACACAGAGCTTTGTTTATTTAAGAGGTAATGAAACATCTCACTATACATAATGACCCATTATTTACAGCAAATAACTGCTGATCATAATTTGTGCCATAATAAAAATTAATTCTCACTGCTACTGGGTTTGTATGCCTTTGATGTTAGCAAATAAAACATTTGTAGCCATGCACCCACTGCTTTCACAAATCACTAAATACCATTTGCAATGCATTAGTCTTTTTACTGAGTGTGTTAAATATGCAATAAAACCATAAATACCACAAGTCACTGCTCACTTGGTAAATACAAGTCTAGACCTCAAAATTACTAAATGTTTTTGGAATTATTTTGATCATAAGAAGTAGATGATGCAACCAACTTATACGGCTGAATTTTGGAGGTTTGGAACGAGATCCCTGCGGATTTCTTCGAAAAAAAGCATGTCTAAAGAAACTGGAAGCTTTAATAAAGGGTGTTGACGCTAAACACTGATGATTTTACATTACATTTAATTATTAAAAAGGTGACCAAATATCTGAGGTAAAAACCAGGGACGTTGCAAGATAAAAAATACATAAAACTAAAAAGGTCACTTAAGTCTAGCCACTCAGTAAAAAGAGAGCCGTGGCTGCAGCCCAACAGCCAGACCCTAAAAACAACCCCTAGGCAAGTTCCAGTTCTGAAGAGACAGAGATGGCTGCTATCAACATATGCCATACGTTATATATGGATGGCGCAGCTAAAAAAAAATGATCCACTATTTGTAGGTGGCACTTTACATTCAACTAGATCATAAATGTATACAAATAAGACACATTCCTATCACCTGGTAGTCCGATTCAAGTCCTGTAATCCCGGGGTTGCCTTATAGCTTGAAAAGAGTACTGCTGATACATCTGCATATGTGTGCACCTCTGATTGATTAATTGTGTATAGTAGGACCTAATTTCATAGCAATGATGATAAAATCAGTACACTGTGAAATCCTGAATGGCATTTCCTCCGAATTACCACATATGCATCCTGGACAAGACAAGAGTGTCCAGGCATAACCTGTTACTGTATAATTTATCAGAGCATTTCTGTCAGAATTGGGAAGCAAAGTGATCTTCTGGAAAGGGAACAGAGAGGCAAAGCCTGATAGAAAGGATGTCTACTGAAGAGAGAAAAAAAAAGAGCTTAAAGTGGAGAGATCAGTCTTTGTCTCTCTCAGTACTTATAAACAAAGACAGCTCTCTTATTAGCTGTTCCAGTCAGTAGGAGCAGGTCTCAGCACTGTCTGCAGATATCAGCTCTTCTCTAGTTCTCTTCAACATCCCTAAATCAGTAACCTATTTGTCATGGAGGTGTTTTCCAGCTTATAGACAACATGATGGTCAATCACACATATGGCACACAGTGAAGAACCAATACTTCATACGCTGTGCAGTACCTATTGAAGACGCAGCTATGTTGCAAGTGTACTGCAACGATTATGACGTATTTGCGCTTGTGTATATGCACTGGGAGGACAAACCCAGAAATAATCCCCTTATAGAGTCCATCAATATGGTTTATTGCCTATCTGTTTGCTTAGATAAGAGCCAGAGGGCTTATCCGTTTACAGAAAGAGTCGAGATTCTTCAAAGTGCATCTATCCTCCCAAGGCCTTGCTAAATCAGACTGTCAACACAAATCAAATTAGGCAGGTACGGCAATATAGGTGGCTGGCCATTCTTCTCCTTTGATGAGAAAATTACATTTGACGTCCATCCAGGCTATAAATAGACCATGAACGATGAAAGGGCGGGGTTATGGTGTTTCCTCATAGTGTAACAGGTTCAACATGTGTGGGCAGTCAAGCGTTGAGCCTATCGAAAGGTTAAAAATGCATGTTATTTTATACTTTTACTGATTATGTCTTATTTCTCTCTAGAAAAAGAGATTGAAGGTTAGTGACAAAAGTTCATAGATTAGTTACAACAAGGGCAGACCTTCAGGAGGGGCAGTTCAGGGTTAGACCTTGATGAAGTATTGCAAAAACAGCCTGTTGTGAATTAATAGTTTCTGTGATATCACACAAACCAACTCATTTACATATATCCACATATTCAACCTACAGCAGTTCAGCGATGTCCACTTATGGGTACAAATAAAGTCCTTCAGTCCTGAGTGCTTTTCTGCTTGTGGTACAATACAGGACAACCAATCATCACCTTGGACTGGTCTTAAAGACACAGCAACAAAATCTACTGGTTTGATTCTAAGGAATAAAGAGGTGTTGAAAAAATGGTTAATTATTAATTATGGTCATGTTTGGTACAGAAAAACACACAAAAGTCAGCAAGAAATAAAAGTTAAGTGGAAAAAATGAAATATATCAATGTAGGATATGAGTCTTTTTCATGCATATTGTTCAGTTATTCATTAGACATAGTCACACCATGTTTTACTAGAACATGGCTTAGTCATCTGTTTCAATGCTATACGATCATTTCTATGTGAAGCAGACAAGTGACAGAAGACTAGTAAATGGTCACTTGCCAGCACTGTGCATACATCATGTCTGGTGTACGAGGTTAGCCTATAAGGAGTCTCAGCTTCAGATGTGTCACCTACAGAGGTATACAGACCACCATATATACATTAGTAGCAAGTAAATGGAATATCAGCATCTGCTTGCTGACTAGGGCTGCAGTTAAGTTTTGGTAGTGGAATAATTATCCACTAATGAAAAGCGATTATTCAGATTATGAATCGCACAATTACTCAGTGGACATAATTGTCAGTTACTTAAACTGCCTTTTAAGTTACAGTTCTTAGCCATGCTAGAGGCCGTTCACACAATGCCTTTTCAAACTCTCATTTTTATCTGTGGAGTGTTGGGCACCATGACTTAAACACATTCCACTGAACAACGCCCTTAAGAAAATGCCAGCTGTTATGCTGAGCACTGCCAAACAAGTGCAATACATCATCCACAGCTGGGCAATCACTACCGAGGATGCCATCTCTGCCATCCAACAAAGAGAAGAAGCTAGTTCCTCCTACAACCGCAGAAAGATCATCACGATATGTTCATTATATTCAATGTTTCTCAATCATCTCAGTCTTTTGTGCTCTATTAAATCACTGACGTGTTTACCTACTTAACAATCAAATGCATGAAACCTTCCTGAAGAAGCACACCCTGCTGATGTGTCTGATGTGTGTCAATGTTTAAAAATCTGAACCTCCAATACCAGATTCTCATTTGCATCAGAGAGTCCAGTCCCCACCCCCAGCCAGGCACAGACCCCTGTGATAAAGGTGCCCCGTATGTGAAGCACTAAGACCGGCCTGTCCAGTAAGACTCACCACAGCGACTGCAGGACAAGATGAGAATGAGCGCAGCAGAAACTTATCAGCAGTGACAGAGAGACCACTCACACAAGACCTGTTCATTCCTCTCACACTCTCTACACTGATCACTGAGAGCTGAGCTCTCCCTTCTCACACTGCCTCCCTCCACGTGCCTCAGAGCTGATGTGGCGTGTGAGAAAGAGAGAAAGAGAGAGAGAGAGAGAGAGAGAGAGAGAGAGAGAGAGATCCACTTACAACTTTGAGCAGAGGGCTTGGCTGCGGTAGGTGCTGAAAGCAGCTCTCCATCACTGCACTGCAAGGACAGAGAAACAGAGAGAGGGGGGAGTGGAATGGAAATACAGAAAAGAGAGAGGCAGAGAAAAAGAGAGAATAATAGACAGAGAGCGAGGCAGAGAACAAGAGGGAGAGAAAAAGAGCGACAAAGAGATAACTAGAGAACAAGAGGGGAGAGAAGGAGATAGAGAGCTAGGCAGACAGGCAGAAATAGAGAAAAGGGGAGGCTGAGGAAAAAGTGAAAAATAGACGTGGAGAAAGACAGAGAGAGGGGCAGAGAAATACGAAAAAATAAGAGAGGCAGTGAGTGGCAGAGAAATAGAGCAAATGAGAAAAAGAAGAGAGAGTGAATTAGAAAAAAGTAGAGAACAAAAAAG
This sequence comes from Semaprochilodus insignis, assembly GCA_034552555.1. NCBI lineage: Eukaryota > Metazoa > Chordata > Actinopteri > Characiformes > Prochilodontidae > Semaprochilodus > Semaprochilodus insignis. The sequence goes on along the minus strand of CM067480.1, from coordinate 21,884,416 downwards.
GGAGAAAAAAGCTAGAAAAAGAGAGGCAGAAAGAGATACACCAAAAGAAAGAAGGTAAAGCAGAGAGCTATAGGCAGGGAGAAAGATAGGGGCACAGAGAGAGAGAGAGAGAGAGAGAGCGCTAGGCAGGGAGGCAGAGTGAGAGCTGGGCAGTGAGGCAGAGAGAGAGAGAGAGAGAGAGAGAGAGAGAGAGAGAGAGAGACCAAAAACAAGAGGGGGTGAGAGGGAGAGAGGGCAACAAAATTAATAATGAGAAATTGAGAGAAAGAACGAGAGACAGAACAACAGGGAGAGAAAGAGATACAGATAGAAAGGGTAAGAGGCAGGTAGAGAGAAAGGGAGACAGGGAAAAGAGAAGGAAAGGCAGAGAGAGATGGTCAGAGAGGGGAAAAGAGAGTGAGACAGATACGGAGCAAGAGGGGGAAGGGGTGAGAAAGGGAGAGAGAGAGAGCGACAGAAGCAGAGGCAGAAAGAGTGAGTGAGAGAGAAAGGCAGAGAACATGAGGGGGGGAAAAAGCTGGTGAGGGAAAGACAAATAAACTGATAAAGAGAGAGCGGAAGGCAGAGGAGAGAGAGTGCTAGACAGAGTCGCAGATGAGCGCGCAGCAGCGGACGGGAGGAGAGTTTCTCTGTGGGTTCTGTCAGGAGCGTTTCTGCCGTGTCTAAGGAGCAGACATGCAGCACAGTCCCTCTGTAATCACCTGGTGCTCAGCTACTGCCCTGTAAGCCGAACCGCGAGAGGAGGGAGAGGATCCGTATGGTAAAACACAGGTAAGACTCTTCTTCCTTCCTTCCTTCCTTCCTCCTCTCTGTTCTTCTCACTGCACATCCTACAACTCGCTCTCAGTCGCAGAAGACTTCAGACTGAAGCTGCAGGCTCTCTTTACCCGTCCGGCACCACAGCTCTGCTTTTCTTATGTCTTCTACTTGTTTCTGTCACCACTGCCTCTCTGACTGTCCGCAGCCTATTATGTCCGCACTTCGCAAGAAATTCGGGGACGACTACCAGATAGTGACCACGTCGTCGTCCGGTGGCTCCGGCTTCCAGCAGCCCGCGCCGGAGAAGAAGAGGAAGCGGCAGCGCTTCGTGGACAAGAACGGCCGCTGCAACGTGCAGCACGGCAACCTGGGCGGAGAGACGAGCCGCTACCTGTCCGACCTCTTCACCACGCTGGTGGACCTGAAATGGCGCTGGAACCTGTTCATCTTCATCCTCACCTACACGGTGGCCTGGCTCTTCATGGCCTCCATGTGGTGGGTGATCGCCTACGTGAGAGGCGATCTGAACCGCGCGCACGACGACAAGTACACCCCCTGCGTGGCCAACGTGTACAACTTTCCTTCGGCCTTCCTGTTCTTCATCGAGACGGAGGCCACCATCGGCTACGGTTACCGCTACATCACGGACAAGTGCCCCGAGGGCATCATCCTCTTCCTCTTCCAGTCCATCCTGGGTTCAATCGTGGACGCCTTCCTCATCGGCTGCATGTTTATCAAGATGTCGCAGCCCAAAAAGCGCGCGGAGACGCTCATGTTCAGCGAGCACGCGGCCATCTCCATGCGGGACGGCAAGCTGACCCTCATGTTCAGGGTGGGCAACCTGAGGAACAGTCACATGGTGTCGGCGCAGATCCGCTGCAAGTTGCTCAAAGTAAGTGCTACTCCTGCCTGGAGGGCAGTTCACCATTCAGAGAGGGACTTAAAGGGGAACTCCATCGATTTCTCAGAATTCCACCAAAACTCAGTGCTTACGATTTGAGTGGTTTGATATGAAATGGTTGATTGTAGAGGCCCACATTTCTTTACAGTGGTGTTAATAGGGACCAAAGCTGACAAATATAGTTGTTTAATGTACTATTTGAGTCCTCCAGTGAACTTACCTGTGTCAGGTTAATTTGTGTATAATGCTGATAATGGAAAAATATAGGAACATCTGAAAACAAAAATCTTCAGGAATAATTTTGCCAAACAACACCCTGCAGGTATCCTTCCACCATGGATGTGTTTTTAGAAAAAAACATCTCCTCAAAAGTTTCTGTGAGGGAGCTTTTAGAGATGGATGTCTGGTTCCTATCACCACCACTGTAACAATTATGATTTAGTATGTTTCTCTAGAACAGAGTGTTTCACACCAAACCACTCTGAATCACTGTGTTTTACAGCTTCACAATTAGATCAAGTGGGGAAAGTCGGAGGTATTCCCCTTTATAGGAGAGTAAGTTGAATGTAGAAAAAACAAGCATAAACTCCCTTTAAACCTACAGATTTATGGATATTCTCAAATGATATCCTTCTGCTCGTCTCACAACAAAAGTGTAGCAGCACTTGTGCTTTAACAGCCCCCCAATTTTGCTACCAGAACATCTTTAGTCATGTTTTCCACCAGATTAGACAGTGAAGACGATCTCTATGTTGCAGAATTAACCCCATTAAAACTAAAGGCATAAAATATATGTTTATATATAAATATATTAAATATCTTAAAGGGGAATTCCACCAGTTGGTCTGCATAATTCAGTTCTTGAGATGTAGACGAAGCCATTTAGGGTCTGATTTCAGGTTGTTCATTGCAGAGAATTGTCTTTACAGTGGTGGTGCTAGAAACCAGTCACAATGTTCACTATCCAAAATGACCAGTGAACCTTCACCTTCAGAGGTGTTCAATATAGTGTTGATCATTGATAAAACAATGTTAAACCTGAAAAAAAAAGTTTTCTCTGGGGACTGTTTGCCTTAGAACGCAATACATGTACCTCTTCACCTTGTACGAAAGTCTTAGGACAAAAGCTTCCCTCAAAGCTGTCATAAAACAATGTCTCAGGCAATGCATTCCTAAACATTTAATGTAACACGCTAAGCTAGCTCTGTGAGGGAGCTTTTAAAGGGGTTAAACTCTTCAGATGTTCAGTTCCTATCACCACCACTGTGAACATTTTTCATTCTGCATGTTTATCTAGAACGTAGAGTTTCACATTAAACCACTCTGAATAAATCTCTAACCTTTAGTTACGCATCCCTAGGGAGGTTAAAGCCCCCCTTAAATTAGCTGGCAAAGCCCCTACTGAGCAATATATTGGCTTTACTGGTATATGATATTGACATATATTGATTTTTTTTGTGTTAAAGTATTGACAGAGAACGAGCAGTATATCTGTGATATCGTTCTGTTCCATAAAACAGCAGCATCTCTGTTTCCAAACAGTTTGTTTAGCTTTTAATTTCATTGTGTGTACTGTACACATGATATACACATGGTAGAATAATAATAATAATAATAATAATAATAATAATAATAATAATAATAATGATGATGATGATGATGTTTATATAGCACCTTGCACACACAAATGCAGTGTACATCAATAAAATATGACAGTATAAAGAAAACAGCGAATAGAAATAAAGCACAACTGAAAAGTTAAACAAAAGACGGAGGATGATATTAATAGGTACACTTTTAGCAAAAGGTTTAGTTCTAAAAAAATGGTTCTTGTGTGGACCCTTCTTGATGATACATAGAACTGTTTTAAAGAACCATATACAGGAGGTTTTCCATCAAAGAGAAGAACATAATAAGATTGAAGAAGCTAGAATGAAGAACCCCCTTTTTAAGGGTGTAAAGTATTCCATATCCTTAGTGGATGGTATCAGAAGTCTGTTATTCCAGTCTTTTTGTGCTTCATATTTGAAACATTGAATAAATCAGCACCTGACGATCAGTGATTCTAAAGTAGAGGTCTGCGCAGGACGTACCACCCCTGCCAAAAATCAACCTCAATTTATCTTGCTCCCACCTGCCACAAACGTTTTGCCCCACTCCCACCTGCACGTGGAGAAATACCACCCAAAATTCAACTCTGTCCACAAATAAATAATTTTCTCCTGAAATGATCATGACTGAAATCACTGCCACATGATAGACTTACCTTGAGTTGGCCTAACTGTGATGTGTTGCTCTTTCTTTAGAGCACGTACCACAGGTGAGGCCAACTGACCATCTAATGACTCGGCTGTTTCTGTACACAGTGATGCAGTTCATGTGTTTTTCATGTAATTGTCTGCTTTGCAACTATTTAGACTGAGGTTACTTTCTTATTGTTATGTAGCTGTTTTCCTCTAAAGTTAATTGTGCATGCTAATTATTGTGTGATCGTTATCATTTAGATTTTATTAAAAGACAGGAATTTTCTACACGTTTATGTTGCCCCGCTTCCGCACACACTGGACTGGTTAACTGCTGGTTCCCCGCATGAAATTCAGTCTCATGCTGCAAGATACTGTGGTGGGACCTGCATGTACTGCAGAGTCACACAAGTATGCAGACCTCTGTTCTAAAGTTCAGATTACGTTTATAAACAGTGCTGTTGAGCTTTTTTCAGACATTTTTTCTAGCACTGTATTTTGTCTCGTTTACGCAGCACAACTGCGACTGTTAGTACAAAAGTTATGAGTTAGCTGGCAGTCTGCATGGAGACAATAAACATGAAACATGAGAAACCTAATGTTTTCCATCCCAAACTGCACACTGCTTTAACTAATCTAGGTGATGGGAATGTAAACCTTAAGAGATCATACAAGGATGACTTGAGCAATGAACTGTGTAGCTAAAGAGGCAACATAGCTAATGAGCTATTCACTTTACCTAAACGTTAGAGCTGCTTTTACTCAGCCTACCGTCCTGAAACTGCTGTGTTTCTAACAGCTTTTGATTTGAGTCCTAGTGCATTAAATCTAAGGCTATAAATTATTCTCTAAGAGAATCCACTCACTGCTCATTTACTGGATATTTCACTCAAACAAGAACAACAACAGCTACAAGTTAAAACAGTGATGTAACAGTCTGCTGTGTTGGTTTGATGTTTGGCAGATAAGTTTACTTTAGTTAACTGTAGTGGAGAGATGTGCCTGTACCTGTTTTAACCTTACCTTTAGTCCACTGCCAGGCTTCACTCTCACTCTCGCTTTCTCTCTCTCTCTGTACCTCTCTTCAGTATGAGCATACCCAGTTACAGTAAACCTCACTGAAGCAAATATAACTCAGAAATAGAACATTCAGAGATCTAGGCAGTCTCAGTATCCACTGCACTAAAAAGCAGTAGTTCTCCCTCTTATATTCTTTTTATCTTTCTGCTTCACTCTCTTCGTCATTCTATTTCCATCATTCTGTTTTCCTACTTTTTCTCTCTCTTTCTTTCTTTCTTTCTTTCTTTCTTTCTTTCTCTCTCGCCCTTTCTTTCTCTCTCTCTCTCCCTTTGTCTCTCTCTCTCTGTATCTCTCTCTCCCTTTCTCTTCTGAATTTCTCATGTATATCTCTCATTTTATTGCTTGTCTTTCTTTTACTTTTTTATACCTTCTCTTCCATTCTTTTCCTTTATCTCATACTCTCCCTCTCTTTTTGCCTTTTCACCTTATCTGCCCCTTCTTTTCTCTTCTCCTGTCTCTTTCTCTTTTTGCTCTCCCATCTTTTCTTTTTGTTCCTGCCTTTCTTTTACTTGCACTCTCCTTTACTTCTCTCACCATCTCTCTCTTTCTCAAACCCTTCTTTTTTCTTTTCTCTTATCTCTCTGCTTTTCTCTCCATTTCTCCCTCTATCTTTGACTTTTTTCTGTTTTCTATCTCTCTGTATATCTGCTTATGTTGTACTCCTTCTTTTTTCCCTCTCTTTCTCTTTTCATCACCCTCTCTGGCCCTTCTCTTTTCCGCTAACTTTTTTCTCTCTCACTTCCTCCCTTTTCTTGTCCTGTATCTATTTTATACTCTCTCTTTTTCTGTCTTTCTGCCATTCTCTATCTTTCTTTTTTCTCCCAATCTCTCGCTCTCTCTCCATTTTTCATCTCTTTATTTTCCTCTTTTCGTTCTCCCTCTCACCATCTCTCCCTGTCTCTGCATCTTTCTATCTCTTCTCTCTCTCTCTCTCTCTCTCTCTCTCTCTCTCTCTCTCTCTCTCTCTC
>CM067480.1:21827710-21878161 GCA_034552555.1 Semaprochilodus insignis | reverse complement strand
CTCTCTCTCTCTCTCTCTCTCTCTCTCTCTCTCTCTCTCTCTCATGCGCTCCCAGTCACGGCAGACGCCCGAGGGCGAGTTTCTGCCTCTGGATCAGCTGGAGCTGGACGTTGGTTTCAGCACTGGAGCTGATCAGCTCTTCCTCGTGTCTCCACTCACTATCTGCCATGTGATCGACAGCAAGAGCCCGTTCTACGAGCTCTCCCAGCGCTCCATGCACACAGAGCAGTTTGAAATAGTGGTGATTCTGGAGGGAATAGTGGAAACGACAGGTAAGCGATTTACTTCTGCGCTCTAGGTTTTTTTCCCTCAGTTAAATGAAGGTGAAGTCACGATGGACAGGTGGAAATAAGTGTAGGTGGACTGAGCAGGTTGTGTTGACCCTTACTGGATTGGATTGATTGTGCTTTATTGATGAGTGTGATAAAGGACTGGTGTAAACATGTTATTCAGGGGCATTGGTAAACATCATTGGTCTGAAGTCACTGTAGGCCTGATTAACACAGAGTAAAGCAGCTGTGCATTTTAATTAACATCTACCGTCCCTTGAAAAAACTGTCTTAAGAATATCAGTGTTTATACATTTGGTTTAAATGCAACGGTGACACGGGGTCTGAAAATGGCTCCATCTGATTTTCTAGGTTTTCATAGTAGGGTTTTAAGCAGTGCTGACATTTCCTTTTCTCACATAATTAAGACCATCCAAGTCAGTAAAATTAAAACAGGTTTTTTTTGCAGGCTTTTGCCTATAGCTGGAGAAAAGTGGCATTACAAGTTTACCTAAGAGCATGCCCACTGCTATGTGTAGCCTGCTGGTTTAAATGTACTTCAGAATGTGGCAAAAAGAATGCATTAACAATAAGAAACCCTGAAAAACAGCCCCAACCTGTTATTCCTCCTCCACCATATTTTGCTGTTGGCACTATACAGGCACTAGGTAGTGTTCTCCTGGCATCCACCAAACCTAAAATGGTCCTTTAGACTGCCAGAAGATGAAGCGTGATTCATCACTCCAGAGAACATGCTCCAGAGTCCAGTCACGGTGTGCTTTACACCACTCCATCTGACACTTGACATTGTGCAAAGTGGTCTTGTGTGCAGCTTCTCGTCCATGGTAAGTTTGGAAGGACTCCAGCACTTGGCGGCCCCACTCTGTGATTCTGCATGGTCTGTTCTTAGACGCTTCTGTTTCACGATAATAGCCCTGACAGTTGACCTGGGCAGATCTAGCGGTGCAGAAATTTGATCAATTGACTTCTCACAAAGGTGGGATTCTATAATGGTGCCATGCTTTAGCACGACCCATTATTATGTTTGTCTGTGGAGATTGCATGGTGGTGCTTGATTTTGTAGTATCGATGTGGCTGAAATGCCTGAACTCAATAATTAGGTGGGGTGTCCACATACTTTTACCGCATAGAGTGCATGTAAGATTCGTGGAACTTGTTTTTGGAGCCTGTCATTATTTCTGACAGTACAAACTAAAAATCTTAGGACTTAACATTTGCCAGTGAAGAGGATAATACCTTTTATTTGCCACATTTGAACAGGACTGACCAGGACCAAGATTAGGCTAGCTTTAACTGGAGTGAGACAGATTGGTGAATTAGACAGGGTGTTTACAGCCTCCTGAAGATCATAGAAGAAGCAGTAAACGAAAACTAAACCTAAAATGTGTATATCCCTATTTAAGTTCTCTAAGGTCAGTTGGTGTTCTGTTTTGGTGTCAAGGAATAGGCTGCGTAAATGTCAAGAAGGGTTTTAATTGGACCAGAGAGTAAAGCCTGTATGGTAATGCTCTGTAGAGGGATTGATGCTGCCTCTAATGGTTTAAACAGCTTCTGATGCGCCTGTAGTCTCTGGCTCGTGGATTAAGTGAGTATAAGATAAAGCCAACAAAATCCTGGAGCGTAGCATTTAAAACACTTGGCACCGACTCTCTGCTTTATTTTGCATTTTGGCACATCGTTCTTGTGGAGGTACGATGAAGAGGCACGGAATTCCGGTGCTTATTTATTTATGAAACCATTAGGTGTATCATTACTAAGAATGTTTTAGCTTGTCGTGGAACAGAACGGAACATGTTGTTGGGTTATTGGTGCAGAGTCTCTATCCTAAACGAACCTGATGAAACTGGAATGCAGCAGCATTAGATCAAGCTTCAGCTCCCTGGATTTGAATCAGGAATGGGGGGAAAAAAAGTTGTAGCATAAAAACAATGTTCCATTAAAAATGAATGTACAGTGAAACTCCCAGATCCCAAGACGCTCTGGTTTTCTGGTCACTGTAACTCTGTTTCCATGGCAACCTGCTCTTACCACCCCCCAGCCCCCACTTCCCCGTATGTGCTCTCAAGGTTTTGGACAGCCACTGAACTTCTGATTATTTTGAAACCCTGAAAAGTGTGTGCAAAGCACTTCGTTCTTTCTGCGCCTGTGGACACACACTGCAGTACATTGAGAAAAACTGTGGACGACTCGTGAACGGCTTGGTCTTAATAATATGGCGGCAGGGCTGCTGACTCTTCAGCACTCTTTTAAATTCGGTGCTGGTGCTGCAGCAGTAAAGGATAAAGGAGGAATGTTTTTGTGCTGCATTGATAAGGAATCAAGAGGGTCACAAATGGGCTTTCAGTGTTTCTTATCACATGCCTACAATGTCTTTTTCATTTGATGAAGAAGAGCAAAAGCTGTTTATCCACACATTAGTTCTTAATCATAAAACAGCAACAATACTTCAATTTAATATTTACAAATAAATGACTTATCTCTTCTTTTGTACTGGATACCCAGGAGGTTTTCCTGTGGAGTCTTGTGTATTTTTGCCTCAAAGGCAGTAATTGACGGTCTGCTTTGCAGCATGTGGTTTTGAAGTTTTGAAGCCTGTAGACCTCAGGGTCACATTTGAAACGCCAGCTGTACCTGATGGCAAGCACTGCTGTGCTGCTTCAGGCCGAAATGCTTTAGCCATGTTGTACCAAGCCTACTACAGCATGGTATAGTGGTCTTCCCTACCCCCCTCCCATGCATTATGCATGAGTACACCATATACTTAGATGAAAGTCATCTGTGTTAGTTAATATTTCTTCGTATACTTGAGTAGCATAATTCTGCTCAGTCAGCTTATGGGCTATGTAAGGAGGATTATATTTATAATGTATGACAGAGCTGAAAGTGAATCAGTAAACTGTAATAGTTCAGTGGATCAAACACTGTCAAACGTGTACAGCAATGTTGTTGTATCACTGTACTGATTTCTCAGTTCCTTGGCGGGTATGAACTTAAAGAGGCGTTTTGCCATTGGACAGATATTTGGTATTAACCAATATTTTAAAGTAATATTTGATGAAGAGCAGAATGTTTAGGTGACATTGTGCTAAAATATCTGTGTTTCATTCGTTTTACTGAATTTGTAACCCAAATAAATGTTGTATATCTCCGTAAGGCTGATCTATTTACAATTTGTACATTGTATATACAGTCATAAGCAAAAGTGGGGCAGCCCTGAAAATAAGTACAGGTCATCTACAGGAAACGTTTGTACAGTTAAGCTCAGCAAATAAATAGAAATGATGGGCTAAATGTGTAGAACAATGTTCTACTTAATTGTGTTCTCTGTAGAGGTTGTGTTAACTTTTTAAATCAGCAGTACTACAGACTTGTGTTTAAACTTTTGTATACCTTTTTTTGTCAATATGTTGGTGGAGTATATCAGTATAAACCCACAGTTCCTATATCCGAGGGTCCATAACTGTTTTCTGCATTCAGGTGGATTTAATAATATCTATAATATGCTCAGAAGGGTGCCCACCTCATAATGAAATAATAGCTAAAGTAGATGTTGGATTGATTTAAGTAGCCACCCCCGTCTCTGTAATACATCGCGAAAGTTCTTGGTGCCGATTGATGATAAACATTACAGATGTTCTATGGTACAATTACATTACTTCACCTCTCTTTGGAAAATCAGTCTCACCCAAATAGTACTTTATTTGAGTTGAAGAAGAATAAAAATATGAACTGGTATCAGGTCGGTACTATCAACAGTTCAGGGATCCGAATCGAGGGAGAAAAGATGGGGATTGGTGCATCCTTAACTGCAACTGTAGAGGACTTGAGTAGTGTTGATGTTGATGCATCATGCAGTTTTCTGTGACTTTGTATCTCTCCATCAGTCATCAGAAGTGGGCTACATGCATTATGAACAGACAGCCAAGCTGCTACCTTAGGTTTTAAATATTTTGTAAATTCATGCTTGACAAATGTAGTCAGCAGACCCTCATGTCTAGAGGGATTTATAACACCTCAGTTCTGCCACTTTCACTGTGTACATGCAATGCTTTCACAGCTCTGAGAGGAAGCATTTATTTTTGGGGCCCTGCATTTAGTCAGCAAATACAGTATTTTTGAAAAGCTCTGACAGCATCAGCAGAAAAGCAGGGTGCTTATGTGACTGTCATGCTGATTTGAAAGTTTGCAATGATGAATGCAGTGCTCTTTAATCGGAGGGCTGAGACATTAACATAAGACCACACAGGCATTTTTCCCAAACGTCACACTGCATAAGCTCAGCTAATTCACAGGCTTGCACTTTGCAGTGGAAAAGCTGTTTCTGAGATTGCAAGTGTGCTCTGATGTGATCATCGTGCACTGAGCGCTTTTCTGGGGGCATCGGATTACATCATTAGTTCATGAACCTTGTTACTGTTGTTAGATTCAAGCCTGCTATTGTCTGTCGGACCTTAAAATACCTGAAAATAAAATATTTGAAAATTCAATAGCAGTCCTTAAGGTGGGCATTATTGATAACATCATTGATGAGGTTTTCAGAAATATTAGATTGTTACAGGATCAGATGAAGAACATACCTTTCCAGGATACTAGACCTCTATGAAAAAAAACCCTGATGTAACATGTTTTAATTGGACTGTTGTTCCAGTTTGTTTTAAGTGAAACCAAAGGGAATGCAACGCTGATGGCACCCCCTTTTGGAGAATTTGTAGCCTGCGAAATATGAGTCAGTTTGATGAGGAGCTTGTGTTCAGTTGTTCCCGACTTTAGCAGTTTTTCATGTAAATTACCTAGCACTTAGAAAATCTCTTCTGTGATGATTTTAACCACATAATCAAAGTCAAATGTTCATGGGAACACATTTTTTAAATATTTAAACCTTATACAGTAAAAGGTTTGAATCGCTGCCTTTTTGACTTGTGACTTGTGTTTCTGCTTAAATCATGCTCTTATAACCTATTTTCATTTGACTTTAAACACTAAAAACTGTGTGTAAATAAATTTTAAATAAAACTTTTAAATAACATTTAAGATAACTGACATCTCTTTTTTTAAATGTACTCTGTCTACTTCTTTTTTTCTCTTTGAACATAAAAACTGAAACACCCAAATAAATTAACACATTACTGCATAAAACAATTGTCATTTTCATTTTACATACTGTAATGTTAATGGTCATGCAGTTGGAAGACGACAATATATATTGGCTTGATTTGAGCCACAGAGAACACAAGTAGTTGTTTCTTCGAATGCTTCCAAATTCATTTGTCAAAGAACGGATAGCGCTTCTGACATTTGTGTGTGTGTGTGTGTGTGTGTGTGCTTTTTTTTAACATAATAAATACATTTTATAAACAAATAAATAAACACAATAAAGACTTTCAATTTAAAATTTTAACAGTTCAGTTGTTTGTGTGCTAGAGGACGTGATCAAGCGGGTGCACAAGGCAGCTGGCTGTTTTGTAAATAGAAGCTCTGTCCGCTTATTATTTATATACTGTACTATAGTAAATCTGTTTAGATAATCCCAGAATGGCCACCTAGCAATGCAGCTTATCTGTTTCAAGTGGTTGCCAGCACATGTTGTCACATGCATTGTTTTAAGAAAGCAGATAGCCCTGCTGCTGTATATTTATGAATACCCTTATTTGTAATTCCTATTTGAAATTTGATTCCTGTTTATTTTGTAAGCTAGTCAACTTTCAGGGGGTAGGCATATCCTCCATGCAGTGTGAATATAGCCATCATGACGCTGATCTTGTTGATCTAATTTTATGTGTATAATGTAATCCTTTCTGTCAGTGATGTGTGACGATATGTTTTTCATTGTAATTCATATTGCAGTAAAAATTAAAAGCACAATTTATCATGCGGTCCTAAAACTTACTATTTCTTTAAGTTTTATGGATTTTAAACTGTTCTTTCAGAACATTCTAAAGCTCCCAAAAAAGCATGCATTACAGTTACCAGTCAGGTTCTGGATGTTATGTGACAATAGAATAGAATAGTCCAAATTAAAGCTAGTCATGGTCCTTATGGTGCCTAAATATGTTGCTAAAAATATCAATATCGTGTATCGTGGCAGAGGTGGGAAATATGACAATATTTATAATGCATGTAATAAATTGTGTAAAATTACATCATCACTAAGAGAATGCTTAAGGAATACAGACCAATTACATAATTCAGTGCAGTGATGAATGTGAAAAATTTTCTAGTTTTTTTTAAATGTGGAGGAAAATGAAATATTGTGACGTATATATTGGTATGATGATATACCAACAGAACTTTTAGAATGTTTTAGGAATACATGATGATGAGCAATATATTGAGGAGCATCTACCTAATCGAAAGCAGCGTAGTCCATCATTCCTTTGTCTGTGTCTACTGACTATTAACCACAACAGCTCTTTCAAGTGACTCTGTTTTACTTCCATGCAAATCAAAGTTTGCTCAAACAGTTGGCCACTAATACTGAATCCAAACATATCTGACCAGAGGGCTGCGGAACTGGCGAGACTGATCATTTGCCTGCAAATATACAGCCTAACAAGCACTTGCAGAATGGCCGACTGGGTGGAGCGGCTGGCTAGTGGTGTGTATTGGTGTGTAAAATGGCACAAAAGGCTGAAGGCAGGATTTTCACACTGCCTTCATGCTTACTTAATACCGAGCTCAGAGCAGTCTTGCTCTCTCGCCTCTCTCACTTTATCCCCTTGTTCTTTTATTTGTCTCCTCTCCCCTCTTTCTCACAATTCACTTGGTGTGTTGAGGAAAAATAGCAATCCTCTCGCTCCTTTGTGTTTGCCATGTCTGTGAGTTTGCCTGCTGAGAGGTGTGTGGGTGGTAGGAGACTATCTATGGCACACCGATGTGATGGAACCCATGCTGTAATGGCTGTGCGTTTGTGTGTGCTGCACACATGTGTGTGCTTGTGGTCACACATCAGCATGTGCACCCAGCCATCCGTGCTTAAGCTTACACCATCTCATATTAATTGGGTGTGTTTGGAGGAAGATTTACATATTAGGCTATTTTTTATAATGTAGGCTTAGCCTTCATTCTAGAAATGAGCTATTTTCATTGTGGTAACTGATTATACAGTTATCATTAATAGTCCAAATTGTTAAACACGGTAATATACCTTCAGACTGTTGCGTTGGTTTGGCTGTCTGTTGAGTATTTTCACTCTGTGTACATAATTCACCATATATTAATTCATATTCATTTTCAATATTCATGTTGGAATTTTGCCGGTGTTCACTGTCAGACAGAATATTGAGCGAGCACACAAAGCCGGTGCATATTAACCTGCACACTCAGAAAGCGAGAGAGAGAGCGAGAGATTGAAAGAGGAATATGAATTTCAAATTGCAGTGCATAAGTAGGCTGGGGCATGTGTCTGAGCAGCACTCACATTGGGAATGAGTCTAATTAGGGTTTCAGGTAGGCACATGCTGTATATACACAAAACAACAGCTGCCAGAGCAGCTTCAGGGACAAGTATTTAGAATGAATAGCATAACAACAAATTTCTAGCTTGAACTTTGCTTTCGTTCTCAGCCTTTCAGCTTATTGAGGTTACTGATGGTCATTACGCAGAGCGGAAGACTCACTGAATCATTCCTATCAGGGCGATTATCATGTATTGGACAGATGTCATAAGCCTCAGCGTCAGTAGAGTTTCCAGTTTAGGACTGTCACATGGAGCTGTCTGTCACCTGTGCTGTTGTTATAATGGTGATGCGCTCAGCATGTTTATTGCAGTTCGTATACTGACAGCTCACATAGTTCTAAAAAAAACGCAATGGTGTGTGCAATGCAGATAATCCTCTGTGCATAAAGGGCAAGGCCTAAAACCACAACTGAATGCCCATGACCTTCGATCCACTTGCACAACATTCAAATTCAGTATTCTTTTGTGATGGATATCATGACAAGGGCCCTGGGAATACTTTGACTAGCCAATGTCCAAAAAAAAAAAAAAGAACAAAACAACAGATGGATTGTGGATTCCATTTGCAAGTTAATACTATGCACAGTGGAAGTCACAAGTCAACAGTGCCCAGAAATAATGCTGACTTCTCCAGATTCAAGCTCATCTGAAATGGACAAATGCATCCTTTAAATCGCATTGCAGTCAACATCCAGATGGTTTATGGAAATAGTGGCTGTTATATTCACTGGGTTCATGAAGAAAAGAACCATCCTGATTGCTACCAGCAAAAAGTTCAAAAGCCAGCATCTGTCGTGGCCTGGGGCTCTATTAGCACCCATAGCATAGGTAACTTTCAGATTTTAGAAGCCACCATTAACGTTGAAAGGGAGCAACACATCAACACATAACACCCTCTAGATGCCATGTTTTTCAAAGACGTTCATGCTTATTTCAGCATGACAACGGCAAGTCACATTCTGCACATGTGACAACAGCATGGCTGCGTAATCAGAGAGTGTGGAATGGAAGAATGGATCAAATTTCTGCTATCAAAGCTAGATCAGCTGGTATCTTCAGTAGGGGTGAGGGAAAAAATTGATGCAGCATTGTGTTGCACTATTTTGCATGCCAATATTGTATTTGTTATGTGGATGCCAAGTAACAATCATTTATTATATAATGTAAAGAAAGGTGTTTTTGACAGTCTGCTATAAAATCTCATTTTGCTGATGAAGAGGCGAAAAAAACTTCATCTCATTAGATAGCACAGATGTTGACAGGGTTCTTCTGGGGATAAAATTTGCAGTTGAAAAATAAGTAATGAATCGCTGTATATCTTAATGCAGTACTCAGGATATCACAGTATTTTAAAAGTCGCAGTAATGTCGTCTTGTGGGGCCTTCGATGATTCCCACCCATTTCAGTCCTCCTCAGTTCCCACATTATTAAGTGCTGTTAAAAGGAAAGGTGATGTTATATTTACAAAGAAAACCAGTTTGTAAAGTAAAACTTCAAATGCCACGTTGTTGTTGCACCTTTTCCTAATTGCATACAGGTCAAACAAAGTTTAGTAATCACTGTTTTCTGCTATTATAGCCATTTCACATACTGTCCCAACTCTTTTCGGAATGTTTAGTGTACCAGTTCTCCTGAGATTTGGATCTGGGTTCTTAGAGAGGAAGACGGTAGTAAGTCTTTGTACAATAAGGATTTGTACATTACTAATGGACTCTTGATGGAAGAGATCATATGAACTGTCAGCTACGTGCTGTGGTCAGTGTTTGACATGCTCTAGCACAACGTTGTAATCGATCGTAAGGAGTAATGAAGTATAGAGGAAAACAAGGGCAGAATGCTGTTTCCATGTCGAGTTGCCTTTGCTGTAGGTTTGTTTGAATAAACCAGCCAGAGCAGCAGAAGGGTTGTAATGAATGGTTTGGGGTTTGGAGGAGTTGAACCTTGAGACAGTAAGTGAGGGGGCAAGAGCATGCCAGAGATTTTGACAGTCATTGTGAGTGATTAGACTGCTCTGCCGTCATTGTGCAGCATCCCACAGCGTACTGTAATTTACAGGGTTAAAATGAGCTCCCTGCTGTGGCAGCCTTCTGCTGAACAGGTGACAGCAGGAATGCCAAGTTAAGTCTGATGTGCTCTGGGTCAGAGCTGCACAAAACCTTCTTTAACTCTGATGGAAGATCCCTGTGCCACAGCAATTCTCTGCCTGTCTGCGAACATATGCAACAGACTATCTTTACTCCTATGGTTTTTATAGCACTCACATTAACTGTTTATCTATAATGAGTTTGTATAGGCTTTCCATGCCTGAATGGCTGTGCATGCCTGAAATAATGCTGATGTATTGTTTCTATGGGTGCACCATTATAGAATATCCCTGGGCCAATACAATAACCCATAATTAAACCCTTATTGTGGCTGATACTGATGCAGATCATTTCAGGGTGGTTGTAAGTTGGGGGCCAGCTAGCAAGCATTGTTACTCTGAGACATGAAGATGATAGTCACCAATTAGTTGTTACATCTAGTTAGTTGGCTAAACTGTGCAGAACGGTTTACTTTTTCCCTTGTTTCGGTTGGTTTCACACTGCAGCGGCTTAAGTGTTAAAAGCAAGTCACATAGTTTTTGTTTGTCTTCTTTCACTTGTTAGAAATTTGGCAGGCATGCAAGCACTCTGTTACTTTGACATGTACCTCCATTTATTTTAACCTTCCCTAGCTTATCATAGTGTACAATTCAGATCAATCCCTCACTGATATTTTTATCATACCCTTAATGATGCTTAATGTGTACAATAAATGTAAGAAAAATGAACCTATTTCTTTATGATGATTGAATTAGTTATATATCAGTTTGAATTCAGAAGATTATGTAGACAGTACAGTACTGATGCTTCATAAAACAAGCTCCAACCAGCAGTGAACTGAACCAGTGTTTGCTTGGCAGTGAAAAGAAACCCATAATTTTTAGCAGACCACGGTTCAGCTGTTTGGTGAGGACTTCAGTATGGGCAGAGTGTTAACACCTGTCAGAATGGACCAAACCAAAGGTTTGATTTGCCAGCACCAAAGAATTGGGTGTGAAAGCGCCCTAAGTCATTTGAAAATTACCCACCTATTACGAAGACCAGAGGGAATATGTCATTTCTAATTTTTAGATGAAGGGTGGCAAACTGCAGTGCTGGAGGGCCAGGGTCCAGCACAGTTTGATGATTTATCTGCTCTTAAAGCAGCATCTAAGCTTATCAGTCAGCTGTTGAATTGAATCAGCTGTATTTGAGAAGAAAAATCACCAAACCATGCTGGGCTCCGGCCCTCCAGGACTGGAGATCTCCACCCTTGCCTTAGACACACATAAGATTGTTTGAATCACATTTGACAGCCTATGTGTTTTAACAACTTGTTGTCATTCTTTATTCTTATTCAGGACCACTTACAATGAGGTGAATTTAGCTGCAAGACAATTTCCCTCAGGGGTCTGGACATGCTCTGGCCTGGACAATAAATTAAATGCAGGCTGGTGGTGTTATCCACTGTGCTATCCATTTGAGTGAGTTGAAAAAATAGAAATTTGTGACAATACATGTGCTTTAGTGCTAAAAATGGGACACTAAAGCATGATTTCTAATCATCATGTGTAGATCAATTATACCAAGGTTCAGTTTCGTATGATAACCATCTCAGAAAATATCACAGATTCAGATTATCATACTATACAGCGTTTTACAGTTAGTAAAAGCAGGAATTAGCACTTATAGTTGGTTGAGGTGGTGAACTTTCAATTAATCTGTTTTCAGTTAATGATTATTTTCATAATGCTGTCATATGATGCAAAAAAAGCCAAACTTACTGGACCAGACATGCTTTCATGTGTAGTGAAAATGCAAACTGGGGAATAATATGTGGTTGAAATATGCTGATATCACAGACATAACTGGAGAAACTGTCCAACACAAACTGCCAGCTGACTTACAATTGTAAAGAAACTGATGAGGTTTTGGATCCGAACATTATGAACAAGATTTCTTGTTTCTACTTTACACGCAGCTGCTCTGTTTCCACACTCCCCTTTTCAGGCAGCATGCATGCGTAACTCTTCACCTTTTTTTCCATTCTTCTAGCTCTCTGATTGGCTGTTTGAGTCACTCTCTAAGTAAATCTCTGACCTTCTCACACTGCAGGAGCCTAGCTTTAAACCTTCACTCCAGCCCTGATAGCAGAGAGCTTTGGTGGATGAGCAGTTTAGACCTGAAGCACATGAAGTAAGTGATATCCAGTAATTCAAACACACATTAGCGATATTCCAGCTAGTTAGTTTATTAATTACTTGAGCATGTGAAGAATGTGAAGAATTTGATATGTACATTCATACATGAACTTAAAGCAGCCCAAAGTCTCATAGTTCCATCTGCTTTTTTCTCTCTACTGAACGGAGTGCACATTACTTGGGTGCATCTTAATGAGACAGTACACCTCTTACTGGTGAGATTCTCCATATGGTTGCATTTTCGCTTACTGATGAACTTTACTGTTGAAACATTCATGCTCCAGGACTGGCTCTTGCCACAAAGCTGTTGAGATGAGAGGGGACCATAGGTCTTCTTGTTTCATGTGAATTTGTGTCTTTGCTTGAATTATTATTGTAAAGGGAGGTAGTGCAAAGACATACAATGGTATGAATGTGTTTGTCAAACTTTGTGTGGGTGCAAAATCCCCAGTTTATGACCGTATTCAAGATCTGGTAAAGCACCTATGTTAACTTAATGCTGCCTTAAGTACCCCAGTTTGTGGCCTGGTCAAACTCCTCTAAAGTACCTACATTAGCTTGATGCTACCTTATGTGCCCAGTTCTGGACTGTATTAAAACTATAAATTAATCTAATGGGCTCGAGTGTGAAAATTGTTGTGGAAAAGAAGGAAAGCAGAGACCTGCAACTTTTTTTTGCTAGTGGAATTAAGACATTCCTCCTTAAAAGGCCCTGCAGTTACAATATGGAGTTAGCACACAATTAAAGGGAACCCTGGCTGTTAAGACTTATAGGCACCAGTATGGTGTACATATCTGATACTATTCAAATATGCTGTATTTACCAAATATTTATTTATTATTAAAAATAGACAAAATCAGTTTACTAATAGGCTGCCACTGTTGTCCTGTCTCTTGTATATTGATGTCATTATATATAGATTTATATTTACGTAAGCTGATACATTGAATAAATGTATAAATAAATAGCCTTTTTGGTCTTTTTGATCTAAGAAACATCTAGAATTAATTTTTAAATGAAATGAACAAAAAACTCACTGACACTTGCAAGTGATATGAGCATGTCCAAATCTTGATGGATGCTTAAAAATGAACTGCCTTGCCAGTTTTACAAGCACTAAAACAATCAAACAAAACCTCTATAACTCTATAACCTCTATAACTTTTTGAGTCATTTTTTTTTTCATTTCTACATTTATTAGCTCTGCCCTACATTTTCCTGTACCACAATTTCACAAAATAAAACCCAACAAAGACTTTCATGTGAAGCACCAACGCTGCCAACAGCCTCTCTTGCAGACAATGTTATGCTAAACTTGTGTGTATATGTTAGTGGGTTATGTCTCAAGGACTTGGACCCTGCTTCCCTATTGCTGATATGTCAGGCACCTGTATGACAAACACTGTGAAGTTGATGGTGGTCTAAGAAATCTAGGCTTGCCTAGTCTTATTTCAAAACTGCTAATAAGCAAATACACACAGTATGGCAATCATAAATTTACATACCACGGTGTACCATGAAACCTGGTTTACCCCTGCAACCCTAACCATAGCAGGTGCCCCTGAATGCATGAAATTGCTTTCTATGTTTAGATGTAGGCTTCATCTTTAACAATTTCATTACTGGAATTGCCCATGACTACAGAATTCATAGAAGGAGAATTCCCCCACAAATTTTCTGCCGCATTTCTGCTCTGCTGTGTGTTCTGCAAGGATGCAGTTCAGTGCAGAATCCTATTACAGTGACTGATAAAGATCCCCACAAAGGCAAAGTTCAAATTTAGTGCTGCTCTGAGATCAGTCGGATAAGGATCCATATAAAGGCCAAGTTTAAGCGTGGCTCTGCCCCGCTGCTCCCCGATCAGCCTGATAAAGGCTTTCATAAGGCTGAAAGCACAAGCCTTAATATAACCTTCTCCTGCTGCCAGAAAAATTGCAGCTCTTATTCTAGATATTGAGGAGATGAACCAGGCCCCGTTTTAGCACACTCTCACAGTTGTTATTGTTGGTGGTGGTGTAGAAATGCCGACCCAATGGGTGGTGGATCTTTTTCGGCACTTGCTACTAGTATCACAACATTGCTCATGCCAAGTGGAAGAGTTAAATGAATCTTTAGAAGCCGCTTTATACATGGATTATTCAGCTTTCTCCGTACAGCTGTATGCATTCAGACGCCCCCTGAGATGGAGCCAGTGTTCACTCTTCCAGCCCCCACTGTGATTTTACACACAAACCAAACCTTTCGACGTCATTGCTCTGTAATTATGCCTCTGAAAAAAAGAGCTCCTCCTAATTGACAAAAGGATAAACGGAGCCGGGCACGTCGGCATGTTGCAGGCAGCACGAGAACTGTGTAAAGGCTCCTGTGGAAAGGGCCAGCTAATTGTGTCTTTAGGGATTTGTCAGGGATGTCTTGAATGGTAATAAATCAGTGGAGGTGGAGGTGAGGCGCAAGACCCCACATGAACCCTGTTTGCTGGGGACGCTATATCATCCCTGGAAACCATTGTAACGCAGCAAACCGGCAGTCTAGAGCCATGGAGGGAGGTGGAGAGAGAGCTTGACTGAGACTGAAAATAATTGGCACAGCGGTGTAGCTGATGTTCTCAAAGCCTATAAATAGGCTGTGTTTCACATAGGTAATGGAAGTGATGATACAGCTTTTAGAAGCTTGAATCTTTTAAATGACCTACTGAGACCTCTGGTCTCCAAAGCTTTATATCACCATGAAACTGGGTAATTTCCCAGTTTGTATATATATATATTTACTTTTCAGTCATTTCTGTCTTGGGGATCACCTCTCTGTGTTTTATGGCTACATGAAATTACCTAATAATGAGCGTCTCCATTGAAGCAGACTGTGTGAGTTTATGTAATGGTCTTGTGTACAGTTTGTCAACTTGTACACTTGCACATTAATTTATACCTCATATAAAAGTGTAAAATTCCCAGTATGGATCTTCTAGGGGTACTACCTAGTCTTAATGACAGCATTAATGTTTTGCAACAGTGTCCAAAAGTATCCAGATTCAGAAGTATTCAGATACTTCAAGGTGCACCCATTACTGACACAGGCACTCAGATATGCACACATAGCTTATAGAATCTCCATAAAAAAGGATTGCTAATAGAGCAGAGTAAGGTATTACTGCATGCTGGAATCCTCCTAATGATAGGGGAGTAACTGCAAATGCGTAGACCAGAGCTACAACCTGGAGGGAGTGTTTCATTATTGGTTGTTAAGAAGTCCAGTGACTTTGCTATGATGCTTGGTTCTTAGTTTCTGCTGGCTGGTTGTCAAACAAAATTATTTTGGTGATAAAATTAGATTTTGTGGTTATTGCTCATCTTGTATGTATTCAGAACATTTTCAGATTGCAATGCCCAGGCCCAGTTGAGTTGTTTGAATATTCTAAATAAGTGTAGTTAAATGGGCTAGATCTGAGTTTAATCTAATGCATTTACTTTGTCTTAAGATTTCTGATATTTCCTTCTGTTCTCATGTGTTAATAGGTGGGCAATATGCCGTATAAACATATGTTCATATTGTTGATTTAAGTTAAAGGTGACCTATTGTGCTTTTCTGGTTTTACCTTTAATTTAATGTGTTATGTAGCTTTTGGTGCATGTAAATGGTCTGCTAAGGTATAAATCCCAAAGCACAAGCCAGAGGGAGTAACTCGCACAATGTACAGAGAGCCAAAAGACATAAAAACTTCCCACTTCGAAAATTAGCTTGAGTCTGGCGGTTGGCCATTTGGAAACAGAGTGGGCAAACTAACCAATCAGAGTATACTGGAATCATCTGGAGGTGGGGCTTAAAGACACAGCTTAACAGAGCACTTCAGACAGAGGGTAAATATAGATGTATAATATGAGAAAATATTGTTTTGTAAAAATAAAAAGGAAGTAAATCTATTCCAGTAGATTCCAAAATTAAAATTATCGACACCGAAAATGAACATAATAGGTCCCTTTTAATCATTTCGTCTCAATCAACAAAGACATTCTAATCATTCAAATCATTCATTGTGCCACAACTCCAACCCAGAGAGGGAGAGAGAGGAAAAATCCAGCAAATTCAATTTAAAACAATTATTAATTAAGGCCACCTTTTCTTTGTATTGAGATAACAGATACAGCGCTCACTCCAGCACAAATCTTCATAAGGCTTACAGGACCTGCTAGAGTAAAGCCTACATACGTTTATAATAGATCAATAACAAAGCGTTTAGCAGAACACAGACCTGATAGGAATTAAGACCAACCGGTCTGGAGGTCAGTCTCTCCTAATTTGAGTTGGTCCAGCCTTGAGGAATACGTACATGTTAGAATGTGATTCTTTAGATCAGCTGCACATGGGCCTAAGGTCACTGTGCCCAGGACCAAGTATCAGCTAGAGGGCTATATAACCCTAGTGGAACTGTGTTCTCTGGAGTGATGGAGCTCCAGAATTAATTATCCAACATCAGTAGCTGACCTCACTGATGCTGTTCTGTCTGAATGCAATCATATCTTCACTGTTCCAAGCCTTCCCAGAATAGTAGAGGCTGTTATTAGAGCACTTGCTAGAGTTATTAATACCTTTTGATTTCAGAAGAAACCTTCGATAAGATGGTGTATAGGAGTTACAGCAGATTTTACAATACCTTTTATTAAATACCTTATTATTGTATAACTGCCTAATAGCTTCATACTGTTTTAATAATCACTGTCCTTGTCAAATAAGTTAATCAAAATATATCATTATAATACTATTCTTAAAGACGCTTGTTGAAGTGCTGTCGATCTCTGATTTAATGTGCATTCTCTGAGGGCAGAGGTAGCAGGGGTAGGCTGGTGGGCTGGTAGTTTAAATGTCTTATCTGCCCTGATAAAGGCTGCAATCTGCTTTTAATGTTTGGGTTACTGGCACTATTGATTGATCGTGTCTGTGGGTCTCTGAAGACCACATTAATCGATCGTGGGTAAACACATAGGCACATAGACGTTTTGTTCACTGAAGTGGCCACTTTCGTGCGGCAGTCCTTCTCGAGGTGAGCTTCTATTTTTGTCCCAGTGTAATGCTACGCCTGTCAAAGCTTTGGAAAAGGTAGCATCAGAAAAAATAGACCCTGACTTTCTTTTTCTTTCTTTCCTTCTTTCTTTTTTTTCGTTCTGTGCACATAAATTTTACATAAAATTTTTGCACCTTATCAGCAGAGGGTGTGCTATTTATATATCAGCTTGAAGACCTGGCTTTTTGTATTGATAATGATATTTGGGTTCTTCTTTTTTATATTATTAGTCCTGAATTCCAAGGATAATAATTCATATCTAGTTAATGTATTTAATTAGCCTAATTAGCTTTTCACCATATATAAACATCATGGAATACAATCCTCTGTGATGCACCTCAGTGTAAAATACAAGCATGTATTTAAAAACTCTCCAATACTGCAGTCCTTGTGATATAAACAGAGTCATCCAGAATGGTTTGATGTGAAAGTGATTCAATGTACATAAACTTACAGACTTACAGGTTTCTTTACAGTGGTGGCGAAGAACAGAGTTCTTTACAGGGGTCAGCATGCCTGCATCATAAATATAGGCCTTTTTTTAATATACAAAATCATCACCAAACCAGTATATGTCTTCTGGGTGTTTGTATGTAATGTTGAGGACAGTAAAATGTCAGAAATCTGGAAAAAAGGTGTTTTTTTCTTTGGGGACTATTTTGCCTCAAAAAAGCAAAAACCACCTCTGTAAACAATTCTAACTGGGAATAGAGCATTTCATATCAAAAAATAATGCTGAATTACTTTGTTTACATGTCAAACATTTCATTTTGTAGAATTTGAAAAATTGGTGAAGGTCCCCTTTTAAAGTGATTGTGAATCCTTGACATGCAGTGCATTAAAAGAGCATGATAAGACTATGAATATGAATTTATGGAAATGACTCTGAGTCATCAAAATAGGTGTCGGTCACGCACTGTGAACTGTGAATTTTACATGGGCGCAGCACCTTAGATGAGTGGTGAAATGTCTGCAGGTACTACAGTACCACAAGTATGAGTAGCACTCCCCAGTAGAGTAGCACACAGTAGAAGGATTTCTGTTTGTGCATGTGTTGTACTGTGGCTACATAACACTGATAACCATACAGTCTTCTCTCCTATACTCCATTACTACCACCCCTTACTCACACTCTCTCTCTCTCTCTCTCTCTCTCTCTCTCTCTCTCTCTCTCTCTCTCTCCCCTTTTCTCTCTCTCCCTCTCTTAGCTCTTACCCCAGAGCATGTCATTGCTCCTGCCATCTCTTTTATTCTTTTTTCCTCTTTCCTTCTCCCTGTAAACACTCCACACAGTCACACTACCCTGTGAAGTGTTGCAAATACACACAGCAAAATCCTCATTCTTGCTGTGTGGGTGTGTCTAGCTGAACCTAAAAGGACACTGTAGGTGTTAAGTCAACACTGGGGATTTTGCAATGTTGAAGCACCTCATTCAGCTTCAAGTTCCTGTGCTGTCATTGATCGAATGTATGCATTCTTACTGAGACACATTACAGTCCTACAGTACTGCAGCCAGAGTGAACCATCAAAAAGATTTAATATTGTGCCAATAACACTATCTGTTTTATATGGTTCTCATGTTCAGAAGAGCCAAAGGGAAGCAAATACATACTCTGCAAACAATATGTATGTTTGTAAAGTTTCGTTATGACTGAATGGGATGGATAAATTTAGATTTATTAGTGACATGCCAGGACTTAGTTCCTGCCTTTGCTTTGGAGAAAGAGGCTATAATGGTACCATGTGTGCTCGGGAAGTTGGCAGGGCATGTCTGAGAATCTGTCATGGCTTTTATTTCAACCCTTTAACTTCACAGAAATCCAATCTGCCTCTGTCTGTGTAGACATACTATTGATGTTCCTCTGGGCTCGTCTAGTATTTCATCGTAACAAAACCCTTTTTGATGAGAGGCAGAGCTGCACGATAAATCATATTTTTATCATTATTGAGATAACAGTTTTTGGTATAAACACGTTGTTTATACGATGACTTTATGCTTTATACATAAATTACTATATACATGCAGAGGCAGAGATGTACCATTACATTACCAGCAGAAATCGCCATAACAAGTCTTATAAGTACTTTTGTTGCACTGTGGTTGAGAGATGAGCAACTGAACAGCCAATTACTGCAAAAACAGCTGAAAAACTCCTCAATCTGCTAAACTACTAGATTCTTTCCCCAAGAAACTTGGGAGGGCCAAGGTTATGATCCATATTGTGTAGCTTTACTGAAAAACTCAACTCAAACACTTTAGATAGAAAAATAGCAGCTTCTACAGCTACTCACACTCCTACTCACAATAGAGCCTAGCTAGAACTGTTCTCGTGGCTTTATTCTGTTTACAACCCACTCCATGAAGCTTGCTACTAGTTTGCAAATAGTTGCACCCAGAAGGGTTCAACCGAGACAGGAATAAAAATTGGTGGGTAGGATTAGCATCGTGAGACATGCAGATGGTGAAGTTTCACACACGGCCACGCATGTGATGTAAAGCAAGAATGGGCCTTATCACTGACTGAGCCAACAGCCACAATTGCGGACATTCACCAAGCAGTGATGCCGTCCATGAGTCATCCTGTTAGTGCCAGCACCATTGGCAGACCATACATGTATTCCTATATATATATACACGCATGGTCTGCCAATATATATGCCATTTTATTTAAGAGATGATGTTCTGTTACCATAACACTAAGAATGCTTTTCACATGGCTCCATAAATGGTTCTATCATCCCCCTGGACATCACTTCAGGGTGTAGCTTTGGCATGTGTACATGGTTATGTTTGTTTATATCTGGTTAATTTACTGTCCTTGCCTATGAGCCATTCTCTGTTTTCCAATAGCTTTATTCTTTCCCACATTGCATTTAGTATGTTTATGCCCCATCATTACCTAAATTGGAAACTGCATATAGCCTCAGGCACAGCAGTATTATAGAATGCATAGATTACCTGGTCTTTATTTAAAATGACTGTGGACCTATAAAATGTTGTAAACAAAAGAATCTCTGAGAAGCTTATATTTCCCAACAGACAAAAATTCTGTTTAGTTTGTATTGCTGTGCTGTTGTTGTAAAGGGGATCTAAAGGAATCCAGAACTAGGGCCTTGATACATCCGCTGCCCTTTATAATATTTGCAAAAATCCCACCATTTAAAGCACTGATAGGTAGTGCCCTGCTTTATATCGGCACTGATAGGTAGAGCCCTGCTTTATGTCGGCACTGATAGGTAGTGCCCTGCTTTATGTCGGCACTGATGGGTAGTGCCCTGCTTTATATCGGCACTGATGGGTAGAGCCCTGCTTTATATTGTAACAAAAATATATGACTGAGGAAAACTATAAAATGTCAAACTTGTATATCAGTCTTTATGTACACTGCTCATCCATGCACATCTGATTCATATTATACACAAAAATATCTTTCTTTGAGAAGAACTGAAGAAAAATAAGAGCTAAGGAACAGAAACTAACGACCATTAACACCTTCTAGTCCCTAGCCCAGACCCCTAATGTAAGGAAGCAGAGACTACACCCTTTTCTAGGGCTGAACTGTTTAGGGGGAAATGTTTAATGCAATTTTTTTACCCATATTGCAGTTGTGATTTAATTGTGAATGTTTGCTAGAAGTTTAACTCCAGGCCTTTTCCTCAAGAAGACCAGCATATGCTTTTATGAAGGGCTTGAAGCTTGAAAGATGAATGCAGTGTGCCAGACTGCCAGTTCACAAGCTCTGTGTTATTAGATGAAATGTCTCCACTTAAAAATCGAAAATGTACACTATAATTAAAATTACAGCTTCTGCCATTAGAAATGTGCAATTTTGCACTCTTTCGATATGAAAGCAGTTAATTGTTTAAGCCTAACAATCCTCCTTTGAGCGACACCAGACAGTGAAGCTGCGGTGTATATTTTTGCACTGTGCCCTTCTAATTGCGTTTGAAAGCATTCTTGTTATTTTCCTCATTTTAAACATTTTGGTGGTTTTATTCATCAAAGGAGAAGTCTCACATGTGATGTCTCACATGGGCAGTAGTTCCCGTGGGGATGCATGTTGCTTAGGGAGTTCTGTCGTCGCGCTTTTCTTCAGTGGTGTGGAAATGAAGTCAGGTGCTCTGTAATTGTAATAATAAGTGTGCAGGGTGAACCCAGAGCTCAGGGGAGACTCTTGCTTGATTAATTTTCTCTCTGTTGTCATCTACTGCTCACTATCTGCCACTCTAGCCTCAGGAGTTTGGGACAGTGATCTGAGACTGTGACACAGGAGAAAGAAGGAGAAGGAAAAAGAGAGGGAGTGGGGGTGATGGGCTTGTGGAGTCATTAAACTCTACGTCGTACCCTTTCAGAGATTTATTGGGTTTGCTCGAAAGAACACTGTCCAAACACAAACACATTATGTCGGGCTGGTTTATTGGAGGATGTAATGCCAATCTCCTAAAGTAAATAGTCATAATGGCGGAATTCTTTTGCAGAAATAAACGTGCTAAGTGCGCGTGTCCGTGTGTGTTTGCTGAAACCATCCTCAAACCCAAACATCGCTGATCATAGCAGCTTTACATGTGCATGCTGGTAGGATTAGGTTTCCATAGAAACACACTGTTGTAGTCATGATTACATAAGTCATTTCCCCCTGGAGTGAAATAAATGGATGTTATTTTTTTCCTCTTTTACCTCCTGTAGTCTCTCAGAGCCCTTACCGGGCAGATCAGCCACACAACACGACTGAGCACTGATACATTTGATTTACAGTGTAATTATGAACTGTGAAAGAGTGTGAGAGAGAGAAAGAGAGAGAGGTAGAGAAAGAGAGATGGGTAAGGAGAGAGAGAGAGCTAGAGATGGAGAGATGGAGAGACAGTGAAAGAGAGGGAGAGAGAGAAAGAGAAATAAAGGGAGAGAGAGAGAGAGAGAGAGAGAGAGAGAGAGAGAGAGAGAGGTAGTGAGAGAGAAAGAGAGCGAGGCAGAGTAAGAGAGATAGGTAGGAAGAGAGAGAGAGAGCTAGAGAGAGGCAGAGAAAGAGGGAAAGAAAAGGTAGAGACAGAAAGAGAGAGGTAGTGAGAGAGAAAGAGAGAGCTAGAGAAAAATAGAGGCAGAGAAAGAGAGGGGGAGAAACAGAAAAAGAGAAGTAGAGAGACAGAGGGAGAGAGTGGTAAAGGGGTAGAGAGAGATAAAGAGAAGTAGAGAGGGGTAGAGAGAGAGGTAGAGAGAAGTAGAGAGAGGTAGAGAGATCAAGGGAGTAAAGAGAGAGATAAAGAGAAGTAGAGAGGGGTAGAGAGAGAGATGGAGAAGTAGAAGGGGGTAGAGATGGGGTACAGAGATGCAGAGAGAGAGGTAGACAGATAATGAGAGAGAGAGACAGAGAGAGGGGTAGAGAGATAAAGAAAGTATAGAGGGGTAGAGAGAGAGAGAAGTAGAGAGATAGAGAGAGGTAGAGAGAGGTAGAGAGGATAATTAGTTTAGATTTGTAGTGATTTGCTGCTGTAGGGTTGGTTTAGTTTTGGTCAGGTTCATGTTGGATCATGAATAATAAATGTGGTTCGGGCGTCGCAGTGTTATGGTAGTTAAAGCTTTCGCTGTAAGCAGGGTCGTCGTGCTCTGTTGTTGCCCCCTGGATTTGTTGTTTTCCATGTACCTTTTTCCTTTCTTTTTTGTTTCTTTTTATCTCTGTCCTTCTAGTCAAGCTGAGCGATGTCTGTTTCTCGATGACAGGTGTTCCTTCAGATGTAGCAAAAGACAAATTGCCTCTGATGTGTCATATTCCTGGGCAGCATGCGGGTAAATAATCTCTGCCTTCTCTCTGGCAGGTAGCAGGCGAACAGACAGCACAAAGCTAATGGTCGTCTGAGTTTTTAGCGCTTAGCCTCAGTTGGCTCCGTTGCTTCCGGTCCCAATCAACGCGCCGTCTTAGTCATCCCAGAATATTTCTGTGTGCCCTGAGCTGCGCACTCTGGAGTCCAGGGCAATGAGGCAGAAACAATGTGAACGCCCTAACCGAGCTGTGTGCTCATCCTTACACATATGTGGCTTTGTGTTAAAACGCTGTTAGCCCGGCTTGCCGTTTCATGACCTTGAGAATACGGCCGTAAACTCACGGTTGCACTGGCGCTCGTTATCCTCTGAAAGAGATCCGTACTCTCTTGAGGAACCTGTTAATATTAGCACACCGTCTCGAAGCTCATGAGGCATTCTGAAGAAAACAATTAAGGTTCATATATAATGCTTGCATTCATTCAGCGTTTACCGTAGCTGCTTTAAATAGAATACGCCTCCAGCTATATGAATGGCTTCGGCTTGTGAGAGCTTTCACGCTCAATAAAAGGTAATGAAGCTGATGGCCGTGAGTAAGTCTGTGACATTTGTAGCGCCGTGAAAAGATGCTTGTGTTTCTTTTTTTTTTTTTTACGGCCACCATTGAAGTCTGTTAGCGGAATAAATATCTCTTTGTTCAATTCTTGTAAATGAATAAATGAAAGGTCTGTGCAAGGAATCTGTCTGGACGCTCACTTAGAAATATTTCACACTGCAAGAGGGGAGACGGAACAGCCGGCAACGCAAAATGGATTTTTGATGAGTATAGGGCTGCCCTCTCTGAAAGTAATTTTGTACTTTATGAAAGTGGTAACGCTATAACACCAAACCAGAAAAAGTCCATAGGAATAAAGAAGTCTGTACTGCACTGATAGCACAAGGCCTTTGCAGCTATTCATGTGAGGAATCGATTTATTTGATCCCCTCATATTATTTTCTCAGTTTATAGCTTTTCCTTTTTTCTATAGCCTTCTGTATTTTTATGTTGAGCTTGGAGGGAGGCAAGTTAAGACTGGCTTTAGTTCATGTCTAAGAATGTATGTACAGTTTTATTTGTTTCTCTTGCAAAGCTCAGGTTTCAATTTATTCGTTTGGTCAAGTTGAATTTTTCTGGTCTACTTTCTTTCAGCCATTCGAAAAGATCTGCTGTGAGTGGAGAAGATCAACCGTCTTACAGCCAAGCTTCAGGTTTTATTTCATTGCTCTGGTTGTGCTGACCGTACAGTTGTATGCAAAAGTTTGGGCGCTGTAGTCAAGTCACATGTTTAGTTGTTTTTTATTGTTTATTTGCTGAATTGAAAAAGAAATCCATTTTTTCTTTCAATCCATTTTGTTTACTGGGGCCAACTTTTTGGGTGAGTTTATGCACCAAAAAGAGTCATAATCTATTTCTATCAATTATCTAACCTCTCTTTGTCACTTAGCATTAATCGAGCTGTTTTTGTTACTCTGCCTTTAAACTAATATATGTAAATCAGTCGTGTTCTGACTGGCCGTCCTGTGTTGTCCAAAAAGCAGCCCAAGCTGAAACACACCTTATAACTTCAACTTGAGTGGGTGGGGCTAAACTGATTTGGGCAGGGCAGGCGGATATATGTAAATGTATGGGTTTTCGGTAGGCTACACTGGTATTAGAGAGACTGAGACCCTTTACTATGCTGGGGACTAGCTAATGACTAAATTAGGAGGAAATGTGGGGAAAGCAATAAAATGTGCATTGTTTGTGCGTTGTAGAGACTTAACAACACAGATTTCCTTTCTACAGTGTTGATAGAAACCAGGGGTTACAATTAGGGTGGTCCAATATGGGAATTCTAGATTTATGTCGATATCTGATTTTTTACATGTACATTCTTAAAAGGTCACCGCACACCGGACGCACCACGTAGCTCAGCATCTAGCAGTTCTAAACCATTGTTTTTAATGGAGCTGGCCCGGAATCGCTGTGTTGTTGCGTGGCAGTGCTCAGCGATTCTGAGCACAGTTCAATTCCTCAGTGCACTTCTTGTAGTGTCTCCCCTCTTGCATAGTGCACTGCTCATCATATATTTGCCATTTACTTATATTGTTTTATAACTTCAGCTTGAGTGAGTGGGGCTAAAGTGGTGTAGGCTAGGCAGGCGTATATATAAATGAATAGGTTTTTGAGACATCACATAAACAATGAATTCAAAACGGTCTGTTTTTGCCGCCTTGTTTCCATGTATGGACATATATGGGAGTGAACAGCACATTTTGAAACTTTATCAAAATGAAAAAGTTACACCTGTTATGTCCTTCCATAATATGGGCTCTAATAAATGGAAATTATCCTGCCATATGTAAGTGTGTCCCCTGTAGAGGATGGTAGTTTATTTTGAGTCGAACAAGACTTATTATAAATTAACTGTTC
Source organism: Semaprochilodus insignis (assembly GCA_034552555.1). Taxonomy (NCBI): domain Eukaryota; kingdom Metazoa; phylum Chordata; class Actinopteri; order Characiformes; family Prochilodontidae; genus Semaprochilodus; species Semaprochilodus insignis. The sequence goes on along the minus strand of CM067480.1, from coordinate 21,852,887 downwards.
AAACTTTTGTGTACAACTGTACATAAGGCAGCAACACCATTCACTGCATGCCAAATACGAGTGAAGATGTGATGTTTTTATTGACTTAATCTCATAAAGCCAGTCCTCTCATAGCCGTGGCCTTTCATCAGGTCTGTTAGGGATTTTCCCTCAAGTAATTTGATTATCTTAATCTTCTGCCATTTGTTCTGACTTGGCAAGGTCAGGATGAAGCTTGAATGGCTGTAGGAGTGAAAGATTAAGAGTGCTGTCACTGGCTGCATTTGCATTCATCGCCTGTCGTAACCCGAGCAATTATGAGTGAGGGGTTCAGTAATTGAATTTGTTCTTTGGTGAGAGAATGTTTGCTGAGATACAGAGAGCAGGCCAAACTGTTTCACCCCAAAAAAAGAAAAAGAAGGGAATTCACCACTTGGGTGCCCATGTATGGCAGCAGGAAATATTGTACATGCGCTGTTCTGTAGATCTGTAGTCATTTCAACTATATGAACCATATGAAGTACTGTATTAATTACTCAATTCAATGTGTATTCAAGGAATAAGGTAAGACTACTGCAGCCTGAATGGTTTAGACAGTGTGCTATAACATCACATAACACTCTACCTTTTTCAAAGTATGAGAAAAAGAAAAGCTGCTTAATGATGCTGCAGCTGCAATTCAGGTTCAAATCCCAGCTGTTCCATTTGCCTGCTCGAGGGTCCAGGGGGATGCATTAAACTGCATTGTCATTGGGAGAGAAGACAGTTAGCTCCCTCCATTCGTGGGTTGAGAGACCCACTGTTGGTGGGTGGTTGGTGGGGGTTTTGAAGAAAGATCTTGTAGGCTACACTGGCATTAAAGTGAATGAGACCCTTTACCATGCTGGGAACTAGCTAATGACGGAAATGCAGGGAAATCAATACAATGGATTTGAAAAATGCAAAGTGAGTTTTACTGAATTCATATTTTGTGTTTATTGCTTATTTGTTCTCCTTTTGTGCCTAACGACATAGCCTAATTGCCAGGATGCCAAATATAAAATTCTAATATAATTCTTTTTTTTCCTTGACATTCTGTAACCTACATTATAATCTTTCATTTGACCAACTTTACAAGTAGTGCTAACTTGGATGAATTTGGATGTGGTCTACACACAATGCACTTAGAAGGGATTTCTGCCTTTTTCCTAATGTCTGCATAATTTAACAATTAAGATATGTCCTTCAGAGTCATTTGTGCATTGTAGAGGCTTACCAACACAGATTTCCTTTCTGTTGTGATGGTAGGAACCAAGGGTCACAATTAGGATGTACCAGTATGAGAGTTCTAGATTGATATAAATCTGATATTTTACATATACGTGAACTCACTGGACAAAAAATTAGTCACTTTGCATGTTTAATGTAGTTTCTACAGATTGCCATATTACCAAAGTTATTATATGTAACATTGAAAATGGTATGGTAGCATCTCTCTAAGACTCTTGGCCTTGTGTTTCTTTGCACACTGGATAATTGGATGTGGAATGTGGAAGCTCTTTTGACAGGTTTGACTAATTGAGCAATAGAACACTCAAGCTTGTGTGTTATCGCGAATAACACCACGGGTGTGATTTGGTTGCAGATCATTTGGTCATAGATCATCGCAGCCATGATGTTACTTGCGATAACACACAATCTTGAGTATTCCATTGCTTTTGTACAACAGCCTATGCAGGTTTAAACATAATAAATCAGAGTACCCTGAATTTCATACTAAATATGCTTTTATACTGAAAATATCTTCCACGCAAAAGTAGTTCCACAACAAATGAGTTGGTAACAAGTACCTGGCTTGCCTTAACACAGTACCCTATAAAAGACATGGTTTATGTAACACTACCAGATGACATTAGTTTGAAATACAGTAGTGCAAATAAATGAAGATGAAAGGGAAAAAAAAACTAAAAATAGAATTAATTAAGAATTAAAAGTTAGATTATTGTGTTATTTGTGTTCATCTGTGCACTTCCATTCATTGTGCAGTTAGAAAAAGGGGTTGCTCTGTAGGATGTGCATTTACATCAAACAGTCCGGCTCGCTAGGCTGGTGGCCTCTGAACTGTGTCTGCTGGGTCATGTTTAGCGCTGAGGACTGACAGCTAGTGTGGGTCTCCAGTAGCTTTTTAACCAGGTCTTAGAGCTGTAATTAGTAAAGCTATTTATATTTCTAGTAAAGCTATATAATATATACTACTTTAAGGTCACATGATAACTATATAAGCACATTTCTTTTCACCAGTGTCGAGTAACAGACAATCTCCTTTGACTCCAGACTGGGATCGGACAGTCTTTACACTGCTGTGGCTTGCAAGCGGTGGTTGGTGTACATGTGGCTTGTAACAGCTTCAACATCACTGCATATCTGCCTGCATATCTGTGGAGGCATTGTTCCAAGCTGATTTACTCCCAGAGGACTCGCAATGTACCATACTGCATCTGTTGCACACGGATCTGTTGTCTTTTTGGGATGTAAATAAAAGGGCTGGCGCATTGTGTGGCATTTTGGTCAGATATTTTTCTTATGTTGTAACTGGGCATAGGCTGTCTCCAGGTTTGGCAAACATGAATCCCCTATAGTCTTCGCAGTCTTGCTTCATAATGCCTACGTGTTTTTGTTTCTTCACCAAATGACAATGTGCAGTATTTTGTGCCATTTTCATCTGTCTAAATAACAAACGACTCTTTTGTAAGTGCTCTGTTACTCTCTTTACCTCACGCCCAAAACTGGAAACTGGATATCGAACCAAATCTTGCTCAGGAGCCCTCTTGGATGATTGGGATTACATGCGTTGGATTCCCTGGTGATTTTCTGTTCTGTGGGTGAAATTGATGGATGATGGGTGGTTTTGTCACTCCCTTCGCGTCTCATTGTCACGATGGTCCTGGGAAGACGCTGTTTGCAGGCTTAAACTCAGGGTCATTCTTTAAACACCAGCAATGACTAAGTGAAGGGTTCATTAATGTTCCTGTTGAGCCCTGTGCGCAGTCCAAAATAACCGCTGACACTGTATGGCTCACCTTTTGTGGTAGACATAGAGCCATATAACTGCCGTAGTTTCAAGTTTAGCTCAGCCTTTCTAATTGTTGCCAAATTAACCTGAATTTCATTTTGTAACAGCCAGCCTGGAAAGCACTTGGTGGCCCATCTTGTTTGCCGGATTGTATTTCGTTCATTTCTAGCCTTTTCCAGCCCGTACAGTTGTTCTGCTGGCACTGCATTCATCCTAACAGTTTTCATGTAGGGCTGTGAACGGTATTCATTTTTATTATCACAGTAATACACCGCGAATCTTTTGGACAAATATCTCTAGAAATTAATTTATTTTGAATTAAGTGGCACACATGGTGAGAATTTAGACATGCACGCCTCGCACCACTCACAAATCGCCACAGGACCTAAAGCCAAACAGAGTCTCACATGTGTAGTTTAGTGTAATATAATGTTGGTGCAGCTCTTGGGAGGACTGAATGCCTTTCGCTCATAACAATCAGTATAACAAGAACACCTTAAACTCAGTCTTGAGCAGTAAGATACTGGAACCATGGTAGATAACATCGCTGTATTTTAGATAAACAGATCTCAACTAACGTTACAGTCTTCCTTAGCTCACTAACAGAGAAAGTAGCAAACTGATGCCAAACATAATAAATGATGGTGAATCAACTTTCAACAGAAAATAAATTACATTAAACAAAATATGGTGATGATGGTAATGCGCTCCACATCTGCAGTCCATCCATTTTATCATTTACTCAGTTTGTATAAGCACAAATACAAAACAACTAACGTTTGTGTGTGTAAAGCTTGTATATACTTGGCAACCTGTCACTTGTTAATTTTGCAATGCGTCTTCGGAGTGATACAGTTTTGGTGTGGAAAAGTCGTGCTCGTAGCACAAATATCAGCAGCGTTAGAATGTGTCTCAGCCAATCAGACTGTAAGGTCAGAGCTAACTGTTGTATAATACTTCACTAATCATATGAATGCACATTCAAAGATGCATGTATATGTATATGTGTATAATGTGGAATTTCATGTCAGCTCATGTATGTTTTGTACCTTTGAGATTATATGAACCTGAGCAAAGTACACAGTGGTTTTAAAAATGTGTAGCTGTAATTAATTTTTTGGATGGTTGTGTTCCTGTGTGTATGTTATCCATGAATATTCAGTAGTTATTAAACAATAACTTTGTATCATTGTGTATGCTTTTGTCATGAATGTTTTCCTTTTCTGTGTGGGTTATGAGTTGGGTGATGGTGGCTACCTCTAGGGTTTAAGGAGTAATACTCTACCAGGCTTATAGGAGACATGACTATTATTTCTGCCTGATTAATCTCTGTCATCTGTATATTTCATGATCCCTCTTTCTTTCGCTTCCCCGACAGGCATGACTTGCCAAGCACGGACGTCGTACACAGAAGACGAGGTGCTGTGGGGCCATCGTTTCTTCCCGGTCATCTCCCTGGAGGAAGGTTTTTTCAAGGTGGACTACTCTCAGTTCCACGCCACCTTCGAGGTGCCTACGCCTCCTTACAGTGTGAAGGAGCAGGAGGAGGCCTTGCTCATGTCCTCCCCGCTCATGGCTCCGTCGCTGTGCAACAGTGGCGAGAAGCACAGCTCTCTGGACTGCCTGGAGCTGCTGGAGGATGCAGAGACCACGACCAAACTCCCGGCCAAGCTGCAGAAGATGACGGGCCGGGATGGGCTACCCCGGAAGCTGCTCAGGATGAGCTCCACAACGTCGGAGATGACCTACAGCCTGGGGGACCTGCCCATGAAGCTGCAGCGCATAAGCTCAGTGCCTGGGGTTTCTGAAGAAAAACAGGCCTCCAAAGCCACCAAGATCATCAGCGAGCCCATTAGCCAATCAGTGGCAGACTTACCGCCCAAACTGCAGCGGTTAGCAGGGGGCGGGGGAGGGGGCCGCATGGACGGACATCTACCTCCAAAACTACGAAAGATGAACTCTGATCGCTTCACGTAGAAGAGAACACATGCCAGACACAGGGACTGCTCTTCTTCTTTAGGTCACTAACAAGAGAACAAACATCTTATACTCTGAGAAAATGTAGTGTAGACACATATTGCCTACTATACCTATACAGTAGGACGATGTACCGCAGCACATTTGTTCATGTATGTGGATTCACATGCAGCGAGCATATTCTTTCAGGTTGTTGTGAATATAAGCACAATCTGGCATGTATGAAACACCAAGTGCATGTTAATGCAAACTTTCTGTCGGGCATGACGATTTGTGTATAGTACGTTTGAACAGTGAATGAAATTTGCCAAGAAAATGACCACATACTGAAGACGAAGCCATAAGGTTATGCAGTGGACAGCTCTTCATACATGCCTGATATTTTTTAATCTCATTCGGGTTTTTGTTGTGTAGTGTAAAAAAATGTTTCTTAAGATTATGTTGAAATGCATGTTTTGCTAGAGAGGGGTAATAGACACAAATGTTAGCCTTAAATATATTACCTTCTTTCTCTTTACTCAGTTTGTCCATAGTTATTTTTTTGAATTTCACAAGATCTAAGCTAAGCGTGTCTTCACGGGTTTTTAGTTCAGCTGTGAACTGAAAAACAACAGACATTTATTCCTATTTATTCCTAACAGTGATTGATACACCTTTCAACTATGATTTTTGTTGACATACAGTACTGGGCAAAAGTCAGAGACAACCCTTCATTAAAAACAGCCTTTATATACAAGCCATTATTCATTTAATGATATATTAGCAGAAGATAACTGAACAACACAACAACTGAACAACAACTATATTTATTACAGTTTTGCTCAGCCACCGTAGTATCCACTCATTATAGTGTCCATTTATAACGTCCATTCATTGTTTCAGGGAGATTTTTTCACACTTCCAAAGTTTAGTCATATAAGTTAGTGGCATTTTTCTGACTCTTACAATCAGAGTAAACACATTCAATGATGGTAAGGTCTGGACGCTTAAGTGATCAGATCATTGTTCCACCAGCAACTTCTTTGCCACATTTTTTTCAGACCCATAACATTTAATTGTCTTCTCACAGTGGAAGAATGGAAAGTGGAGCTTGATTTTCTCTCTCAAATATGAAGCTTTAAGTTTTTATCTGGCAGTGACAGTTCTGGTGGTGTACCAGGTCTTGCATGGTTGTTAGAAGTCCCATTTTCTGTACATCTCTTAATCATTTTTAAGCACTAGTTTTGGGAACTCATGTTTTTGACTTTATTTTCCTTCACTTTTTATAACAAACTTTATTGAAGAATTGATTGTAGTACAAATACATCTTCAAACAGAGCACCAAAATTACAAATTTTGAATAGGTAAATAAAAACATCCATACGGTATACAAAAATAATACAAATTAATTAATTAACATTTGAAACAGTGTATCATTAATGAAAAGTTCAGCAGAGTTCAGGGGAATTTCTGTTTCCCATGAGTATCAATCGTCCACCTTTCAGTCACAGTAATGGCATAAACAGTCTGTAAGTGTTTGACATTGTTCAATGACCATTTTACAATATGTTGACAAAGGCTCCATAACAATTCCATACATAGCATATTGAACACTGATGTTAAAATTTAAACATTTTTCCTTTGCCCTTCCCCTGCATTATACAGGTGGCGTAAGGAACATCTAATCTCCTCAGAAGTATCTCCTGAAAAATATATAGGTTGTATTTCATGAACATTGACTGGAAATAAATGAAGTGTGGTCTCTGACTTTTGCACAACTTCAACCTACTGTAAACCTCAGAGAAAATACAGTATGAGCACTAAATTGACAGTAATGCTTTATCCCTCTAGTTAAATATAGCAATAACAAAATGCTGTATGAACACCCAGCTCCCTGGACCTCAGCAGTATTTCTTCAGTCACCATATTCTTAAATCTGCTTCCAGATCCTGGCCTCTGAGATACATTGAGACATGCCAATTAAAATACAGCATGTTCCAGTAGCATGACTTGAATGCCTTCTATGGTAGACTGTTCAACAAGAACTTTAATCAATTTTCCAGACTTGCTTCAGTCATTATGGTAGTATGCACATATTGTAACCCCATGCTACCCAGACTGTTGTATAATTACATTACCTAATCACAAAATGGCTCTTCAGGGTATTTAGAACACAAAAAGTGACAGAACGGTTCTATGCCTAATAACCACAGAAATAAGTATCACCTCCCATTAAAGCAAAGTTCTTTCTTCTCTCTTCCTCTTTTTCCTTTTCCTTTTCTCTTTTCTGTGATTGAACTGGCAGGTAGATCAGTGCATCAGAGTGCTTGATTGCTTGATCCTCTGAAGTCTTGAAGTGGTGTCTAAATCCTGTTAATGCACCCTGACTGAGCAGCTCTCTCTCCCCTGAGCCTGTGTCTTTATCACCATGGAGATCTCTGCACCTACTGCCATTTACTGTCCCACGGTGAGGAGATGATAGGGGAGATGGAGCCTGGCCTAAAGTACAGAAGCTTTCGCACTGCATCCCTGCTGATCACGGCTGCCATATGGCCATGTACCATGATCAGTACAAGTAAAGCTGCTGTAGATTTTATATAGCCCACTACTCCACTGTGCTGCTCTCTTTATTTACTGAAAAGAGCAACACCTTGCTGTGGTATAAACACACACACACACACACACACACACGCACACACAAACACACACACACGTACATGTGTGTGTATATCTTTTTCTGCCACACTCTTGATTTGTACCCAACACATTTCTCTCTCTCCCTTCTCTCACTCTTTATCTTTTGAGGTTTCCAGTAATTCACAGTGAGATAAACCACCAGATGTGTATTACCTTTTCCTGGTAACAAGACAGATAATTTAATCTATTGATGACTGGTGATTCATTGCTGTGTCCATCTTAGAAGAATACCCTGGATAATGTGTGACCTTCAAAGTGCCCGATGCCCAAGGCCATATCATCATATCCTGCATCAGTTCTATATACAGCACTAGGCTATAAGTCAGAGACCACCCTTAATTTATTACATTTTCAGTCAAAGTGGCCATGAAAGGAGCACTATGTTAGATGATGTAATTAAAATGTAAATTTTTAGTTTAAAATGTTCCAAAATTAACTAAAAATATTAACAGAATGTGAAAAAATGATGGTTGGGATGTTTTGTCAAAGACGTTTATGTATAGTGTTGTAGAGATATCTACTGAAGTTAGCATGCTAACCAGCTAGCCCTGGCCAATCCTGCCTTGTAATACCGCTTTGTACCTCAAGAGGTGATAGTGAGTCACTGTAGCATTCATTCTATCTTTAGTTGCCACATGAGCTGATGAGTAAAAGTACACCTGCTTTTGGAGGGAGGTGAAGGGACAGTGTGCATGCATACAACTAAAATGTCTTGCTTTCAGGTTTTGCAAAGAAATCTGCAGGGATATTTTTCTACACCTCTAAAGTTCAGTTTTAGGAGTTGGTTGTATTTTCTGTTTCTTACAATCTAAGTAATCCCAAATGCATTTAGTGATTTTGAGGTCTGGACCCCTGTTCTGAGAACACCAGCAACTTGTTTCATTTGCAAATGTTTTTTTTTTTTTCATCTTTTCAGACTCATAGTGCTGAGTTGAGTAAGTAAGAGTGGAGCTTCATTTTCGCCTTTCAAAGATAAAGCCTTTCAGGTACTGTTTATCTGATGGTGATGGCTGTGGTGGTATAACAGGTCCTGTTAGGCATTTTCTCTGACTTCATCTAAAAACGATCTAATAATTCTAATCATCTACTAGGTCCTGTTTCTGAAATGCTGATTTTCCTTTCCCTTCCTCCCTACTTATGCAAGTAGATTATCTTATCTCTGATTTTTTTCAGGACTATCTTGTGACCCATGAATAACCTAAGAATAAACGAAAGGTGCTCTCTGACTTTTACCCAGTACTGTATACAGTATAAACAAATATATCTCAGTTGAGTTGTGTCAGTACTGCATACACAATATAAGACAACAGAATGCGTCCTGCATGCTTTGTGAGTCAGATGAAGGTTCCATGTGGGAGAGAGGGCGTCAGTATATGGAGTTATATATATATTTTTCTGACTGGGTGATAAACCATATCTGCAGGAAATACACAGTATTTATCAGATAGAGTGTACATTAGGATATATCTATAGCCATATCCAACCCTGCCTGTGATGTACTGTAAACTCTAGGCTATACTAACAGTGTACACGCAGAGCTGGGCGTCAGTCTGAAGAAAACTGAACTGTATTGATAATAGCGCAAATAAAATGGTTTATTATCTTTGTGTGTAAAAACTGGTATTCTCTATGTGCTGTATCCAAATATTCATGTAAGTACCTGCAATTCATTGGCTGTAAAGGGTTGCATATAATGATTTCAGAGGTTTTTCAGGCATTATCAAAGTACAATTGAATGGTGAGAACCACAAATGAATACCCCAATTGAAACTTTTTATCTGCATAATTGTTGAGATGGAAACAATGTTTCAGAGTGGTCTAGGGTGAAAGTGCATAGAAGGTTACCAGTGATGTGACAGTCATGACATCTACTATGCAAACATCTTTTTTTTTAATGAATGTGATAAATATGATGCTGATTTGCATCACTACACCATTACATCAAAGCACTCTTGATGGAAAGATTTGACCAGTTTAATTATGCAGACTTTTAAATAAATAGATGGAATTCCTCTTTAATAAAACTTCAGTTGATGTGTCAACACTGGAAAGACACTATGATTTAAAAATACTGTCCTGATGATATTCTTTGGTTTGGGTGCTTGAGCCTTTTGTGTTTCTTTAATTGCTTATGAGGTTTAGTTGTTCCATTCTCCTGTTAAGGCAGTGTAGCATTAGAAGTCCGGCCATTTCCCATACTAAATGACGGTTTCTCTCCGTTAGGAAATGGCTGTCATTACCCCTTGATTAGCCCAATAAATTCACTTACCATATAATGCGGTTAAATCACCTGAGACGCCATTCAAATGAGGCCTGTGTTGCCATCGATCAGGGTCCCCTCCTAGGGTTTAAATAGTCTGATTCTAAAACAGCTCTGTGTTTCAGTCTGTTTGTCTGGGGAACGTCCTCTGTTGGCCAGCAGTTTGTAGTTATGATATCTTTGTTTTTCATATCACAAATGATAGACCAGACACAGATGCTATAATTAGAGTGTTGACTCTGTGATGGTGCAGTGTTTGCCCACTTGCTCTCCTGTTAACTGCTGGCTGTGCAGACCATGCAAAAATCGTGATCCCACACTGCTGCAGTGGTCATGCCCCAAATAACCGCCTTTACATGCTCAGTTTATTTCTGAAAGCCCTTGATTTTGGTGGTCAGAAGTCTCAGTGACCTAAATGATGACTCCTAATAGTAGAGTTGTCTGAAGGTATTCCATCTTGTAACTGTGCAGGGCAGGATTTCTGCATTCACTGGAAAACCTCAGCCAAAAGTCAAGCTTGTTCAGTTGGGGCATTCCTATTAGACAAGGTTGTCCAACGTCCAAATCCTCTGTTAAAGATCTGTCACAATTCCAGATCTTTTTTAATAGTACAAATTTCATACGTACTCTCAGAGATTCACAATGATTAAAACATGTACGGTGCTGAAGGAGTGTGTGGACTGAACATGGCTGGCTGTGCACTGATGAAGAGGATGCAGATGTCAGGTTTCTTGCTCTGCTGGCATTAGCCTCAGCAGCATGTGGGCTCTGCATGGAGCTCATTTTATTTGAAGGATTCAGAAATTCCAAAAAACAGCCTTGACTCATTAATATTTACACCCCCAAGAATTTGCATACAACAATGAAGGAACAGCAAGGAAGATGGCAGATTATGTGGAGAAGTCATCCAGGCTGTGAAGGGGACGTCGGCACTTTTCCTACCCTTACCCTTTGTAAGTAGCAGTCATGCTGTGTGATTGTATCAGTGTTCAGTGCCAGTCGAAGCAGACCATCTTAAACTGAATGTTTCACGGCGAGTAACAACTTTAATTTACTGTGTGTTGATGTCGATGTTCGTATAGCTAACTAAATAGTGTGACAACCTCATTTATTTACACAGAGGTTCATTTTATTTCCCTGTCTGTTTCTATTCCGACATGGTGGCATCTCACTGGAAATCAGCAATTCACCTTAATATTACCACATCTTAAGTAATCTATCACAGAAAGTATATCACAAATGTGATCCAGCATATTTTAATATTTTGCTTTGACTATTATTATAAATATTTTACTCTGAATATTTTTGCTTTATCTTTGTTATTATTATTATTATTATTATTATTATTAGCAGTAGTAGTATTCTGGAGTCCATCGTTCTGAGAAGCTTCTTCTTTGGATTTGCACATTATATTTCCTTTTCTCAGTAATAGCTTCTTGAGAACTACATGTCCTTTCATTGTGTGTTCTGATTGGTCGGTCATGGTACAAATAAATGCCTTGATGTTCTGTAGTACAGAGATGAAAGCTGGTCTCAGTGAGGATCATTAATGGATCCCCATTCAAACTGCAGTCAGGTGACTGTTATAATCAAAATTATCTATTATCAATGGTACAGACCAAATAAACAGTTACTTATTAACAAACCCAAAACCATTTTTCACATGTTGTTGTCATGTGGTGTTTATTGAAATTAGAATTAACACTTTATTCATAATTCAACTAGAATCAAACTAAACTTTCAAGTTCATCTGTATTCCTCTTTTCTCTCTTCTTAGTTAAATCACTCCCTTTCTTCCTTCCCATCTCCTACATCCATCCATCCATCTATCCATCTATTCATCCCTCCTCTTGTCTGTTCATCCCTCCCTTTCTCCTCAGACTGAGAAAGCACCTAATCATCAGTGCAGTGACGTTGATGGTATTAGTGGAGGTTTGGTCTCAGAGCCAGACACATGGGGGAATATCTCATCCACAACAGCTGCCTCTTCCACTGAGAGGAGTGCAGATGGGGGTGCACCTGCGGCCCATAACGTACGCACACCCAACCACACACACACACACAGTGATATTCCTGATCCTAGATCACTTATACATCAGTGACAAAATATTTTTGACACTTACATTAAATTATTAGTGTGAGAATTTGACTCTGAACAAGCATGTGGTTTTTGGTACCAAAAATGCTGTTGAACCTCAGAACTCACCAGTTACTTATCTTCCTTTGTCAGCCAGCATGATTACTGGTCATTCTTATTCATCGGCGGTTCATATTAATCAGATATAACGGGTCACATTTGCCTTTTTCATGAATGTGACAGAACTGCATTTTACTGAGATCTATCATGTTTATGGCCCAATTAATAACCAATGACAAACTAATTTTAAAGCTTTCATTGAAATCTTCCTTTTAAAGTGGTGCCCGTTTCTTAAGTTTGTTTCATGATTCATTAAATGTCAAATATTTGTAGACACCCATCTAACATTTCTTCTGAAATCAAGCCTCCTAATATGAAGTCTTTTCTGGGATGACTACACTAGATGTTGGGACATTGCTGTAAAGATTTGATCGCATTTACATGTTAGTATTGGATAATTAGTTTTGGATCACAAGTTTCACTCCAGCTCATCCTAAAAGTGCTGCTCCATTGCTCTAGAGTACACAGTTGCTCTGCTCTCCAGCCCAGGGCTGGTGGGCTTTCTACCTCTCTAGGTGACATTTGGTGTTGGGCATGGTGACCTTAAACTAATGTGCAGCAGCTCCAGATCATCTTAAATGACTGCCTGTTCAGCAATGTGTGTGCCTTAAATACACTGGAAATAATGATGCAGCTGGGTTACCTGAAATGTTGACTTAATATTCAGTGAATTTAGCATTTAAAGGTAACTATTTAATTACTTTTTGAGGTTCCAAACCTTCAAATTGTTTTGTTTTACAGTGTGGCTGAATTCACTCAGTAAAAGCAGGGATGGATTTTCGGACATCCAGTGCCTGTTTTCCCAGATGGAGATTAAATCTAGTCCTGGACTACACGGGACTCTTAAATGGAGACTATCCACTAAAATTAATATACAGTCCATGAGCAGGCTTAATCCCTGCCCAGGAAACCAGCCTTTAGTGTAAGGTTTGTTTTGAAGGTGGGCCTAGTGTGTGCTTCAAAATAGGTAGGGATGGTTGTTGATGGTTGTCTAAAGATGTTTATGCCTCAGAATTAACGTTTTGTATGTACTTCTGATTTAGTTCTTCCTGTTTACACAGGAACCAGGTTTTATTCTTACCTTCTTTTGAGTGCCAAAAGGTGTGCAGATATATAGAGAGAAAGAGGCAGGGTAAAAACAACAAACTGGTACTTTCTATTGCTTCATTCCTCAGCTGTATGATGAGGATGACAAATGACATGTCGAGTGTGTGCTATGACAAGCCGGGCCATTGGAATCTCTCACCAGACAAACCAAACGCGTACACCACACAAACTCCATTTCACAATGTCATGTGATGTCATTTAAAGGGGAAAAATAGCACCTTGTTGCTCTCCTGCAGAGCATAAATCATACCTCAAAATGTGCCTAGTCTAAATGGCTGCCTTTAAAAGCATCACCTCGCTTCTGAAGAAGCGTCTGGAAGGAAGTAGATAACACAGGAAGAACGTAATCCTTCTACGGCAAACACGCAGAGAGAAAGACATAATTAGAAACAAGGTCAAAGGAAGACGCAGATATCCATGCATATACCAAAGAGAAAACCAAGAACACAAATATTCTGCCCCCCTTCTCTCTCTCACTCTTTCTATCACTTATATTTCTCTTTTCTCGGTGTTCAGTCATGCACACAAAAAACCTGGACAGTATTGAGCACCTCATATTCTACAGAACTCCTCAAACCACAAACAGAGACAGAGCTAGTTTACTACTGCACAAATGCTGCTAATCTATATTTGTGTACTTCTGTACTTCCTCTCACTCCTAGGAAGTTTATCCTTTCCCACTGTTGCTTTTGTTTTGCTCATGGGGGCGTTGACCCGGAATCCCTTCCTTTGTTAAGTTAAATCTAGTCAAATTTATTTATATGAGCTTTTACAACAGATGTTGTCACAAAGCAGCTTTACCAAGACTCAAAAGGGGAACCCATACTCTTCAGGTCGACCCTGGATAGCAACAAACACAAAAAAAGATAGGAATTTACAATTATAGGCAATACTGAACAAGGATAACTGTTAATTGCTGTTAGATAGAAGACTACGATGACAGTGTATTAAAAAGAATAAGAGAAGTGTTGAGTGTTTTTGAGACAGAGGAAGAAATGTCTGATTAGTCTGTGGTTAAATAGTAGGATCACTGGGGGAATGCATGATGCAGGTGAAGCCCCCTCACAGCTCAAGACATAAAGAAGCTCAATAGTAGGCAAACTGGCCAGCATTGCAGGCAGGCAGTTGCACCCAGCCGAGGCAGATGAAGCAGCTGCATCAGCGCGCACAGGATGGGCAGTAGCTCCGCATTAGAGCACTGAGATTTGGGCAGTAGATCAGTTCCGGCAAAGAGAACACACAGACAATTACCTCTGACAGAAGGACTGAAAACATTGTATGGTGTTAGCAGTTAGCAGGGAAACTAATTCCTTACATCTCTCCATGGACTCCCTTACTTATATTTTTATTCTTTTCATTTTTCCATAAATATCTACTTTTGTAAAGCTGCTTTGAGATGACATTAGTTGTAAAAATGCATTATATAAATACATTTTGATTGATTGATTGATTGATTGATTGATCTGTATATGCACTTCAATGTAATATTACTCCTTAAGAAGAAGAATGAGAAGTACAAAAGAAAAGAAGTACAGTATTACACTGAATACACACTAATAAGCTCCTAGGCTACAAGTGATGTGCTGATTAGTGTGTTTTTGTCTGAAATTGATTTATTACTGCTTTTATTCCACATAGGCTGCACTAATCAGTGTGTAACTGACGACGTTTGTTTGTCTCCAGCCATTGTCTGTAAATTCACGTTACGCAATATTTTCTTTATTCATTCATTATTTAACTGATATGAGCACGGAGTAATCAGATTATGTTCTCGTCTTATTCCCTCCAGCACCCGGAATGAGTTCATCATCAAGCGCAGCCTTGAGGAATATTTCTGCGTTCCAGCCCAAAAACATGACATCACATTTGCTCCCCCATCTGTTGGCTGTGTTTAGAGGACAGACAAGGAAGAGAGGAGAGAGAGAGAAGGGGATGTGAGTGGGGAAGAGAGAGAGTAGGGGGGAGTAAAACAGAGGGGGGGAGAGGAAGGGGAGAAAAAGAGAGAGGGATCGCATGAAAGAGAAGGACAGCGGGAGAGAACGATAGCTAGAGGATACTGGAGTAGAGACAAGAAGGGAGTGAGGAAGAGAGAAAGAAAGAGAAAGGGGATGAAAGGGAGAAAATGAGAGAAGAGGACATAAAAAAAGATAGACGAACAGAAAGAACGTTAAAATAACACAAATACTTCTTACTTCACCTTTTATGCGTTCACTCTTTTATTTCTCAGTGATCCCACATGGTATACCATAATCAATCACACGCGAACTGAACCATACTCATAAATGGCCATGATTGCATTGTTGCATTCCCATTGTTACTGATTTTGGTAGCATTAGGAAAAGCC
Organism: Semaprochilodus insignis; assembly: GCA_034552555.1. NCBI lineage: Eukaryota > Metazoa > Chordata > Actinopteri > Characiformes > Prochilodontidae > Semaprochilodus > Semaprochilodus insignis. The sequence continues at coordinate 21,837,295 of CM067480.1, read as the reverse complement.
AGGCCTGCACTGGATGGCGGGACTGAACAGCACAGGGGGTAATGATATAGAGTTAAACTGTGTTCCTCTTGACTTTTGTGCTGTTGTTCATTAAGGCACTTCGGCGTCTTTCAGAGTGGAAATTCGCTCTTAATGATCTGCTCTAAATACTTCATGATCAGGGCTTTTTTCCACAGTAGTTACCTAGCAACCACAAGCTGTCACTCTACTGTAAGACTGGAGATTTTTAGACCCCAGTTTGGATTTGATTAAAATACACACAGGCTCGTTTGCCTCCTCCCCCATCCACCTCCCAGTTCACTCCGAAGCAGCTTCGTTGTGATGACTGTATCCAGCACAGTACATAGCCCTGTGCAGTAGAATGGAAGCTGTTAGGTTAAAGCTGTACTATAGAAGATTTGGGGGTTTGGGGACCCCTCTGGTGGAAATGTGGAAATGCATGCAACAAGCGGAACAGGTCAGTGTTGCTTTAGATACCTTCCCTGAGCGGATGAATCGGTTTCATACCTGCCAAGATTAGGGGGTGAAATAAACAGAGATTTTCCAGGTTATTGACCGATGCTGTAACCGCAACACCACCCAACCCCATACAAACCCACACCACAGATTATTACTAGGACGTGAAAGTAAATCGACTTACATTCGTCATCTTTAATATATAGCTTATAGACAAATGCATAATCAAGTGCAAATATTATGTGTGTGAGAGAGAGATGAGTAAGTGTGTTTATGTGTGTTGAGCAGAGTACGGGGGCGGTGCTCATAGCGCAGTGACAAGTGAGACGCGCAGACGTGGATCTTTACTGCACGGAATTCAGCGGCAAGCTCAGCACAACAGACGTGTGGGGTCATATAAAGTTCAGATGTTTTCAACTTTTGCACAACGCTGAGTCTCAGCACAGCCAATAGGAGAGCAGCAGGCGTGTCTGGTCTGTTGCTGCGTAAAAGGCTAGTTGGGAGAGTGCCACCCACTTTTGTGCCCAACTAGTGAGCGCTGTTCATGCTGCCAATGGCGGAATTCAGAATGTAGCGAGGAGGATGGAGAGGAGCGGCATCAGCATCAAGTTGTGGGCTGTTCCGTTAATGCAGTGTTTATTGATACAGTAATGGAGACAGGAGAACAATGCTCTTCACAGTCAATGGCTCCTTCCATCTAAGACTCTAAGCAGTGAGTGACTCTTCATGGCAACAGAACTGAAGTTTACTGCATATAGCATCAACCTTCACCAATGTAGGTCCTAATAACATTCATGCGACTCAGCAAACACAAACATAAATCTATTTCTTTTGTTTTCCTATAGCCCACCAGACTAGTTAATTTACTGCTCTCATACGCAGTACATACTTGTGGATATATGGTCTCTCACTCTTTTCCTGAATGTTTAGAACATGATGCATCTTCTAACTACATTTATTGGTTTGTTTGTGAGAAATACAGGACTAGTCACTGTCTTTATTTCGGTGCATGTTCTTTCTCATCCCGCTCTCCAGCTCTTCGGCTGTGACCTCACTGGCACAAGTGCTCTGTTGCCTCTTGAAGCTCATGAAACACACACAATCACTCTTGCACTACTCCACACACACACACACACTCATGTAGCTGGCCGATGAATAACAGATGAAAGAGCATTTAAGCAGCATGACCCTCTCATATAATCAAGAGAGTGAAGAGTCTTCAGTTCATAAGGTGAAGCACATGTGCTACAGACTACATCTCTCTCTCTCTCTCTCTCTCTCTCTCTCTCTCTCTCTCTCTCAGCATCTCTCTCTTGCTCTCTCAGATCCTCATTCTTTTAGGGCCACATCTCTCTCACACTCTTTCCCATTCTCTCTTTTCCGGTTCACTCTCTTTCTTTCTGTCTGTCACTTGCTGTCTTCTTCTCCTCTCCTTCTGCTTCATTTTTTTTTCTCTTTATTTTTGGCTCACTTTCTTGGTCTCTATTTATCCATCTCTCTCTCTCTCTCTCTCTCTCTCTCTCTCTCTCACTTGCTCTCTCAGGTCCTCATTCTTTTAGAGCCACATCTCTCTCACACTCTCTCACATTCTCTCTTTTCCAGTTCACTGTCTCTTTCTTTCTGTCTCTCACTTGCTGTCTTCTCCTCTCCTTCTGTTTCCTTTTTTCTTTATTCTCTCCTTCTCCATCTCTCTCTCTCTCTCTCTCTCGCTCTCTCTCTCAATTGCTGATATTTACTTTCTTTTCTGATATTTACTTTTCTCTAGTTCCTGCAGGTCAGCGCAGGTTGTGTTGTTGAAGCGCTATCAACAGGGAGCTAATTAGACAGAACGGTTTTGTTCTGGATGGAGCTGCTGTGTGTTTTCTGCTACAGCACACTGTAAAAGGCTACTGAGAGGAAAGCAAGTTGCCCGTCTGTTGCCTCAGCACAGAGACTGTGAGTGAAACACACTTTGAGTGTGTGGCGGGGTGCGCAGGTACAGTGAGCCTTAGCTCAGTTTCACAATGCACATCTCCCTAAATTCACTCCACACAGAATGCTGGCAATGCACCAGCTGGTTAGTGTCACTGATTCACGTGACCATGAAAACACCACCTGAAATGCTGAAATTCAGGTTACCTCAGCATATTTCTTTTCCCTCCAGTTACCTGTAAACTAAACAAACTGTAAACAAATACAACACATTTAAAACCTACAGCCAAAACCAAAACAGCAGCCAAAACCTAACCAAAAGCAGGAAAGCATGATTAATGCTGCAATAATTACTACAGCATGCAATTGCGAATTGGAAGCCTGTACTTGTTCTATACTTCTACACTTTGGAAGCAGTCTCCAAATTGCTTTTTGGGGAAGGGAGTCTGTGCACAGCACATGAATAAACAGTCTTTTAAGCTAAAGGCTTTCAAGCTGGTCCTGGAGGACCTCTAGCTGATCAACAGTTTTGCTCTATTAAAACTCCCAACACACCTGAGGCAGGTAATCAAGGGCAGCAGCTTGATTAACCCACTCTGGTGTGTCAGGAGAGAAAACAAGAAAGTGGTCTCTAAAGCCTCTGATTTAAGCAACAAAAAGTAAAGCAGAAATAGATGCAATATAGTGCAGCTGGAGATCTGGAGATAGATATCACTAGTGTCTGAACAAAATGTTTTTTTTTTTTTGTCGTTTTTTAGCTTTTGACTGCTTAATGTCCTTTGCCTTGTGTGTGAAGGATCATGACAAATGGTACAATGATTTGGAAAAATACATTAACTTGCATTAAAAGTCCTGTAAATGTTATCATTTTGGAGATACAAGGTCTCTTTCCGACAGCAGCAATATGCATATAATCTCCACGGAAGAGCATTGCCAATAGAATGGGACATTCTGATGCAGCCATCACCAATTGTCCAATGCCAAGCATCAGTTAGAGGGGTATAAAGTAGATCCAGCACTCACTTGTGTTCTGTGGAGTGACAGAAAACCACTGAATACCTTTGGGATCCAGCATCAGTACTTCACTAAAGCTCTTGTGGCTGAATGCAGTAAAATCCTTACAGCACTAGATGTTCCCACAAAGGCTTCCTAGAAAGGAGAGGCTGTTAGTTCAGTAATGAGGGAACAAACTCTCTATTAACACTTTGTTTAAAACCTTTTCACCGAGGCTACTTCTGCACCTAACTATGCCTTACTTCCCTGCAGTCAGGCTAAGCTATATCAGTCACATGCCCACAAACCTTTTCTAGATGAGGAGCTTCTGCTTAGCCTTACAAAATAAATCTGCCATTTCTGAACTTACTCTTCGCCCCAAAATTTGAGAACCTGAGAAGTACAGCACAGTGTGTTCTGTTATATTTTTTTAGCTTAGCACTTTGTTTTCAGAGCAGCAATGCCAGTTACTTGTACATTTGCTACAAGCAAGTAATAGAGCCCACTGAACCTGAAGCATGCAGATTGCAGTCTGTAATGAGGTTAAAGGAAGGGACCTCTCATTCAGACCACCAGGAGTATGGCTGAAGGGGAACTAGAATGAGACTGCAATCCTTACAGTTAATCCTGTTCTGGTCCTCCAGTAATACACAGCTCCTTTTTCAACCGTAGCAATGTAAGTTACATGTGTGCGCAATGTGGTTGTTTGAAAGAGCGCTGTAACTGTGATGGTCACGAACCAGCCCACATTTCAATCTGTCCTGCTTCTATATTTAGAGAGATATTTCTAAAACTGTAAAAAATCAAAAGCAGGGCAGAGCCGATATTAACTGTAAGAGAAGCTGGTCAGGCACATAGTGCATAGATGTGAAGTTTAAGACTGGAGAAGTATGTTATGAATGGGGACGTGTGGACTGGCCATTGAGGTAATGGTCACGGGTATAATGATTAACTCTTAACACTACTGGTAGACAGTTTTTAAGCACCTGTCCTTTACTAAATGTTTTCCATTTCACAGTAAAATATCCTACCTTCCGATCCGTCAATACTCTATAATGAGAAAGAACTGAGGTGTCCAGAAAATTTGAAGGAACATGATGCAATTAAAACATAGCATGAAGCAAACCAAGTGCAGTGCCCTTTTAATTGGTTGCTTGTTTTACCCTTTGCAGTCCAGCTTGATAGTCTTACAGTATTGAGTCAAAAAAGAAGAAGACTAAGGTAACTCACAGTCCTTTTTACATTTGGTACTGAAGAACAGAAGCAAGTACTTTGTGCTATAGCCTCTAGGTGTTGGCCCTCTAGTCAAGTCAGATATTTTTCCCTGTAACTCTGTTATCAGATTAACTAAGGCACTGTTTTGCTCTGTATGTAAGTAAAATGTTGTGACTGTGTTGAGCTGCTGGCAAGCAATGAGAACAGTTTACAGCTCTCCACAAAGATTGGCATAATGAAACAAAACAGAAGCACAAAACATCATGTAACTGCCACATTAAAAATAGCATTTAAAAACTTTTATAAATTGACTTGTTTGCTCACCTATGAAAAATTATGAAAGTTTTTTATGGAAAGTTTTTTATGAAAGTTTTTACTGTGAACATTTAATTGTAGATATACAAAAGCTGGACTTCTACTTCCTACTCTGTTATGTTTTCCCAAGAATATCTTTGCTTTCACGTCCAGGATTTGTATAGTTCATGAGCTTGTCTTGTAAAATATCCATCCCACATCACCTGGTGCAACAGTAACATTCTGGCACCTGTACAAGCTGTAGCACTTAAGGTGGAACAGAACATTTCATTAAGAAGCTGGCAAATAGGAAACTAGCTTCAGGCTCTTTTAAAGATGAACATCAGCCAGGCCAGTTAATTGGCTCAGTTAATTGGAAAGGGCATGAAAATTGTCAACATCCCCTATACAGACTGGAAAGGCAGATTTCTGCACATACCCCATCATTTTCTTTGCTGTTGCTCTGTTGTCATATGGACATTCTGAGGTCAAAAATTAATTAAACAGTCAGGACTGTTATGTAGCAGTTTAGGATTCTGGAATCGTGGTTGGTGTGGCTCAGCGGATAACACCACTAACCTCCAGGGAGCTACCGCCCCATGTGGGAGATGGGGGTTCGATTCCCAGTCTGGGTAACTATGCTGTGCTACACCAATAAGAGTCCTTGGGCAAGACTCCTAACACTACATTGGCCTACCTGTAATATGAATGACCTTGTAAGTCGCTCTGGATAAGAGCGTCAGCTAAATGCCATAAATGGAATCTGACTGTTTTACTGCCCTCTTATGCAGGATTTGTACTTGAATGAGGAGACAACAATGTAAGAGGTTCACAGTATGTCAGTTCTTGTACTGAACTGACCTTATTCAACACAGTTTAAATTCTATAGAACCTTAGAGTCAGATTTTAGTCAGAAGTCTTTTGGCTCTTGGTTGGGAACTAAAGAGGACATCAACTAACATGCTGAATATCCTGTTTATCTCTTTAGTGCCTTCTTGTGTATTTTTTGTGATTTCCGGTTACTTAATACATACAGAATGAGACATTCAGTTTTTATTATATCTATTTCTTCTTGTTCCTGAGTGTGTGGTTCACCTTAGGTCACAGGGAAGCTTTAATGGTGAGTAGGTGCTTTAATGGTGAGTTTCATTAGAGGCATGACCCAAAACGATAATTTTACTCAGGCAGTGCTGCATGGAAACGAATTAAAGCTCCTGCAGGCTGCCTCCCACAGGTAATCACTCATATCAGCTTGAGTAAATGAGCTAATTGATCTCTGGGTTCTTGTCAATGCCCTGTCTTGCACCTGCCGCCCTCTCTGCTGGAGATAGTTAAATTAGAGTGTGCAGGTGCAATTATTGCTGTGTGTGTGAGGAAGGGAGATGTAAGAGTGCAGGTGTGTGTGTTGTAAGCATACACTGACTGTATATGTGTGTGTGTGTGTGTGTGTGTGTGTGTGTGTGTGTGTGTGTGTGTGTGTGTGGCGTGTTTATTTATGAAAAGCAATTTCAAAGTTGTTGGCCAAAGGAACTGTGAGTGTGTGTGTGTGTGTGTGTGTGTGTGTGTGTGTGTGTGTGTGTGTGTGTGTGTGTGTGTGTGTGTGAATGGAAAGGTTAGGTTTGTGCCAGAGAGCGACTCACACGAGTGACTTGATTAATAAACAAGGCAATAACTCAGTGTGTCTCATAAATCTCAATATGTGCCAAATTATATATCAGATCCCTAAAGAAAACACCCCCCACTTAAGCACTAATTAAGCTGAATATGCTACTCATTTTAAGACCTTAGATTATTCAGTAACTGTTACCTGTTTGCTAACTATTATAAACATCATCATTTATTTCTTCATGAGCATTTTTCTACTTTTCCTGTATGTTATAGCTAAGAATGAATTAACTGTCAATTTATGTTACTGTGCCTTTAAGACTGATATATGCAAATTATATCTGTTCTGAACTACAGAGTGAATGGATGAGGCAAAACTGACGAATGCTGGATTTTACACTGCTATTTATGTTTTGTTGTTTTTTTCTTAAGGCCAGTAAATTTTGGTTTTCCAAAGCATTGTTATGGATGACCAGCTGAGTGACCCACCACTGTGTGAAGTATGTGATGCTTGCCCTGGCTCTTTAATGGTAAATGGGAGCAAAGTGGTTCAGGTTGAGCCACTCAACACTCTTCCAGCCAAATAGTATTAGGGGGCAATTGCACTTGTGCACAGGATATGGGGGAAGGCGGTGGGGGGGGCTACATGCTGAACTTCGCACATTGTCTTGATGCAAAGGTGGCTATAAACAGCCAACGAGGAGAAGATCTCATGAACAAAGACTGAGAAAGAAGTTCTTATATCAGACAAGGGCAAAGAGCCATATTAACATCAGAGAGGCATTTCACCAGTTAATAGACCTTATAGAGCTGACAAGGCTGAGGTTGGCTTCCTATTTGCCAGTTTCTTGTTTGAATTTTTCTGTTACACCTTAAAAAGTGCTGCAGTTACAGTCTGGACATTTAAAGGTGGAATGGGAAAATTCAACCACAAAGCTGAGGCGACGGAATGTAACTGCTGCACCGTTTAAGGTAGAACAGGAAAACTCCAACAAGATGCTGGTGAATAAGATGGTGACTCAGTTTCATGGAGAGATGAAAGGCATGTAAAGGGATGGTCTGTGTGTCTGGTTGACAGGTCAGTAGCATGAACGTATTTTTGCTGTTTTCCAGAACCAACAGTACCAATTAGTATTGTTCTGTACCGTTTGCTGATGATTGCGATAGTAACTGGTTAGCATCACAGCAGCAATTGTAGTGACAATTGGCAAACCCACAACCAGCTACGTACTGTGTTGCTTGGTCTAATGGCCTTTTCTTTTCTATAGGTGTGAGCACTGGGCTGGGGTTGCCAGGTAGTGCTCTTTTTGCTCTATATGTGTGTATTGATCTATCTAGGTATCAGCACTGGCCCCCTGTTCGGGCAGTGTCTGAGCTCAGGGTGAGTTTTAGGCTCTGAACTTCCTGTACTAGCTGGAATATTATCCAACGGAACACTAAGCACGGTTGTAAGTCGCTCTGGATAAGAGCGTCTGCTAAATGCCGTAAATGTAAATGTAAATGTCTAACATTATATCATGGTATTTTTTTGTACAGTGTTTGGCCAGGAAGATCTAAAACAGGTTTGCTAGACTAGTGTCATTCACCTTTGCCCAACCAGGAATCTGGAGGATGGAGCTTCTGAATGAGCACAGAAAAAAAGGGGTGGATTTGTTTTGTCATTTCCCAGAATCACATACTGCCTTTAAAACTGACATTCATACTCTAGATACTTGATCAAGTTTTAGTGTTACAGTATTGATGTTGTTCAAGACAAAAGACTATGTTTTATGCCTGAATTGCATATAGTTCAATGACCCAGTTACCTCACTCCAATTATTTCTCTTGAAATATGGTAAAGGTTTATGTCTAAATCTGTGCTAATTCTTTAGTGAATACTTACTCAAACTGTGCACTGAGAGCTAAATGATGGTGTACGTGTTCAGGCATTTGGATGAGCTGGGTGGAAATATTGGTTGTATCATTTTCAGCCATAAACTCCTTCTAACTCTGCTCAGCAATTTTGCCCATCTGTTCCATATAACACTCTGATCCAAACCCACACTCATTTTTCATCTAACTGTGATTATCGCCCATCGCATAACAATGGCAAGTGGCTAAAACTGTATTGAGTAATGTCTGGAGATGCTAATATGCATCGGGTGCTGCCAGGTATAGAAGATATTAGATAACCACATTCACTAAGCACAATCTTTTGTGAGAAAAGTAGCAGATGAAAATCGTAGGCACTGAAACTGAGTCACTGTCATCAGAATCAGAAATCCTGAATACATTCCAATCACATTCACTTGCGAGTAACTGACGGAAATAGAATCCCTTGATTACATTTGATGTCTCTATTCAGATTTAGTTCTGGTGTTATTTAAAGACCCGTCTGGGCTCTGTGCTCTGACTGAAAGCTGGTGGTGTGTGAAGTGCATCTTCCTCGTGCTGGGTGGAGTGAGGACTGCCATATTAAGACAGACCAGAGAGCTGCTCTCATTCATCTTCTTACTGGTTATAATGACCACAGTGCGGCTGGGCAGCTCCAGCTCCGGCCTCACTGACAGATGGAGGAGGCCCTGAGATGACTGCATTATAACTAACCTCTCTCTCTCCTAACTCTCTCTCTTCTTTCACTAAATCCTCTCATGTTTTCCTTCAGTTCTTATACATAATACCTCTTACTGGTAATAATAATAATTTTAGCAGCATGTTCTAGAAATTCTCTTGTTTTGTATGTAGTCTGTATGAAATGTAATGTCTGTAATTGTGTTTTGGGGTGGGGTGTTAGCAAGTAGTGGGCAGTGTATGAGTTTATCTTGTATACCAGTTTAATGTAATCAAGGGATTCTACTTTCGTCAGTTACTAGCAAGTGATTGTAGTGACTCGTTTTCAGTGCTTACAAGAGACACGATATGAACATAAGTTTATGAGATGTACATGTCTTGGTCCAGAGAACTCGGTGTGTGCTTACAAGGGTGGTTAGAGTTAGAAAGCAGTATTGACATTTTAATGTTTATCTACATATTCATTTAGTTCTGTATTTGAAATTTTGCACACACAATAAAATATGTCAAATATATATATATATATATATATATATATATATATATATATATATATATATA
>CM067480.1:21768833-21827367 GCA_034552555.1 Semaprochilodus insignis | reverse complement strand
TATAAAGAGAGAGAGAAAGAGAGAGAGAGAGAGGGGGGGGGGGAGAGAGAGAGACTATATAATTCCTTGGAGTAACTGGGCACTGAGCATCATCTTGTCTAAGAACACAGAGATGCTACTCTACCAGGCCTGGATGCAATAGTAGTAAACTAAACATGGGTATACGACACAAAAGAGAAGATTTAAAAATCAAAAAAGACATGCACGAACAGTGTATTCCCCAAACCTTACAAAGGGGCAGTCCCTCCCCAATCATATAGAGTACTGGGCAGTACAGTAGACATACCACTATTGGTGAATTTATGTCTTTAATTGTGTTGAAATCGACCGTTTTAGTTACACATCTGTGATATTAATTACAAAATAGAGACCTCCCAAGCAAACCAGGAATTGTTTGGCAGAAATAGTGGATCTTAAAACATTTATACATATAAACCTCTCTCTGGGGAATTCAGCTTATATTATAATGTCCAGAAAGTAACACAATAGAATTAATTAGACTTCTACACACATTTGATTTGAAGCATCTCATGGACAGCTCAGCCTAAAAGCTTGGTCACAGCCTGGATCTGGTAATCACTAAAGATTTGAACACAAATGTCTCCCTATTCATGTCAGATCATTTCTCTGTATTCCGTAAAGTCATTATAGAAGTTATTTTACTGACTCAGAAACAGTTGAAATATATTTAGAATAGTGCATCAGTTATATCTGTGATGTAATGATTTGGTCTCTGATGTAAATACAAAATTAAGGAAACTCTTGACATTCTTGTGCCAGTCAAACATGCATACTCATAGAATCTGTGAATGAATAAAGAAATACTCCAGCTTATAAGAAGCTGCTGTAAATGAGAGTGCCTACAGAGGAAAACTACACTGCAGGTATAGCATAATATTCTCAAAGAGCAGATCTCCACCCACAACAATGCTATTGCTAAGATGCTAAGATAATACCAGAGTCCTCCTTTTCACCAACTAATTAACTAATTAATGTTTCTGCTAGTGTGTTTCATAGTGTTTCATAGCTTCTAAAATTTACAATTCATTTTCAAACTAAACGGGCATAAGACAGAGCATAGCCTAGCCAGCTGAAACAAGTTCCAAAAAGTCACCTACATTAGTTATCAAACAATTATATCCAGATCTAATGTCAAACTAGTTCATTTAGAAGTTTCAATCAGGTTTTTCTTCTATTATACTAACTATAGCACTGCGACAGCTATAAAAACTAGGTTCTTTACCTTCATAAACCAAACATGAAGTACAAAACCAGTGTGCAATCTTAGATTTGGAGTCCCTACAGGCAAGTTTTACCCTGCGTGTAAACACAGTCACAAAAGCAGCTTTTTATCGTTTGATAAACATTCCACCAAGTTCAGCCTTTTCCATATCAAAATGACACAGAAAAACTTGTTTATGACTTCGCTATGAGTGATTAGACTTGATTACTGCAGTGTTATTAATCCATAATCCATCCAATACAACTCATACCAAACACAGCAGCACGAATCCTGACAAAAACAAAACAGAGCTCATATCACTCCTGTTCTGAAAGTGCTGCTGTGGCTACCTGCATCTTTTAGGATAGATTTTAAAGTTCTACTACAAATTTTCAAGGCTCTACATGATTTAGCATCTGCTTACCTCACAGAATGTGTCTGTTTCTGTTTCTGTTCCAGTTCGTGACCTCAGATCTGCAGATACTGACCTTCTGCAAACACCTTTTTTAAAATTCAGGAAATGTGGAGAGACTCTTTCAGTTATTATGCTTCCAAACTGTGGAACTGTGTAAGTCCAGCTCTCATTAGGCAGTCAAGCTCAGTGCACACGTTTCAGAAGCATTTGAAAACTTAGAGTTTAATTCAATTCTGTGTCTCCTTGGCGTTTATCTTTTCACTTTGATCTGTGTCATTGTCTTATACGGTTTTAAATTAGCAGTCATGTTTTCTTATATTACTGTTAAGCTTTATCACCTGCCTGTAAAGCACTTTGAGCTGTCAGAAACATCCTCTACACATACATAGACATATATATGCTACTACTTTTCTGACAGGAAAAATGTATTGCCAAAATAAATGGTTTTAAATAATGTGCCTAGGTTGCTCAGACTTTCACACTACTGTAAAGGTATAGTGAAGTTTTGGTCATACCATTCACTACTAGTGTTAGTACGCACCTTTACAGGTAAAACACTTGTAATGTATGTTAATGCAACACAATGTTCTTCTTATTCCAAGTATTTGTGGACCATTTCAAGTGTTATGTTTGTCTTGACATGTTCTCATAATGTAAAGATCAGATGGCATTTTCAAAAGGTGTGGAAATATGTCATGCATAATTAAGTTCCCCTTATTCTCAATACTCAGTTCTAACTTATTATATGAACTTCATATTAATATCTAAAGCACTTGGTTTTTGTCAGTGTCACAGATAATGAGAAGAGTTCGGTATGAGAGCAGGAAATTAAATCACCGTCTCTAATCTGTCTATCAAATCTATGAAATCACTATGAATCTGTGCTGTTCTATGAGCTGTAAATAGATTCAACCTTTAAGCCCGAGCCTACACTGTGTTTGTGGGCCATCAGTGACTACACAGTCTACAAATGGAAATTCTGCTTAGTCAGTGATGATTACTGCTCAGTACAAGTGCCCAATCAGAGTTTACCTTAACTACTAGTTTACTGTATACATGCTGTAACTCTTGTCCCATTATGTCTGTATTTTTTGTTTAAGTACAATTTGATCCCAATTTTTTGCAAAGTACAAAATGAAAATAGGCTCTGTTCAATGGCTCTGTTCGAGCCATGCTTCATTTGTTTACACACCAATCAGTCAATCTGCAGTCTGCATTCTGCACAATGCATGGCACTGTGTTTGCATAGCATTGTTAGTAAAACAGCAGGTGTAAACTGGAAAGAGGAGTAAAATAGGGGGGAACGTTTAATAAATAGGAATATAATTGGCCATCCACTGAGGATTTGCTTAGAGCAGTGAAAAGACCCAGGTGTTCTAAACTGTCCATTGTTCGAGTGAAGAAGAACTTGAAGAACTTGTCTTTTGATGTTGCTGTACATCCAGAATTCTCCTTCCAGTATGCCAGGGCTCTCTATAATATATTCACTCTGAACAGTAAGTAGAATACAGTAGATGTCATATGAATCATAGGAGGTGTAAACAGCCTCATTGTTCTCTCCAGACCCCTGTTTAATTGCTAGTTTTGATTGATCTTTCTGCAAACAAGAGCCTGAATAGACTCTACTTCTTAACTTTTAAAAATATGCTCATTGTTTTTAAACAATGGATTTTCTTTCCACTTCATGTAGGTATTTGACCTTTTTGGAATTCATATCAGTATGTATATGAATAAGCCAGTGATGGATGGCCAGGTGGCTGGGCTGAGAGGCTGTGATATTAGACTGAAATAGATCAACATTTGTAATACTGTATTGAGGTATTGAGATATTGGTCTTCATTTCATTCACTTCATTTCTTCTACATTCAGCCTTTTATGTAGACTCTTGTGTTTTCACATGCTCAGTTTTCATTTGGGATTTCAGGAGGACCTGACAATTTCATATGATATCTTCATCTACAATACAGTGGGTTCACCTGCAAAGCCTTTGTGTGAGTCTGTTGGCACAGCTCCTTTCTCCTTCTCTTATGAAGCAGATCTTTGAAGCTTTTCAGCATTCTCAAACAAGCACCTTCTTCCACTGATAATCCTCTAAAACCACTGGCTTATTATTTACATCATCGCTGTCAAAGAGAATATTATTATATTGGAAATATTTCCAAAATCAGCGGAAAGAGCAAAAACTTTGTTTCTTTTAGTTTTGTAAAATTATCTTATCTCAAGCAACCTTGAAGCATTTCTGTCATCCTCATCATGAAATTAAATGTTCACACAATGTAAAGGTGCAACTACTGTGCTCAAATGATGTGAAATGATTCAGAACTAGATATCATTTATTTATACAGGGGGTAGCAGAATACGTTAATAAAGCTAAACTAAAACAAAGACATATCAATATACATTTATCTAATTTCATGAATTAGTTCAAATGAATTGTAAATCTATAAACTATAAATTATTCATGAAACTTTATAAAGCTAATGTGCGCTGTAGTTCTGAGAACTGTGGGACCGACATGCATCTGCAGTTTAGAGGACTAACCTTAGAAGCACTGGACAGCAAAATCAACAGGCTGGAACTGCTATCTAAACCACTGAGGTCTCAACACTGACCTTTGTTCGGCCTTCTTACTATCTTCTCAGTACTTCTGGTTTATTTCTTTGGGCCATATTCATCAGGCAGCCATTACCACCTGCATGCTGAGACTACATACCACTGAGCTAGTCATTCAGCTCCAATCATCCTGAAGCTCTCCACAGTGATTGCTCCAGAAAGCTTCAGCAGCTGACCTCAACTAGCAGATTAGAGCCTCGCCTTCCTTCTGCTGCCACTCGAGGATGAGGAGCTTCCGCCCATGGTCCTCTTCCATCCTTTCCTCCCCTGGCACCATCAGTTCAATGAGGACCACCTGCTCTGTACTACGGGAACAGAGGATGGACATCTGTGGTGGCAATTTCCTCTGGAAGCCCTGAGGTGCCTCTTGAGGTCTGCCTTCATCTCCCTTTCCTCCGCTGAGGCCAGAACCCTTTTAGCTCCCAGCTTAGCGATAAGAAAAGATGACTTTTAATTAGTCTCTTGGAATCAGATGGGGATCAGGTTAATTATCATACCTGTGAATTCCCACCCACAGGTCTGACATTATTTGTACTGGTTCATATTCTCCCTCTCTTTCTCTTTCACACAGACACTTTTTATACAATGTCACCTAGGTGCAAAATACAGGGGTTCCTGGGGGGTGCCTGTGACTCATTAAATAACCTCTTGGGCCCTCTAAATGTCTAAAAATTCTTGGGGGGTCTCTTAAAACAAACATACAGTATTATTATGTTATACTGTCTATTAGCGAACAACAGACACTCAAATACAAATTGAGGGAAAGTTCTTTGTTTAGCTGCTTCACCCACCAATCATCGGGTTGCTCCTTCATAGCCTAGCATTTGTAACTATGCCCAGGACACATTACAATATGTTGAAGCATATTTGTAAATCTGAAAACTTGCCCAATTTTTTAAAGAGTTTGATGGAAAGTGTGAATTGTTACTCATTTCTCAAACCGAAGACAAAAGAGGAGATGTGTAAGATGTCAATTAACATATTGAAGATATTACCAAACTGGAGAAGGGCAGTTCCAGAAAAAGAACTGTTAAACCAAACATTTTGTTGCCTTTAAAGCATCAGCACCGCAATAGTGAGTGCCAAGCAGCCAGCCAACAAGTATCTTATACGTAATGACAGTAAGTCCGATATGTCTTATATTTTCATAATTACTTGTAATGTAATATGTGTATGTCACATATGTATCATGTACATGTCCAGATCTCTCCTTGAGAAAGCTCAGTTTTAAAAATTGTTTGGATAGGACCTCTAACTGGAAGCATATGTAGTTTGTTTGAGGTGATCTTTGGATGGGATTTGTATAAAGAAAACATATATAAACAAAAAAAACAGGGAATAAAAAAAAGGGAAATTTCAAGTTACTCTACTTTTAAGACAATTAAATAAAAAGCCTTTATTTTTATGATATGGTCATTGTTAACCTATAAAATGTTTCAGCAAGTATCTTACATCAAGGAGTCAAAAAGTTCATGAACAAAATGACCCTTTTGTAGTAGTATTCCACCAATAGCAATTGTTTTTGGTCCATGCTATAAATCAAAGCTAAATTAGAACGAAATATAGAATAAACAAAGAATAGCAATGACTGCAAAAACACTCAGTAGGTATTTACATTAAACAACAAGAAATGTACAAAACAGCAGTAAAATCTTAATTTAAGCCTGAGTGGTTAGTGGGTGGCTTCCCATTGGTTACATTGTCTTTGTTGCCTTTTCATATGGAAAGTTTCCAATGCCAAAGAATTATCATGTGGAACACAAATAATGTGATATTTGTCTGCTAGCCTGTCTTGCAAACATTAAATGTAATGAGCATCCAGTACCTGGTTTGGCTAATCAGTATTTCATTCAGTTAAATCAGTTGTGCTGCTGATAGACTTTAACATGCATCAAGGAGAAATCTAGAAACCTAAAAACAATATAATCTTGTTATTTGCCTGTATTTATGTTTATTTGATTTTATTCTAACATTATTGAGAGCTGTACTGAAAAAACACACTTACTGCCCAGACATATGGTTTTAAACACTGACAGGATGATGCTGATCCCACCCCGAAGTTCAGTTAACTTAAAGAACAAACCAGAACAAAATGGACCTGACGCAACTTTTGTTTTAGTTACACTGATGTTGTGATCATGATCCAGTAAGTCAGCGAAGATAACACACAACTGAAATATAGCCTCTGTGAAGGTAACTTTTCCACTGCAGCTAAAGAGTGAAAAAGACATATCTGATCTGCTCAAATGGATCCTTGAGGGGATTTCACCAATGCTTTGTGAAACCTGGGAAATCCAAATGGGTTAAGAAAGAAGGTCACGAATTTTAAATATAGACAGATACATAAAAAAATCTCCTCTCAATGGACTCTTATCTGTCAGATTCACCCCTGTGGCGGCTGGAGGGCAAAGCCTGATTATCGAAGGCAGGGCTTATAAGTCTGATAAGTCGATGACTGATTGCATTTCTGAAGTATTTTATTTCTGCCATGGGAAACAAAATCAGCTCGTTTGACATTCTCACTGCAAATGTCTACAGCAGAGTATTAATAACAGAGCAACTTTTGCTGTGTTGTTATTCTCTCAACACCATCATTATGCAAACTTGTGAAGCTTCTGAGAAAGTAATTGGAGACTGTCCTTGTAAAGCCTCGAATGCAGCAATGAACAACCACATTGTATATGGGTCCTGCTGAGCTAACCTTGTATGGCATGCTCTTTTCCTAATCTTTAGGGCTGTATTGCAGAATGCTCATGCATTAATTCAATGCTTCTGGCAGTCTGAGGTGTATAACACACACACACAAAACACACAGTTACACACACACAGACTAGGTGGAAAGTTACGAGAGGTCAGCCTGCCATATCAGATGGGAGACAACATCTCTCCTACCTCAGGGAGAAAAAAGATCATATCCAGGAGATAAAAATATAGAACTGTTGAGACATACAGAGCACCATCCGTTAGCAAGAGGGGCCCAAAGCTCCAGTCAAACAGCCATGAGCTAGAAGAGAAAGAATACTGTGCACATAAGGGAAAGGGAATGTGTGAGAGAGAGAGAAAGAGATAGATGAGTGCTTTGACAAACATCCTCTACGGTATGCCTGCCTTTCTTTGCCTTTATTGGCTCACTTGAGTTTGGATATCTGCTCAGCTCCAGCAACACAGTAGACCACTGTCAGCTCTCTACAGATAAATCATCACATATGTTACAAAAGTTTAGCATCTGATTTTATTATTGTCAATATAATTTAATATACAATTACAATGTATACATTTGAATATTATGAACTACACACAAAAAAGTATTTTTGGAGCTTTTATTCAATATTTCAAACATTTTGGGAGCAACACGAAGTTGTAGGCTACTGAAATGATCTAATTTACAATCATTTTTGTCAACTTACTGCCTCGAAAATGAATCCCCTTTTTGAATGCTGAATATTACTCTGATTCTAATCTGGTTATTAATTAATAATCTGGTTATTGATTATTATCTGATTCTCCCCTCTTGTTCACCTTTTCTGGTGTATCTTGCCATGTGCTTCAGTTTTGGTTTCCTTTCTTCTCTGTAGCTCCACCCCTTTACCTTGACCCTCACCTGTCTTTAGCCTGTAGCCCCACCTTTTTTCTCTGCATATTAGCATATTTATACAACTGCTTGTGTCCTGTGTCTGCTTGGCGTTTTGGTTGGTCAGGCTCTGTTGTTGTGTTATCTCCTGTTAATTCTGTTTTAATGAAGTCGTTTCTTCATTAGAGATGTTTCTAGGTTTCTTTACATTTGTGGATCTTACTTTTGGAATGGATTTCAATAAAAAGACTTGCCTGGCATCCTCCTTCTTTGCCTGCCTCTACATTATGATCATTCTGCACTGTAATTAACAATGAGTCAACAATCAAGCTATGGGTGTCCTTTGATATTATTGGGTTAATAAAATTTTTCATAAGAGTTTGTAAGAGTTTATAAAAACATTTACAGGGTACAGGTTAGTTATACATATACTGATGGAACATAGTGTAATTAAACCCTTTAACCCTTATTCTACTTTAAAATTATATGAGTCAACATTTAAAGGAGCAATATGCAAGATTATGCAATCTGTTGAAATCATACTATACACAGTCCCTCCTCCCCCTCCTCATTGCTCTCTGTTTACATACCAGTCTAGAAGAAGTGTTGCATCAAACTTCATCCCTTTATTCCCCAGGACTGTCTCCAGTAGTGGAAGGAAACACCAATGTTAACTTTCATTTTGCTGCAATTTTTGTCACTTATTTTGTTTGCTTCTTGGCTATTACAAAAAGTTTAGCATCTGATTTTAATATTGTCAATATAATTTAGTTGTTTAATATACAATTACAACATATACATTTGAATATTATAAACTACTCACAAAAAAAATATTTTTGGAGCTTTTATTCAATATTTCAAACATTTTGGGAGCAACACGAATTTGTAGGCTACTGAAATGATCTAATTTAGAGTCATTTTTGATCATTGTTAATGGACTGAGGGCAGACTAGACCCTACAGTGACTCACTATTGCCTCTTCAGTTACAAAATGACATTATGAGATGTTTCGGGACTAGTTTGGTTAGTTTCCAAACTTCAGTAGATATCTCTGCACAATACATGGACATCTCTGTAGTATCATCAAAACTGTTATTGCTTCACATTCTGTTGGTAATTTTATTTAATTTTGGACTGTTTTAAACTAAAAATCTTACATATCACTTCTTTAAATATTTTGTGGTAATTGATTTCCTTTGAAAATACTACATAAAAGGACATACAGCTGCTTCCTGGAAACATCTGGGCTAAATAAACTTCTTTGTCTTTATACAAACACTTGGCTGATGATAAAACTACACCACTGGCACCAAAGAACACAACTTGCTGGACTACATCAAACAGTAAAATGACCAGCATCACCTAATTCAGGGTGTTACAGGCTGTTGTGAACTTATGCAAGTCTAATCAGATGCTTGCCTTTATATTAGCAGTTGGCTGAGCTAGTAAACTTGAAAGCATGTTAAATTCCAATATTAACTTTATTTGAAAACTGATAAACAACCGTAATTAAAAAACATAAACAGGGATTATTAAACACACTTAATGCTTAACTATACAAATTCCTATTTATTATGGAAAGCCTGTGAAGCTGCACAGGAATAACATATAAGACACATATTTTACATTCTTCTGCAAAACTAATTTACTTTATACAACTGACGACAATAGATCTTATTCAGAATTAAATTTGTTCTTAAGAAGGTCCATTATAAAAGGTCTTAACCTCCAGATTTGTTCACATCTTTGCACTTTGGCATAAAGATTTTGTTCTTTCATAAGGAAATATAAATGTGGACATGGCTGTGTCAATGCATAGAGTACAAATATCATAATGCATGTAGTTTAGTTTCCTTAAAGGAAGAAAATATTACGTTAAAACTATGTTACTCTAATGTCTTCAATAAGGTCTGCAGAACATTCAAGTGGGCAGAAAGTCGTTCATACCCCCGTGCACGAAGCCCACAAATTTTCTGACTATCTATCATGGCTCGAAGGTGAAAGACATCCTCTCTGCAGCACCTTTGAGATAAAAGGCATCAGGTGATTTGGTATGTAGGTGGATAGGAAGGCAGAAGAGTGGTGCTGGCGGGGACTGTAGCAGACAGAGAGAGAACAAGAGGAGAAAAGAACAAAGAAGCGCTGACACACAGAGCAGGAGTGGACGGAGGTGAAAGGCAGAGCGAGCTCAGAGGACTCTGTGGTGTTGCTTGCGCCTGAATAAATGTTGGGCAATACATAAACTGCAGGTACAGAGTGTTCTCATCCACTGACAAACACAGAAGGAGAAATACATACCAACATACAGAGTACACTATATGTCCAAAAGTGTCCAGATGCTCCTTCTAATTAGTGAGCTATCTGTAGCGCTTGTATAATCTCCTTAGAAAAGCACTGACAACAGAATGGAACGTTCTGGAGCCGCCATACATGAGCCTAGGGTCACTATGATCAGTGCCAAGAGTATAAAGTCCCCCCCAGCACTGGACTGTGGGCAGTTTAACTGTGTTTTATGGAGTGATGGAGCAGTGTCCAGTAGTCATCCAGAGCTAAGTCACCCAACATCAGTACTTGACCTCACTAATGCCATCAAATCCTCACTATGATGTTCTAGTGCAAAGCTTTACCAGAAGAGTAGAAGCTGTTACTGCAGCACAGGGGACAAGGGGAAAGGCTGAGTAAGCAGGGGTCTACAAACTTTTGGACATGTGCTGTATTTCTACTGCAGCACACAAACTAGTAAATCTGCTCACTGTTTATTTGCAGTGAAGGAGAGACAGTTCCCTGTGGTAATGTGCCTGGACACAGGAAGAAGCTGTCAAAGCAACAACACTTCCTGTCAAGCTGATGATTAGGCTCATCTTTATCTGCCCTAAATTTCCTTCTGCAACAATATATGTCACTCATCCCCCCAGCTCTCACTTTCTCTCTCTCTCTTTCTCTCTGTCCCACTGTGTGTCTCTCTCTCTCTTCTGCTGTCCTCTTTCCGATAACCTTTCAGCAGGCCCATCTAATCCTCCACGCTGTCTTCTTCACTTTGTGTCAAAGCCAAATTCAGCGCTCACGTTTACACTGAGAAGACACCTTCATTGAGAAGGAAGAAAAGCGCATCGTCTTTGCAGCCTTGCTTATTTTTTTCGTCCGCTTTAGTGTTGGACACATAGAAACTGTCATTTTGACAACAGGGCGTCAAAAGGCAGTTTTTCTTCTCGTGCTCGTCCTCTCTGGAGTAGTTTTCACTACTAATAGAGTCAGCAAGGTCAATGTCATTCATCAGAGTCTCATTAACATTAAGATGGAGACAGTAGATTTTCACCTGAATCACGTCGGCCTGACCCGGACTGCCATGTCCAGCTTCTGCTGCATGAGGTTGCTCGGTGTGTTTTACAGGGGAAAGAACATGAAAAGGAAAACAGCGTCATACACTAAATGTGGTCATGTTAAGAGAAAGGGGCATTTAAAATGCATATTTATGCCTCATAAATCTTTCACCAGAGGCCACATGGAGCACACAGGAGCTGATTATCAGCGGAGCCCATGAGAGGCAGCGCTACTGTACTTTCTGGAAGTGTTGCTAGGATACGCTGCTGCCAGCCGAGGTCCACTGGCTCTCAGCACTTACAATAGAAACTACAGAGGAACATAAAGACGTTCACCAGTCTCGGATACTGAACTGGGCAAAAGTCTAAGTTCAGTCTACAGACAAAATGACCATTAACACCTCTGACACACCCTTCAAACCAGAGACAGCATATCTCAAAACCTGCTGCACCGTACATTATTGCACCTGGTCAATGAAACAAAGCAAAAAACATAGATGGTGTACAACATTATGAGACTGAATGTGTCTCAGGTCTCCCAAAAAGAAGAGAAGCAAGGCAAAGGATGGATACACTGGGGGAAAATATCTTATATTCATTTGTTGAGGCTTCTGTGTAATTATCTGTTGGATATATGGTTTCCGTTTTTCCCTGAAGCCAGAAAATCAGTCATTTGTAGATAATGGCCATTTTCACTGAATACTTAAAACAATGCAGTGTAGTCTCTTACTTTTGCACAGTGCTGTACATAAACATGTAAACTCACAGCATAGCAATAGATACAGCATTATAGTAATTAACATCAACCTAACCGACTCTCATGTGGAACCACGCCTTGTCCAGCTAAATAAAGGAGAATGGAAACATGGGTCTTCTTTAAAGAAGCACAGATATCAGCCTCTGTTGTAGCCTGCTCCAGATGGGACTCCACAGTGACAGCTGTGAGAAAAGCTTGCTTTTAAGTTCCTGCTCTGACATGCATCCTAAACAGTTAAAGGGACACTCTGGCTAAAAAGGAAGTTTTAAACCTTGTTACATCTGTTGTAAACACTCTTACTGGCATCATGCAGTGGTGTCGCAGTAGTCTAGAGCAAGACTGCAAAGATAGTATAGAGTAGGAAACCATTCCTTCTGATGATGTAGCTTAAAGGTGGGTTCTGAAAACTTTTTTTCTTTCCTTTGTTAGCTGGCAAATACAGACGGAGGGCAGCAGCTAACTGCTAGGAAGCTAAAAATCACACTGCAGTCGCACAACTCAGGGACTCGTCACTGAAGAAGACACGCTGCCACGACATGACAGTCTGGCACAACACCTTTGCAGTTGTTGGCAACATTGACGTGGTCTTCAGGGCAGTCGTCATATTGGTCCACACTCATGGAGGGCATCACTGCTCTCTGAATGTCCGCAATCGTGGCTGTTTGGTCAGTCAGGTTCAGTGATAAGGCCAATCCTTGCTTATGCCAAATTCGCCACTGAGCCTGAAACTTAAATCATTCACATGTCTCATAATGTCAAACCTACCCACCCAAGTTTCATTCCAGATGGTTGATTCCTTCTGGGTGTGACTATTTTTTTGATGATGAGTATATATTCAGCCATTGGACTGGTTAGACTTGTTCACTCCAACGTTAACATGTAGTGCACTGCTATCATTAGCGTTAGCAAATCTATGCATGTGGTAGCATGCTTTTTATACTATGATAGTGTTATACTATGATAGTATCGCAATACATTGAACCATAATCTTTGTATCATGATACATATACAGATACTTTGTATCATGATACCAATACAGAGACCTAGTGTTTGTTAGCCTGTAGCTCAATGACTAGGCAAACACTCAGGGTTGGTAGATATTACAGGGATTCCCACTGGCTGTATGATGTACTTACATAATGCATGTTAGGTTTAGTACTGAGAAAACGTTGAATAATAACAAACATGAAAAAAATCTGTTAAAATTCTGTTAAACTGATATACTGCTGACAATAAAAGATTTTACTCTAATTTTAGGCTAAAAATTAGACTCCCTTTAAAGTGTCAGATTTCCCCATTCTCGCTCTCATAATGTCATACATTACAGTCTCCTAGTGGTTACTGAATCATTAATAGCAGTTACTGGATAATAAGTCTTAAGATTAATAACTAGATAATAGGCGGCAGATTTCACTAACCTTTTTCAGTAAAAGTTCTGTCACATCAATAATGTGCTGTAACTTAAACCCAGACGTACAGTACCCCCCAGTAACATTTCCAGATCTACACATCCCAGAGACTGATATATATGTGTTTGTGAAGGTGTTGTAAACAAGGATACATCATCTATAAATACCTATAAATATACATGGAAATGTTTAACCTGACAAAAGCTAACAAAAAAATGGTTCTTGTCTTTCTAAATCATGTGCTTGGTAAGGAAGCTTCATTTCAGTACATAATCTCCAATTTGAAGCTTCAGCAGTGAGAGACTTCTCGTTTGCAGAATGGATTTATTGCTTCTTTCCCCTGCTGGACATTAGGCCTATTTATGGGCCTCAAGGTGGTGCCGCAAAAACAACAGATCGGAATCTCAAATCAACATTAGAGAACAATGTCCTGAATTGTGAAGCTTAATCTCAGCATATTCGTTCACAATATTAAGAACGATCATACCTCTGTCTGTCAGAAAAGGGGGGTGTAACAGAAGGCACTATATGTAAGATAGCTATACAGTACTGTCCAAAAGCCAGAAACCACCCTTTCACTTATTTCATTTCTATTCACGACAGCAATTAAGTATAAGCTACTCATTTTTCAGGGTCAGAAAAAAAGCTCAAGACACGTATATTATAAAGTTTCTTTACAGTATTCATTTGCATTTATTATAGCCTGACTTACCTTCTCCGACTTACCTTCTCTGACTTAACGTCCCTGATAAAAGATTGTTAGGAATGTCAGTTTGTCCAAATGGTCCTACCTGATAGTTAATGATATTTAGTAAGGATAATCAGTGTGGTATAATGGTCAATGATGCAATGATGTTATGACTAAAACAGGCAATTAATACAACTTTTAGGAGCCTGTAAGGATCACTGGTGAAAATGCAGAACACACCTTAGGAATGGATATAGCACCATCTGCAGTTCAGAGATGAAAATAGCATACTTAGGCAGGGATGTAAAAAGCTATTTATGTCATAGCACACATAATTCAGCTTAGTGATTGCCATTACGATTATGTATTTTGGAAGACAGACAAAGCTCTGGATACCTCAGGAACTCCAAAAATATTTCCATAGTTATCCAAACACCACTGACCAACCGAGACAAAAAGATCAGTTATAGAAGAATTCTGTTCACAGACACCTCCTCTATAAGTTAGCTTATATGAAATAAAGTTTATTTCATGAACGTTATTGTTTTTAGGAATTACAAGATGTATTGTAAACAGTGAGTACATGTCAGCACAAAAAACATTATATACAACCCTCAACCGAAACAAAACAAGTCCATCTTCAAAAAGAAAACAAAAAAGAAAAAAAGGAGAGACCGAGAAAAAAAAATCCATTCTTCATAATTTACTAAGAACTGGACAGAACCCATCCAGCCCATGGCACTTTACATCCATACATGCTATGTACCATTTGATCTTAGAGGGGATTTCCATTCTAAGTAGTACTGATCTTTCAAGATATCTATCAGTTAAGGAGGCAGATGTTCTATAAATGGTCTCCGAATTCTCCAAAAAATAGCAAGTCATTGCCCCTGAGTTCTGGGTGCAGCTATTCTTTTCATGATGATTGTATATACAGACATAAACATTCTCCACTGTTCAGTGAGCTATTAAAAAAACTGGGGATTCCATAGTAATGAAGGATTTAGTCACCACTATCTACTGGTGGGATGTCTGTAGGGTGGACAAACAGTTACACTAATGGGTGAGTCATCAGATAAAGTCTTCATACCTAGGCAGCATTCATAATCACTATCTAGAAGATTTATGGATGACAAGAAGAGATCAACGCATAAGGATGTTTTTATGATACTGTGAAAAAAAAGGCTTAATCCCTTCCCTATATTCATTAATATCCTCCAAACATCAAATAATTCCAACTCTGTGCAAAATTCTTAAGAATTTTCTGTGATGTACCACATTTAGGAGGAAACTGGTCAATGCTGGAATTTAATACACAGTTTTCTAGTAATGCAAGATGACGTGGGACTGTAGAAAAGTCCACCAACAATTTTGTAAAAAATGAAGGTACAAATTTTGTAGGGACAAAGACACATCCAATCACTATATGTTCCCCATACAGCAACCAGAAATCACTGCATATAGTATCCTTTATCATCTTTAATCACTTTATGTTAAGTAAAAGAATGGTTTCTATGTAAAAGAATGGCTACTTCTCTGCTATTGGTGTTACTGGCATAAAAAAAGACCTGACCAACCCAACCTTTTTGTAACTTGGCATGTTCCGTATCATTTAAGTGGGTTTCTTGAAGGAAAGCAATATGACATTGCTCCTTTTTTAAAAATGCCATTAAATAGGACCTTAACGTTTAAACTCATAATCAGTTATAAAGTAGCATGAATTTTACATGTGTAGTATATCACAGAACCTGCAGTACATCGAAAACCAAAACACTGAGGATGGCCAATATAATGAACAAACACAAATCCAACCCTATAAAGATAAAGAATACATGCAACCCTAGAACACACCCCTTTTCCCTAGATTTATCCAAAGTTGGAGAAATGAAGTACCCAAAAAGAGTGATGACGTTAAGCCGGTAAAGAGGAAATAAAGATTTCCAAAATCAAAAGGCACCACTGAAACATAATAACTCCCTAGATAACGGGAATGTGGGCCACACCTGCCAAAAACATGCTACTGGTGGCCCACTGTTGGCCCTGGCAATCTGCAGTGAGCCAAAGGTGGCCTACTTATTTAAAACATGCATTTGGCCTACCTGTCCCAACAGATCTGGTTCACTTCAGGCACAGATACGGCAGCACTGCCCACTGACAAACTGTATATGAGCCAAAAGTGGCCCACATAGATAAAAACTTATGTAGCCCACATGTTTCAAAACAGATCTGGTCCACGTCTGGCAGAGATATAACTGAGTTGCTTACTGTTCGGTGACACGTGGCCCTGAATTCTCAGTTCTTATTCTCAGTCATCTGAACACAGTTGCGGGGAAGCACATCATGAATCTGATTTCCTTCTGGATGAGTTGACCACAGACTTCATTAATTGCCGTCTTGACATAGATATTGTGATGGAGATGCTACGGACCCTTTTGTCTCACTGCCTGGAGGATTCTGCGCTTGTCTCCATAGTCATGACGTTTTTATGAGTACCGGTTGCGGTCCGAGACTTCTGCGTGCTTGCTCAATGTTAGCGATGCCATTTTTTATATTAACTCGAAGCAGAGTAGGGAGCCAGGTCTAAAAAAAAATCTACCGGCTGCCCGCCCTCGGCACCTTCTTTTAGGCCCGTGATCCAAATGTTAGGATGAGGAAACTTGAATCATTCACATGTCTCACAATGTCGAACCTACCCACCAAGTTTCATGCCTGTTGGTTAATTCCTTCTGGGCGCAACTATTCTTTAGATGATGAGGATATTTAACACCTGGCAGTTGATGATTAATCCTCACAGTCAAACAGGACTGTTTCATTTAAAAAGTTAACTTATTTTATATTTGTATTATCTGTTATTATCTGATGTCATTTGTTAGCAGAACTTCAACTTCTTTAAAATCAGTATCAGCACTAACAGTCGTGTTAATACTGGGGAGCTGGTGATGGAACTGCAATGGAAAGAATGAACAGTGTCATTTTCCTCTGTGTCCACATTACTGGGAATCTTTCATGGACCCTCATCTTGTTACAAAGACACAGTGCCTACATTTCCAGTGGATGATGAAGAAATTCAATTTTCCCCATTGAACCGTCACCAGCTTCCAGAGCAGAATATGAATGAGTTGCATTACTATTTGCCACAACAGCTGCATGTTCTCTAACAACAAAGACCTGTAGGAGGTAATGAAATCAACTCGGTCGTATCAATGAGATATATATCCCACCCCCACAAGACCAGAAAACAGCAAGGAACACCTGCAACATCAAAGTTCCTCCAGACAGCTCACACCCATCATCTGCTCACTTACTGTACTGTAACCTTCACCTCATCTCTGCACTCACTGAACTTGCATCTCATTGTTTTTCTGTAACTTTCTAATGCTGAATACTATGCAGACTGTGTACTTTACATGATCACATGACAAATGCATGGTGGTTAAATAGTTTGCTCTGTATGGCTGTGCTCAAAACAGCCCACTGCATTTGCAGTTTTTAGTATGCAGTTTGTGACCAACAACACACCTCACATTAACACCTGTTTTAACTGAACTGATATTTGAAGGGTAATAAAATGAGTTGTCTTTTTATCAAACACAGGGAAACATAGGTATACCACACACATGACCAAGTCACATTGGTTTTTAAACACCTTCCACTCACCCCCACAGAACCCAAAATCACAGAATCACAAAGCAGGCATTGTTTATGTACTGAATCCTTCTCAGCCGCTGCAGGGGCACTGTGTGTGTTGTGCTGGTGTGAGTGGATCAGACACCGCAGTGCTGCTGGAATGTTTAAACACCTCAGTGTCACTTCTGGACTGAGAAATGTCCACCAACCAAAACTACCCAGCTAACAGCATCCTGTGGGCACTGATGTAGGACTAGAGGATGACAACACAACCTGTACAGCAACATATGAGCCAGTGGTGAACAAGGTGGGCCAACAAGCAGAGTTTATGTTGTTTATAGTCTAGTGCTTCATCAGTGATCACATGATGCTGTCCACAGGATGGAGTGGAAGAATCTCACTGAGGTGTTTTAAAACTCCAGCAGCACTGCTGTGTCTGATACACTTTTATTAGCGCACACACTAACACACCACCACCACCACATCAGTGTCACTGCTATGGTGAGAATGACCCGCCACCCATGTAACACCTGATCTGTGGTGGTCCTGTGGGGGTCCTGACCATTAAAAACAGGGTGAAAAAAGCAGGCAAAGCAACAGATAGACTCCTATGTGTAGATGTGCTCCTATATGTTAAGTGGATCTCATAAAATGAACAATGAGGGTAAATATAAGGAGATGGCTTTGAAGAAGTGGCTCATAGGTGTATATATGTGTGCGTGTGTGTGTTTACACAATATACATGATGACTGCACCAACAGAAATGCTCCAAAATATCTAATATCCCTTTACATTAACCTGCATTGAAAGTGAAGGAAATTGTTGCTTTCTCCTGTAAGGTTCCTATTTTGAAAATACTTGTTTTTCTTTGGACAGCAACAATATACTTGTTGCCATAATTATGTGGTGATACTGCATTTTGTATTGTGCTATCTGATCGCTTCAGTCAATCCCAATCACTCTCTTCCTCAGTATACTCCTTTATTACCTAAAGAACCCTTCACATTAAGGTTCTTTAAAATCTAGTTTAATGTTTAAAAATAAAGTTAAAAAATTTAAAAACAACAATATGATATAAAGGTTCTATGCCAAATAAAGCTTTTTTTCCAAGCTGACAACAATCTAGTAACCTTTATTTATAAGAGTGTGCTAAATACCAGTAAACACTATGCAAAAGTAGATG
This sequence comes from Semaprochilodus insignis, assembly GCA_034552555.1. NCBI lineage: Eukaryota > Metazoa > Chordata > Actinopteri > Characiformes > Prochilodontidae > Semaprochilodus > Semaprochilodus insignis. The sequence continues at coordinate 21,808,562 of CM067480.1, read as the reverse complement.
CCCATATTTCAAAGTCCATCTTCCTTGAGATTGGAGCTCTGCAAGGTATAAGTCATGGTATGAAATCCACAGCCAGGAACATGTAGAAAATAAAGCCTATTTTATTCTTTCATTAATAAATATATGGCTCTCCAATCAACAGAGCAGAAGCCCAGTTTCATCAATAGGACCATGGTATAAGAACACATCAACAAACCAGATACCAAGAAAAGTCCAATAGTGCATGTACTCTCTGAGACACCTAAAAAATCTGGACAACCACAAGCACTGTTGGTGTAATCCCTACAAAACCATAACAGAATCAGTCATCACGTTGTCTCTATTTGGCTTAGCATCAATGCGTTCTAGTACTCTGTGATCTGCTGAGAAAATCATTGACTGTCAGTGCTTGTGTACTTGTCTAGGGCGAGGATGAAGATAGGGGAGCAAGAGTGAAAGCCCTGAGGATGTTGACTAATCAACACTTAGACCCAGCCTATAAACATTAAAAACAAGTCTTCCCACATGTCTCCTCTCAGAAAGAGAGACACACAGAGAGAGAAAGATAGAGAGAGAGCCTGAATATAACACTCATTGTCTTTTTTCTTTTTTTTTTTTCTTATTTATGGATTTACATTTTATAATATATATACATATATATATATATATATATATATATATATATGTGTGTACTCTGAGAGGCAGTAAACAGGAATAGAACAAGAAACCACATTTTAGGAGTAATTTCAATTTGTACCACCAGGTGGAAGCAGCACTCCCAGGTAACCCTGTTCTTTATTCTGCATGGAGATACGTTTCCACTTAGATATGTTAATTAAGTATACTCAAATTTTTTCATGTGTAATATCTGGGGACAAAATCCCCACCAGAACAATGCTTTAATGTGAAATAACATGATTTGCATTCTAAATGAGAAAAGGAGCACAATCCACACGGGAAAAATAGTTGCACCCAGACAGAATTAATTGACAGGAGTGAAACTTGGTGGGTAAATTTGACATCATGAGACATGCAAATGATTCAAGTTTCATGCTTGGCTGTGCATGTCCCATAACAAGGATGGGCCTTATTGCTGTATGACAAATGCACTTAACCCCATGTCAACATTGCCAAAGACTGCAATGGTGTCATGCCAGACTGTCATGGAGTGGCTCAGAATGGCAGCAGGTCATCTTCAGTGTCCCACTTTTGTCTTCATGGAGACGACCAAGAAATCCAGGTGTGGAGGCACCGTGGTTAGCTTCAAGATGAATGGTTTGTTCTCACACGTCACACATCCAGAAGAGCTGGTGTCACTCCACCTTCACCCCTACCGCAAGATCTGCGTGAGAATGTTCAAGCTGCATGGTGAAGGATTATAGCAGGACACTATTAGGAACCTCTACAACTCCATGCCGAGATGTCTGGCATGTTGTGTTGGCAAACATGGTGGCCCGACGCCATACTGAGAGACACTACTGCTGTATGTGCAGCTCAATAAATATTGCCCATATCAGTGTAAATTTATCATCATTTACTGTTCCTGGGAACCTTTATCTTCCTTGCATTCTGACACTTCCTTCTGAGTGCAAATATTCCTTTGATGATTAGTGTAAATATGAGTATGAATAATTTTAGCATTTCAAAAAATGGACACAAAAAATGGAATTTGCTTTCCACCTGTAGATCCTGCATATAACCTTCAAACTATCAATTGTTTTATCTTCACTAATTTTACACCAAGCAAAGAGTTCATTAACATGCATGATTTCTTATTAAGTAAGCTGTCTTGGTCATTTAAAAAAACAAGAATCTGTTCAATACTGTGGGTTAAATCACAAATCAGTCAGTTTAACGTTAGATCTTGCAAGTCAAATTGTTTCCTGCTCAGTGGATGATGTTGGAGGTTCAGGTGGTATCACTACGAACAGAGCCTAGCCACACTCCATCAGTCTTCTCAGCAGGACATGTTAATTTAGTAGAAATGTTAGTGGAGTAAAATAACATGCAGTCCTCTCTCTGGCCGTTTGAGCTATTAAACACACCTACATGCTGACATTAAGCAGAATGATGTGAGAACTGGTATTCATAGTGTTACATTGGCATTGCACAATTGCACTGCAGCCATTTTGCTAGGCAACTCGGGCTGCAGTGGTGGTTTGCTAAAATGTGTAAAATGTGTTCTTTTTTTCTTTTTATTTTCGAAACACTTAAAGCATGTTTGGTGAGATTGTCACAGTCCAGCTGAGATAGGTTGAGGATTTCAGGGCTTATCTGGTGTGAGTGTGACAAAAACTGACCAAACTTTTTGCTGTTATAGGAATTTATTTCTTTGCGTGCTAGCCTGAAATGGGACTGAGGTTGTGTATGTCCATGCTGGGAATCCAGAGTTGGCTTCTGCTTATAGCTAGCTGAAGATCCATAGTTGTTGGTGTGTGATGTGGCACAGTAAAGCATCACACAGTTTATGCAAGGGTTTCATCTTCACTCCTTTAAAGTTACATAACATAGAAGGAGTGCCAATGACAGAGATGGCTTTCTTTCTTATTATAATTCAGTGTACCATCAAAATGATGTCAAAATGACTGCATAATGTTGCTTTAAATGGCAGGTTTGCTAAACTAAACAATGATGTTTGTACAGTGTCAACTTTTGTCAGTGTCCACTTTTTTATATTTGACAGGTAAAAAGTTGACATTCTGAGAATCTCACATCAGCTTTTGACAGCATCAACTATTATCATTACACCTGTAAAGTTAACATTACACTGTCATATGACAGCATTCCAGAAGACCTACAGTGCTGTTTTTTTTTTGTTTTTTTGTTTTTTTTACAAAGTTGGTCCCACCCATCGGAAATCAAAATGTCATTGGTTGATTCCTCTGTTACTTTGTGTCTTTGCTGATGTTTATCTAACACTAGGCTTCTCTTTCTGAATTCCTCAGAGAAAAAAAACAGTTCCTAATTGGCTGTTTTTTTCTGCTGAGGTTTTGATAATTTAACCCTTTTGTTTTAATCTTCACTATTACAGAAAAATGTACATCAGGCACCTTTTTGAGTACGATTTTCATTCACCAACCAGAATTCACCCGTGAGTCCTTTCCAGTTGTGACATAGACCTATTCCTCAGCGTAGGTACAATTACTAGGATCAGTCATCAAACATCACAGAGAACACAAACACACACCCAGTGTGCATTAAAAGAGCATTTTGTAAGATGACACAACTTATACCCAAATAATAGGAGGCAACATATCGCCAGAAGATGCACAGTCCCTCCTCTTCACTTTTCAGTTCTTATCAGTTAAACACTGCAAGTTCAGCATCAAATTCCATCTGTTTACTTAGAGAGTTTCCAGCAGTGGAAAGCAAGTTACTGTTAACTATTGTTTTGCTCCTACTTATATCAGTTCTTTTTTGGGGGCCGAACATGGATTCATGTCCGGATCAAGTGGCAGCAGCAGACATTGTGATGGGCGCTTACAGAGAGCCTCAGACATTGTTGTGTTTACTAACACTTTATTGACTGCCTGTGTCTAAATGATCTAACCTTCTACATGATTAACAGGAGACTGTGCAGTGTTACTTCTTCATCCTGTCATGTTGGACTGATTCTCTATCACAAAGTGGTATTACAAGACAGGACAGTCTTGGGCTAGCTGGTTAGCATGCTAACTCTGCAGATGTCTCTACAACACTATACATAGACCTTTGGGGTATCATGAAAATGGTTACTTCTTTATATGATTGTATATATGTTTTGATCATTTTACTTTATTTTGAAATGTTTGAATCAAAAATCTTACATATTTGCTCCATTATTCACACACTATGATCCATTCACATACAATTTGTATCTTGTCTGGTTGGTCATATAAAAAAAAAAAAAAGATCAGTACTGAGGTATTGATATCTTGGCATGTCTTTTTTTAAATATCAAACCCTCACATGAAAATTTCAATATCAAATCTCATCTTCTCGAGCCTATTTATACTAGCCTGAATAGGAAGAGGATAGTGGACCACTGTAAAGCCACTAATGGTGAAGCTGGCGGCCCACTGGCATTTTGCTCAGCGTTTTTCTGGGTGGTCCGCTGGTGGTTCAGGAGAATATTAGACAAAATGATGATCCTTTGTAATTTAGTTTAGTAAGTAGTTTTTAGTGTCAGCAATATCATTTTAACACTAAATCATTCAATGTCAGGCCTAGTCATTATTTATTTATTTCACTTAGATCTTGTATGCAGGACAATAATCTGGGTGGTCCAAGCAGTGGGTGCCTACTTTATCCAGCCAATTGACTGATATATGCTTGCTATAAGGATACATTCCAAACAGACAACAATAAAGCACTTTTTAAAAATCAGTTTCGATAAAAGCTTACGATAAATGCTGTGGATGTGAATGTAATATGCTTCAGTCTTGTTTACAAACCAGAATGTGTATTTACTGCTAAATTAAACTGATGAAATACCAGCCCCACCTTCAACACACACACACTTGCCCACAGACCACCGCGATACACGATTTAGTTTTCACAGTATAGATCACAAACAACGTAAGTGTTCTAAGTGTGCATGATGCATACGATTTGTATGGGGACCTGAGCATCACTGGTATTACCTGGAACCAGGTCGAGAGGACAGTAAGCGGTATCGCCCACCTCCGCTAAAGATGAGGCACCTCAGCAAGACCAAAGTTGGAAATGGGCGGAGCTACGGGACGTCTCTGACCCTACTGACCAATCAGCGTTATCCATGTTTCCACGGGAACGTGAAGGCGAAGTCTGCTCCTGCAGGTCTGGAGGGAGAGTGCTCCTTCACCCGGAGCGGGGGGCTACCGGGGGCTACCGGCGGCCACAGCACGACATAGCTCGTAGCATATGCAGCTAGTTTAGGCTGGAGCGGTAAAAATTCATGTAGCTAGCGCAGCGAACTGGACGACGTATTAACCAGGAGCCGAACACGAGCTCAGCGCGAGGAGGCGTTAGCTCCGCTGGTCATCCTGGGTGAAGTGGACGCGGCTCGTTGGACTTTGCCTCGCTGAAGGCGGGAGAAGCAGCGAGTAATGTAAGTGACCGGTGTTTCTCCTTTTAGCCCAGTGCTTTAGTGCGTTACAGCCGCACATGACGGTGACTGTATCATCTGCCAGCCATGACCTTCATCTGTTTCCATACATTGCTGGTTTGTGGGGGATGAGAAGGGTCTTTAAAGGGTCACGCTTTACCTTCATGAAAGTGAGAGGACAAAAAGGTTGTGATAGATTAAGAGCCATTTAATGGTCTCCTTTAAACACTGCTCAACTTACACATTACTGCACACAGCTGTTTACTGGTCATAATGCTCCCTCTGTTCAAAAGATTCCAGACACCATCAAGTGTAATAATATAGTCTCTCACCTCCACCTCCTCTGTGAAGGCTTTACAATAGATGTTTGAACATTGCTGTGAGGATTTCATTGCGTTCAGACACAAGGGCATTAGTGAGGTCAGCTAGCGATTTTAAGTAGCTCTGAATCACATCTCCAGCTCACTGGATGGTGCTCCATCATCCACAGAATGCAGTTCCATGGCACAGTGCTGGAGAGCTCTGTACTCCTCTAGGCAACACTTAGCACTGGGCATGGCTTTTCTATGGAGGTTATACAAGCTGTGTGTGTCGGCAACGGGTGCACTCAAGTAGCTGAAATCACTCATTAGACTCCATACGTTTGGACATGTAGTGTACTTTTTCATTTGGATAATAAGATGCAGTACGACACACATTTACTTTGACATGGCAGGAGTCTACTGGTACATGCAAGTCTGTAACTTTTTGTGAAGTCAGTAAAGGAACAGTGGGCACTGGTACACAAGGCTATGTTTGCATTGTCTTCATTTACTTCTCACACATCTTCAACTGAGTCAGTCTAGAGGTCTGTTAAGCTCTACTAGTAATGAAACGTGTTAAGTTCTGATTTTGTTTAAATGAGAAATAAGCAGGAGAGCAATGATGCAAATAGTCCTTTTTTAGCTCTGTATTTTCAGACCAATCAGAGAAGCGAACAAACAACCAGATGATTATGAATAAGTTTACTCTTATGTTGTTGTTGTTGTCTTCCTCCGTTAGATCTTTGACATAAAACATGCCAACACAATATGCCAGACGTATCGGCATGGAGTTGTAGAGGTTCACAATGGTGTCCTGCAATATTCCATCCAATGCAGAATGTCCTCAGGCAGTTCCTGCAGATTTTGCAGCAGGGGTGGAGGTGGGGTGACATCAGGCCCTCTGGATATGTGACACATGACAACAAACCGTTCATCTTGGCTCTGACCACGGTGCCTCCGCACACTGATTCGTTGGTCGTCTATACCAAGACACAACCGGGACTGAGTCACTTCATGACAGTCTGGCACAACGCCATTGCAGTCTTTGGCGATGTTGACGTGGTGTTAAGGGAAATCATCGTAAGTGCGTGTAGTTCTGCGTCATGCAGCCATCTGCCAATGGTGCTGACACTAACAGGATACTCATGGAAGGCATCACTGCTTGCTGAATGTCTGCAATCGTGGCTGTTGGGTCAGTCAGTTGGGACTCTCGTGGGTGCAACTGTTTGTGCTACTTACAAATAAATCTATCAGTCGAAAAAAAAATTGTGTTGGTTTAAAGTAGAGGTCAGCAATATGACAATTTTATTGTCATATGATACATTTGGGCAGCAGAGTGACAGTGGGTATCGTTGTCACCTCACAGCAAGAAAGGCCTGGGTTTGATTCCCAGCTGGGGTTCTTTTCTGTGTGGAGTTTGCATGTTAGATATGCGTGTTATTTCTTGCCACAGTAACTATTGTAGAGTATAGACAAATATATAGTAGTCTATTAATATGTACAGTGTATTCACTGAATTTTTAACAGTGATTTGTTATGATTATACTACTCCAGCCCTGTACATGTTTGACTTGTACTGTACTTGTAAAATTCCCTAAATTAAGATGATAATATACGCTGTTTTCATGGTACATTATAAGCAGTATAGTTCTAGTCACCGTTCTCTGGCTTCTAAGATACAGATATTGGTAGATTTATGTTATGTCCACTGAACTCAGGTCAGATGATGTGTCTGAGGGTTTTAGCAGACAGCGCACTCAACTGAGTCAATAAGCACTAGACTTAATGAGACATGGTCATTTAAAAGTCTGCATAGGAGACCAGTGACATATTTGGGGTCCTCAAGCGATGCTCAGTTGATGTACACTCATGAACATTGTAATAGACTCTTTTTAATTTAACTGGAATTGTTCTCTATTAAATTATTGGATTAGACCAGAACTTTAGTTCATTATGTGTCCATTATATAAGCAGGGGTCATTAGAGGAGTCATTAAGTGATTGCAAATTATGTTTTTTCCTCAGATACTTACTGGACAACCATAGCCAGTTCGTTGTAGACTATTAAGACTAACTTTTCTGCTAAAGACATTAGAGGATAGACTAGCCTGAAGTATCTGAATGACCATAACAGTACGGCTAGAGCTACACTTCCATCTCTAGAAAATTGAAATCAGATTTCTGTGTCTGTGTTTTTGCACATGGCCATTTAACAGTGCATGTCATACATGTATGATGTAAAAGCTGTTACAGGCATGTACTGTGCTTACTTATGTAAAATAGAATGCTTCAAATTATACTCAGATAAGTCCTCATTTGAGTAGACTGTTGAGTAATATTTGCTCTTCTACCATGGATACAGAACCTACAAAGGACATTTTATCATAGCTATCAATGACTGACATTTAATGCTTAGTTACAATGCAAAAAAGCTTTTTTGACCTTCCCTTTGTATTGTTTACACACTGCTGACAATTGTGCTGAATCATTATTCGCTCCTACATGTTTAAACCAAATGATCATGGTTATGGTTTAGCAAAAACACAATTAAAAATGAACAGCTTAACGGAAACCCTGACTGTTAACACATATAGCCCCGAGTGTGGTGTACATGTACCATTCAAATATGTTGTACAAACCAAGAAAAACACTTTATTTATTAGTAAAAATAGACAAAATCCTTTTACTAGTAGGCTGCCATTTTTGTTGCCATATCAAGTGGTTGCTATCTTTTGTCCACTGAGCAAGGAACAGTGACCTAAATATATTATTTAACTCTAATGTATATTTCAGCCTTTCCAGCTAGCTACAGTGACCTTACTTAAAAGATTTTTTTGAGTTTACTGCAAACGTATGATGTCATCACACAATAGTGGCCCACAAGGAATTTTGTCTATTTGTCTTTTTTTAATGATAAACAAAACATTCTCATTTGGTTTATATGTGATAATTTGATAGCACTGGACATGCACACTGTTTAACATCATACAAGTCTTAACAGTCAGGGTTCCCTTTGAAATGAAACTTGCTTCTGCTCCATAAGCAGAAATTGTGCAAATGAGGCATGAATAGCATAACTCATTCAGTCCTGCAGCAGGTGATCAATGGATGAGCGAGTGAAGTTGTTTACCAGTTCAGATGGACTCTAAGTGTAGCTACAGCTCAACTCACATATGTAGATTTAAGGGTAGCAGAGTGGATGTGTCCTCTTTAATGTTTGGAGCAAATGAATTAACCCTCAGAAATAATGTGCTTGTGACACAGGTCAACACACTGCACTCAATGTTGGTTTTTTGTGTATTGTGTTTGCTTGTAGTTGTTCAATTGAAACAAATACGTATGTATCATATTTAAATCATAGTTTTCAAACAACTGTGACCTAAATAAGCTGACATGGATCATGGGATAGTATTATGCAAATTGATTACGTAGTGGTGTTACCTCATCGGACGACTTGGGAACGCCCACACCTGTATAAGTTGTGAGCTGTTATCTTGTGAGTGAGACTGATGCTCATGGCAAGGTTCAAACAAGGCATGATAGTGGGCGCCAGACGGATGGGACATTCCATTTCTGAAGTTGTGCAGACATTTAGCATTCCTCAACTCCACAGTGTCATGTGTGTATGGTGAATATGTCATAGAAGGCATTACCACCTACACTGGACAGCAGCTATCCAAGGATGCCTTAATAACTGCGTCCGTTAGTGTCTGGCTAGAACTGTCCGTGTGAACAGAGAAGCTACTCAGAAATCACATCCACATTTAATGCACATGCATATCATGCAGCGTTATTTAGCTTCCAGGGACTATGGGAGCAGAAAACCTACCAGTGTCCCTATGTTAACGCCATTACAGCGGACACTGTACCTCACCTGGGCTTGTGAGTTTGCTAACTGTACCAGAGAATGGAGAACATGTGGAATGGTCCAATGAGTCACAGTACCAATTGTTTGAGGCTGATGGTAGGATTCATGGTTGGCGCAGAGTTCAAATTCTGATGATTCATGTTGTCTTGCCATAAACATGCTGCCCAGTGTTCAGCCTGACTCATGAGATAACGCCTCGCGACATTACAGGTAACACCACTTCATAATCAGTTTACATACTGCTATCTCATGACTTTTGTTATGTTAGGGCAGAGTTGAGCGCTATATTTTTCATATCTATATTTTTCAATGTTTTTACTTCTCTGCATGCTGCGAAATGCAGTGTGTACCAATAAAGTGGTTTATGCTGGTCTAGTGCTGACCTGCTATTGGTTTAGCTCGTCACCCAGCCTAATACCTTCCACTGCTGCTGAACACCATACCAGCATCCAAAAGACAACATATGAGGGTTTTGCTGGTGAGCAGCCTAATAACTCCCATTGCTGCTGACCTGCATCTAAAACAAGACATATGTGGCATGCTGGTCTGTGCTGTTTTTCTAACACGTTTGACGTATCATCACTGCTAATAATTAATATATAAAACACTTAGTATGGGTCAGCTTTTTGAATGAAACCTTCACCACTGCTTATGCTAAGCAGACTAATTATTGACTAATTCTTGTTCTTATAGCATCCACTAGTCGTCATGAGAAATGATATAGACAGCAGCATCATAAAAACATTTCTAACTGAATGTTGGAGACTGAACGAGATGACACATCATGAAATGATATCCATATCAGTGTCATCCTTTTGTGGCAAAGCAACTTTTTTTTTTAGTTGCCATACAGGTAGATATTTCATTACAGTATTTAAGTACAAAGGAATCTAAAGTTAATATCTAAAGTTGAATTTGGAATAGCTGACTAAAGGAGATTATAAAGGAATTATCCTAAGCTAAGGCATGCAAATGAACAGAAGTGGTCCGCAAGTGCTCAACCTGTGGTCCATATCCTCTCAATGGAATACAAATATAACTTATTGCACTAAACTATATCTTGACTTTCTTTAACTCCACTTTTGTTACCCTGCATAGACAATGACTTCTTGGCTGCTGCCTTCCCTCGTCCAGTAAGAATGACCACCTACTTAACAGTCCCCATTGTTTCTGTTAAAAATAGCTGCCATTGCAGACACCAGGTGATAAATGACTTATAACTTGAACCCTCACAAAACACAATCCACTAAAGGCCACCACACAAGTGGCAGAGCCTGGGTTTAAGGGCGGAGGAAATTATTACTCGTAGCCACCATGTAATTAAAATCTATTCAACTTGGCCTCTCATATCAACACCACTTTCTCTGATATGTGAGAGTTCAGCAGTTCAGTGCACAGTTCAATCTGCATTAGATTTGTGACATTTCATAAATAGGAATTGCCTCCTAAAATAAGTTATGCGTTTGGATGAATGTTTTCAGTGTCAAACAACTTTTGATCAAGTGAACAATGGCAGAATGTCAATCAGTCTTCATGTAATTCCATGCTTATTTTTTCCGTGGAACAGCTGTATGCTTTCCTTGCCTATTTATTGAAGAAAACTCCAAGCAGAAAATGAATGCAGCTCTGGGGCTGGAAGGTGTAAGGTCACTTAATAAAATGCTAATTCCAGCACTTACTTTCCACACTCTGTCAGCCAAAGCAAGCCCACTGGGGGAAACCTCTGGGTAGGACTGAGTGCAATAGTCAGCTTGTGCTTATTATTGCAATGGATCAATATCTTTTGCATGCAAGCCTGCTACATGTCATGTTATGTCCCACATCGCTGAGTTATTGTGCACTCATGAATAAAAAACAGCCCATAATTGTCACTTTGCACATTTGTATCACGTGGATGTGTGTTTTTTAGTACCTCATCACGTTTTAGTGGCATTGTAGTACACGTTGATGATCTACAAGAACCTGTGAAGAGCCTGTGCTGCAGTGTTTGCCTAGTAAACATTTACCAGTATGCCTCCTAGCTTCCTTCATGATCCTAGTTGTCTCGCTAATAACACAGAGATTAGACGCGATGCAAATTAAATCTATCAAAGCCTTGTAGATGAATGCATTAGCATTTTCTCAAACAAAGAGAGTTACAGAGCCTGTCTTAAACAATGCTTTAGTGTGTCTAAAACAATACCAGCAACGGAGTGACTAAAGTACTGTAGCTGTCAAATATGGTACTACAGACATTAGAAGGAGAAAGCAGTAAGTTCTTTTGTCCTGTTTGTAGACTCAGAAAGAGAAAATGTATAAAGATATTTTGTCTTTGAACTCAACTGTCAGACTACCTCTTGCTATCTCTCTCTACCACCTTGTTCTGTTTTAGGTACTTAGCCATGATCAAGAGAGGATATAAGGTAAGAGCAGGGAGCTGGGTGCCTGTTGGAGACTGGGCAGACCCTCTGGGCAGAGCTGTTCCAGACTACACAGCTCGCTCATTTCACAGAGACCACTGACCATGAACTCCCAGCGGCTCCCTGGCATAATTAGCTTGTGTCCTTTATTTCATCGAGGGTAGCTCTCCACACTGAATCATTCAGGCCTGCAAGAGGAAAATGGATGTAACCTATTTGTTGGGACATAATTCTCTGTTCTCTGTGCGCCTAATGCTGGGCGGTACTGATAAAATTCAATATCCTTTTTTCCAAAACACATAATATCTGATATTTAACTCTGTATCAGTGAAGTTAATGACCCCATACTTCCTACTAACAGTCAGCCTCTTTTCCACTGTAGGGACCGTATCACTGAACTCGCGAGACTGGTTACAAGTTTCTTATTCCGTCTGATAACCTGTTAAATCAAGACCAGGAAGAAAAACTATGCATGACAGTGATGGCTTACAAGCTAATACACTACATTGCCAAAAATATTCACTCACCCATCCAAATCATTGAATTCAGGTGTTCCAGTCACTTCTATGGCAACAGGTGTATAAAACCAAGCACCTAGGCAAGTGGAAGCGATTGGGAATGACAGCAACTCAGCCACAAAGGGGTAGGCCACATAAAATGACATAGCAGCTTTCTGCGGAGTCAGTCGATACAGATAGACGGCTCAAGTACTGTGCGTAGAGAGCTTCATGGAATGGGTTTCCATGGCTGAGCAGCTACAGACAAACCTTACATCACCAAGTGCAATGCAAAGCATCAAATGCAGTGGTGTAAAGCACGCCGCCCCTGGACTCTAGAGCAGTGGAGACGTGTTCTCTAGAGTGATGAATCATGCTTCTCCGCCTGGCAATCCGTTGGATGAGTCTACTAGACGGTACTTGTCTGACTGCATTGTGCCAAGTGTAAAGTTTGATGTAGGGGGGATTATGGCGTGGGGTTGTTCTTCAGGAGTTGAGCTCAGCCCCTTAGTTCCAGTGAAAGGAACTCTTGTTGCTTCAGCAGACCAAGAGATTTTGGACAATTTCATGCTCCCAACTTTGTGGGAACAGTTTGGGGATGGCCCCTTTGTGTTCCAACATGACCTTGCACCAGTGCACAAAGCAAGGTCTATAAAGACATAGATGAGTAATTTTTGTGTGGAAGAACTTGACTGACCTCAACCAACTGGTGGCCTGTCTGGGGTGTTTCCTGCCTTCTGCCCATTGAGTACTGGGATAGGCTTCAGCACCCCCTGTGACCCAGAAGGAATGAACGAATGTATGTACACTCCCTTATAGGTAATTAATGTATTACATAGACATGAGATTCCTGATGCTCATTGTGTGTCTTCCTGAGCTCTGTGGATAATATGTGTGCTTCAAAATCCCTGTCCGGTTATATCTGCTCCTCCAGTATGTGAAAAAGCTCTCCAGTGAGGGTCATTGTGAATTCAAGTCGTTCTGAGGACCACACTTTAGTGCCTTTTGTAAGTGGTCAAAAACCCATAATGGAGCTGGATCGGCAAGTGGGGTGTTCGTCTGTGTTTAGGCAAAAGTATTCGTCTGTGGGTTGCTCGTAAGAGAGGAGCCAACCTCTGTACTCCATTGCCCTAATCGCGTTTGTGAGCTCCAGCGTATGTGATTATATTGTGGTATTCAGGAAACTGCTGGATGCTGATTAAACGAGTAGTCGGGATGCAGGTCCCTCTCTCAGCTCTCCTGAGGCTTGGTGCAGGAAATAGGAAATAGTCACACTGAGTATTTTGTGGCTTTTTTGCCAAATACAGCAACCAGAGAGCCTGACTAAATGACTAAGTGACCAAATTCATTCAGACTGAATGGGCACAGGCTACAAGCCATCTTTCTCATTTGGTTCTTTTCACATTGTTCATAAAAATGTATCTCCTCGAAGATTTTGTTTATACAATTTCACCAATAACGGCTATGCCATGAAAGTTAGGAGCAAGAAATGTGTTAATGTAATGTGTATATATGCTGATATATACTGATCATTTCTGTATTCTTGATTACATCTCTTTTTTGCACAGAATACATTGTCAGTAGATCAGTTTGTACAGTTTCAGGAAGGTAATATCAGGATGTTAAAAAAAAAAGCTTTTTACATTCTAACAAAGACATTTCCTTCAGCAAGCCATTTAAAATAAATCAATTAACACCAACAACTTGTTTAAATATGAAGTGGCCACAGTGCACAGTGATAATAGACTCTGCCTCTTGCCTTCATTCATCTGCATAGCCCATGACGCCCGGCTCCTAATGCACTTAATGTTCTGCATTATAATATTCCTGGTACTTGGTATGCTCTGAAAGGACTTGTTAAGCCCCCGCTTTGTTGTGTAAATACTAGTTCCTCAGAAGCAGCTCACTCTTCCTCCTATTTACCATAAAGATGACTTTGCCTGAATGCTGATGAATGGCATGTTTTATTTTACAACCCACGGACATTAACAATAAGGACATCTCGAACCAAACATGGACAATGTCCTCTGCTGCTCTTCTGTTGAGTGTGGGGGAAGAGATGCTTTTATCGTGCTTGTGGTGAATTAGTGGAGACCAATTTAAGCCACTGATATTGTGTTGTCAAATGAAATCAGACTTATGAATATTTGTTGAATTCATTAAAAAAGAGCAAGTGCATAATAAAATGGCTATTTGAATGTTTAAAGCCTTGCTGTGATTGCTGATGTGTTCCAGGGCAACGAATTAAAAGCATTACAAATGACGACCACCTAATTGAGGAGAGAGCATGCCATTGCTGACTATAAACTATAAAATACCATGGAAGGTTTAGTTTGGCTTTATTTACAAATGCATGGGGTTTAAAATTGTATAGATATATTTGCGAACATCTGAGAACTCTTTAGCAACTCGTCTCCCTGACCACAGTGGTATGTCTACTTTACAAGCTAAATGAAGCTAATAGGCAGAAATATTATCTAGAGCAAATAGACATCATTGTATACCTCAAAACTCTTTAAAAAATGCTATTTCCTTTTGTGTTTCGACAAAGTATTAGTCCAAGTAATTAGTAATTTTATCTACTCTCTCTAAATAACATTAACATTAAATTGCTTGGAAAGTAACTTGTAAAATTGCGTTTAACATAAATTTCTTAGAAAGTAACCAAATGACAAATTACGGCGCTACTGGAAGATTTTAATGAATATATTTAGTTGAATGCAATGCTCCTTCAGATGGCTGCTTTTTTCTGAAAATCCATGTTCCAATTTGTAGTGCTATTAGCTTCTAATGACCAAATATATCCATGGTAGTGAATTTAGCTGTGTGGCAAAGCTACTATACAGCTACTGCAGTCATGCTCGTTAGCTCATAATGACAATAGGGTATCACTGGTGTGAGGATTTTATTGAAAAGTGATTGTTAAAGATACATCAACACAGGCCCAGACGTTTTGATAGTCTTAGTTACACATGCTCCGCCCACACATAGAGAGTTTGATGTTTTTGGTGTGTTAACCTGTCCACACTGTCAGAATTCTGCCAGTTGTGTTTTGATTGACTAGCAGCATTTCCATGTATACTCCCGTCTATGTGTCATTTTGCACTGGTCCGATATGAATCAAGGTTTGTATGTTCCAGCTAAGTTCAGCCTGACAGTAGACTCAGTCACACATGCTCTGCCCTTCATATACTTCTGTGTTTTCGAGGAGACTGAGTATAGAAGTAGCCTCCTCCGATACGTCATGGCTAAATCATGCTTGAGGTGTGTGATACCATCATTTATATACACTTACTCAAATTAATTTGCTGTTGTCTAAGTAAATCATGTTCGGTGTGTAATGGCCTTTACACAGCACTCCTGCTCTGTAACCCGTTTCCTTTCAGTGCTACAACTCACTGCTTTATTACTGGCAACCACATAGACAAAAAAACTAAACAAATCTTTGTCCTGCCCAACTGAGAAGAGTTGCAGCCATTCTAAATTAGATCTGAATCTCCTAAGCAGTTTCTGTCTCTGTTCCTCGTAGTGAAACTTTGTTGTAAGGTCCCATTCAGATGCTCAAATTACTGTGCTATCATGGTGTGCAGTACAAAGCTGAAGTCAACTTCTTATTCACCAGCTTCTTGTGCAGAATATCCTGTTCCACCTTAAATGGTGCAACAGTTACATTCTGATGCTTGTAAAAGAAGCCAACTTCAGCCTCTTTGTGCTCACGAAAATCATCCTTCACTGTGCTCCATATGTTAATCTGCGATGTTGTGCTGTCTGTGCAGTTTTTCCATTAGACAGGAATCATATCTGTCCAAAATACTCTGAGGCTCCATGTTGCTTGTCCACACTGGAATCTGTATGTGCACACCAGGTGACAGAGTAAAGAAATGTATCTTTTATTTATCACATATTAAAATAACTTTATGTACATATTTAGTTTGGCTTCCAGCTCCGGCTGTTCTGTCATAGGAATATGGGTATGAATGCAAATACACAGAGAAAGGACTGTCTTATTCTTTTTCTTGTGGTTTTGTTAATATTCAGTAACGTTTCAGCTTCCAGTTACGTCAGTCAGAGGTGTCTCACTTGGCTGTTCTTAACAACAAATTCTGAGTACACCTTCCATCAAAGAGGCCGAGTCCAGACCAAGTTTAAATGAGGTTGAGTATGTGACTAGTATGAATCTTGAGAAATGTCTGCCCGTCATACTTTACAGATGATGTTGTCATAGGGATTTGAGATGAGCAGCATTATATTCTACTTGAAGCTGTGTAGCTGCATTAAATAGTTGTGTTACTCCGCTTTGGTATTGGCATACTGCAGTACTAGGCCTGTTAGGTGAGAAGGGAGAGACCATTCTGTTCAGGAGCTGTTCAGATTTGAATGTAGTATACTACAGGTTGATACCATTACACCTCCCTCAATAACCAGTTCTGATTAAATGTAAAGAATGTTTAATGAGAGACTCCTCCTCCCACAGTCAGTGTACAAACAGACAAAGCCGGTGAGAGTCGTCACCTAACTGTGGGAATGTGGGTTATACCGCCATTATGTAAACATTGACATAAGTCTGGCTTTCTCATCGATGAACTAATCAAACTTTCCATGCTGCTGTTGACCTACCATAACTGGATCATTGGGTTCCTTTGGTAAATGTGCCGGTGTGAGGTGGGAATGTTTGCTCAGTGCAAGTTGGTGTTATCCTGCTGTGTTTTAGTGATGTGGACAAGTGTTCAGATGAAAGTCCTGTGAAAGATCTACCGTTCATAAAAGATTTCTGAGTACACGCTTTGTAAACACACATTTTTCACTTTTCATCACCCATCAAGTTTCTTCTTTAGACAGCAGTCTCGGCACGTAGGATGGGAGTAAATGGAGGTTTCAATCTAAAGATACAGTTATTATTATCCATTATTACACACCCCTGGCCAATGCTTACAGTGGAAGAAAAAATGCCGGAAGTCTCCTTATTCATATGTTGACATGTTTATGGGATGGTATCAGCGAATCATTCATTATTCCGTTCTGAATAAAAGATACTAGGAGAGATCAGTGATGTTCACAACATCAGTGTATTTATTCAAAGAAACAACATTTTGCAAAGCTATATAATATGCAATAATTTAGTAATGTAATATATGTATGATACTATATCATATATATGTGTTCTGTTGTGTGCGTGTGATTCTTTTTAAGAAACAAGCTAAGAATTTCACTGTGCAGTGACTGCATATACAATCTATTATTTTGTGTTATTCAATAAAGCATATTCATTATGAATGTAGTCATTTAGAATGTAGTCATCAGAAAGTGATGTTGCTTATTTATTTATTTATTTGTTTATTTATTTTTATCTATTTATTTAGCATGATAAATGCAAAGTAAACATGGCAAACATTGTTAATTGTGGCACTCTAGGTTCATTCCATCAAGTACTGTGGCCAAATACAGCGCTGACTAAATCTTGACAGTTTGTGGGGAAAACACTGTGTGTAACGCTACAATGTTATTTTTAATCCTAATAAACAGTGAATAATCGTGCTGATAAATAATACAAAAAAGGCAGTACAACTTTGTTTTTGTTGCATGCTGCTTGATGTTGGTATTTGTTCAGTGAAGGTGGTAGCTGGTTGTGGGTTTGCAAACTGCCACTACAAAAGTGATGCTAATCAGTTACTATCACAAACATTAGCAAATGGGACAAATCCATACCGACGTACTAGTTCTGTGAAACAGCAAAAATAAGTTAATGTTACCCACCTGTCCAGCAGAAACAGAGCAACCTCCTCATCCTGTTCAACTCTCCATGTAGCTGAGCCATCTTCTTATTCACCAGCTTCTTGTTCCTGAGTTTTCCTGTTCCGCCTTGAAAGCTTACGGTGGCCGAGAAGTGCAAAACAAATTAACGTTTCAGAAAACAAAATTACAAAAATAAAAACAAATTTACAAACGAAAAAAAGTGACATTCAAGAAAACAAATTACAAAAGTGAAAACAAATTTACAAGACGTGAAACACTTTTATCAGTACCGAAACAATTTTACAAACTGCAAATTCTGACAGAAAGGGTAGGTCTAACACACAGGAAGTGTTTGTTGCCGGCCCTTGTCAATCAAACTGTTTCAAAGAAAGAGTCGAATGTTTAAACCACTTGGAGTTGGAAAATGTTAAGGAAAGTAAGTGGGCTGTAATGCTAGCTATAGTGGATAACCAGTGACTTATAACCAACTCCAAGTGGTTTAGACGTCGCCTGTTTGTCTCTTACTTCCGTCTGCTCTTTTAAAAACTCTAAAGACCTTCCACAGGAAAAACAAAAGTGTGCCAGCAGGCTAAAATGCGTGCCACAAAATGGACAAAACATGCTTTAGCGTTGTCACGACTCCACTCACTCTACCACCGCGAAACAGTTTGATTGACAAGGGTCTGCAACAAGCACTTCCTGTGTGTTAGACCTCCCCTCTCTAGTTTTCTCGACACATATGATAACTGTGACTGCACAGAGGCTGTACAAGCTGCTTGGCTGAGGGATGCGGGACAGTTTGCCTGCCACATCAGAGATTCTACGCAGCACAGGACATAAAGCATTAGCACCTAGCACTTCAGTGTGACTCGTGTACTTTATGCTTTTCGTTGGGTAACCCACATGCAAATATACTGTAACCACAAGCTAAAAGTCAATTCTGTGCTGGCATATTCTGCACTGTTCGTATGTGTCAGCGCCCTCCTTTATTTTATGAACTATTATTACTAGTATGTCATTTTTGCTTTATTCGTGTCACTGTGTGCTTTGTACATTATGCCCATAGCACAATCGATTGTCCCTCATCTGGATTCTCACTGAAGGACACCATTGTGTCCTAGAGTGACATTTATGATTGACACGATTGGCAGGAATGTTGTTCAGGGCCCCTCTTTCAAAACATGCTAGTGTTAGCCATATTCACAACGTCCTGCATCTAGGTAGACCCCCATCCATCCGCTTTATCCTCATACAAGGCCAACTGTTTAGTGTAGTCCCTGACAAACAATGCATTGTTCCCCTTTCAGGGAATAGCACTAATAGCCATTGTCTAGCATTTTGAATGCTGTAGAATGTGGCAGAGATGGACAGTCCAACACAATAGGACCTGCTCATTTTATATTCATGTGTTTCCTGTTGGTGGAGAGCATAGAAACCACTTTCCTGGGTATATCCTATTCTTTTTTATATTATTATTCCAATTAAAATTCAGTCTATTTACCGTATTCCAAATAAAATTCAATCTATTTACCATATTCCAATTAAAATTCATTGTATTTACCATTATAAGCTGGCTTTAGTTTAATTTGTTTCATTTCATTCCAATTGATACCATTGCCAGCTGCATTCCTCAGTATATCTGCTGCCACATGCTGATTCATATGCAATTCTAAATATAGCTCATGCCCCAAAAAAGGGCAGAGGGACAATCCTTCACTGAGGTTTTTTTTTTTACTTTATAACACAGGCAATGCGTCTGTGATCGCTGTGTGGGACTGCGTATAAATTATTGAGGTTGTGGTAGAGCCCTCATAAATTAGGAATGGCCGAGGCTCTAGGCGGAGTGATGGCAGCGGCTCTATAGCTGTGCAGCTTCCTTAGAGTCGAGGCCACATGTGTGGTGCTCCTTAATGGGCCAGCTCAGCCCCGGGCCATCAATTCCTCATCTTTTATCACCTAGCCTCACTGCCCCAATATGATGCAGTATAAAGACCTAGTGACAGGTCCGTAGCATCTGCTGAATCTCTGTTAAATACAGATCATTTCAAGAGCGACTAATGTGTCATGACAAACGACAATGCATGTTTGCCAGAACCTTGCATGAGCACTGTTAAAGTGGATGTACAGGCCTTTGTTTCATTAGAATTCAACAGAGATTTTCAAATCAGGTCATATATGTTTTGTATCTCTTCTTAACAGTGCTTTCACACAAGCCACCTTCATAAATCTGACCCAGTAGAAAAATGATAGGGCCCCTTGGTGCATTTACCCTGACAGTGATGCATTTATAGGCTTGTGAATGGATAGTAAAGTGTGTTAAATGGTAAGGTCCAGACAGAACTGTGAGGAAAAAAATAGCACACATTTTGGGACTTGTTTAGAGAGATGACGCTGTGGAGCACTGCAGTCATGGCTAAATATTACATTTGAGAAATATTAATAATTGAGTAGTTTTTCCAAAATACTTATGATTGGAAAAGACATTTTTACAAAGTGTAAAATATATACGCCTAAAAAAGAATGTAAATAGGGATATCAGTCAGGCTGATACAATGCAAATCAGTGATTATTGTATTATTAGTATAATTATAATAATTAGAATTACCATTAGAATTAGAATCTGAATTTGAAATTGAGTTAGATTTACAATTAGAAAGAACAAATTAAAATTAGTTAGGATTACCATTTGAATTAAAATTATAATTACAGTTCTTGTCAGCTCATCAAAAAGAAACACAGTACAGGGCATCAAATCAGTTTTAAAGGTGCAGTAACAAAAACAGTTTGTTAAATTTTATGGGATAAAGAGGTAAAGTAAAAATAATTATGTCTGTTTTTTTGTATAAACCCAATTAAATGTTTTAAGTGGACGTAACAAACTGCAAAGAAAATGGGCCTTTTAACGTCTCAGATTTTGAATGAAGTTACCAGTTCTTGCCATTGATTCTCTATATCCTGTTACACATGCTTCAGTGAAATCCAAGACATCCAGGCTGCTCTACACTTTTAACTGGGTCTTTACAGTTCTGAAGCCAGTCAGCGGCTTCGGAAGAACCTCTCTCCGGGGAGGTGAGAATTGAATGGTGATAATGGAGCAGATGAATGCCTTTCCTATTTGTTACAGTGGCGGATCATCGACTTCCAGCAGAAACAAAGAGGAAAGCCCTCCGCCAGTTCTGTCAGGTCCAGCCGTACGGCGGCTCAGGTTATGACAGATTGACAGGCTCCGTTGATGTCTGTTTCACACTCGGCTCAAGCTGTTTAATGTCTGTTTGCTGGTGCAAGTGGGGCGCATGTGTGGTAGCAGAGAGGGGATTAGCAGCCCCCATATGGCTCGCCCATGCCAGCCTCACACAGCATACAGTAATTACACTGCTCAGCCAATACTCTTTGAACGCCGTCCCATGGGAGACCAAAGGAATGATGCTGCGCGTTCCTGTAGTGAAAACGCCGTTTGGTTGTGGTGCATTAATCATTTTGAGGGACCTCATAAAGTTGTTCCGGGTAGCAGGTGAATTCCAGATTAGAAGCCACACTAGTGTGACGTTCCTGTCTGCTCCATTGTGCAATATGAAGTCAATGGGATACGATATGCTTCAAGTTAGCGTTATTTATTCATTAGGTTCAGGCTGAGGCACAGATGCACCGGAGAAATACGCGCTGTGGCTAATGTTTAGAACATAACGGTCATTACATCAAATCAGGTGAAATGAGAGGAAGATGATGAGGCGGCACCCCTCCCTTTCTCTCATGAGGTCGCGTAGGTGTGCAGTGCCGGGTCATTATGTTCACAGTTTCTAAAGTGGGTCTAAGAGAAAAGATTACAGACACAAAAACAAAAGACCGCCCTCGTGGGAGAGCAGGTGGGGGGAGATAGAGGGCGGATGTGTCTAGGAGGTCCTTTTGGACAGCCTTGTGTTTCTCCGGTTCCCATGCCAACGGCGAGCAGAGCCGCGTTTGGAGCATGCTCAGTGAAGAGCTCTCTGCTGTAACAATAGCGGAGGGAGCTGAGAGGAGACTCACATGCTGATCTTACAACAGAGCGGAACACACCTCGCCGCGCTCTCTCCCCTCTACGGTGCGTGCATGGGGCTTTCTTCTCACATTGGTTTTGCATTTTACTGTCCTATTTGCCTTTGCTGCATGCTGGATAGGGAAATGGACTGAGATAGTCGTTCTGGATGACACTTGGTGGATTATTTGAACTTCTGGAACATGGGTGCCTATTTGGGCTTAAGGGTACTTTGCTTACTGATGACAGTAAGGAACTGAGGTGTTGCTTGATATATCATTAATGTGTCATTATTATTCATTTTTAATTTTTTCTATTAATTGAGGTGTGTATAAGGTGTAACGTTTGCACAGTTGTTTATTGATTGTTTATGTACATATTAAGATTATTGACAGGTTAAAAGCCGAAACACAGAATGAGAGCGAGAGAGAGAGAGAGATAGGAGCCGAATGTGAGTGCACTCATTAAGCACTGTCACACGATCCCTCTGTTGTGAGGAGTTGTGCAGTCATGCCTCACTGACCCACTGGCGTGTTGTCGTGGCGATGGGGGTGTGGGTGGGGGTGGGTGGGTGTTAGAGGGGTCGCACTCTTCACCACTTCTAGACCAGTGCTCTAGATCCAGCCTGACCCAGTCCACTTTGACCCATCCCCTCTTTACGCTGGACCCAGCCTAGTGGGACATTAATGAAACAGGTCTGGAGCTCCAGATCTAGATATCAAACATGGTAATGCTGCTTCAGGGAGGTCAGGGGAAGTGTCTAGCCCACGTGGGCAGAAAAAGAAAAGAAGAACCCGGCATGCTGAAAAAGCAGAATGCTCTCAATATTTCATCCTCTGAGACAGCAGAGGGAGAGAGAGAGACAGAGAGAGAGAGAGAGAGAGAGCAGGCAAGAGAGAGAGAGTATCTCAGTATCTTACAGGAAATTGGAAATAAATTGAGGTGACACAAGCAGATCTGCATAGTGTAGAATCAGGATAGCACTCACACTAAGACCATAAGGCTTGGGTGGGCTTCTGATTGGCGCTGTGAATTTATTATGGTGTTCGTTGCTGAGGAGTTTCTTACAGTTATAGAAGCAGCTTGTTGTAATGAAATTTCATAAATCATTTGTCATGCTGCGTACGAAACTCTTCATTCACAGCTTGATTACAAGTGCTCCGTCTGCTGCCTTTCAAGCAGAATATTACCGCTGTACCTGCCTCATTCGAGTGCAGCACAGACCCTCTCCTGGATTGTGTTTCTGTTTTGAAATGAGTGATGTAAAAACATGTATACAGTGCCCCAAGATTTCCTACCTGATGTCTAAAGCTTGTGATGATTACTGTAGTGTTTGCCACAAAAAAGATGTGACAAAAAGTTTGTCCTTAGTACCTAGAACTACATTCGAGAGAGCACAATTCCACTGTTTCTTTTCCAGTATCGATACCAATTTATTATTTTTCATCTTTAAAGTGAGCTATTTATGATTTACACACTTCTAGTACTATACAGGATGAAATACATAACCAACAACGCATATCTGCATTTTTGCTATTTAGCTCAACTTTTTCCCTTGAAAAAAAAAACACATAAATGTCACATACAGTGGAAATGTGAATTTATGAATTACAGAATTACACTGTTTAAAAGTTACTTTAGTACAATACTGACGTAACTAGGCTATGGCTGCTCTTATCATGTGACCTCGCTTTACATTATGTAGCATTACAAGCGTTTCTGTGATATATGAAGCTGGGTTTGTTACAGCATTGGATTAGGTTTGTTCTTCTAATCCAGCATTTCTTGTTGGTACCAACTGAATATGGATTCTGGGTGTGGGATCATGCCATCTCTGCGTGACTTTATCAGCTATGAAGAAAAAATGTGAAGGATGCTGGCTATTTAGCCCTCATGCTACCAATGCAAGATAGAAGGCTTCAGTATTCATTTTTGAAATGAGTGGCTTATCAGTGCAGTGATAACGAGCATTGTTGGTTTTTTATCTTTAAATTCTATTGAAACTCTAACAGTGATTATGAATATTTCAGCTATGAATATATTATTGAAGTGGCATTTCGGTGGTATCACACTGACTTCGTCTAAGATGTTGGTATTTCCGGACTGTCTTTATTCTGCGCAGAGGCTGCACTTTGAAATGGAGATGATTGTGGCAGGAGGTAACCGTAGTCCCCTTGGCCCATTGGGCCTTGATTTTTCCGGTGAAAGGCACGGTAGCCTGCAGTCCACAGAGATGACAGCTGATCAATCGCGGTCCCTCCCTCTGTCTGCCCATTTCTAATCCCCCCCTTTTCCCTCCCCTCTCTCCTTCCTTGCTCTCACCTCCTCACCCCCGAATGAAAGCCCATTACCGGCCAACTGGATCCCAGCAAGACTAGGGCACCTTCACGTGGTGCTCCCCTGCTTTGATCCCATCTCCAGTCTCTAAGAACAACAAAGGACCTGTGTGCGTGTGTGTGTGTGTGTGTGTGTGCATTTAATGACAGGAACCCTGAGAACAGGGTTATGTGAGGATCTTGTGTTTTTCTCTCTGCGGACGGTTATTGGAGCTGACATGGAGCCTCAGCACAGTTGAAATGTGGTCCTACCACAGGCAGGACCTCGGGATCTCCTAAAATTCCGCTAAACCAAAGAGGAAAGGGAATGGTGCTGAGAGCTACCTCCTGAAGAATTCCAAGCACACAGGATCATACAGCAGTGTGGTGCTTTGCTCCAGTGTGGTGCTTTGCCTGAATCTTTAGAACAGGGATCATCAATTCCAGTCTTTGGAGGGCCAGTGTCCAGCACAGTTTGATAATTTCCTTGCACCTGATCCAGCTCGTCTGTTAATTACCAGCTTTAGCTGGTGTGATCCGTCATGGAAATCTGTAAACTGTGCAGGACTACGGCCCACTAAGACCAGAACTGATGACCCCTGCTTTAGAATAATGAGTAGAGTAAACCAACCTTGCATTCCCAAAACAGTAACATTACAAGACTAGGCACGAGGTCATGCACTGTGATCTTATCATAGGTTAGACATAATAAAATGATCGTAATATAGCATTGTTTAATGCAGAAACCTTATGAGTAGTTTTTACCACTGGGTTTCTAACCATATTTAACCAGAACACACACAGTTGAAGTGTCTAAGACATTCAAAGAACACATTGTTTTCTTTTCTAAATTGCTGTTTAACAGTAAATCATACAGCAAATGTTAAAGCCAATCACAAACATTAATATAGCGGTTTTTGGTCACTTTAAACTACTGCTAATATATAAACCAGCATATGTTGTGTTTTAATGTGGGTATACTGATTAACCAGCATGACCAAGCTGGGTGACCAGCTAAACCAGCACTAGACCAGTATAAACCAGCATGGCATGCCTGCTTTTCAACAGGGTGTCGATACACTCTGTGGTCAATGCAAGCAGCATAACAGTCCATTCCCAGTACAAATATGTTCAGTGAGTTGGCGCATTAATATGGAATTCAGCTGCTGTGAGGCTGTCATAGAAGTGTGTATACTGAAGTTTTTACAATGGCTTTAAATATGGCAGAAACTGAATTTTACAGTGGTACATTTATTCAAATTTCTGCTGGTGTTTTTGTCTGTTTAATACGCACACAAACACACACACACACACACACACACACACACACACACACACACACACAGAAATGTTATTGAAAGATGAAGATAAATGGGGTTCGGCCTGAAAATGGTGGTCTTCAGGTGTGGACGTAGTATGATTTAAACAGGGTCTATTGTCATAATTAATTTAAAATTTGAATTTTCAATAGCCCATGTGGTTTGCTCAGAGCCTTGCACTGAAGCTTATCACACTAAGTACATATCTGACTGTAATGAGAGGAATGAGTGATATCTGCGATTCCCTGATAGTCTATCTCCCTGAATCTTTCTTCCTCTCTCTCTCTGTCTTGCAAGTATGTCTCTCAGTCTCATTCTGAAGAGTGAGTCATCTAGCCATCTGCTGCTTAGTGCAATCCTGCCTTATTACCAGCCCTTTGTTTATCAACAGTGCTTTCCTCCAGAGATTACCTTGTCTCTCCTCCTCTTTCCATCTCTTGCATTCATGTATTTGGTCCTCTCAGTCCTCTCAGATCATCTCTTAATCAATCCCCTTTCACCCATCATTCATTCTTCCCTTTCCCCTATTGTCTTTCTTTGTCCTTGGTGCAGTTCTTTTCAGTATTACTGTTCTCCTCAGCTTTGTGGCACGGATGCACACGTACACATGCTGGGCAGTAGTTTCCCTATTTAGAGCACAACTACACTGGTCAGTAGTGACTTACGCTGTGATTGTGTCCTGTTTGAACTGACCCTACTTATCTTTCCGAATCTGGGTATCGTGTTCGTTTGAATAATCTATCTCAAGAGAAAAAGCCTTCTGGGTAGCTGCAGCTCGCTGATTCATTAGTCTAAAAGGCAATTATCATGCCACTTCATTTCCAGCCGCAATAGAATGGAGAAATCAGCTTGCCAATTCATTTTGAAGAAAACATTTTTATCTGTTTCCATGGCATCTTATGTATTATATAAGCAACATCAAAAGCAATCACATTACTATGCGAGATTTGTTTGTCTGCTAAAATTGCATGCTATTGCTCATCCAGTGTTTCGTGTCTAGAGGAGACAGATCTATAATCCCTATTAGAGTCAGTAGCAGGGATGTCAGCAAGACTCAGGTCCACTTCACTGATAGGCCTGGACCCATTAGAATTGCAGTGGCTATTTATATCGTGCTCAGCTTTTCTGGTTGAATTTATGTGGTAATGATATCGCATTGTGGCAGCAGAGTCATTAATTAAACACTGCCACCAACAGGGGGACAGGCAGACACTGGTTCAATGCCACATTACGAGTTTTTTTTTCCCCTCTTGCCCCATGAGCTCCACTCCCTGCAGAAGTATCTTATCAAGGCCAAGCACATTTCCATGTGTTATATAAGGAGTTTTTAGCAGGGGTATACACATTACCCGGTGGCCACTTTAAGTGCATAAGAAAGCAGACTGTTTATGGAAAACTCTGTGAAGCAACAAAGCTTTTCTCACCTCATCTGCCTGCTTTGTTATTTATGAGTAGCATTAACACCAAAGAAACATGAAACATTATAGACTCAAGTTACAAGAGCAGACACAACCCTGAGCCATCCATTCTATACAAAGCACAACCTGATTACACACACCACTGGAAGCATTATGCAGCAAAAAAAACCCAGCCACTGTGGACGCTGTAAGATCCATTCTGTTTCTGAGTGGCTCAGAGAACAGGTTGGTTCAGCTCTGGTCCTGGAGGACTGGAGTCCTGCACCTCTAGGTGATTTCCTGCTATAATACTCCAGATGGTATCTAACTGCTGATTTTGAGCTGAGGAACCGGACTACAGCCCTTCAGGACTGGAGCTGGACACCCCTGTTCTGTTCCATTGCCTGGGCAATATATCTCCTGTACCGGTATGCCATGAAATTGACACAGCATTATATTACATATTGCTTTTAGGTTTTAGCAACATTTATAGATTGTGCCAAAACATAATTATTAACAGAAAAATACATTAAAGATTCAACAGCTAAATATAGTCATTTATTCAGTATTTAGTACCTGGGTGCAAATATGGTTCCACAAACTTGGTTTCTGTCTGGTTAATGTTCAAAACACAGTCTAAGGGTCCCTTGTTGAAAAGAGAGCAAAAGAGATGGTGTTTTAACGGTGAGAGAGATGGTGTTTTGACACTACCAGCATTCAGGCGTATGCTCTTTAACTTATTAATGCAAACTGAAGAATTATCTGCTACTGTGCTCTATTCAGAAAATATTGTGATTGACTTTTATTAATACCAATTGTTAATACATTAATTGCCACACTCTATTCTGCATTTGAACAGCGCACAGTTAGGTGTGTTAAACACGGTTGTCAAGGTAGAATGCTGGTTAACCCAGATTTGCCCCTGAAAAGAACTCGAGGCTTCACTCCTCTCGTGAATGTGTCGAGGCTGTCTCCTCATGCTTTGATGCACTGCAGTTGCCTCGGTCTCGCCTGCTGTTGTCAAAACGCTCTGGTGCTGTGCTGACAGGGAATTGAGTGGTTCTCCAGGTCATTAGGAGCTCTGCATCTACTTATACAGCTACCACTCTCTGACTCCCCCAGCTCAATAGCTCTGTCTTAACACTTATGTTAACCCCTGAAATCCAGATAAGGGGTTTCACTGTGCTTGCTATTTGTCAGCTGTACTCTTTCTGACAGTTTTCTTAGCTGTTCTTTCTTTCCCCTTGAGAACAGCTTTCAATTTGATTGTCCATTTTATGGCAAAAGTAATAAGGATAATGCGACTGTTAAAGATGGCCTTTAGTCTACTTACCGCAAGAGGTAAAAAGCCAAATGATCAATAATTGGCTGGATTTTCTAGAGCTTTCCGGTATGTCTGTTTTTTTCAGTGATGAGATGGAATCATGAGGATTAGTTGGTGGAGCTAGTAGGTTCTAATACCAGCATAGCCACTCAGAGGTAGCAAAACACATAAGTCGTTTTCATAAGAACTGTGGCTCAACAAGTCATTTCTACTAAAAGGAATCATATCAAAATTGTAGAGCTAAGTGCAAGCATGACTCAGAATCTTTCCCTATTATTCCCTTTATGTTTGCGTGCATCTTCCCCTGGCCCTACCGGTGTAGTTCTAAGAATCTGCTCCTTTTCATGGAGGCAAGAATTGATGGCTTACCCAGAAAGCAACTGCCAGAAGTGGTAGGAAGTGGTGGTAGCCATGTGGTTTGGACACCTACTGTGTGTTTCAATGAAAAAAGTGACTGGAGATTTAGAGCTGGGCATGATTTTCCATTCCCCGTCAACCCCATACCCATCACTGTGGGCTATCCAGTGCCTGTGAGACAGCATTGCCTATCATGGACTTTGATGTGAGTCACATCTCGCCTCACCTCAGTAGTACAGTCCTGCTGTGAAGCTCTGTCCATGCACTGAATTACTGAGACAAGAAAGCTTCTGACCACCCTTGTGTTTGGTCCACTTTCACATCCTCAACAAAACCACTCGTGCGGTGATTGCACACAGCTTTGGCTTAAATGACCCCTGGGGGAAGCTGGTACAGATCCCTCAGGTCAATTTAAAGACCCGATGTGAGGTAACTTTAGGAATTAAAGTAATAGATCACAGCTTTTCATGAGCCAGGGAAAGGCCTTGTCTTTCTTTTGAAGTTAATTCCTGACCTGATGCCAAAACAGCATGGATTTGTCACAAATGATCATATATTATAGTGATTTTAGAGATGGAATAGAAACTGCATGTTGAATGCAGGAGAGAGGGGTCCATCATGTCAGTGTTGGGTGTGTATTGGGGGATCGATGTTTTTCGCATATAGTCTTCATGCCTGGAGAGTAGTTAAAAGAACTGGTAGAGGTGTTATACTGAGGTGCCATATCATTATCACATCAGTATTTGCTGCAAGCTGCTAAGAATTTGTGTTTTTATTGCCTCTGTTTCTGTGTGGCTGCCTGTCTCTCTCACACACTATACCACAAACCTGCAATATGCATTCTAATAAAAAGAGCTTCTTCACAGGTTCTTCATTAAAGGTAGTTGTTATATATAGAAAAAGAGCTTTTTGAATGTTTAAGTGGTTCTTTGTATGATTACATGGTTTTTCACCATGACTGAGAACCTGTTGTATTTTTTTCATACAAAGAACAATATGATTCTTTAAAGAACCTTTTGAATAGTTCGATAAATTCTCCCAATGTTTTGAAAATTGAAAATTTGAATGGAGAAAATGATGACTGTATCCATATTGTTGCACAGATTTCTAATGAACATGCTGGACTGGATTGTTGGTGGTTGTTTGCCAACTTCGAAGCTCAATTTCAGTTGCTTTATTGCCCATTCTCCACATTCTGCACAATGTCAGTTTTGCAGTGTGGTATCACAGTGTCACGGTGCATGGTCATACCCCAAATGTTGGCTGAAGTGTAAACACATAAAGTCTGGCATCAAGATGAAACTGGCTACTTTGTTGAATATGAGTCTATATGCTGATACTGAAGGTTGTGGAGACATCTACACTTTCTCTCTCCAGGTTTGAACTGATTTAGAGACTGGGTGGAGGGAGAAGATTATAGGGACATTTAACCTCCATTCACCATCTACAGAGCCGTACAGACGACGTCAGCAGCCTAACATGACGTGTGCAGTGACACAAAACTGTGACTGAGCTTTGGTACATACAGTGTATGCATATTTGAGAAGTATACAGAATAGATTATATGTATTATGTAAAGATGGCACAGTATCACTGTTTTCTGCTTAAAAAAGGAGTCATTCTTTATTAAAGTTGTCAGAAGTGTACAAACAAACAGTACTACACTACTACAATACATGACTTTTACAATACCACTCTTTCTACCATGCCAAACAACAATACTGTACATGTGCAGTAAAAAATGTAAAGCCTGTAACTTAGTTATATAGTAACAGGTTACACTGCTTTACCTGAGTTAGCTAGAGGACGCAAGAGTTCCCTCAACTCAGACTCCTTAGACAAGTCAGAAGTTCTCCAACTGTTTCGAAATCTGTGTCTCAGATAAACAAAGCTGGGACTTAATCCCATCAGACATTTTCTCTGTCTGGGCTTCTAGACATGGACATTCAAACTCATGATCTCTTGATGCTGGGTTTATTTTTTAGTTCGTGGGTCTACGTGTGTCCGTGCTACTCCTGATAATGTAAAACCAGCTAATATTCTCTACAGTGTATTACACATCAACTAAGACTCAACTAAGAAGTTTACACATTGATATAACATGTAGTCAGTTACTATATGATTTTAAGTTGTGCAGAGTGACAGTTAAGGTTTATTTAGGTTATATAAAATAAAATAATATAGTATAAAATATAATACTTAGCTAGCTACTCATTGTATGTTAATATTAACCTACAGTGATCACATAGTCATCAGTTTTGTTTAGTTTCTGTTGTTATGAGCTAGATTTCTTATTTTGTGGATCAGAATTGTTCTTTTTTTTCCATTTATATCCGATCAAACATTTTCTTCTATTGCCCGATACCAGTATTGATAATAGTGGAGGCCTGTGTGATGTATACCAAGGTGTTTTTGAGGAGCTAGAACTGTCACTAATTCATCACATTGCAGCCCGCTGTCTCCCATGCTCAGGGTAACAGTGAACATCCTCAGGTGTCCTGTCACTCAAATCTGGCTCACCAGGCAACAGAACCGTTGATAGCACTCAGATATGTAGACGTTTATCAAACACCAGGCAGTGACTCTGTTGTATCCCTGTCTGTCCTAGATGTGATGAGAAAAGGGGAAAAACTGTAGAAGAAAAAAATTGAAGATCTTTGTTGACCAAAGCTGGCTTGTATCTTGCCAGGGTCAGGAGCTGCCTCTCTAAGGAATGAGAAAATGACATGCATTGAGAAGCCGCCATCAGATTGTTTAGAATCTGCTCCGCAGACAGAATGTGGCAGATATCAAGTAGACTGGGAATAAAATAAGAGATAGACCACGTCATGCATTCTGGAGCTGGATGGCAGCAGCTTTGGATTGTTGGTGTTTGGCAACAATCCCTATTGCACTAGATTTTAGACTTAGACTTTGCTGTTGGCAATTATGGTGTATGGTTTTGTTTTATTGATTTTTGTGAATGCTTTTAACTTCTAATACAGAGGCTATTTATTTACAATCATTCTGAATTGCATAATCAATATTGTTTATGTGCATTTGAGTGCATTTTATTTGAGTTAAATGCATTTAAGTGGTGTCATTCAGATCAGTATCAATTCAGTGTTCATTGTTTGTTCCTATATACTGTTATTGTTATTTTCCAGGATTGTCTTATGTGTGCTCTTCATGTAAGAAACCAACAGACATTTCTAAGAGCATGCAAGAGAGCGTCTCTGAGAATTGATTGTATTATTTTTAGAGGCATCTATTGACAGACCGGTCTCCTCTTTTGCAGATGTTTATGCTCAGGGCATCAGCTGTCTGGATTTGTGGATGGTGAGTTTACCTCGAAGGACAGACAAAAGAGGCATTGGGGGAGCCAGTGAAGTTTAGCCGGAAGCAAGCTGAGTAAAGGTGCACACAGAGACGTTATTAAAATGGGGTAAGTTTATATGGCTAACCCACCAGCGATACACAGGGGATTCTCTTCCACATCCAATCAGCAGAGTGAAGTGCACTCACACCACACTCACATACACCAGCCCTGTAGTACAACTGCATGGACTACACAACAAAAGCCTTACCACATTCAGCTCTTAGCTCTCGGAGTTGTTGAGCTTGAATCCCTTAAAATCTAAGTTTATTGCATCCTGAGACTTGCTGTTCAGTAACTAGGGCTTGCAGTTTTTGTCAAATCACCACATTATTTAAATGTGTAAGTGCTCTAAGTGCTTTCAGATTTATTGTAAGTGTTCATCTTTTGTCCTACATGCCAGGAAGACATGAATACTACAGTAATGATGCCATTTGCCTGCAAATGTTTCACCAATTCCTGAACTATTTACAGCAAAGTAGGGTGGAAATGTATTTTATGTGGCATGCAGCATGACTGTGAAACTGAAATGAAAGTTGATGATGGTCATTTTTGCATCATAAAATCCAACTTTAATTTGATTTTCTGCACTTCACACTAGATACATGGTTAGATGCTTGGTTCAGAGACTAATTCCCGTCTGGGCCATAGGGTGGTATGGATATTGGCAATTGACAAGTAACATGATAATGATGATATAGAAGTGATTATTGCCGTGTCCATTGTCTCTGCTCTGCAACATATTGCTTGGGGACAATTTTGTACAGCTTAACTGTTAGAGTTGTAAATTTATGTAAATAGTACATAACACACAAAGTATTGTGGATGATAAGAATATTTCACTCTAGAAACATGATGTTCATTTTGCATACAAGTAGTTTCATGACATTATGTGAATGGAAGACATTAAAAACTCCTTTCTTTGAGATTTTAAAAGTGTTCATATAGCTTTAACTTTGAGCCTTTATGTCTGTATTACCTTGTTTCTCAGAGGTACACTTAATGTCTAATTTGTTTATTAGGGATGACCTTGAAGAAATATCAGGCTCACAACTATCACAGATAGAGTTTTACTGTAAGCCCCCAAAATACACAACATGCAAACATTGACGCTCCAATATTGAGTAAAGCCACTGGAAAATTAAGCATTTTAGCAGACAGTGATTACTCAAATTGGCTGGGGGACTCTGGTGGGACTGCTACATGGACTGCAGTGCAAATCGCCTGAATTATTCCTAAGTTATAGAAGTTTGTAACTAAATAATGAACTTGCCGGTGGGCCCTAACAGACCATTTAAGGGGTTAAACAGAAATAGTAAAATTGTATTGCATTCAGCTTTTGTTGTTGTTGTTTAGTATGTGGTCCTTGTACCAACTCAGGCTGTTTCTGGAATCTCGCTTTCTTTCAGTGTAAGTCTGACAGAGATAGTCTGGAGCTGTTGTAGAAGCCTGTTATAACTCAGTGAGGTGCTCTCTCAGTGTGTTACATTGTGTCTACAGTAATTCAGTTCAAAAGGGAAAAAGAGCATCTGGCTGTCTGTCACAAGCAGAGACAGCGAGGTGATCCCTGTGTGAACTGACTGTGCTCCACATGCTCATTAACCAAGCTCCTTATGCTAATCAAGCGTGTTCATTCACACGTCAGCACTTTTTGCACACGGCTAAAGAAAACACTGGCACTGCTATTAAGACATGTAACTGGACTGAGTGAGAGACAACCTACTCTTCCACCAATATAAATGCAGCATGTTAAGATTCAAAGGTTCTTTTTTGACTCTTTATCTTTCAAAATCAGCATTTAAATTAGCCTGCTTTAGCCAAAGGCGCTTCAGCAGATCCAGTTTAATTAAACTGGCTTCCAATTTTAATTGATCACCTGAACATGTCAGGCTTTCCCCTTTATTATCACTTAAAGAGCCATTGCTTTCCCTGCTTTTTATCTACAATCACACGGCTGCTGTTATTCTCTGACAGGCATTATAAGAGAGATTAATTATCATCTTATAACACTGCCGTATATACAACTGTGATTCGGCAGCTGTGCTATTCCGTAACATTCCTACCTTTGACCCTGGTATCATCTTAAGATTACGGATGGATATTAGCCTGGCCTGGAGCCAAGCGATCTGTACTAATTACTGAAAGAAGAAGTAAGCGGTGCTCCTCTGGTTAATCCATTACTCTCGTCCCATTAGTGAAATGACTGCCAACGGCAAGTGTAAAGTGGAATCCTTCATTACTGTCCCTTCACATCAGAGTCTTTTCTCGCCCTCATAGTCTTAGTGACCAGAGCAAAGGAAATAATCTGCTTTGTGAGCCCAAACAGCAGAGCCATTTTGAGAACATTATTTGATTCTTGTAGTTTTGAATCACACAACAGGACCACTGTGCCCACTGCAGCAGCTCTTTGATATTGTTTCACTGATACTCTCTTATCAACCATACTATAGATTTTTCACCTGCTCATGATTTCAGCTATTTTGGAATGAATGAATGGGAGTATTTGCAACACTTCAGACACAATGATAATAAAGGACCCATATGTTGGAAAACTGAAGTTTTATGTTGTGAATTTTAAACAGTGTTTCAAACTTCACTGTTCATTCCCCGGTCCATACAGTCCATATATTAAAGCTGAAAAAGTCCCAGGGAAGTGAATGTTGGGTATGTTTGTATGCCATGTATACCAAACTTGAATGTTATATTAAACAACCAGCAAAGCTTGAATAAAAAGTAAGATGTAAATATGATAAACACGGCATATAACTGCTGATTAGACCTAGCTAAGAACTGGGTGGGTGTGGCTAACAAACACTTTGATGGACAGTTCTCAACAGGCTTACAGACCGGTGGTCTAGCTTGCTACCCTTTGGTTATACTGGGTTAGCTTAAGTTTCTCTCAAAACTCTTTTGTGTGGGCGGGGCAAGAGACCTCAGCCTTGTGATTGATCAGGAGATGCTTATGGAAACGTTACCCAAGATTAGGACTGCACAGTTGACCTTGCATATGCTCTCACTGCTTAATGCAATCAATTCCGCACAGCAGTGTTCCAACATCTAGCCTTTCCAGAGGAGTAGAGACAGAGAGCTACAACAGTAAAAACTTAACGTCCTGCTCCAGTCTAGCATGAGACGATTGATCAGGTCTACCGACCTGTTCCATCTGACTTTCAGGATGGAAATCAAACTAATACGGCAGAACCAACGCCATTGTAAGAACAGCCAGTGGTGGGCAAGCAGAACTTGTAGGGTGTCAATCAGGGCACACTGGGTTCAGTGGGAGGCAGATCTTAAAGACACATAATCTTTAACACAGCGTTAAGGTGAATGCAGATGTACAATATGAGAGAAGTTTTTTTTTTAACACTGAAGCGTGTAAATTGATTCTAGTAGACCCCAAAATTATGATAATGAATAATGAAAATGAGAACAATCGGTCTGCTGTAAGGGGAAATTTCATTTTCAGTTTTTAATTGTCTGCACATGTACCTCTCCTCCTTAAATTTATTTTAAACATTTAAAGTTTTAGCCAACTATTATTAAAACTATTATGAAAAAAAATGTTTCGTGTATCAGGCAGTGTATACCATCTAATAAGGTAAGGTAGCTTTTATAATTAAACTCTTCAGATGTCAACAACAAAAAGCCAGATTAATTCTAAGTGTTAAAGAGAGGTTTTGATATGTAAACATACACAAACTTGTTCAGGGAAAAGTCCACTTTACATTATATCCTTACAATCTCCATATTGTCTCCTTCTTGAGCTTCTTGAGCATTTGGCAGCAGTGAATAATTGATGTTTAGATGGACTGTGAATATCAGTGGGAGAGCACAGTATGTTGTCGTCATGCCAATGCCCCGGCTGTGTGTTCTGATTTCTGCAGGGCTGTGATCCCGGCGCCTCTCTCCAATGGATGCCGGCTCACGCTGTGGTCATGCCGGACGTGAAAGCTTTGCCATGTGAGTACTCCCCGGCAGGCTCCCCTGCTGGCTGCAGCATGGACCTGGAGCCCTGCCTCAGCGAGCTGCCAGACCCTCTCTCTGTCCTTGGCCCCCCGTTAACTGGGTTCCCCCACCACAACACACCTCCCTTTTCCAACCTGGAAGCTCCGGCAGGTCGCTGTCCTCCAGGATGCAACAACAACAACAGCCTTCTTGGCAACCTGGGGCTCAGGTACTGCTCCACCAGCAGTGTGCAACCACTCAAACAGCCCGAATCCCGAGTGGGGCTCTTCGGGCAGGGCTGTGTGAACTCCGGCAACAACCGGATGTACCGCAGCCTGGAGAACCTGCACTGGAGTTCCATGCCTGACCCTGGCGTTTACACTTATAGGAGCGTAGAAAGTGAGTTCATTCTCCACTGCACCTCCAGCAGTCAGTGGTATGATGGGCCTCCTCAGGGATCACATGTCTACAGTATGATGCACTCCCCTGAGAGCATGGCTTTCTACCCTCGTCGGAACCTGGCAAGAAAGGACTTGCCACTATTCCCTCAGTGGCTGTTCCCTGCTGTGGAGGACTGGAGCATGAATGGAAATGGCAGGAAAGGTCTGAGAGATAAGCTCCGCCTCCAGAGTGCTCGTGTCACTGAGCCCCACAAGCCCCTTCGGCCTCAGCCATTGCCCAACAATATCTCACATTCTTTTTATGATCCAGAACTGGCATTGCGCCATGGCCGACCCTCCTCCCCAGGGCTGGCAAACAGCCAGAGAGACCTATGCGCTCGCCGCATCACCAGCCCAGAGGAGATCAAACAAGAGGTCCTGCGACGACTGCAGCTGCGCAGGCAGAGGAGCACTCCTAACCTGGCCCTCAGCTCGGGTCAGGAATCGAACCTTAGCAAGTCTTACACCTGTGAGCCGATCAACAGCATTGCGACTTCTGAGAGGAAAAGGCCTCCAATGGGCCGCCTGCATATCCCAACGTTTGAGGAGTTCAAGAGGATGAGGCAAAGAGAGAGCGGTCAGGGCCCTTTAACAGTGCCACCTGGTGGTGCAACAGGGTCTGGAGACCAGTGCAGGGAGGGAAACGGCAAGGAGAACGCACAGCCAGTGAATGGCAAATTACAGACAGAGGTTAAAACTCTGACAGAAATTGGGCAAAGCTGCATCACCTCTGAAGATGCAGCCCAGACCTGTGGTTCCAGTGGCCAGGAGCTGACAGAGGGCAGTTCCTCTGCAGAGGCCTCAGAGGGACCCATCTGTGTAGGCCCTGCGCCTCGCTCTCCACTGCATTCCCAGACTGCTGCCACCACAGGAGAAGCACAAGTCCATGAAGCTGCAGGCTCTGGGGCTACAGATGTAGCTCTTCTCCCCTTTCCTCCCCGCAGGGAAAATGCTGAGGGGGCACCCAGCTGCTGTCCTACTATCCTCTTGGATGGGACAGAACTCTCTAACTATGGAGCCAAGATCTATAAGATGAAGGAGGACCTCCTCGAATCAGCTCTGGACCTTATAAAGAAGAGGTGAGTGCATGAACCAAGTGTACGTCAGTATGCTACATGTAGGTTTGCATCTCTTTTGTTATGCCCATGCTTCACAACATACTAATTTAACCCTTTGAAGTTATTACATTTGTTTTGCTATACTGCTGTACTGTAATTATGTATTAATTAAATAGTCATGAACATATAGTTATGTGTAATTAGTAGGTATGCAGTAGATAAATCTACATACAATTTATGCTTTGTATTAACAGGTCTGAGTCTGCACATCTACATACAACTACATACAACTACATACAACTACATACACCACAATAACTATTTATGAACATTAACCCATTAATTCAGTATCCCTTCTTCTATTTATAAACACAACTGTGTTACTTATTGGAGGTTTAGTGTTTGCACCTTCAACTGAATTTTTCAGTTTGTTTTAATGTGTTATGAGCGAGGTCTGAAATACCTCTGAAAATAAACTGCTAGAAAAAACAAATGCTCAAATACAATTTCTGGGAAAGGGCATCGTTTAGCCTCCTACACCAAACAAATGGCGAACTTCTGTCTTTGATACGCTTAGCTAAATGAAGATGCAGCACTGGTCGACCTCAGTGTGGCACTTTAACAAATGAGTTGATAGTCATTTTTCAAACTGAAGACATAAGATGTGTAAGATTTTACTTAATGTGTGGAAGAGCTCATTAGCCAACTAGAAAAGACCATATTTAGTATAACATGTGTTGAACCTGATATTTTGGTGCCACTGAATCTAGCATTAGCTAGAATCAGTGCTGCTATGGTGAGTGAGTTATCAGCCAGCCAACATGGGTCACCCCCAAATACCAGGGAGTATTCCTCACACAGGTCACGAGTGAGTCATAATTAACTAGTGATCCACTGATAACAGAATTTCAGGCTGATGCCAGTATCAAATATTTTTTGTGTGCATATCCAACAATGCTTATGCCAATACAATACACCAACATTTATGAAATCAAGAAAGCATTTCCTAAACAATTATCTCGTTT
The DNA here is from genome assembly GCA_034552555.1 of Semaprochilodus insignis. Lineage (NCBI taxonomy): Eukaryota > Metazoa > Chordata > Actinopteri > Characiformes > Prochilodontidae > Semaprochilodus > Semaprochilodus insignis. The sequence goes on along the minus strand of CM067480.1, from coordinate 21,770,173 downwards.
AGAGTACATGGAATACACGCTAGAATCCCTGTTACATCCTAAGGCTTAATTATTTAGTAACTACATAGACTACAATGCAAACTGAGTAATATATAAGCATTCAACTGTAATTGTTACCCTAGATAAATTATCTAAAACATTTCCAATTGAAACCTGTAACAGGTGTAAGCTTTTTTAGAAATCGTTTTAAACTGGTTTTGGCACATTACATCATAATCAATGTAACAAAGAAACAGTTTCATGAAATCAGGTTATTTTTGTACTTCTCCTTTTATCTTTTTCTTTGATACCAGCACAATATGCATTTTAGATTTAGCTCAACATGATGTTAGCAAAATCAGTGGCCAGAAAATTTTTTTTTTGGAGAACCGGTGTTGCTCATCTGCCGTGAAATTGGATACTATAATGAGTTCTAAGGCATTATTCAGCATGTGCAGCTTTGGCGGCCTTGTTTCTATTGATTTATCTCGCCGCTTTGGTGTGGTCCAGACAGAGCATAAGGAAGTGTGAACAGTACTTCTCTAGTGCCAGGGTAACACGTCTCTGCAGATGGCAGGAGCGTCTGGATTTGCCCCTAAAGCATTATGGCACCCACCAGCAGCTGTCACAGGCATATTATCTGGTGATTAACAGCCTTCAGAGTTCAGTCCAGAACAAAGGTAGAAGCAGAGATGAAGAGTCCATTAAGATATGGCTGTTTGACTGACCAGCAGTCTGCTAGCCTCCCACCATGAACATTTGAGGTAACAGACTGTATGCCAGAATAATAAATGTAAGCTACATGGTCTTTTCCCCTTTTATTCCCGAAGGGAGGGATTAAAGCGAGTTGTGAAGTCAAAGAGGGAATGTGAGGAATGAGGACATTCACATTGCCGGGGTTGATTCACGCTCAGTCACAGCCAGGAATTGCCATGAAGCCAGTTTCACTGTCACATTGGAAATGTACTTAATGAACCAGTGCCAGAGCATGAATATCTGAAATTATAATTAATTGGATTAGTGTTAAACGGCATATAGTTTTACACAGCACTGTAGTTATATATATATAGTTATATAGTTTTATATATATATATATATATATATATATATATATATATATATATATATATAATCTTCATTTTGAATCACACACAATATCTATCTATCTATCTTGATATATAGTCTATTGCAGTAGGCAACTGGATTTTTTAAATACTTCTTTTATATTTTTTACTTATTATATTTTATTACAATGTTAAGATTACCTTACATTTCAAATAACAGTTAAAGTTAAAAAATACTAATAAATATATCTAATTTTAATTTTAAATCACACACACACACACACACACACACACACA
>CM067480.1:21688302-21768725 GCA_034552555.1 Semaprochilodus insignis | reverse complement strand
TATATATAGTTATATAGTTTTATATATATATATATATATATATATATATTGCTTTGTTTTGAATGTAATACAGAAAAGCCATTCACTACTTTAAGGAAATGGCGTCAGGGTGCTAAAGGTCACTGGTAGAGTAAGGAATCGCAAATATTCATTATGTACAGAGCAAACCAGATCACTTGTCTTTACAAGGCAGTTACATGGTCATTTTCATTTACTGTGCCTTTGATAGGAAGCTCATATATTATCTTATAGTCCTAGAACCATTTTCCTATGTAAGCTGGGAGTGTAAGTAGTAAAAGCAGTGGTTCAATTTAGAACCCTGAGACACTCAAAGAACAGTCTGCATACATCAGTAGTTCTTTGCAGTGTCAAATGGTTCACCTCTATAATGGGAAACCAGTTATATGGTTATTTAAATGTATATGGTAGTATATGGTAGAACCTTTTTTTGTCAGTTGTGAATTTTTCACAGTAGCGATAAAAACGTAGGATATTTCATCTGTCATCACCGCCGCCATTAACAGATTCTGGCACTATTCACTTTTTTCTTTTTTTATCTTCTATTCAAAGCCTGCATAGTGGTTCAGTAGCCCTCAGGCTTGTGCTGTCAGCAGTATTCTGGGATCATATCTATGCAAATGCTTCTTTGTGACGTGCTCTGCATTAACAAGGAAGATCCTGAGGCATCGGACTGGAAGACCAAGATTCGAGAGGGATGCAATTAAAGAGAAACTCGTAACAAATTATTCAAGAGACGTACAGTATCTTTTACTACAGAGACTAACATGAGAAGATAACATGCATGTCAGGAGTAAGAGAGGGATGAATGTAACATGCAATATTAAGTTACAGCTGCAGCTGTTAATCCAGCCCACTGTGGATTAATATCTGTTGCTTGTATTGATGTACCGTTTAAATGTAGTTACACCACTGTGTGACTAATTACATACTTTTAAGGAATTACATGTACATTCAATTTGCAATTGACTTGTTTTGAGTCACAAAAAATAATAAATAATAAGCAAAAATAATAAAACAAAACAAAACAAGTAAAGGATTAGGTTTCCGCTAAGCAAGACTGCAGGCACAACAGTAATTTCTAATCAATTTCAAATCAAGTTATACAATCTAATTGAGTGAGAAAAACGCTGTCCCACATTAGAGTATAATTTTGCAGAGCATCGACTGCTAATTAACTGATCACTTCATTTGCAGCTAATCATTATTAAGTTTCTTTAGGTACCTATATGACAATATTTGGCCTGCTATATTTTAAAGAATCAGTGTACAGTACATGTACAGTACATCAAATTCTGTACATGTCATTTCCCCTAGGCAAGCTTTTCAGTCGGCAGCTGTGACATCAAACTGAAATCAACCAGAAACACTCCTACTACAGTATGAGTATATGAGTATAGTATGAGTAAACCAGAATACTGTGAAGTGCTTTGAAGATCGGCCGGAACAAAAGCAGGTCAGGATAACCTTTCTAGTACTGCAAAAGCTAAGCAGAGCCTGATATTGCAGCAGTTTTATGGCTCATATCTGTAATACAAAATGTTACTAACTTAACTGACAATGTTAAAGCACAATTTATATAATATTTGGGGCTTCTTTTGAAGTCGTTTTGGGGTTAACCTTAGCCTAACATAGTTACCTTGTCCTTTTCCCTGCAACAAGCAGCTGACCAGCTGGTACTGATAACAGGAATGATGGTAAATTCTGGCAGTGTCTGATGGTCAGAGGCACGAGGCACGAATGAGACCTACCAGAATAATAATCCTCAGTTAACCTACCAAAAACAGGTTTCCTCAAGCACCTAAAACAGTGAAAATGGATATATATCATTACACAGACTGTAAGAAATTTAAATGAGACCATCAAGCCAGTTTTTGCCCATATCATGTATTACTAGCACGTGGTAGATTAGACTCTGTACTTCTAATAGAATTTCTCCACTTGTTTTACTGATCTAAGAGAAATTACACCATCCTTTTGTCATCACCGCTTTTGTGGCTTCAAAGGGTTAAACCCATAGAGACTGGTTCATGTTATGTCATGTAGGTTCGTGTGCGTGTGTGTGCAGAAACAGACACAAATACATACACAGATGAACACGCACGCACGCAAACACAAAGAAATCTAAGAGATCCGTTTAGCTGGTTCAGTCACTGATCCAAACAGCTTGTGAGTTCAGGTGTTAATGTGAACTGAAGCATCTAATTGCACCCCCTCCACCGCCCCCAAGCCCCTCTAGAATGGGCTGCCAACCCTGCTGTCCCTAGAGAGCATGGGGGATGTTCAAGCACATGCCTCAGAGAGGCAGAGGGAAGAATTAGAATTCCACTTTAATAGACCTCTCTCTCTCTCTCTCTCCCTTTCTCATCCTTCATCGCCCCCCTCCCCACATTCTGTCTATCTCTCTCTCTCTTTCTCTCCTCCTTGTCCTCCTTCAGCTGCAGTGCAGACATGAGCGCTGAAGCCCCCGTCAGGCTGTCACGTGACCCGAACGACGGCGCTGACATCATCACACCTCAGCCCAGCCGTCAATCTGCCCGCGTTGCCATGACAACGCCGGCCTGCAGAGAAGAGGCTTGCACCGAAGCCACAGGACGAGAGGGAGAAGAGCCAGCAGAATGCGTAAGGCAATCCCCCCTTTCCCTCCCACACGCATATACCCCTTCTCATCTCTCTACATGTTCAGCATGACCCTCTCTCCCTCTCCGCCTGTAGCCGCGCTCAGCGGAGAGCTCTGTCACGCATGCACCAGATAAAGCTCTGCAAGCAGCTGCGCGGCACACACAACTGCAGGCATGCAGCGGTGCGCAGAGAGCCGCGGCTCAGGATGACTCCCGCGCAGGATTAGAGGCAGGTTTTGCTGTGGTAACTGTGTTTCCTTCCATTTGTATGCAAGGCTGCGAGCGCATGTGGATGCGCAGCTCCGTCTCCTGCTCTTTCGGTTTGGATGCTGGCCGGTTCTTCATTGCGCCACATGCATTTAGTCTCCAGCGACTGCTAGATCGAAGGTTCAAGGCAATATTGATTGCATCCTTTGGTGGTTTGAGGTCATGTAATTTGTATTAGGCTGGAGGAATTGAGATTTGGCGTCTGGTATCTGTGAGTGTGCACCTGTCTTCATGCATAGCTCAGCTGTAGGTTACCTGCACCGGGTTTGATGTGGAGGGTTGTTATGTCTTTCCAGTTCGGTCGGTAATTAATTAGAATAGCAGCTGCATGGTTAATTATTCTGTACGATACCTGAACCTGAGGTGTCTGGTTACTGATGCACTGATAGCTGTTGAAAGCATATCCCCGTCAGACTAGCTTAGTCAGTAGCAGTTCTATTAAATGTATTGTGGGTGTACGGTGTCAGATGCTGCTAAAGTGCTGATCCATGGTCTTGCAGAGGTCAGCGCCAGTGAATTATGCAACGTTTCGAAGAAGTGAGAGGTTATCTATAACTTTGAGACCATGCCTACCCACAGGTCACAGGACGTGCCAATCAGAGGACCTTTTAACCTCCTTGTTACTCAAATGATCAGCATGATTGCCGTATTGATCAGGCAACATATAGAAATCAGTCTTTGTTTTTATATATTATGATGCGTCCTCAGTTTATTGCTAAATCAGAAGTGTTTGAGGAAAGGGAAAGCACCTCCACTTAAGTCAAACAAGGTTCCCAAAGTTGGCTTCTGTCTGCAGGCAGTGCAGCTAAACCAGAACAGACAATATACTTAGAGCCTCTGTGTTCGCATATTAAAAGCTTTAGTAATGTGACACCACTTGTGGTTCAAGGGGGTTTACTCTGATCAATACTTGAAACTCTCCGTGGTTCCACCTGTGACTGCTCGTCATCTTTTTGGTGTGCCTATAAATCTCTGAGCCTCTCTCCTTCATCTTACTAGTACTAACTCATTTACTGATATGTCCTCAGGCTATGACTGTGAGCTGAGAGCTCCTCTTGATGGCTCTTTGTCCTATCAGCAGGTCTCTGGGTCAGGATGCAGGCGCTCCAGCTCGGATGCTGCCTATGAGCCGGCTGAGTCGGTGAGGGCCCAGCGCGAGTGTCGTCTGCGGCCCCACTACAGCGACCCCATGCCCGCTGATGCCGCCAAGCGCAAGCAGCTGGAAATGAAGATCGCTGCGGCCGCACGGCTCCACAGTCAGAGGAGGGACAGAGAAAGTGGTAAGACCTAAAACAGTTCACTTCCACCATGAATAATTGGTGGCCACTTCAGTGAACAGATTCTAAAAAATAGCAACTACTACAAGGCTTTTTAAGAAACTGACAGACCTTACTCTTCACATGGCCCAGTTAAGGTGTCACATGTGTGCAAAAAGCATTTCACTATGTTGACATTGGTGAGCATTTCTCGAAACCCAGGGCTATTGCTGTAACTGCTCTGTTACTCCAAAGACTTGCCTTTAGCTTTAACTTTGTCTTTGTCCCTCTGTGGTACTTCTGCCATCGCAGTCAGTGCCCCAAGGATAGCTTTTAACTTTCCAATCCACTGCATCCATACTCAGCGTACCATTCTTTTTTTGTAGTTGCTCTTAGAAGTCCCATTTAAGTTCCCACTCCTCTCAGCACTGTTAAAACTGTGTATTGCAGGTTTTAGAGTTAAAAGCCAGGCTTTGATATGACTACAAATGGTGTTATGTCATTCATGGACCACAGGCAGACTCAAGTCACTTTTTATGCTAATCATTTTTGTATACACTGTAGATTGTATTGTAAATGTGACACCAAAATGAATTTAAAAAGGCTGTTTCAACAATTTAAGTATGTATGTATGTTGTATCTACATATATCTATATATATATACAAACACACACACACACATATATATATCCTCAAAATTATTTGAAATGTGCAACCTAGTCTTGTGCTAGTATCAGTAACAGAAAGCTCAGGTTTCTTGCTTGGTCTGAGCACAGCATTTCTTTTTCTCCCTCTCAGCTCAGGGAGACGTCCCTGACATCACTACGTCGTACAAAATGATATATGACACAAAAGTATGGGAGAAATGCTGACATTCTGTTAGCCTATGTTTTTATTTCAAAGTCTAATTGCCAAATCAAGACCAAACCCTGATGAAAGCATGATTAGCACAACATAATAAGGGCTGAGGAAAATGTATGGTCTGTCAATAAACTGAATAATTTAGGTCCAGTGTGAGAACTGTTCAATATGCTTCTCCACATTTTAAAATGTAATTACTGTGTGTTTGCTGAATTTGGAAAAAAACACAAAATGTGGCCTGTGGAAAAGTTATGGCACACTTTATATTTTATGTTTTTTTTCCCAATATGTCATACAAACGAATACAAAATGTTAGGGTTGTGTTAATTTATTTATACTTAGAAAATTATCAAAACAGAGTGTTCAATGTTAGCATGTGAAAATCTTCACTGGTATTTTTCTTATTTAACCAGGAAATAAAAAACAGACAGGTTTTAAAACCTGAAGAATAAAGACAAAATAGCAAAAAAAAAAGTTGTGACCATTTAAATGAAGAAAATTATTAAATGTTCTGCACAATTTCTAGATCCCTTGATTGATGCAAAATATTACTGTTGAAACTTGTGTTCAAACAACTGTCAGGTGGATCTGATGGTGATAGGTTATTACCTACATTTGGAGAAATCTAAATTGGCTTTTTAGCCAAAACCTTCCTTCAAGTCATCCAGCTAACTGAGATATTCTACTGAGATATTCTACTTTACCCCAGACCACCCAGTTCAGGTGTTAAACATGGTGAATCACACCACTACCTGCTACACTGTTTCCAACAGACTATAGTGTTTATGCCCCCTCTCTCTTTACCTCTTTGTGTCGTCTTTATCAGGTACATGCACGGTTAGGGGGCGCTCTGAGCCCAGAGGAGAGGGCCGGAGTGGAGGTCTGGGTGTGAATCGTGCAGGCCAGCACCGCTGGAGCACGGTCAGCAGTCTCAGTGCAGACAGCGGTGTAGTGGGGCTGAGCGACGAGCGCGAAGATGAGGAGGAGCCACGACGGGCCCGGCGCAGTGCTGGGGCAGAGGTGGAGCGAGTGGACAGTGGCATTGGTCCCGGGCTGGCCCGAGGCTGGAAGAGACCTTCAGCGTCTCTGAAAGCCTGGGAGGCCCACCGGCCATGCCCAGACTGCGGCAATAGAGAGGGCATTCGAGGAGAGGGAATGTGTGAACGCTGTTCAAAGCTACGGACTGAGCGCAAGGAGGCCATTCTGGAGTTCCTTAACACAGAGTCCAGCTATGGGGAGGACCTGCGCATCATCAAGGAAGAGTTCTACTGTCCCATGCAGAGTGCAGGGCTTCTCACAGCTGAACAGCTGGCTGTGGTCTTTAGCAACGTGCAGGAGCTAATAGATGTGAACGACAGGTTTACAGAGCACTTGCAGGACAGCATTGACCAGGCCTTTGATCAGGTAAGAAGGAGAACATTATCTGCTGTCTTCCGCATTATTACATTCACGTTAGAAAGATGAAAAGAGAAGAATAGCAAACAATCTAATTTACATAGTTCCTCCCTAATGCCAAATGCCTTAATCCACAGTAAACACACTTGCTAATGTAGTTTGTGACATTATAGGACACTTAATAAAACAAGTACAGGCTAAATTCAGGCCTGGCTCTAGTGGCCAAATTTTAGCTATGTGTTGAGGTATAAGAGAATATCAATAATGTTGAATATTGTAATATTATGTTTGGTGATACCTTATTGATTCTAACACAGTATTGATTGATTGATCCATAGCTTACAATCGAAGACATTGCAACAGGCAGTGGTTCATTTTGTGTTGTGTTGAAACCCCCAACTGCTAAATAGCAGCGTTTACCATTACTCTATCATGATACATAACGTATTGCCATATTGCTGCCTATACACATCCCTGTACAACAATATGACACAATGTCAGAAACCACATAAGTTGTTTGATTCAAATTGGTGCAGAATTACTTCAGGTGAAATTCTGGTAAAATTATAAAAATAAGAACAGACTGATTGTTGTTTGTTTTTGACATGCAGGGAGACGAGGATCTGCTAACTGTATGCATCGGAGAAATCTTCTTAGAGTTTGTCAACATGCTACCAGCCTTCCAGACCTACTGCTTACAGCAATCTGCATCTGTAAACATGCTGAACACTCTGGAGAAGGAAAAAGAGCTGCTAAGGTACAAGGCAAAACATCCTACACAACAAAGCGTCTCATCTCTTATCTGGGAACCTCTTAGTAGTTTCCCAAAACCACTGTAGCCTTTTCTGTATGTTTTCTGGAAAACAATTTTTTCTTGCTTTGTTAAAATAAGAGTTTGATGTGCTCTGTAAACATTGTTATTGTTTCAAACCATAGCCTTCATATCCCAGCCTAAACAGTCCACATATGAAATGTAGGATTCAAATCTGCAGAATCAGCTACTTCATGGAAATGGATACTATTTCAGAATAATCTAATCTGATTACCATACCTTACTTCAGGATTACTAAATAAAATAAAAGTCTTCTAGTTTAGATTACAGTTTCCAGGTGACTTAGTTATCTGTGCTTTCTACCAAAGTCAAAAGGGATCAGTCTGATAGTCATCTTTTGAAACCCCTCATCAACAGGAATAGTGCAAATCTGACTGACCATCTTCTGTGTCCTATCTGCTAAAAGGCCTGTACCAGCACATAGGGCTTTATATCAGTGTCATTGACCTGCGATCGTCATCTGCAATGTAATTTGTCGAGGCTTAGCTTTCAGTGGTTTCAGCAGTCCACAGAAATCTACATGGCAGTTTAGAAGGCAGTCATTTAATATGAAAAGAGATAAGTCTTTTACCAACAGTGATCATTTACACATGCATAATCTTTGTACCTATCATTCCCAAAGTACTGAAGATTTAAGTCATATACACAAAAAAGATACCAACTTTACTGTCTATGAAGCTTTTACCGTGTTTCTTGATTCTTCTGTTAATGTTAATGTGAGCTCACACAAGTTTCACTTCTATCTAGTCAAACTAGAATTTTATGTAGCAGCACACTAGAATAAAAGTGTTGGATCTCAGGTCCGTTTGCTCCTGTAGAGTCTATCATTATGTAAAAGGCTAAACCCAAATATCTTGCTGCAGATCAAAAAATCGGCCAAATAAAAGGATGGGAACTGCTGTTTGTGAGAGGGATTGTTCTAATAAAAACTGAAAAATATTTATGACTTCACACCTTACGCGACTCCACAAAAGGCGACAGGTTAGCACGTATGCAGTTGGACTGTAATCTTGCCAATAATCACCCTGTTTTTATAATGTACCTGATTTTTCTGTAAGTCATGAACACACTTCAGGAGGTTTATTACAATTCATAACAGTTATTGGACCATAAAATGGCAGTGGGGGGTGGCATGACCAAGCGTGCTATTGGGAAGCAAATGGGTCATTACCACATTTCAAAGGGTGTAGGCAGTGTACAGTGACTTAAAGGGATAGTTCAGACTGAGCTTCAGAGTTTGTTCTGTACTTGGCTGCTATTTTAACTTTGTGTACCTCATTTAGTACATAGGTGGACCTGAAGAAAAAATGAATAGACAAGAAAAAATATATAAACCCAGTTGCAAAAAAGTTGGGCCTGTAGGGAGAAAAAACAAAAAACAAAAACGGAAATGAATAGACAAGAAAAATGTATTTAAATGTTGAACATTACAAACTTTTCCATTCATATTGACGACCTGTCTCCTCCTTTATAACTTCTCTGTATAACATCTCATAGTATTTACCCGCAGTTGTACTCTACAGGCACTAAGTTTTCTCCACCATGTCCGCAAAAGGACCATGCCTTCTTCTAACAGGAGTTTGTGTGTCGTCAGTTTCAGAAGCACAGCCTACCAGTTAGCTAGCTAGCTGCAGGGCACAAACGTAATGGAAGTGCTGCTGAGCGCTGCACATATTGGACATGATTTGATCTGCCCTTTTAGGACTCCACTACACAAAGCGGGAGCCAAATGTCGGCAACATCCAAAAGCTTCCCTGACATCTCTGGGCTAAAGCTCATCTGAGATGGACTGACGCGAAGTGGAAACATGCTGAGGATTATTACCAACACAAAATTCAAAAGCAAAGATACTCTGCTATAACCTGGGTTATAACACTGTTATAACGCTGCCTTGCTGAAACATGTAACAGAAGCATGCAGATTTTGAATGCAGTGCTGTCTGAGGGTTTAAAGGTCATGTACAGTCAGTTGTGGCTTTCAGCCTTGGCTTTTACACACAGGCATTCCTCAAGATTCCCTGTATCTTATGCAGATGATTATGGATACTGAGTATGGTAATGTACCTCAAATCCTTTCAATTGCTCAATGAGCAATGTTGTGCTTAAACTGTTGCATTATTTATTTTCCTGGATGCTCCAAACTCAAGCACAACTGTATCACCTTTATAAGATGTTTTTGAACATTTCACAGTGCTCCTAGTCTTTAATTGCTCACGTCCCAACTTTTTTGGAACACATTGTAGGCATCAAACGGATAAGAAAAGCATCATCTTCATCCTGTTTTTGTTTAAAACGTCAAAGTGCATTTGTAGACTTCCTGTTTTTCTTTGCAGTTTACCTACTTTCCTAAGTTTTTGGAATTGGGTTCATAATAAGGAGCTTTCTGGATAACCTTTAGAGCTTTAGGATTAAGGTATCATTAAGGTAACATCAGATTTCCAGAACTGATTATTGAATTGTGTGATTTCTGTCTTCTAGGATATTCCTTGATGTATCGCAGAATGATAACACAGCGCTGCGGCGCATGAATCTGCGATCATTCCTCATGGCACCACTTCAGCGCGTAACCAAGTATCCACTCCTGCTGAGTCGCATCAGCAAGGCCACTAACGAGTGTCACCCCGACCACGCCCGACTAAAGGAGGCCAAGAGTCGTGTGGAGTCCCATTTGGAGCACATTAACATGAAGACCAAACAGGAAGGCACAGCCACATGGTCCCTACGCTCTTTCCGCCGCGACAGCCGCAAGAACCGTGAGGTCATCAACATCGAAATGAGAGAGATGTCCATGAAGACAGTGGGTTGGGCTCGGGAGAGCACGCGCTTCATCATGGAAGGTCCACTGCAGCTCTCGCAGCCTGCAGATGGCCAGTGGGTGAAAAAAGGGAGCAAGTCTCTCAAGTTTCAGAACGTTCAGAGTTTGCTCATGGTGTGCACGCAGCGCAGCACGGAGGGAGCCCCTCCAGCAGATGGCGTAAGAGGAGAGCAGCAAGAGACCTCTGAGATGGTGCGGGATGGTGTGCTGGTGTTGATTAAAGACAAAAGTAGTGGTAAGTTCACTGTGCTGCGGGAGCCCATCCGTCTGGCCAATTGCGTGGTATCCTCCGACCCCGACTGTGACGACACTTTTGAGGTGCTGGACATTCGCCGCGAGGCCTTTGTTTTCCGTGCCTCTGACAAATCACGCACGCAGCAGTGGTTTCGTCAGATCAAGAGGTATGCCTGTGATCTGGGACTCTGGAGAAAAAGACGCAACGCACTTCCCAATATTATGATTAACACGACCCAGAGCCGCTCCTGAGACTGGGCCCCTACTTAGCTTAATTCTGCTGTAAATAATGGAAAACATTCATCCAATTAACAGTATTAAATAAGGGAAAACAGATCTTGTATCTGTTTTTCCTAATGGACTTTAATTCTGGGGTTTACTGTGATAATACTAAACAATGAGTTGGACAAGAGTGCACTTTCTATAATTAAACACTGACCTTTCCAAAACGACAAAGAAGAAACACAAACTTTCATGTCTCAGCTGTTTGGCACACCAAATGAGAATGTGGTTGGGGACGTCACTGGCCACTGATTGTATAATATTTCTTAATGAAGCAGATGTTTTCAGTAATTACATGGTTTTTGGTATAAAAAAAAGCATGGGTGAAAATGTTTGTTGAAATGGTGAAGAACGGACTCAAAAGCGAAATGCCCTTTTTAACAATGATGCACAAATGTGAAACAGGTGTGTTGTATGAAGGCAGAGCCAGAACTTTCGAGTTTTTTTGTTGATGTTTTTTTTTTCTTTTTCTCATGAAGGTAAGTCACTGCCCTCTTCCTCTTTTCTCACTAGCGTGCAAAATTACTGTAGCATCCATTTCCACTGCCAGAGAAGACTGAGCGGCAGTTCACATCTCTTTTTCTGTAGCTTTGATTCCGTCATGAGTTTCACTTGCAAATCTGACTGGTTGAAATGAATGATGGAACATACCATCACCTAGAAACTGAGATTATCATCACTGTGCTGGGTAGCAAAGCAGCAATAATCTAGTTATATATTGTAGCTACAATAATGCTGGTTTTAAAGTCACCAATCGCACCAAACATCTTCAATGAAGCACCAGATTATGGATTTGATCAATTTCCATTGCCACTTTGTTGTTGGAGGTGAAACAGTATGTGGTCATGATCTTCTAGCAGTAGAATGAGGACAGGATCGTGTCAAGAAGAAATCTTTAAAGACATGTAGGTCATTGACGCAGAGGAGTAAAACCGTGTGCCTTTCGATTCGATAGTCTACTGACCTGTCGGAGCAAATACCCTCCCTCTCCAGTTAAACAAGAACACACGGTTAACCAAGTGAGCTTTTCCCACTTTCAGCTAAACAAAAATCCTCATTTCTGTTTGATGCACTTTAATCTAAAGCTCTTAAGTTTGGGGTGTGAAGACTTTGATTTTAATAAAAGCTTTACTCTTATATTATTTCCAGATTGAGCTTTAAAATAATTAAAGATCACAGTTGACATAAGCAATATTTATCAGCCAAATCAACTATTTGCTTTAGAGACAAGAATTGTCACTGTAAGCCTATGGATGTAAACAATTACAGTTTTGCATTAGAATAACGTCTCACCAATGGCACTGATACTGTTATATCACAGCTTCCATTTTAGTCAACAGCAGAAGAGGGTATTAACCTGCCACATAACCACCCTAGTCATAGTTTTAACTGAGACCAGTCAAGCTGTTTTTGTTTTGTTTTTTCCTGCATTCAAAAACTTAATTTAATCCTTGTGTAAAATATTGTGAATTCTATTAAAATATAAGAAAAAAAATGTATGCAGTGGTCTCCTTTCTGAAAATGATTTAGTGTGCACTTTATTTATGCAACATTAACAAAAAGTGTTTTGAAATGCAAACATTACAGTTTATGACCAGAAGAAAGAGGCAAACTCTTAAAATGACACAAGGCCAGGATCAGCTAGCATACTAGAAAAATTAAGGGCCAAAAAGAAAAGTGCATACTATTACTAAGACCATAATATCGCTGATGCCCCATTCAGGGTCAGATATCAAGAAAAGTATTTTACGGGTTCATTTTAAGCAGTACCTAAACAAATATTCACAATGCAGACCAATCACATGCTCACATACACAGATACACACTATGGGCAATAAAATGTAGTTTGCCAGAAGACAACAGTAGACTTGCTAAGCACAGAAAGAAAGCTGACTTTGAGACACGCTGTAAAGGTTCTGTCTGCAGGCCATATGCAACATGCAATGCCAGGAACAATAACAATTTAGAGACAAATAACTGATGCAGGTGACGAGATCAGAGCACTCTTTAGAAAGATAATAAGGCAATAAAGTGTCCGTTGTGAAAGATTCTTCTAGGTATCCGATATTTCAGTCAAAATGGAATATAAAACCGCAAAAACAGATCTGGGCAAGAAACAGTCCAAAAAAAAAAAAAAAAAAAAAAGGTCATGTCAATGCTGATAAGCCCAAGCAGTATTTGGTATTAATGCTCATAGGGAACATGGACACAGTCTGCACTTCTGTTCAGTGGAATCTGAATGCAGACATAAATTATGGCAGACTATGGGGAATCTGAAGCAAAATGTCAGCTCTTAAGCTTTTTTTCCCTCCATTCAAGTAGCAGTATCAGTTTAATCAAATTATTTTCCCCCCCAATAGTCACTTTGGAAAAATGCTGAGTTCTCTTTATATGCACCTTCAGTATGTAAAGGAGTCAGTCAAGAATCCTGTAGGCCTAATTCCAACACTACCTCACATTCAGCCAAGATTTTGTTAAAAGAACTCCTAGAAACTTTGAAGATCACACCTTACATAGTCATAAAAAATAATTATAACATCGTCATCTTCCTCCATCAGATGCTTGACTGTACAATGACTCACAAGTGTGATAACGAACACAAAACAACAAAGAGCAAAATGGCACATCCAACCGAACATACAGGTGAACTGTACAAAAGTAAACTTCTCTCAGAGGTGAGAAACAGAACATCTCCCCCTTTTTAACAGGCCTAAACAGCTTTCCACCATGGCAGACAGGTGGCTTCAAAATACACGCCCCTGTCAAAGGCTTCTGGGGCTCCAATACCTCCATCCTCTCATCTCTTCCTCCATCTACCTGCCCACTGGCAGGTTAAGTCTCCATTCTCCCAGCCATGGAGAACTCCAGCCAGGGTTGTGCCCCGCTGCCTCTTCCGTTTCCCTACTGCCTCTACTTATCCCCCCCAGCCTCCGGCTCCTTGGCAAGGCCACGGATAGACAGGTCATACACCACCTCCTCAATCTTCTTGACATCGTACTTGAGGCCGTCGTAACGTTTACGAAGAGGGTCGTTTTTCAGGTTCAGCAAGCGAAAACCAGAATCAAGCTCGTTGATAAAATTTGAGATGCGGAGGGGGCGTCCATAGTCTCCAGCTGTCACGCTGTTGACTGCCAATCTTGACTGTAGAAAGAAACATGATAGTCAGGTAACCATTTTTCCCCTGAGAAAGCTCTATTTAAAAAAGACCCCACTCAGAAATGTGGCTTTTACATGGCCAACTCCACTTGACTGGCTTATTTTTGTTATGTAGACTGATATTTGTAATGTACCACAGCTCACAGTTCAGACTTTCGTACTGAAAACACAGTGTTTCTTAGTACATCTAGAGTTCAATGACTTTCACTTTGGCTCTCTCAAGTTAAAGCTCTCAGTGTAGGTATTAAAAAACCTAACTTGGGAAATTCTGTTCTATTCATCTTCACTGGTGGCTTTATCCTTAAATGTTCTCTCAATTAGATAACTACAAGCTTGATTATCTGGTGGGGTCAGCCAGCCCCCCATTACAGACGAAACAGCCTAAATTATCACATAAATACATACCTGAACTGTTGCACTCATTTCCCAGTTTGAGCAAGATGTTACAGAAATGGCTGGTTAAGCAAAGTGTATCTAGACAAATTTATTATCAACAGCTTAGCTGTTCAAGAGAGGGAAACAAATGGCATCTTTAGAAGCCATGTTAGCCAGAGATGTTGAAACAGCTTGCTAACAATAAATGCATTGTCAAAAAGCTAACCACACAAACATACTAGCAGGGGGGGGTACCACTGTAGATGCTTTCCATAATCACCTGTTCCAGAAAACGAATATCTAGTTCTCTCCAAGACTGCCAGCCCAAATGCAAGTTTTGGCATATCCAGGCTTTATGAACTTTTACAGACAGTCTGGACGTTCTGGCTGCTGAAACTGCTCGTTGTTTTGCGTCACTCAACAGAGTCTCAAAAGACCTGATTTCAGAAACAAATCTGATTTGTTTGCAGACTGATCAGCCAAACTGCTGACACAAAGGTACTTCATATTACAAAGTTCATTTCTTCTCTCCTAACTGCATAAATCCATCTGCCTCTGCTCATCGCCAACTGAGCAGCTAACAAAGTTAATGTTTTCGCTTCAGGCTTGAACACTTGGGAAGTTGTACACACCCTACTCGCCCATTGTTGTTATTGGTGTTTTAGCGAAGGAAATATAACCCTGCAACAAGCAAAACTGCCAATCTGTTCAGTTTGCAATAGAGCCTGTGTGCAGGGTGGGGGGTAGGGGTTATAAATGGGGCAGCAAGGTGGTGCATGATCATGTATAAACACAGATCTTGGCATTCTTAATAAGTGTGGAGGTTTTGGGACACTCCTCTGCCATTTTACTAATTTATTATTATTTTTTTTTTTTTTAAACACAGAACAAAACTAGCAGTTTGGAAAACCTGAACAACACTGAAGAATAAAGCATCCTTTGCTTATTTTAGTTTGGAACTAATGGTAAAAAAAGTACAGTCTTACCAGTTCACTGGCCATAATTAGAATTCCTGCTAGATAATCTTCGATGTCCAAATGAAAGCCCTTTTCTCGGTCAACTTCAGCTGCACCAAAAACAAGTAAGATATTATGTCAAAACTGTCAAAGAAATGCCACATGAGAATTTCAAAGAAGGAACTACACATACTTCCAAGTATTTTTGCCACTTCCTCTCGCTTCACCAAGGACTCGCTCTCCAAGTAGACCACAAAAGCTGCGAGAAAGGTGAGGCGCTGCAGAACAAACCTCCAGTGTTCATGAAACCTAGACAAAAGACAACGGAACACAGATCTACAAGCCAGCTCATCAAAAAAGTACAACCTAACACACAACATCATACGGTCTCTGCACTCACCTGTAGTACTGTTCCACAGGAAACTTTGTTTTCAGCTCCCCGATATGTGTTTGCACTGTGGAAAACAGTTCTCTGGCCTTCAAACACTTGCTGGGAACTGTTGGGAAATTACAGGATGTTAGATGCGTTTGAGGCGCTACACCGAAGCATGCAAAACACCAGCAAGCTGTGCACTCTTACTATCTTTGAACCCAGACGGCTGATGGACACTTTGAAGAACGGTCAGTATTTCCCTCGCGGTCTGCTCCAGCACTTGGACAACTTTCCTTATATCCTAAAAGGAAAAGACATTAGAAGATATACTTGCAAAGCGCCCGTCTGAGCTCTGCTGCAAGAAGCTAAACCAGCCAGTAGCCGTGCAATCTTAGGTGATACCCTATCAGAACAATCCAGGTTACATAGAAAACGTAAGTAGCATTTGTTGCTTTTATTATTTATTCAGTAAAAATTTCTAAACGTGTTTCCCAGCGGGAAGCAAAGACCCAACCATACACAGCGGTGTAGCTAACGTGTAACGTTACCTCTCGAATATCCTGGTCGGCACTTAAAAAGCCCTGGATGTAGCTGAACATCTCCGTCACTGACATCGTTAGCTCGCAGAGGCTGAAGCGACTTCACTCACGGCTCCTCGGTGTATCCCGCTGGAAGGCGTGCAGAGCAAAAGCAGGGAATTACGAGGGGATACAGCTGCCCTTTTCTCCTCCTGAACCGCCGGAGCTCAGATTCATCAACGTGCTGTCCACAAGCCCTCCCCTCAGGGTCGCGGCCTGATGACGAACATCTATGCGGGCTTTTCTCTACCACGTGACACGCGTGTTCTTTTTTCTTTTTCCTTTTTCAATTAGCCATGTACAGAGGCGAAGTAAATGTGCAACATGGAGGAATAGCAACTAAAAAGACAGTACAAGTGCTCACACATAAGTAGCAAAGTAGCATAAAAGTAAAAATTAAATAAAAAAATATTTTTCATTTTTTCACCTGTGAATTAAAACTACAGTTGTACTATGAGAGATATCTATTGTTATTACATAAATTCTAGTGCTGCTCTTGAGTATGTTGTTAATTATTTTATTTCATTAATTTGTTTATTCTTCTGGGGCACAGAGGGTGGTGGAGCCTATTCCAGTGCTCATTGAGGGGTAGGCAGGAAACACCGGGGACAGGCCGCCAGTCCTTCACATGGCAATTATTTTGTTTTATCTTCAAAATATTTTATTCATTCTAATTTAGTCCTAAAACCTATGTGCTTAAAATAGAAATTAAGCATTAGATTAGCATTATGCCATGTTTTTGTTGTCTTTTTAATTTTCTTTCCTTCTCTTTTATTTATTAATATCTGTTACTTATTGATGCATCTTGTTTATCTATTCAATTGTGTTTCACTTTGTATAATTGTAGATGATTTCACTGATGTTAATTTATCATTAAAATAAAGAAACAGTGACTCTAGGCAGTATTCACGTTACATTCATAAATGAAAACTGTAAAACGGTACCACCTTGGCAAAACATCTGGTGACACGTTTACTATATTTCGGTATATTGATAAACGCCTCTCGTGAATATATCGCATTCATCCTATGCATGCGGAAAAACAGTTAAGAGTCAAACACGTTTTTATTTGTCGTTAATAAGACGCTTCCTGTTCACTTTCGAGACATCATTTCCCAGAAGTCTACTCGCGCTCCACAGCGCTGTCGGGGTTTGTAGTTGCCCGGTTATTTTATAGTTTTATATAAAACATATTTAGTATTTTGTTAGAAAGAGAATCTGGCAGCCAGCTAAAGATTGACAGGCTCATCATAAACCTCTTTAGCTTGCATGCAGGTAAAATGAAAGTGCTGTGAGAAGTTTACAGCCAGTCGGGAGGGCGCCGGGGCTCCTGGTGTGCTTCAGTGCAGCGCTTCCTTCACAGCTCTGCGTTAATTCGGATGTTGCGGCAGAAGACAGCAGCAGCAGCAGCAGCAGCCAACTTAGCTAGACGAACCGAATGCCTTCTAACGCTTATCGAACTGGGCTATGGCACTAATCAAATTATGCAGTATTTCAAACACGGAGGTGTCCTCAAGAGACATGGATACTGTTCACTCCTGTCTCATCTTAAAAATATTCCCGGTGTCTAGCTAAACAGCTACTTGTCAGCGACTGCTATCGTTAGCTTAGTTCTCCTTTCGCTTTTCTCGCACCAGTGGCTAACGTTAGCTATCTTGCTACCAAGCAAATACCCTCGGAGCTAGCTAAATATCAACGCTAAATTTCGGACATATTGGGGTTGGCATCGCCCACGAAGAAAATCATTCGACAGAAATGGGAATCATTTTCACAAAGCTATGGAGGCTTTTTAACCACCAAGGTGAGTTAGACATTTCACTGCCTTGTAGCATAGCTGACGGAGAGCAGCTAACGCTGGCTAGCATAGCTAACCTTAGGTGGACCGAAGTTCAGATACGGAAAATAATTTGTGACAAATTATTCAGTTGTTTATAGGATTAACACCTGTCTGGGTCAGTCGAAATGGTTGCGTGTCGACGCTTGGTAAGACTAGGTTAATGTTATCAGGTGAGTTGATTTGATTGGTTTGATAGTGACTGGTTACGTGGAGTCTCGCTACCGTGCTTCGATACGCGTTATGACAGATCTGGGGTCATTTAGCAGTCGACTGTTAGTCTTAGCTCCAGGGGGTTCGGGTCGGGTCCTTCACATTTCCAAGTCAGTTTAACTGTGTGAAGTTTTAAAATACCCGGATGAACGCTAATTTCTTTTGCTGACAAACATCTTTAACGCTACCTGGCTGTCAGTCCGTGTACAGGTATATAACCATCAGCTCCATTGGTATTGCTGAGAGCGCCCAGAACGCATAGACAAGTTCGAGCACTGCCATCACTGTCAGGTGGCTAGCTGGTTAACTTTTCACGATGCACATAGATTATTTATGTATTTATTCATGTTCAACCAACGACACTGATGAGGCTCAAAACAGTCAGAATTGATGTTTGGATTTTTTTCTTTAGTTAAGCCAGCCTGAAATCTTGCTAGACTTGCTCCTCCTATAGTGTACCATCGTGCCAGTATGGAGTTTCATTGAAGTAATGTAGAGCAAAATTGTGATCTCAGCCGACGGCAGACAAGTAAAGCACAGTTAATTGGTGCTCAACTGAAGGATGTGGAATATGTCCATCTGTTTTATACAGGCCTGTAAGTTGTTAGACTAGGCAGTTGTTTTTAGGAAATTATTGTTTTCTCAAGTTGTTGTAGGATCCTAAAGGTCCACTTGCTTACTTACTAAATGATACAAGAGCTGGCCAGCACTGACTGAGACAGACTTCTATGTGATAGCCTTCAGTACATGGTCTCTCATTTATTATAAATGATGTGGCCCATTGCTGGCTTAAGTGTGATACTGCTAGACTGGATATGCCAATGGCTCCAGTTTCCCTAGAGAGTGAGCTTGCCTAGAATACAGGAGTTATTGTCAGTGTCTTAAAAATGACAGTCAATGTAGATAAATACCTTTTTGAAAGAATATGGGCGAAACTTAATCTAAGCCACACCTGTTCTCATTGCTTCGGGTTCAGGTATTCACACCAAGGTAGACTGGAATGTGACACTGTGGTGCTTTTATTTGTTCTCACCTCACTCGTTATGACAGATATTTGTAATTAAGAGAAAGCGGCATATTAGATGCAAAGAATGTTGCTTGCATGGCTTTCAAGATTATATATAATCAATTAAAGGTTGTGTTGATTGATTTGAGAATAATTAGGATAGCAATCAGCTGAAGTGCTGAATAAAACCTCATGTTTTTAATGATGGAGCCAGGTGAATTACTACAAAGTGACAATAATGGCCATCATTAGAACACGGGTTAATAAAATGGAAAATAATAATAAAATAACAATTGAATAATCTGAATTTTGCACAGCTGAGCTATAGCAAATTGTTTTTTTAAATATATATGTCCTTTTTATTGCACCAAACTGTCCACTCCAGAATCAATATATGATTTCTTTTTTTATTTTATTTTTTTTAAAACAAGTGTGGGCCTTGTGGACCTCCTTGTGTAACCCCTGTTAACTTTGTTAAATGCTGTTAACAACACACAAGTGTGACTCCAGCATGTTAGGTTAAAAATTGTTTTAAGGGAATAATAAAATGAGGAAAAAAACGCACACACCGCACCAATAGATAGCGTTGATTAGGTGATTGACGTGTCTGTGCTCCATCCATAAATGTGCACTTTAATTATATTTTGAGGTCTTTGGCATAAAACGTCAATGTATTGGTGTGTGTTGTGCTCGTGTGAGTGGATCAGACACAGCAGTGCTGCTGGAGTTTTAAACACTGTGTTCATTCACTGTCCACTCAACTGGACATCCTTGTCTTGTTGGTCCACATAAGTAAGAGATTGTAGATCATCTGTTGTGTTAGGTGTCCTCTAGTCCTTCATCAGTGGTCACAAGACGCTTCCCATAGGATGCTGTTGGCTGGATAGTTTTGGTTGGTGGACTAGTTCAGCAGTGACACTGAGGTGTTTAAACACATCAGCAGCACTGCTCTGTCTGATCCACTCGTACCAGCACGTCAGTGTCACTGCAGTGCTGAGAATGATAATACCTGGTCTGTGGTGGTCCTGCCGGGGGCCAGACGATTGAGGAACAAGGTAAAAGGAGAGTAGTATACAGACAAACTGATTCACTATAGTCTGTAATTGTAAAACTACTCCTATATTGTATGTGGATATACGTATATTTCTTACTAGTGATTGCTCAAGTGATTATGTTGGGGCATCTACTTCTTTTTATGTTTATGAAAATGCATCTCTTAGTTAAGAAGTAGGATGTAAAGTGTAATGTGTTATGCTTTTTGGTGGGGTCTAATACCGATCCTGAAACAGTAAAAAACTCTGATTGAAAGAGAACAGTGGAGCAACAGTTTTACAAGAAAAGCCAAAATGTACAAAGAATATCAATTCACCTTTCTCTGTCTCTTTTTGGAGGCAGGTATAAAAATGTTATACAGGTGGCTTAGGTTTTCTTGATTTTGACTGTTTAACCAAAAATGTGGTTTTGTTTGTTCTGTCTGCACAGATGTTTGACATATGAGTAATTCATTGTGTGCCTGAGAAAGGGCTGCTATGTATTAAAAGATTTGGGCTGCATTTTACTTCTTAGTTTCTCTTTAAATTAAAGACTTAAATAAATGTAAATAAACTAATGAAATTATTTAAAATAAATAAAAATAGATGAATGAAAATATAAATTATATATAAATTCACGATATCATCAGATTTCAATAGACTTATTGTCTGCTTCATATTTATATATAATTACAGAACGGCCACCTGTATTCTTTAAAAGTTGAAAATGCCACCAAACTTTGGACTTCTTCTGAGACCTGGTTTGGAGAGTTTCTTGACTATAAATACAAAATATATAGTTCGAAATAGTTTGTTTTAAGGCTTTAAATATTTGTTTTTATTATCGTGCTTCTCATTGGTAGGGCGATTTGATACTTTTCTGCACCCCATCACTGCTACATTTCCTTTGTATTGTATCTCTTGTAGTTCTCCATATTTAAACCGTTAATGTAAGTATTTAGTAATCATAAGTAGTTAATTATTGTGCAGCAGAATTGTGAGTCACTGTCTCAACCAGAGGGCAAAGACTGCTACGGAGGAGTAGGGCTTTACATTTATGACTTTGTGGGTATGTTTCTCAGACAAGGATTAAATTTAGTGCTGTACAATATTCTCCTATCTCCATCTCCATTAAAGGAAATTATAGGCCAAGACTAAGCCAAGTCCCTTTCCTGTTAGGTATGGTCTTTTGTACATGTAGTGAAATATGTAATTTCTTACCATTTAATATTTTTTGCTGTTTAGAGCATAAAGTCATCATTGTTGGGCTGGACAATGCAGGGAAGACAACGATTCTATATCAGTTGTAAGTACTAAATGTATCTAAGATTTGTTTCTGATGGAAAGCTTGATGTTAGCACATACAAAGGCTGTCAGATAACAAGACCAGGCAGTTTCAAAACTTTTATATAAAAAAAAGCTCCTACAGTTTTCAGTTTTCCGTGGTATTTGGCCTCATTCAGAAAACCCCCATATGCAGTTTTTATGAAGATTATGGCATTTTACAGTGTATTTTTTTGGGGGGGGAAGGTTGGTGTTGGTCTTAGGTAAGAATAGAATCTAAGAATAAATCTAGGTTTAAGAAGCTTTTTCTTAGGATCTTGCTCAGTAACAAATTTAAGGGAAAAATAGAAAGATATTGGTGAATGAGGCCCACTGAGTGTAATCCTTTGCATTTTATTTGCACTGTTTGTTTTGTTCTCTGTGTTCCTCAGCTCTATGAATGAAGTGGTACACACTTCACCCACAATAGGCAGCAATGTGGAGGAGATTGTGGTAAACAACACACATTTCCTCATGTGGGACATCGGAGGCCAGGAATCTCTGCGTTCCTCCTGGAATACTTACTACACTAACACAGAGGTAGGGCATTCAGCCTGTTTTGATGCCAGTATGCTAGCTAATAGTTTAGTTTTTGTTTGTGATTATTCACTGGGGAGTTGGTGAAGCCACCAAATCTTTCTGTAATTTTGTTCTCCTACAGTTTGTGATAGTTGTGGTGGACAGCACAGACAGAGAGAGGATCTCTGTGACCAGAGAAGAGCTCTACAGAATGCTAGCTCATGAAGTGAGTGCTACCTTTACGGAATGTATATGAAATGATATGTTAGTGGTGTCTGTTTGTTTTGGTTGCTATTTATAGTGTTCTGTTTTAGTTCCGATGTGACTGACAGTGCTCTAATGTTAACTAAATCTTAAATGCTTTTTTAAAAATATCCTATTATTTGTCTTTTTGTTTGTTTTCCTGAAAAACTATTTGGTTTTGTTTTCTAGGACCTTAAAAAGGCCGGTTTGTTGGTGTTTGCTAACAAGCAGGATGTAAAGGGATGTATGAGTGTGGCTGAAATTTCACAGAGCCTACAACTTACTTCTGTTAAGGACCATCAGTGGCACATCCAGGCCTGCTGTGCTCTCACAGGGGAAGGGTAAGACTGTGTTTGACACTGTTTTGATTACTTGAATAAATTGAAAGATAGTATCGCATCATAAAATCAACATAATCAGGCATCTATCAGCTATGCCAATGATACCCAGTTCTGAACATGAACCGGCAAATAGAAACATCCTGCTTTTGCTTTTAGGAAATAATATCATATTTCATTTCATTTTTGAGGTAAAAAGATGTGGCCTTAATTTTTGCCTTAACATATTTATTACAGGAAAATGAAAAATGAAAATGAAAAAGTTATTACTTTTAAATTACTGGTTTTCAGGTATTGGTCTTTGTGTTAAGGTGTGTTTAACTAATAAAACAGAAGGTCTGTGTTTTCCATTCTATAAGTTCCTTAAAATCCTGAAAACTTATGTCTCTGTCTTCTGTTTTGGTAGTTACACACATTATGTGTAACATACTATTTTTTTTTTTAAGTTACATCGTAAAACATCCCACACGATAATGGGTTTATCTATTACTAAGCTTGTTTCTCTGATCCAGTATGTTATAGTGATTCCCTGGTTATAGTGTTATAGTGAAACCCATCAACTCTGAAGTCACTTATATCTGGAGATGAATTTCTGTAATGTTGTATTTGATAACAAAATGCTGGAAATAATCATGAACATTCCCTCCGTAGGCTCTGTCAAGGACTAGAGTGGATGATGTCACGACTGAGAGTGAGATGACCTCTGACCCTAGCAAGCAGTGCACACTCTTTCCCCTCCCTGTGCGGAGGCTGACTGTCAGTCACTGTGAAGGTGACCCCTCAGTGTCACCAGGACTTGTGTGATTAATTTATTACAGCTCCCTGAGAACTGTGAACAAATAACTTTCAACTAACTTTTCAAATGTGTCAGGAATTGTAAAACCACGTGGACTCCAACTCAGTGTTTTCCTGCACGGTTGCCCTGTAGAGTCTAAAAGAAGAGATGAAAAGGAGCCTTTGGACTAAGAAGATGTGTAGCTAAGTGGGGCTCTGCCTGGAGTGGCCTTGCAGTTTCAGCCGGCTGCCTGACATAGTATTGCCCTGTGTGTACAGTCCAGTATTTACATTAACCCTGTGCCTGCGTCTGAACCTTTCAGTCCCCAGGGCATAAAACAAACAAAAGTCATCATGCAAGGAGAGACTCTACACTTTATGTAAAAGCTAAATAAAGTGTTTTTATGTATCATGACTGCAGATTAATATATTTGTTTGTGCCTGTTGCTGTTTGGTGGTGGTGATGAGAGAAAGTGGTTATGGGAGTATAACAGTTGTTTGGATGCAGGGGTTGTGTTGAATTGGAGCATGATTTAGAATGATGTGCTGTATGTTTTCAGTGCATCACTCTTCATAACTGCCAGGATTAACATTTGTGCGCATTTCAATTCTAACTTCTTTTAATGATTTCATTTTGGTACACAGTGCAGATTAATGATACCTGACCTGCATGTTCTTGTTAGTTCAGTGGTACCTAGTACCTTGAAAACCTTGTACCTAACATGTTGCCATATTCTGGACCATCAGTTTTTAGTTGTGATAAACATTTTGCTGCTTATTCTCCTAAATTAACTGACCAACATGACTTAAATAAACAATAATTATGTAGCCTTGAAACTGACTACATAATACACAGAAGCCTACTGGTGTGACTTCATATTAGTTTATTTTAATGAATATATTTAAACACTGTACTTTAAAAGTACTGGTAAAAACTTCATATCTGGCATGTAAAACATGTAACAAAGATTCAAATAGTAGAAATTATTTGTACCATGCAAATTTCACGTCTTGCTGTTAAGAATGAATTGTTTTTCCTTGCTCTTTTTAATGGACAGAACTGCTAGTAGTACAGAAATGAAAGTAAAAATAATTGTGTTTAAATTAAGTTAAACTTCTAATGTGTAAATGGATGTCTCACTAGAAATATGAGTTACATATTCAAATTAAATTCTTAGATTAACATGAAAGAGAATTTTCTGCATGTATTCTTCATATGAAATATGAAGTTATTATTACTGATTTTCATACCAGTGAAGCTTTTTTATGTTAAAAAAATAAATAAATAAATAAACCCAGAAAATTAGTTTAATGTTAAACACCCCAAATGAAAATAGACAAGAATTTTTAACCCCTTTGAGTATTTTGAGTCTAACTCACATTACAGCGTGTGGGCCAAAGTTGGGCCACATCCATCAGTTCTTCTGGTTTCACAGTATAGGCCAGTTTTGGGCTGAGGACCCAACCCGCACTGGGCCAACACAAAACAAGCATGTCACCTATAAGTAGGGATGCACCGATCCGATATTAGGATCGGATATCGGCTCCGATATGCATTCAATTAGCTGGATCGGGTATCGGATAATCCCCACTCTAATTCGTTTGCGATGTGTGCTATGCCGTCAACAGCATGTTTGCGGGGTGCCTGTAAATGTAACGGGGAACTGTCGCACCTCACACGAGGCTCGAACCGTGATCACAGACCAGCGCGCTACAAGGTTAGCTAGCAGTTCCCCAGCAGAGTGAACTCAATGTGCAGAGGACAAACTTACAAACGGGGAACAACAAACAAAGGCTGCCAGGAGGGAAAAACTGACGTGCTCAACGGAGCAAAACAAAACGATTTCCTCAAACGATGAAGCCCCCCTAACGCCCAACTATTTTTTTTCTCTCAGCACTTCAGCTGCGCGAGTGCGCTCTGAAGAGGGGGAGAAGCAACCTGCCTCGAGAGGCTCGAAACCTTCTACCGGCTAGTCACGAGAGGCATATGCCCGTAGCAACGTGAACTCAAGACTGAGCAACCAAGGGCCGGCACTCTCACGTTTAAGTAGCGTGAGCTCCATGCGTTAGCTTTGCCGCTTGATTGCTCATTGGTTGCCCTTTGTCTCCCCCACGTGGCCGGAGGTGGATCTGCAGGAAACCGAGACCTTACAGTAGACTTGACTTACAAACGGGAACAACAACATGGAGCGAGCCAGAGAGTAAGCTGTATGAGTAAGCTTAGTAAAGTATTGTTTATACCAATTCTGGTGCCTTACATCGCTCCAACATGGTGAAGTATTCAAAAATGGTATCGGATCGATATCGGGTATCGACAGATATGCAAAGCTTATATATCGGTGGTGGTATCGGAACTGGAAAACCTGGATCGGTGCATCCCTACCCATAAGTGAGCCAGATACATTTTGCTAACTGTGTTATCTTTTGCTCGCTCACTGTCGGTTTTTTATTTATTGATTTTTACCCTGCTGGTTTTCATATGGTTGTTTTCAGTTGCGATTTTATCACAATCTCGAGTGGGCGTGGTTTACAGTGGGCGTTGCCCATTGGTTACTGAGCTTTGGAGTGACTGCCCATTTGTCCTGATGTGGAAGCTGTAACAGTCTGCCTACACTGTGAACAGTGAGTGATAGAAGCTCAGGACTAGTTAGCGTATTAGCCATCAGTTATAGTGTTAGCTCGCTGTTAGCGCGTTAGATCATGGTTAGTGCTTTAGCTCAGGGCTAGTGCTATAATTATCACTCAAAAACTATTAAAAGTATGTGGACATCCCTCCTAATTGTGTTCAGGTGCTACATCCACTGCTATCGACTAGATAAAATTAAGCAGGCCTTGCAGTCTATCTAGACAAATATTTACAGTAGTAAGAGTTGTACTGAAGAGTTCAGTGACTTTAAACATGAGCTTTAAACATGGCACTGTCATAGGATACCACTTTCTTCCACAAGTCAGTTCATGAAATTTCTGTCCTGCTAGATCTGTCCAGTCAGCATTAAGTGCTATTATTGTGCAATGGAGTTGCCTAGCACAAAATGTTAGACCTCCATTGAATCACTCACTCACAATTCCAAACTGCATCTGGAAGTAACATCAGCAAAACAACTGATGAAATGGGTCTCTTTGGCCGAGTAGCTACTCACAAGCACAAGATCAAAATGTACAATGCAGGCGTCTGGATGGAGTGGTTTGAAGCACGTGCACACTGGACACTAGAGCAGGAAATGTGTTCACTGAAGTGATGCATCATGCTTGGCTGATGTTAATGCTACAGCATACAGAGACATTTTAGACAATTATGTGCTTCCAACTTTGTGGCAACAGTTTGACCCTGTGCACAAAGCAAGGTCCATAATGACATGGTTGAACAACTTTGTGATGAATTAAAATGTTGATTGTGAGCCAAGCACAAATGCCCTTTGATTGAATGGGAACAAATTCCCACAGACACACTCCAAAATGTTGTGAAAAGCCTTCCCAGAAGAGTATACTGGATAAGCAGTCTCATGGTTGCAGTGTATAGGTGTCCACATACTTTTGAAGTGTATCACTAATATGAACTCGCTAGTTTGTTTCTTACAGTACTCACTGTCATAGCTTAAGAGGTCAATAATGACTTAATTACAAGCTCTGATTTGTTGTCAAACACAGAATAGGAATTTTTTTGCTAAAGTCCAAATTTTTATATAGCACTCTGTACAACAGACCAAAGGCCACAGTGGCACAGAAAAACTCCCAAGGAGCAAGAGGAAGAAACCTTGGAAGTCCTCCAATAAAATTCAGAATTAAGCTTTTTTTTTTTACTGAAAGATTCACTGGAAAATTGGCATTATTCCAAAGATCCCTTTTTGGAACCTTAGTTTTGTGAGATTGTAAATCAGACACACAGCCCATCCCCAAATACACATATGTGAGAAAAACCAGTGAAGTGGCCACAGAGAGTATAGAAAGAATGATGTCACCTTTTATCAGTTTTATCAGTTTGTTTTAAGCTGATATACACAAAAATGAAGCTGTAAATTGTCCTTTTTTGATCTCCTGTCAATCCTTATTCACTAAATGAAGTATTTATTTGAGTGTGGTATCTAGTATAGGACTTCACGTTTTCCTGATCATCAGACTGTGTTGCCTCTTCTCATACACACAATGAAATGACCCTGCTTCTTGTTGTGTCATGCTTTGAGAGTGTTGGGAAATAAATGTTCCTTCTTTCTGCCTCTGTCTGGCTGCATTTAGCCGGCTTACCTCAGTGCTTTGGCAAGTGATTATTTTCCGATGTTAGAGGTGATTTATTGAGTCTGGTATTTAATATGCATGCCCAGCTGTTCAGCCTAATCCTTACGAGTTACTAATTTATACCGGTGACTAAACATTTTCAGTGTGATTGTTTACTAATGCCCTGTGCATCTCTACACTTATTCAAAAACAGTAGCTGATATGAAATGTTAGTTTGAAGGCAGATTCTGAGGCTGATGCTAAGTAAGTGGTGAAACCATTGATCCAAGCCTGCCTCCGTCCAGTGTGCTGATGTTAAAGCATTCTGAAAGAGTGAGTGTCAGTGGGAAAAGCAGAGAGAGGCCAGACACCCACAGCTGCCTCTGTCATTCAAACTGGTCTGGTGCTGAAGTGCTAAGAGGGGATCTGCAGACTCTTGATGTGGAAACATCAAGAATAAAAAAAGGTGCCAAGACATAATATTACCTGGGGTGCAGTGAGGTAATAGATCAGGGTCTACTAACTGAATATTAGAAGCTAGGCTTTCATCATTGAGGGATGTGGTCTGTGACAATCCCCCTCCCCCCAGCTTCTGAGTAAGCTTTTAAAAATAATGTCTGTGATATTTTTTGATTCACCCTGAATACTGTACTAAAGGGGGGGGGGGTGGAATATCACTGTTACTCAGAGGTCATTACGAAATATGAGACAGAGTTGGGACATAGGATTTGTAAATTTATTTTGATTGGTTGGGAGATGATGATGATGATGATGGTGATTATTGAAATATGCCTTATTTTTGCAAATATACCTGTTCTGCCTTGCCTTGCTGTAGTTTTTCTACAATTACAGACCATAGTCCATCTCCTTCTCTGCATACTTTATTAGTTCCCTTTTACACTGTTCTTCAGTGGTCAGGTGTTAGTGTGCATTGTGCTGGTGTGAGTGGATCAGACACAGAAGTGCTGCTGGAGTTTTTAGCATCTCAGTGAGAATTTTCCAACAACCAGCCAACAGCATCCTATGAGCAGTGACCTGTGACCAATGAAGAAGGACCTGAGAATGACAAACACAAACTGTGCAGCAGCAGATGAGCTATTGTTTGTGGACCAACAAGGTAGGAGTGTCTAATAGAGTGTAGTGACACAGTGTTTTAAGAACTCCAGCAGCACTGCTGTGTCTGATCCATTAGCACCTGTGCACAACACACACTAACACCCCACCAGCACCATGTCAGTGTCACTGCAGTGCTGAAAATGATCGCCCCCCTCCCCCACACAAATAATACCTACTGTGTGGTGGGCCTATGGGGATCCTGACCATTGAAGAACAAGGTGAAAGGGGGCTAACAGAGTATGGTAACTACAAAATGGAGTATGGTAACTAAATAAAATGCACAATGTTCAGTCAATGATATGGGAATTTGTAATTGTTTGTGGAGTAGAAGTTGGCACTTGAATTCCCTTTTGCTGCCCTGACACTGACCCGATTTTAGGAGGCTGTTAATCCTGGATACTTACCAGTGTCCTCATAGATCTTCTCTGGGCACCTTCGTTGGATGGAGTCCCTATCTGCATAGCCATAACCCGTCTCTTCCCAAACTGACAATTCTACAGTTCTCATTTCCATCTCAAACAATGTTTATGTTTCCTCTGGCCTCCACAAGGCGCCTGGTGTGTTTTATTTTTCTTCTCATTTTCTTTGCTCTTCCTGCATAGTTGTATATTACTGGATTTGCTGAACAGGTGCTCTTTTCTGAAGGCATCACTAATGTATATTTAGCCGTTGAAACCCGAGAAAGCTGCCCTCTGATTGGCTGGTGGGGGCACATGATAACTGGAGTGCGGCTGCAGCTGTGAGCTGTCGCCCAGCGTTTCTCGGGAGGGAAGAGTTGGGGAGGCTCTGGCAGCTTGGGAAACGCTATAACTTTAAAGTCACTGGTAAGCAAAGAAAGTCAGTCAACAAAACAATTCAGTTTTCCCTCTCCAGTGTGCTTTGCGTGTTGTCCTTCTTTGGATTTTCTATACCTGTTTGCCATTGGATGGAACTGATGCTGATGGCCGGTCCTTGAAGCACAGTCTGAACCAAGAAGCATTGCTCCGCATTACAAGATCTTCCAAAACTGTGAATATGTTGACGTTGGGACTTCCCTCTGGAATCTGTACCTCTGCGCCTTGGAACTCAATCTGATGTGCCTACGGACAAGAGTTTGCTCCCATCCTCTTTCTCTTCTCATCTTTATCCTTTCAGTGAAATGAATGGAAAGGCCTAAATTTTTTAATGTAAAGTTCTATGAGTTAGGTGCTAAAAAAGGGCTAGTTAGTTAGGCAGTCCTATATTTAACCTGCAGCCTCAGAAGGCATTGCAGCTCTGCTAGCTAAACAAAGCCAGCCAATCAGGCCGTGGCATTAACTTACATGACAAATAGCTTGAGTGTCTCGGAGCAGCTGTCACGAAGCTTCATCCAGGAGCTGTGGGTCTTCTGGGGGGTCTTGGGTGTCAAACCCTCTGACCAACTGAGGCCTGCAGAAACCTTTACACAGACAATATAGACTTCTTCTGTTGTCTCTTCTAGCCCATTAGGTTAGAAAAGAGTGAATTGTGACACATCTCTGTCTGTATCTAGGTTTGCAGGAGTACGCTAAGTGGAATATCAGTTTGGGATCCTAGTACATGGAAATTGAGCACCTTCCATGCTGTAAGGCCACTGGAAATACTACTAGAACCTTCTTTGGTCAGGTATGAATGAATTTATTTTAGAAAACAGATACTTTCATTGTTCATTCATTATTAGTATCTTGAGGTTGATTGAAGTTTTGCGTACGTATGAGTAGCATGTCCTTCAGCTCACAGTAAGGATAGAAGTGATGCCATAGGGGTCACTTTTGGTTGATTGCTTTTTATCCCCTTCAATAATGAACAGTTTGTTTGTGTAGATATCTTTTTCAAGGACATGGGAATCTGAAGCTGTGCCTCACAGTTGTTTATTTGCTTGTATAGACCCACTAAAAGTGTTTCATGATGGACACAGAAGAGTTTGAGGAGGAGTATGAGGAAGAGGTAAGCCTCTCATGGTGTAGTCATTTGCTGTTCTTCTATTGCTATTGAGCTGTTCTTACAAGTCAATTCGATAGCTACCTGTTTTACTTTAGGCACCATGTATTCGCCCTGGTCCTGCAGGTACATTGGCAAGCCCTATGAATAGTGAATTCGAATACCACTGCAGTCAGCAGTTCAGTCTCAGCTTCCCCCGGCATCCATGACTAGCAATGGGTCCCATTTCAGATTACCTCCTCCCAGTAAGATGGGGGCTCTCAGCACCACCCAGTAGTGCAGTAAATAACTACCACATATAGAATCAGTATAAAATCATATATAAAAATGTTCAGTTCTGTGTTTTTGCATAATTATTCACTGCATATAATCAGTTCACCAGATACAGCTCAGTTAGACTTTTCAGTGATTACTGTAGCTACTGCAAAATATTGTCTGGTTATGTGCAAAACATGTGCAACATGACATATGTTCATATTTGTGATGTTACTGGTGATTATTGATGATGACCTGCCAAGATGCATTTTTGGAAATGAGCCTGAATGGAAGTAACCATTGTTAGATATGATATTCTCACGCTTGGTGTGGAACCTTTATACTAACAGTGGGATTACATTCTGTTCAGTATGGTAAGACTCCCTGCAAGCTTCATTTAGAGCTATAGTTGCTACACCTGGAATATACAAATGATAACTTTCAAGCAGTTTTAGAAAGATCACTTGATTGTTGTGCTTTCTGGAATTGTATCCAATTAATCTCATTTTATAATATCTCACTGTCAGAAGATATTTACCTGCTATTTTAATTCAGCTGCCCTTCATATGTAACATACATCTAATGTAGTTCTTCTTGAAGCTGCCAGAGAGTCTTAAGTACATGTATACTTATGCTGCTGTATTTTTGCCTTACTGTAGGCTATTTATGGTCAATCTTTAAGAGTATTCATTGCAAGAGTGAAAGCAGAAGGTGGATACTTTAATTCTTTATTTCCTAGTGAAATAAAATTAAAGTTGGCCTTGTATATGTCACCCAATTTCTGGAGTGGATATCTTATAGGGGATAGAAACTTAATGGAGTAGCTTATCCCCTATAACATAGAAACCAGAAATTGTTCAGATCGTTGCCTTCTGTATAGTGATGGTGATCTGAGCAAGAATGGCAGTTATGTGCACTCTGGTTTCACTAGAACATCAAATTACATTAAAAGACATCAGCTATTTAATATATTTACATAGAAAAATGGCTTCTTTCATCAGATGTATGGAATGTATGAGCTATAGTGGTCCTGTTTGTTTCGTTTTTACCGTTCATTAAATCTTCTTAGTCAGTCAGTCAGAGTGAACTATACAGATACTTCTGAAAAGGGGATTTTTTGGAGTACATTATTGTAAATTAATAGATGATTACAGGCTGTGATTCTTTTTCACCATTAGAGGAAAAAGTAGTTCTCAGTTTTGCGAGGGGTAGTTCTTGCAGGAGATACAAATATAGAAGTCTACATCTGGAGTGGACTCGCAGAGAGGCAAATGAGATGAGCCGCACTGTAAATCACACTCATGTAGACCTCAAACCATTAACGTCACACTGAGGGTATGCATTGGTGGGGTGGGGGGTCGGGTGTTCTAATGGAAAAAGACACATGCAAGGGACGCAAAGAGACAAATCTACAGTAAAGGAAAGAGCAGAAAGGTGAGGTGAGAGGTTTAGGGGTGTCCACTTTATGTATCTCTACAATCCCATAGGTCTGAATGAAGAAGCGTCTCTTCCTGTGTGCTTTTTTCCGGCTCTGGTTACAAACTGAGGATATAGCTATTTTAGATTATGAATGCTGAAGGGAGGCTATGAAAATCTGTTTCCTTTAAGATATTGATTAATGCACATTTAACAAACAAAAAGGATAACTGGACTAGCAGATCATAGATTGAGTTACCACTACAAAGGACAACAAAGGTCACCCAGATGTCAATGACATGGCAATTTGATAGGCTACTTTAGTAGTAAGCTTCTGAGCTGTTTACAGACCGGAGAGTGAAAATTATACCATAGTCCAAGGCAAATGTATTGGACCCATAAAATTGCCAAAGTGCCATGCTAAGTTCAGTCACATGTTCAGTGTTTACTGGAATCTGTTCTCTGACAAACTGTTTCTGTTTGTCACCATGACTATAACTTTAGCCACAAACAATAATAGACATGAGTTCATGCAGGTGCTTAGATGTTCTTTGCATTTGACAGGCAGAAGGCTCAGTCAGTCAAAACTGGCAGTCTATTATAAGATGTCATCCTATTATTTAAATACAGAAAACCACCCAGTTCACTGATGTTAATTTATCCTTCCCAAAACAGTTCCTATGGGAGACAGGAGACGTATTGTAATTATAGTGTATTGAGAGCCCTGATGTGATTATTGTTAGTGGTTATGCTTAACAAGTAAACTGCAGTGCAGATAAGAGGGGAAGACCTCTTGTCTCAGAACTATATTTAATTACATTTAATATATATAATTAGAATTGTACAGCAATGTAAGAGATAGATATTTATTTACTTTGTATTTTGTCACAAAACTATTTTTATGATATTTGTTTTTTATCATTTAAAAAGGCAGCTGCTCTTTACGTTGTGTCAACATTTTGTTATGAATGGACCAATGGAAAAGGCCAGGTCATAAAAAAACGCATTACATTAACTGGTATTAAAACTTAGGGATGTTTTGGAGACACAAAATCATATTCTGGTAGTGATGATGTATTGCACCATGCATTTCATGAAAGTAAGACCATATCACCACAATAAAAAACTTGTATCTCCATTTTTGTCCATTTTTATTTTTATGCATCATGTGAACACAGCAGCTCCTGTTTACACTGTGTGAAAATTTCATGATGAATGGACCAACAGAAATAGCCCAAAATCGGTTGGGAAAAAAAGTCTGGTTCCATTGACATTAAAATTAACATTAATTAGGTTTTTGCCCTCTCCTTTAAAGTTGCCAATTTGGACAGCAACTATATGGTCAATATGTATCTGACTAGGGTACATTCAGATATGGAAGTTCAGTGAGCATTTTAAGTTTTTAAGACATCCAGAGCTGGAAAAAAGTTCACACACCTCAGTTCTACCTTTTCCCTGGTGCCTGTGAGCTTCATTTTGAAAGTCCAGAGTGTGTCCTATATTTGTAGTATTATGAGGAGGGTCCGACGGTCATCACTACCACCACCACCTTCACCAAACATCAGGCCCAAGAGGTAAACAGCCTCCTTCCAGGGAGCTCTGGTGAAAGAGATGCAGCTTATACCACAGTGACTGTTTTTGCATGTTGTGGGGGTTATTCCACTTTCCTCAGTTCCAAATTAGGGAAATAAAGTATGTTGTATTCTGCTTACTGAGCGATAGTGGATTATTAAACAAACATCCTTGTTTAACAATTCACAGGACATGAAAACATTTTTATTTAGACACTTTTGTATCCAACATTTTAAGATCCACAGTCCTGATGAAATAGCCCCCATGCTCCCATATATCCCATGTATCTTATTCTTCTGTTTTTTGCATGTGGTTGTCTAATGTGTCTGTAGTCTGTGTGAAGTAATGCACAAGCTTATATAGAGTATCATTTTGATTGGCCTGCTCATCTGCTGTCTATTTTCCAGCTTCATTTAGCTCATCGTGCTGCAAGTGCTTTAATGTGTGTATGTCTCTCATTAACAGCAAATACCTGATTTGATAACCTCTTAGTGAATTAGTGAATATAATACATAAAAATAATAAAAATAAAAATAATAAATAATACATAATCCATGAACATTTGTGAGTTACATGTGACTAATATAGCACTGTAGATTAACACCGTAAATTTGTGACTGTTTCAGGTAAGTTTATCACTCTAGATCATGCTTTTAACCTTCCTTTAGTTATTAGTGTTTAGATTAATAAGGCTGGCATCATATTTAACCAATATCAGCATATATTAATAGAATAAGAGGAATGCAGGGTTCATTAGTTACAATTATTTTTGGATTATTAAAAGATATATATCCAAACTGTATAGGTCTAAACATTTAGTGTTCAAATTAGACTATATGGTCAATAAAATTAATCTAAATATGGAAATATTTTCGTAACTCATGAAGGTCATTCCCTCTCTGCAGTGTTGGTTTCCTCATTGACTCCTTTCTTTCTTTTATAGCTTGGACCTGGGGGCCTTCCTACACGCAAGGTCAGGAAGAAGGTGAAAGTGGACACGTCCAAATTCATGACCCCCTACCTGGCCCACAGTCAGAAGATGCTTGACCAGTACAGTCATGTAAGGAAACACCCAATCACATACCAAATACCAAAAACCATTATGTTGATTTTCTTCCTGTAAATTAGTGGTGTCACTATGATATTAATCATGAACTTAAATATTACATTGTAATCATTGTAACATTTTACTGGCTATCAAGTAAAAAAGGCCAAACAGCAAAAATGGCTTAGCTGAACAATAACAAACTATGCTTAAATATTTATAATAATGAAAAAAAGACAGCCAGCGTCACTGACGCAAAGCATCACTTAGCTGTTTGCCTACTAATGGTGTGGTGCCTTCTAAATGTGAGTGAGTGAGTTACAAGCCAGTTCAATGAGGTGCTTTACATCTAAAAATAAAAACCAAATGTAAAAATATAATGGTTTTAAGAACTGGTATCATAACATCAAATAAACTAAAAATATTAAAACATTTGTGTGGCAAAAAATGTAGAGTAAGAGGTAAATTAGAGCTTGATGCTCTTCCATTGTTGATGCGGTTTGTGTGTTTACTATTAAAGCTAGAAAAATCAGGGTTCTGTTATGCAATGGGAAATGAACACAGATATTTAAGCAGGAATTGTATAATTCTGCTTTCACATTTGTAAGCATACAGTGCCGTGCCGTACTACCCAGTAAAAAAATGTCATAAGTTAGCACGCTCTCTACCAGGAACAAATTTAAATATGCCATTTCTGCAATTTAAGGAGTATCATTTCTATTCATTTGATGAATATGATATTGGAAAATAATTTAAACATAAAAAATAAGCCATAACTTGGACAGTCCCCGTTTTGTGTAGTTTCTTCCAATATGTTTAATTCAGTAAATAATCAAATATCATACATTAAAATGTGCAGGAAAGTGTTCTGTAGGGGAAAAATGTAATTTGACCAGAATGCCAAACATTGGAATACGACTGTACGTGGCCTAGTGAGAGAGTAGATTACACATCACATCTTGCAAATTGCTGAATAATCATTGTATAATCATTGAGAAGTTAAGGTTTTCTTTGATGATTTAATCAAGTAACTGTGCCAAGACTATTACTATTAGCATATTATATCGTCATACTCAGAACAAAACCTTGTATCTCCAAAAATGTAAATTTACTGGAGACGTAAAAAAAACATTCTTAACTTTTAATTGAAGTAAAAGGAACAAGATCTCATTTTAAGTTATTTACAGTTTCTACTGATTTATCGTAACATTTATCATGAAAAAGGCCAACTGACTGGAAAAAAGAGATGGAGAGATAAAACATTTGATATTTGTTTTGTTCTGACAGTGCAGATAGAGATGTATCACATGGAAATAAAAAACCTGCATAAGACTTTATTGTGTGTATATATCTGTGTGTGCGGTTCTGGATATTGATTAACCTTCCTTAAATCTTTGTAGAACAAGTACAGGGAGGCATATGAGCAGTCCAAGGGACAACCCTATTTAATTTCAGCTGACACACCTGAGATGATTCGCATCAAGAAAGCTCAGGAGCAGCTCAGTGAGGTGGGAATTAACAACACTTATTACCTCCAATTGATCTCAGTCAGTTCATTATCCTTTCTTTGACAGTAGCTATGTTGTTTGTATTGGTACAACCTAATTAATGTGACACCCTTTTTACATTACATTCCAGGTGAAATATCGTATGGAGGGTCTGAAGGCTAAGACCACTAGCTTGTATGATGGCGAGGCTCGTGAGATTGCACATGTGAAGCACGTCTCTGACCTTGTCAGCAAAGTATGCACAACTTGTATTAAGTGAACATAGATGATTTTATTTCCATGTGTACATATTTATTGCTGTTTCTTATCTGCACTAGTGATAAACATACACTGTCAGATCAGCATAGTCTTTATATGGCTCCTTAGGTGTTGTACAGACAGAAATGGGATGAGACCAAGGACAGGTACCTACTGCCTCCTGATGCCCCTGAGTTGGTTTTGGCTGTGAAGAATGCTGCTAATTACAGCAAGGTAAGATACACCCCAGTAAAGGTTTCAATCTTAAGGCATTGGAGCTGTACTTGTTGCTAATCTGCCTTTATTAGTTAATAGTTATGTCATCTAATTAAGTATTTATCTCTACCAGAAACTATACACGGAGGCATGGGATGAGGACAAGACCATGTACTACCCATACAGTGACAGCCCAGAGATCCGCCGAGTGGTTAAGGCCCAGGAAATCCTCAGCGATGTATGAATACTCTTACATTACTTCTAGACTTTATTATACTGTCAGTACATTGACTTAATGTCAGCGGTGACTAGAAAAGTAGAAGTAAAAAGTGTGAGTAATATCAGCACTTAAGATATGGATTGTGAAAGAACACTGATTATTGGTAACAGCAAGTTTAGGTTTATTGGTAACAGCAAGTTTAACATAAAACATTTTTTCGCAATGGCTTATTTAGTACATTGCTTCACTTCTTAAGAGGTAAACCGATCTCTTCTTGAAACGTAGGCATTGTAAAATATACCAGCAAACTGAATAATGCATATTTACAAGATTAACATGTTATGTTAGAACAGTTAGTTGACTGATTGGTCACAAATTAATTTTTTAAGAGGAGCAAGAAGATCTTTATATTTAACTAAAGGATTAGTAAAGGAAGAGGACTTTAAAACTGGAGGAAGATTGCCCCTAAATATTCGTAAAGTTTCAGAACTCAAAACTATGATTTTATAAAAGTTACAATCGACATATTACATGAGATCCCACATTTTAAAAAATCTTATGTTTAAATTTAGGTGTACCTTTTGAATCGAGTCAGTAGACGGTTAATCAAGTTGAATCTAGTTCTCTTCTATAGTTTTTAAAGGTTGTGACTGTTGTGCTCTTTCCTCTTAGGTCAAATATAAGAAGGGTCATGATGAACGCAAAGCAAAGTACACATCCCTGGCTGAGCCCCCAGATGTGGAATTAGCCAAGAAAAACTTTGCTATTCGTAGCAACGTAAGTACACAACCTCATATTAATCTGCAGTGACTTCAGAAGCTGGCCAAACTTACTTTTTTGCAATAGCTGTTTTTACAATTGCAAAGGGCTGCATGATACTGTACAGAATGTTAATGAAAGATGACTAATCAGAGCAGGATTTAGTATGTAAGTCTATCTAGGTCCTCAGAGACAGACAGAGATAGCCACCACCTGCCATCTGATATTATTAGTGGTGACTGGAACACAGTATAGCAAACTAGACTCAAAGCAAAGAAACCACAGGCTGATTTAAAGG
The DNA here is from genome assembly GCA_034552555.1 of Semaprochilodus insignis. Lineage (NCBI taxonomy): Eukaryota > Metazoa > Chordata > Actinopteri > Characiformes > Prochilodontidae > Semaprochilodus > Semaprochilodus insignis. Next base: position 21,730,634 of record CM067480.1, on the reverse strand, counting down.
ACTTACATCATGGAAAAACTAATTTGCATTTTTTTTTCTTTTAAATAAAAGACTTTGATATTGTACGTAAACAGTGTTAAAGTTCAAAATGCTCTATTCAGTCTCCAATCCAAACAGTACATAGGGAAACAACCGTTTTCAATTTAATGTATTGTGATGTCACAAATGACAACGCATTTACATAGTTCTATCCATTCAGCTTGTAGCAATTTAGCTGCCTCCATCCACATTCAGTTCAGACTGCTGAGGCACCACAGACGAAAGGCAATAGGAGCAGCGGGTATTTACATATATCACAAAGAAACAGTAACAAAAACAGCCTGTTTAATTAAAAGGACGAAGAGAGATTGTAAAAAGACAACAAATAAATAAATAAATATGAGAAAAGTGTAGCATACAGACCCTTTTAAAACCAGTGTTTAATTGTGAATTAACAAGCTATAAATGTGTTGTTTGCAGCTGAAATATCATGAGGACTATAACAAGAACGTCAAGGGAAAGTGGTGCGAAACCCCTTACTTCGACATTGCTGTTGGCAGGATGGCCATGGATAACTTAAGTGAAGTAAGTGGTGGGCATGAGGAATAAATCTGGAAGGAATCTGTTGGAGGAAATATTAGCTTGTTGTAAAGAAATGCATTATAAATTGAATTGTTATGCTAATTGTTCACTGACACAACCTTTCCTTTCCACTCCCGTACTTTCCTTAGAAAAAATATACTGCTGCTTTTGAGGACATGAAAGACCAAATTTATTTCATGCAAACAGACACTCCAACATACTCCACGAACAAAAAGGCTGGTCACACTGCAAGCTCGGTGAGTTTTAAGGGTTATTATTGGGCATGCATAATAAGATGTAAAAATTACATAAATTGAGTTGTAGCCCTAGTAGATTATGCCTCAGTGACAACAGCTGAGAAATTATTGATTTTCATCTTGTTTCGCAACAGCATTGGTTTACTATAGAAACTAAGATGACATCAAAGATCAGGCTACTGATCAGTGCACAATATTCTAATAAGTCAGGGGAATATATGCTGCCTATAAAACCTGCTCATTAATTTGCATATTTCTCTGTTTAGCAATTAATCAACATATTTCTCTACGTTTTTAGGTAAAGTACAAGAAGGATTATGAAAAGACAAAAGCGACGTCAGATTACAACACTCTCCCTGCTACAGAAAACCCCCTCCTCAGACAACTGAGATACGCCGGCACCATCTTGAGCGATGTACGGTTTATTGGAAACTTCATGGATTTGTTTCTGTTTGCAATGAATTAGACACACTTTCAGTGGTCAGAGAAAGAAATGTGTATTGTATGTTAGAAAATCATTTCTCTTTGATTTCATAGCATCATGTCTAAAAAACATTTGTTTTTTGTTATATTTCCAGCATATTGTCTCAAAATATAACATATTATGTGTGTTGTGTGTATAGTGTATTAGCAAACAGTGCTAATTAGTAACTGTGCTCAGAGCTACTCAGAGTCTTTTCCATAAAGACCTGCTGGTGATAATGTTGCAGTTTAGGTGTTAATGCACAGAAGGATTTTGTGCTTATTATCACCTTTGTGGGCAAAGAATTCAATTTAAAAGTGAGGTATGAAATATTGGTGTCTTAATAAGATTGGTGACCTAATTGAAACCTGAGCATAGTGCTAATGTTCCAGAGTGCAAGATATTTACACTCCCTTAAGGTGGCTCTACTTGTACTCAGTAATCAAATAGAATTGGGTCTAATAGAGCTGCTAATGTATGTGTTAGCTAATGTAAATGTGATTAGGAGCCATTACTTGTATTTCAGGAAAACATTGTTTTCTATGATGCCTCAACCCTCCTTTTAGATGCTGTGTTGTTATTCATTGTTGATATTTGTCTGTTTGTCTTATGTTTTTATAGAAAGTATACAAAGCTAGCTATGAAAAATCAAGAGGATTCAGCATTAACTACTGCGACACCCCCAAGTTCAAGATGGACAGCGTCCTAAAGAAGTTTAGCGATGTGAGTGTCGTATTGCTGCGTGCAGAGCTTTAAATTTAATGATCTTTAATGTCACAAATATCTTGAGCTGGGCTTTATCTCTCTCCACAGGCACACTATAAAGAGAAGTATGATAACGAAGTGAAGGGCCACTATATTGGCAGTTATGAAGATATATTTACGGTTCATTGCCAGAAGGTGGAGGAGTTAAAGAGTGAAGTAAGTGAATTTTAGCACACATACAGTATATTTGGGAGTAGTTCTGTTCTCTCTGTGTGTATAAATCCTCTCTCATGTTAATGTATAACTTGCCTCTGATCTCTTTTAGAAAACGTATAAAGCTGATTATGACGATATGAAGACAAGATGCTACTTTCCTCAAACAATCACACCTGAATATGACGCTATTAAAAAACTGGGACAGTGTAAAGATGTGAGTTTACCAGTACACAAAATCGCTTGCCACTGTCTGGTGCATTTCTGAACTTAAATACTTGTTGCATTATATTTGTTAACGTAACTATATTTTTGCATTTCATTTCTGTCTTTATAGAAAACGTATCGGCAACACCCAGACACAGTAAAGTTCACGCAAGTGACAGATTCACCTGTCCAAGTACAAGCGGTCATCAATGCTAAACAACTGAGCGATGTACGTATCTCCCAAAGCTCTCACAACATAATTTTACAAAGATGAAATATTTTATTATTGTTTAATGGGACAAGATACAATTAAGGGCACAAAACAAAAGTACAAAATGAGCAGCTTTAATGCGGCTTAATTCCCATATGAGCTAATGACAATCACCAAACGTTATTCATTTTCACAGTCTGGCTGTGATCCTGTAGATGCTATGCAGGGAATGTCTAAAGATTATTAAATTATGTTATTAAATTATGCTGAAAATAACTCCTGACTAGAGGGAAGGGCTATGTAATTCAGTTCTAGTGAAGGGCATTTCTACAGACATCATGGCCATCTACTGGATTTCCTGTGCCTTGTTTCTCCTTTCTGTTTGACACGGATGATATGACTGTCTGCATGTGAAAAGAGATTAAATGTCTGAATGTGGGGAATGGGAATAACATTCTGAAATAAGGAGTGAAAAAAAAATGTAATCCAAGTCTATACATAGTTTTTGTTATTCACATAATCTATAAATCAAATCTTTTGCCCTCTTTTACTTACCTATAAGACTGTATTCAGGTTTATGAAGAGACAATGTAGCATGTAGAAAAAAGCTCTTTAATTGAGCATAAAGATAGAATTCAGACAAAGATGTATGAATGTAAAGAATGTTTTGAGGTAAGAATACAAACCTTTTTTTTTCGAACATATTTTGAATTGTAAATATTAATGGTTGCATTGAGCCTCTTAATATGTAATAGCAAATGTATCCACAAGAGGTGCAGTGTTGTTTATCCTAAATCTCTTTTTAATTTCCAGTTGAACTACAAAGCAAAGTATGAAGAGGAGAAGTTCAAGTGTTACCTGCCCCCTGATTATCCCTTCTTCATACAGTCTAGAGTTAACGCCTACAACCTTAGCGATGTGAGTACAACATGTTTTGAGCCTCTTTTCTGAGTTTAAATGTAGGTTTGAAAGTAAACTTGGAGCTGTTCTCATTTTATATTGTATCTATTCTTTATTTGCAGACTTGTTACAAGTTTGAATGGGAAAAGACAAAAGCGAAAAAGTTTGAGGTGAAGGGTGATGCTATCTCTATCCTTGCAGCCCGAGCCCATACCAACATTGCCAGTGATGTAAGTGAAGATATCTGTGTTGTTCTTGTATATTGTAAATGTCTGTATTTATTGTGTATATGTGGATTCATTGTGTATATTGTGGACTGTCTGTTATTTATGTGTACATTGCTACAGTACTAGAGAGATATGAACTTCCGAAACCAAATTCCTTGTTTGCGTCAATATACTTGGCTTTACTCTGATTCTGATGTACCCAATGTAAACTTACTGATGATTAAATGATCATTAAGGTGACAGTTTTGAGGGTTTGTATGTTCACTGTTTGAGGTTGCTGCTTGTGTTTACTTTTGTTAGGTGAAATACAAGAAAGACTATGAGAAGGCCAAAGGACACATGGTTGGCGCTCTCAGTATCAACGATGACCCAAAGATTATGCACTCTGTCCATGTTGCTAAGATTCAGAGTGAGGTAAAAAGGACATCCTGAACTTCTAACTCCTTACCTTACTGTGTTATATGGGCTCAGGAGGATTATTAACCCAGTGAAATCTCTCTACAGCGTGAGTATAAAAAAGACTATGAAAAGATGAAGACCAAGTACCATACTCCCTTGGACATGATGCTTGTGACATTAGCAAAGAAATCTCAGGCAATTGCCAGCATGTCCGGCTACAGAAACATCCCCAATCGCTACCTCCTACCGCCTGACAGCATACCACTGGACCTGGCAAAGAAATCCAACATCCTCCAGAGTGATGTAAGCATCCACACTGTACCCATACACACAGTTATACTGAGCCGTAAAAATAAGAATGCCAAAGGGCATTGAGTTGAATTTTGAATGTGGAAGCATGTGGTGTTTTCCCAGCTAACCCTACATAAGCAGTTAGTTCTTATTTATCGTCTGAAAATCTCCCATGATAAAGTTAAATTGATACTTTTATGATATCTTTTATCATTTGTTTTTCTTCTTGACCAACACAGAATGAGTATAAGTCCGACTACAACAACTACACTAAGGGAACTCCTTGGGTACCTTACGGATCATTGGATGTCGAGAAAGCCAAGAAAGCTGGAGAGATCCTCAGCGAGGTATAACAAACAAATCAATGTTTTTTCCAGTAAAAAAACAAAAACAACAATGCTTTGTGACACTGGAGACCGATAGTATGAACAAAGCTGCAAACAGTTAGGCTTAATGCTGAAAGAGGTTTCAGAGAGTCTCAAGCATGGCAAAACATTTATAATATATTTACCCCTTGCCTAGAGCGAGATGTGTACCACTACCACTCAAAAAAAGCAGGGAATCATTGTTTCAGACAGTATAAAATCTATTTTGCTGCAGATTCTTTGTGTATGATGCAACTGCTGTGCAATTTCATGGGGCTCAAATCATTGTAGCAATCCTGGTACATGTTTAGATGTGTGCAGAATGGTGAGCAGGAATGTGGATGAACCCAAAATGATTTAGAAAAAATCTGTAAAGCATTGAGTATGAAGTTATAATACAAGTAATATCCAGAAAACAGGTGATGAAATCTGAAGATGGATACTTTGAGGTGAACTATAAACACTATAATGTATTTACTATAAATACAAACATACTAATAATATTTATGTGATTTCTTGTTAAAAAATACTTAACAATACCTGGGTGACTTGTCTATAGTGTTTAAATATCTGGTGTATGATATATTCCTGAATAAAAAAAAAATAACTCGACAAGCGAATCCATATAATCTATTCTGAGATTAGCGCAAATATGATGAAGCATGTACTTGTGTATATACTACCTGTGTATACTTAATGGAAAACCACTCTTTGCAAATATATATTTGCTTAATTATTTTTAGACATAGGTATTTGCTATTTACTCATATTCATTTGTTCGTATTCTTTGTTTCAACCTAGAAAAAGTACAGACAGCACCCAGATACAGTGCCATTCACTTCTATTGATGACCACCCTGTTATGATGCAAGCCAAGGTCAACCAGATCATTAGGAGTGATGTAAGTACATGGTGCCTTTTTCCTGGCTTCTGCTCCACACTGCACATTGTACCTTTACTTCTGATTATGGCACTTTACTAGATAATTTACAATGGATTCCCTTCATATTAATTGCGAATCATAAATCACGAATCACGCTGACTTGTGTGTGTTTTGTCCCTTGTAGTTACATTACAAGAAAGGGCTCGAGGCGGTTCATCAAAAATACTCCTTGCCACCTGATGTCCCAGAATTCCTCCAAGCCAGGTGTAATGCCTACAATTTCAGCAATGTACGTAAACAATTCTAACATTATAGCTGGTGAAATCTCATTTAATTTCCCTTTTCATTATGAATGTGCCAACATTTGTTTTGAGCCTGTCAGTGTTTCGATTTCAGAAATATTACAAGACTGGATGGGAGGATATTATTTCAAAGGGATATGATATGAAGGGTGATGCCATCCCTATCCGTGCAGCTAAGGCAGCAAGGCATGCAGCCAGTGATGTAAGTGTCCTTCTTCCACATACTGGACAGTCAAACTGTATGGAAAACAATGGATCAAACAATAAAACATTGACTTATTATGCCTTTAGGTCCAGTACAAGAAAGAGTATATCAAGGCTAGGGGCCACCACGTTGGCTTCCGTAATATCCAGGATGACCCGCTGCTGGTGCACTACATGGGGGTGGCTAAGATGCAGAGTGACAAGAACTACAAGAAGGACTATCACAAGGCTAAGCTGAAATTCCACTCCCCTGTGGACATGCTGAGTGTTGCACATGCTAAGCATGCGTCTAAAGTTCAGACATTTGCAGGCTATAAGCAGCCTATCCATCACTACACACTTCTTCCAGATTCCATGAACCTGGAGCTGGCCCGCACCATGAACATCCTCTCTAGTGATGTAAGATAATCATTGGCACTCATTTTTCTTAGAATTAAATTAGGACCTGCCTTAAAATGAAAATGTGAAAAACTTAAACTGAAAAGTAAAACAGTGTTAATAAGTGTACAAGCTATGGGTTCAGGAAGTAGCTCACAACTGCTTTGTCATATTCTTCTCTTTTAGTGTAACTACAAGTTGGACTATGAAAACAGTGTGAAAGGTATTGGCTGGGTACCCATTGGCTCACTGGATGTAGAGAAAGCCAAGACTGCTGGTCGTGCTCTGGATGAGAAGAAGTACAGGCAACATCCTGATACCATCAAGTTCACCAGTGTCACGGACACCCCAGTTATGGAGCAGGCGAAAGTGAACGCACAGCAGCTAAGCGATGTATGAAACAGATGCACTGTTCTGTTCATATTATAGCTGTAACAGTTAACAATAAGTAATATATTTTTGGAACTTTCAGTTGTTTGAAGTAAAGAGGAACATTATTTGGTCCCTGTATTTCAGAGACTGTACAAAGCCAGTGGTGAAAAGTTCATGCACACCTATCATCTGCCTCCTGACACACCGGAGCTTCTGCAAGCCAAATTTAATGCAGCTAATGTCAGCAAGGTAGGAACAAAAGAAAGACATGTATTTTTCAAAATAATAGCAAAAAAAGTTTTATTTCTCAGTTAATTTCACATTAACCACTGAACTTCTACCTTCTATCTACAGACCTACTACACATATGCACATAAGCAGGATATTCTTAAAGGACACCAGATGAAGCAGGATGCGATACCAATTGTTGCTGCCAAGTCTTCAAGGAATATTGCCAGCGATGTTAGTAGCAGAAGCTTTCATTTTCCATCCGTTTTTAGATTGAAAGGATTTGGGGTTCATATCATTTCAAATGGCATCTGTTTATTTTACAGTACAAGTACAAGCTTGCGTACCAGAAGGCTAAAGGCCACCATGTTGGCCACCGTAGTCTTCAGGACGACCCGCTGCTGGTGCACTATATGCAGGTGGCTAAGATGCAGAGTGACAAGAACTACAAGAAGGACTATCACAAGGCCAAGCTGAAGTACCATTCCCCCGTGGACATGCTGAGTGTGGTGCAGGCCAAGAATGCATCTAAAGTTCAGACATTTGCAGGCTACAAGCAGCCTATCCATCATTACACACTTCTTCCAGACGCCATGCATCTTGATCTCGCTCGCACAATGATGGAGATTCAGAGTGATGTAAGTCGCACAGCATTTTACCTAATGTCCTCAAATAGACCGAGAATTTGAAATATTTATTCCGTGCATCTACTTCTTATGTTTTTCAGAATGTGTACAAATCAGAATACAACAACGTCTACAAAGGAGCAGGCTGGGTTCCGATTGGGTCCATCGATGTAGAAAAAGCCAGGGTTGCCAAAGCTGCTTTGGATGAGAAGTCTTACAGAACCCACCCCAGTGCACTGAAGTTCACTAGTCTGACAGACCAGATGAACATGGTCTTAGCCATGAGTAACACTAAGCAGATGCATCCTGTAAGTAAACTTCAAAGGGTACTTATGTAACGCAGTAGTTGCATCAAACACAATTCTCCAATTGTTCATATTGTTTATTTTCTCTATTTTAGGCTGCTTATAAAGCTTCCGGAGAGAAATTCATGCACACCTACCACTTGCCAGCAGACAGCCCACAGTTTCTGCAAGCCAAGTATAATGCCCAGACTATTAGTGAGGTAACTCGCATGACAGAGCACCTTGGTTCAGACGCTTGTCATTTCTGCATATATGAATGAACAGAAAACGCATTGAAACCTTGCCATACTGAAAAGTCTGTTAACCCAAACTGAAAGCAAGGGGGAAGAACTGATTTGCAATATTTACATCTTTTATCTTCCCTTTTTACAGACAAATTACAAGTCTCAGTGGATTGCAGACATCGCCAAAGGATATGACATGAAAGCTGATGCCATTCCCATAGTTGCTGCCAAACAAGGAAGACATATTGCTAGTAATGTAAGTGGTTTAAAAGTCATTTATTATCTTTAATCTCTATCTCTGTATTATCTAATTATATTTTGAAATGATATATAGTGTATGTAACCTGCACTGAACATTGTAATCATTGTTTATTATAATGTAAAGTCAATTCACAGCATCATTTTAAATGTATTGCTGCTTTGTTCACAGTTCCAATACAAGAAAGATTATGAGAAGGCTAGAGGCCACCATGTTGGCTTCCGTAGTCTTCAGGACGACCCGCTGCTGGTGCACTATATGCAGGTGGCTAAGATGCAGAGTGACAAGAACTACAAGAAGGACTATCACAAGGCCAAGCTGAAGTATCACTCCCCTGTGGACATGCTAAGTATTATACAGGCCAAGAATGCATCTAAAGCACAGACATTTGCGGGCTACAAACAGCCCCTCCATCACTACACGCTGCTCCCCGATGCCATGCAGCTCGAGTTAGCTCGGTCCATGAATGTCACTTCTAGTGATGTGAGTAAACGTTGCTTCTTTGTCAGTGTGCAGTATTTGAATAACCAATACCATGTTAATTGTTGTTCATGACAATCTCTATAATATTTACAGAATGAGTACAAGAGTGACTACAATGCCTCTATGAAAGGCCTTGGCTGGGTACCCATTGGTTCACTGTCAGTGGAAACTGCAAAAGTCGGAGGCAATATACTGAGTGAGCAGAAGTACCGCAGTCACCCCTCCAAATATACCTTCCACAAGCTCATGGATTCTATGGACCTGACACTAGCCAAAGCAAACAACCAGATCATGAACAAGGTAAGTTTGAGTTTTGTGTTTCACCATCCAGGAGCTGAACTTCTGTGACCCTTCAGTAACCTGTTTTTGTATCTGTTTTATTATAGCAAGCATACACTGCTGCATGGGACAAAGACAAGCTCAAAATCCACGTGAAGCCTGACAGCCCTGAAATTGTCCTCGCCAAGGCCAATGCAATGAATGTTAGCCAGGTAAAGTCACTTTACCAGACAATTTAAGTAAATAATGTTTGAAAACAGGCATATAATAGTTATTCATCAAAGGTAGCAATGGGAGCTGTGAATAATAATGCTGTTTGTTTTTAAATATGCTATTATGTTTTCTATAATTACCAGCTTTTATAAATTTATGTGGTCATGGTCTGATACTTTTTCTGCATGCCCCTCAAAAACTGAACCATTTCTTATTTTAAACGGATGGACAGAAATCTTTGTGTCAACAGTGAAGTTAGTGTATATTTTATGAACAGAGCTTGCCATTATGCACTTCTTCATTAAACTCAAATCTGCGATTGCATGAATTTTCCCTTTTCTGTGCATTTTCAGAAACTCTACAAAGCTGGCCTTGAAGAAATGAATAAGAAGGGTTATAACCTTAAACCAGATGCTATTTCCATCCTGGCTGCCAAAGCTGGAAGGAATATTGCCAGTGATGTATGTCCATCATCTATTCTCTACTTGTTCCAGATATAGTTTATTCTTTATGGTTTTGCACACTCATATTAGGATGTGATTTAAAGCTTTGAGTTACTAATAAGACCATTATTCTATCAATATTTTAGTATAAGTACAAGCTGGCCTATGAAAAGGCTAGAGGCCACCACGTTGGCTTCCGTAGTCTTCAGGACGACCCGCTGCTGGTGCACTACATGGAGGCGGCTAAGATGCAGAGTGACAAGAACTATAAGAAGGACTATCACAAGGCCAAGCTGAAGTATCACTCCCCTGTGGACATGCTGAGTGTTGTGCAGGCCAAGAATGCATCTAAAGTGCAAACATTTGCAGGCTACAGGCAGGCGCTCCATCACTACACGCTGCTCCCCGATGCCATGCAGCTCGAGTTAGCTCGGTCCATGAATGTCAGTTCTAGCGATGTGAGTGAACTTTGCTTCTTTGTTAGTGTAAAATATTTGATTTACTGATACTGTGATAATTGTTGTTCATGACTATAATATACATCTCTATAATATTTACAGAATGAGTACAAGAGTGACTACAATGCCTCTATGAAAGGCCTTGGCTGGGTACCCATTGGTTCACTGTCAGTGGAAACTGCAAAAGTTGGAGGTGATATACTGAGTGAGCAGAGGTACCGCAGTCACCCCTCCAAATATACCTTCCACAAGCTCATGGATTCTATGGACCTGACACTAGCCAAAGCAAACAACCAGATCATGAACAAGGTGGCCAGAACTACTAAATGAACTGATATCAAATATATATTCTGTAATTCATTCTTTTGCCAGTAATGTCTTTATTTTTGCATGTCTTTAATTGCAGCAAGCTTACACATCTGCTTGGGATAAGGACAAGCTTAAGATCCACATCATGCCTGACAGCCCAGAGATTCTCTTGGCAAAGGCCAATGCTGTAACAATGAGTGAGGTATGTCTGAAGTATGCCATATTCACTTGTGATAGTAGATTAAAGCCATAATAAAGTTAAAGGTGAAATGGTGAAAGTTGTGTTATGATTTGTTTTCAGAAAGCCTACAAAGCTGGAATGGAAGCTGCAAAGAAGAAGGGTTATGACCTCAGAGCGGATGCCATACCTGTACTTGCTGCCAAATCCTCAACACGCATTGCCAGTGACGTGAGTGTCTTTAATCATTAACACAGTACCGTATTATATCCTGTACATTTCTTTAACATGTCTTGCATTTTCCATTTTACAGTACAAGTATAAACTGGAGTACATAAAGGCAAGAGGCCACCACGTTGGATTCCGTAGTCTTCAGGATGACCCCCTGCTGGTCCACTATATGGAGGTGGCCAAGATCCAAAGTGATAAGCTGTATAAGAAGGACTATCACAAGGCCAAGCTGAAGTACCACTCCCCGGTGGACATGCTGAGTGTCGTGCATGCTAAGCAGGCTACCGCTGCTCAGACCTATGCTGGATACAGACAGCACATTAGGCACTACACAGTTCTGCCTGATGCTATGAACCTGGAACTGGCTCGCAACATGCAGACGATTGCTAGTGATGTGAGTTAGCAAATGTTTTTTAAAAAATCTTTATGATTTTAAACTCCACTCTGCGCCCTATGTTTATTATTAAAGCACAATTGGTTTATTACTAGCTATGCTAACTATATAATAATACAGTGTATACAAGTTAGTAATTTTTCATTAATAACATTTTTTGTCTGTTTTCATAGAACATCTACAAAGGTGAATACAATAACTATATGAGAGGAATGGGATGGGTTCCCATTGGTTCACTGGACGTGGAGAAGGCAAAGACTGCTAGTCGCATAGGCAGTGAGAAACTCTACCGGCAACATCCTAGCAACTTCAAATTTACCAAAGACATGTCTTCCATGGACTTGGTTTTAGCTGCAACGAACAATCAAATCATTAATAAGGTAATTTGATGGCAACAGGCTGCTTAATTTGGTACTTTGCTCACACATTTTTGCTTGAATTGAAATGTTTTGCTGTTTCTCTCTGTTTTAAAACTGCAACTTTAGCTTCAGGCACAATTTCTCTGCTGCTTATATTGTATGTCCTTTATGACAGAGATATACTGCCAAATAATATTACCTTATATCATTTCACTATTTTGAAAACTCACCATAATTTTTTTTAATAGCAAAGCTATACTGCTGCCTGGGACAAGGACAAAACATCGATTCACATCATGCCGGATGCAATGGATGTAACTCTTGCACGTCAAAATAAACTTAATTACAGTGAGGTTCGTAATTCCTTACATTTTGCCATTTGGTTGCTTATCTATTAAATATGCACATGTGACACGCATAGGAGCATCAATTTCTTTTTTGTTTTCAGAAATTATATAAACTTGCCAATGAACTGGCAAAGAAGAAAGGCTATGACATGCGTAGTGATGCTATTTCGATTAAAGCAGCTAAAGCATCTACAACCATCGCAAGTGATGTAAGTTTTTTTCCCTCAATTTAATGAGTAAATTATATTAATGGCTAAATGATTTGAATATGCACAAAAGTTAATGAAACCTTTTTTGTTTCATAGTACAAATACAAGGCTGGATATCGTAAACAAGTTGGTCATCACATTGGAGCCCTGAGTATCCGTGATGATCCACTGCTCATGCTGGCCTTGAACTCAGCTAAGATTGCTAGTGATGCTCTGTACAAGAAAGACTTTAACAAATCCAAGACCAAGTTCCATCTCCCAGTGGACATGTTGGCATTTGAACTGGCAAAGAAGAACCAGATCCAAGTCAATGATGCCAATTACAGAACTTACCTTCACAACTGGACCTGCCTGCCAGACTCTAATGATGTTGTCCAAGCCCGACAGGTCTATGACCTCCAGAGTGATGTGAGTTTTTCTTTCATTATGTCAATTATTCTAAATTCTTTAGTCAATTATTCTTATTCGTTTGGTTTTTCTATTTATCTATTTTTCATTCCTTTCACTTTAATGAATGGATGTTATACTACGTTCATTTCACAGGCTGTTTATAAGGCTGATCTGAGATGGCTGAAAGGCCTGGGGTGGGTCCCCATTGGTTCACTTGATGTAGAGAAAGTGAAGAAGGCTGGAGAGGTTCTGAGTGAAAAACGTTATCGTCAACACCCGAGCAACTTCAAGTTCACAAGCACAACTGAAGATATGGGAATGGTCTTGGCTAAAGTCAATAATGACATCATGAACAAGGTGACCTTTGTTTTAATTGTATTTATTATTATTTATTCATTTGCTGGTGATAAGAAGTTTAATAAGGTGTTTTCTTTTCTGACAGAAAAATTATATCCAAGCTTGGGAGAATGATAAGACCAAGATCCATATAATGCCAGATGCAATGGACGTGGCCCTTGCAAGACAGAATAAAGTCATTTACAGTGAGGTCAGTCATCTTCACTGTTGGCTTTACGACATGAGGCTGCTGTTTCTTAAACACAACACTTAAATTTAATATGATTTGAGCTAATTATACACTGATTATACTGAAAATGAGCCCATCGTTGTTGCTATTATGAAATGCTGGGCAACACTGCTGTGATGTTCAAATCTCCCAAAGAAATTTCTTTTGTATTTAAATCAGTTTAATAATTTGATTGCATTTTTTCCAGAAACAATACAAACTTGCCAACGAACTGGCAAAGAAGAAAGGCTATGACCTGCGCAACGATGCCATTTCTGTTATTGCTGCAAAAGCTTCCCGGGACATTGCTAGTGATGTAAGTAGTGTGAACTGCAAAAATATCTCTCAGGCTATTTAGAAGTTCTCAGTGTACTGAATTAGTTTGCATCCTTTTTAGTACAAGTACAAGGCTGGATATCGTAAGCAAGTTGGTCACCACATTGGAGCCCTGAGTATCCGTGATGATCCACTGCTCATGCTGGCCTTGAACTCAGCTAAGATTGCTAGTGATGCTCTGTACAAGAAGGACTTCAACAAATCCAAGACAAAGTTCCATCTCCCAGTGGACATGCTGGCATTTGAGCTGGCTAAGAAGAACCAGATCCAAGTCAATGATGCCAACTACAGAACTTACCTGCACAACTGGACCTGCCTGCCCGACTCCAATGATGTTGTCCAGGCCCGACAGGTTTATGACCTCCAGAGCAATGTAAGTATATTGTTGTGTATGTACGTCTTTTGTGTTTCTACATTGGAAAATTGAGCAATACCTGTTTGGTGTGATATCATTGAACTCAATAATATTAATTTAGTTTATTTTGTTTGTTGATTAGGCTGTTTATAAGGCTGATCTGAAATGGCTGCAAGGCCTGGGGTGGGTCCCCATTGGTTCACTTGATGTAGAGAAAGTGAAGAAGGCTGGAGAGATTCTGAGTGAAAAACGTTATCGTCAGCACCCAAGCAACTACAAGTTCACAAGCACAACTGAAGATATGGGAATGGCCTTGGCTAAAGCCAATAATGCCATCATGAACAAGGTGACTGTTGTACTGACTGATATAAAAAACATGCAAGCAATTTATTTTCTAAACATAAACATCAATGTTTTATGTGCTTCTTTAAATGCATTCTGACAGAAAACATATGTTGAAGCTTGGGAGAATGATAAGACCAAAATCCACGTCATGCCAGATGCAATGGAGGTGATCCATGCAAAACAGAACAAGGTCAACTACAGTGAGGTGAGTCATACAATGAATTACAATATTGGACTTAGCTGATGAAGAATGTTTATTAATTATTAGTTAATGTGTAATGGTTTTCCAGAGCATTAATGTCTTTGAGTTCTGTAAGTTGTGTGCATAATACAGTGTTTTTCATGAATATCCTCACAGAAATTGTACAAGCTTGCCAATGAGGAGGCCAAGAAGAAGGGGTATGATTTGCGTGGAGATGCCATTTCAATCAAAGCAGCCAAGGCCTCCAGAGATATCATCAGTGATGTAAGTGTTTCCTTGTCATATCAACATAAACGAAAAGCAAAACAGTATATATATATATTTGAATCAACAATCACAGAAAACTCAAATTTCCTCAATTCTTAAAAAAAGAAGTTTTTGTAGTATGTTAACATTGTTAGACTTTCAAATCACACCACAGGCTTCCTAGTACATACAGCCATCAGCCATATATAGAAACTAAGCAGCAAAAAAAGCCAATTCAGAACTGATCATATATTGTGATGATACAAAACTATTTACAAATGATGTCTGCCTATTCCACCTACAGCAGGTTAGCTCCACCCATTCAACATGAAGTTATAAGGAACGTGTCAGCCCAGAGTGTGATTGAGTTATAATACAGCTAACCAAAACAACGGCTATTTACATATGTTAGTCTTAAAGGCACAGTAACATAAACATCCTGTCTAGTTCCAAGGGATAAAGAAAGATTAGAAAATGGCCATGGAAAAATGAATTCTTCAAAATATCTGTTTTGGTTACATACTATTGCACAAATTTCATAAAAAAAACCTTGGATAATTTCTAATAGTAGACAAATTTAGGATGTGGTCCCTTTAAGGGTAAATGACTGTTACCATTAAAAATTAGACTATTTGATTTTTTTCTTCTGTGTTTTAATGTTTTTCCACTGTAGTTCAAGTACAAGGCTGGATATCGTAAGCAAGTTGGTCACCACATTGGAGCCCTGAGTATCCGTGATGATCCACTGCTCATGCTGGCCTTGAACTCAGCTAAGATTGCTAGTGATGCTCTGTACAAGAAGGACTTCAACAAATCCAAGACAAAGTTCCATCTCCCAGTGGACATGCTGTCATTTGAACTGGCAAAGAAGAACCAGATCCAAGTCAATGATGCCAATTACAGAACTTACCTTCACAACTGGACCTGCCTGCCCGACTCCAATGATGTTGTCCAGGCCCGACAGGTCTATGACCTCCAGAGTGATGTAAGTATATTAACACGTGTGCCTGTCTTTTAACAGTATGTTTTGTGAATTTGGCCATTTGTTTGAAAAATCATATAATATCTTCACAGTTTAATTCATTAATATTCTTTTTGCATCTGTGTTTGATTAGGCTGTTTATAGGGCTGATCTGAAATGGCTGCAAGGCCTGGGCTGGGTCCCCATTGGTTCACTTGATGTAGAGAAAGTAAAGAAGGCTGGAGAGATTCTAAGTGAAAAACGGTATCGTCAGCACCCAAGCAACTACAAGTTCACAAGCACAACTGAAGACATGGGAATGGCCTTGGCTAAAACCAATGCTGATATCATGAACAAGGTGTTATTACAAAACATTGCAATCTCTAATTCTTTTAGTGTTTTGAGATATTTATGCGTTAGTCACTTTTCAAATAAAGATCCATCTTTCAATTTATGTTTGAATGTATTTAAATACATGTGTTTTTACAACACAGAAAAATTACATCTCAGCATGGGAGAGTGATAAGACAAAGATTCATATGATGCCAGACACACTGGAGGTGGTCCTTGCAAGACAGAACAAAGTTAATTACAGTGAGGTAAGCTGCAAACATTAGTCTATTGGTAAGACACTTATTCAAAGTTTCTACTGCTGTAGGTAGCAAAGTTTCTTGTAATTTCTAATTTCTTCTCTAGAAAACATACAAACATGCTAATGAAGAGGCTAAGAAGAAGGGCTATGACCTGCGCGGAGATGCAATTTCTATCAAAGCTGCCAAGGCATCCAGAGATATCATCAGTGACGTGAGTTTTCTCTCTTATAATGATAGTAAAATTAAAATGAAATATATATGGGTAAAACTGCTTTTCAATTAAGCAATGCCTTCGTTACCTTTCAATGCCCTCATCACCTGTAGTACAAATACAAGGCTGGATATCGTAAGCAAGTTGGTCACCACATTGGAGCCCTGAGTGTCCGTGATGATCCACTGCTCGTGCTGGCTTTGAACTCAGCTAAGATTGCTAGTGATGCTCTGTACAAGAAGGACTTCAACAAATCCAAGACAAAGTTCCATCTCCCAGTGGACATGCTGTCGTTTGAGTTGGCAAAGAAGAACCAGATCCAAGTCAATGATGCCAATTACAGAACTTACCTGCACAACTGGACCTGCCTGCCTGACTCCAATGATGTTGTCCAGGCCCGACAGGTCTATGACCTCCAGAGTGATGTATGTATATTGTTATGTACTGCATATAAGTCTTTTGTGTCTGTCCATTGAAAAATTGAGTGACACCTTTTTGGTGTGACATCATTGAACTCAGTTAATATTCAGTTGGCGTGATATAATTTAACTCAAAAATATTAATGTTGTTTATTGTGATTTTTGATTAGGCTATTTATAAGGCTGATCTGAAATGGCTGCAAGGCCTTGGATGGGTCCCCATTGGTTCACTTGATGTAGAGAAAGCGAAGAAAGCTGGACAGATTCTGAGTGAAAGACAATATCGTCAGCACCCAAGTAACTTTAAGTTCACAAACACAACTCAGGACATGGGGATGGTCTTGGCTAAAGCCAATGCTGAGATTGGCAATAAGGTACAGTAACACAGTACACTAGCATTGGTCATTGTTTTTTTATGTTTTTTAGCTGTTTTAAAGTGATTCCATTACTTATTGGGAAAACCTGAATCCTTGTACTGATTTCACTTGTCTCCTATAGAAAAAATACATTGACTCCTGGGAAAAGGAAAAGTCCAAGATTCACATTATGCCTGATGCTATGGACATCTTGCTAGCAAAACAGAACAATGTTATTTACAGTGAGGTAAGAGTGTTTCTTTCAAAGTGTTTTGGAGCTTTAATACTGAGCACAGATTTCATGTCAGTATTTTAAAGTGTATACCTGTTTGCTTTTTCATTCACAAACTATATTCAAAATTATGTAAATTTAAACTTCACATTTATTTTTTTCCTTGGGACAGAAAAAGTATAAACTTGCCCATGAAGAATCCAAGAAGAAGGGATATGACTTGCGCGGTGATGCTATTTCAATCAAAGCAGCCAAAGCATCTAGAGACATCATCAGTGATGTAAGTACCTTCTTGTTGTGCACATGTCCATACAATGCTTAAACATGAATGACTAATGCACAAAAGCAAATGTTTATACTATATCTCAAAAATTTTCTCTGTAGTACAAGTACAAGGCTGGATATCGTAAACAAGTTGGTCACCACATTGGAGCCCTGAGTATCCGTGATGATCCACTGCTCATGCTGGCTTTGAACTCAGCTAAAATCGCTAGTGATGCTCTGTACAAGAAAGACTTCAACAAATCCAAGACCAAGTTCAACCTCCCAGTGGACATGCTGGCATTTGAACTGGCAAAGAAGAACCAGATCCAAGTCAATGATGCCAATTACAGAACCTACCTTCACAACTGGACCTGCCTGCCAGACTCTAATGACGTTGTCCAAGCTAGGAAAGTGTATGATCTGCGCAGTGACGTAAGTTTACAGAGAAAATTTTCATCTTCAAATCGATTTGAACAGTTTTTCAGCAGGTAAGCAGTTGCCCTGATCTTTCCTTTACTTAGGCTGTGTACAAAGCTGACTTTGAGGAAATGAAAGGCATTGGATGGGTCCCAATCGGTTCATTGGATGTCCTAAAAGCAAAGAAAGCAGGAGAGGTCCTCAGCGATCGCCTCTACAGGCAGAAAGTAGACGCATTTAAATTTACACAAGACATGCAGTCCATACCCATGGTTCTGGCAAAGACAAATGCTGACATTAGGAACCAGGTAAAATTATCTCATTATTTCATTTATTATTCTCATTTATTATTATTTATATTTTGCATGATCTGCATCTTGTCCTTTGCTGACACAAAATGATGCTGCTACATTTCAGCGCCAGTACATTTCAGCCTGGGAAGCTGATAAGGTCAAGATCCATATTAACCCTGACACCCCAGAAATTCTGCTGTCGAAGGCCAACGCTATTGTCAACAGCAGGGTATGTTTTGAGTATTAACAGTTATTTTGATTCTTTTTAGTATTATTTATGACTTCATATGTTTATAGACCATGGCTAACTGTTCTAACTAACTGTTTCATTTAAAACAACAGAAACTGTACAGGCAAGCAGTTGAGGACGGCTTCAAGAAGGGTTATGACATTAAATCAGATGCTGTCTCCATCAGAGCTGCCAAAGCATCCAGAGACATCATTAGTGATGTGAGTATACAGTTTTTTTTCCCCAAAAGTACTTTTAATTTTAATACTGTTTTGACTGAAAAGACAGGCATTAGCAACAATCAGGAAAATTAAGACATCTCAATGCTTTCATTTTTGTTTAGTACAAATACAAGACGGGATATCGTAAGCAAGTTGGTCACCACATTGGTGCCCGAAGCGTCCAGGACGACCCACTGATCATACTGGCCCTGAACTCTGGAAAGATTGCTAGTGATGCCCTGTACAAGAAAGACTTCAACAAATCCAAGACTAAATTCAATCTCCCAGTGGACATGCTGAACCTTGAACTGGCTAAGAAATGCCAAATCCAAGTCAATGATGCCAATTACAGAACCTACCTTCACAACTGGACCTGCCTGCCAGACTCCAACGATGTTGTCCAGGCTAGGAAGGTTTATGATCTGCGCAGTGATGTGAGTTTTTTTCTTTTCTTTTCTTTTTTTCACAACCATATACTCGTAGCATATGTATCTGTTTCTTCCCTAAAACTGAACGCAAAGCAATAATGCTTTTTACCCCCATGTAAAACCAGGCTGTGTACAAAGCTGATATGGAATGGATTCGCGGCACAGGCTGGGTTCCTATTGGCTCAGTGGATGTAGAGAAGGTCAAAAAAGCAGGTGAAATCCTGAGTGAGAGGAAATACCGTCAGCATCCAAGCAACTTCAAATTTACCAGCAAAACAGACTCTGTCCCAATGGCTCTTGCCAAAGCCAATGCTCAGGTCATGAACCAGGTAGTATTTTCTAATTTTTCTAAATATAAAATAGGATATACATTTTTAACACATTAATTGACTGTACAGTTGGGCATATATTATTTAGCACACTTAAATGATTTACACCTGTTTCTTCTCCATTCTTTTCCAGAGAGCTTATGTTGATTCTTGGAATAAGGAGAAAATCCAAGTCCACATAATGCCAGATACACCTGAGATTGTGTTAGGCAGGCAGAACAAACTCAACAACAGCATTGTAAGTGCATTGTCCCGTTCAGAGTAAACATGACTGAAACTGAAAGTGAAATAATATTAAAATGATACAGTTTTTAGCCATTGAGAAATGTTTTGTTGTTTAACAGAAATACTACCATCAAGCCTATGTGGACGGTCTTAAGAAAGGATACTTCTTGCCGAAAGATGCTGTTGCCGTTAAAGCTGCCAAGGCCTCCAGGGACATCATCAGTGATGTAAGTGTCTTTACTGTTAATAGACATAAACCATTTACATACAAAATAAAGCTGACCACTCATTATTGCATTGTTGCAGTATAAGTACAAAGCTGGCTATAGGAAGCAACAAGGACATCACATTGGGGCTCGATGTGTGCAAGATGACCCACTCATCATGCTGGCCATGAACTCTGTCAGGATTGCTAGTGATAATCTGTACAAGAAGGACTTCAACAAATCCAAGACCAAATTCAATCTCCCAGCAGACATGTTAAATCTTGAGCTGGCCAAGAAATGCCAGATCCAAGTCAATGATGCCAACTACAGAACTTACCTGCACAACTGGACCTGCCTGCCCGACTCCAATGATGTTGTTCAGGCTAGGAAAGTTTATGACCTGCGCAGTGATGTAAGTGCATATCTTCTGTAAAGCTGTAATTGCTGTTTATTAATATATTTGTATGTTATAGTTTTTTGTCTGATATAAATCAGCTAACCAGATTTCAAACTGTCTTCCTAGGCTGTGTATAAGAGTGACCTAGAGTGGCTCCGTGGAATTGGCTGGATGCCGCAAGGCTCTGTTGATGTTATTAAAGCCAAGAATGCCCAGACTATTCTTAACGAGCGACTGTATAGACAGCATCCTAGCACAGTCCCATTCACAAGTGCAGTGGACTTGCCTGTCATTGTTCTGTCCAAGCAGAACGCTGATATCCTCAGTGATGTAAGCTGCTCTCATCCCTTTAACAAAACAATGTTTATATTCCAAGCAAAACAAATATTTTCTGTTTATATTCAAATACCATGTGCGTTAGCTCCACTACATGAGTCCCAGTAAAGGAGTATATGCAAAGTAAAATGTTCTTGTTTTCTTTGTTCTTTGATCACAGAGAAAATACAGAGAGGCATGGGAAAAAGACAAAACGACAATTCATATGAAGCCAGACACACCAGCAGTTATGCTGTCCAAGGCCAATGCCATTACTTTCAGTAATGTAAGCAAACCCTTCAAATTTCCAACTGTTTTCTCTGTTGTCTGTTTTAAATGATTTTCACTAGATGTTTGTCCTGTCAACAGAAAATGTACACTAAAGACTGGGACACCCAGAAGGCAAAAGCATACCAGATCAAAGAGGATGCTGTTGCTGTACTGAAGGCCAGAGCTTCAAGAGACATTGCTAGTGATGTAAGTCTTAGAATAACATACACTGACTTTTCTATTGCCAAAATGTGCACAAAATGACCCTTTGTCTTTTGCTCTTGGGCAGTACAAGTACAAAGAAGGCTACCGTAAGCAAGTCGGACACCATATCGGAGCCAGAAGCGTCAAAGATGACCCACTGATAATACTGGCCATGAACTCTGCAAAGATTGCTAGTGATGCCCTGTACAAGAAAGACTTCAACAAATCCAAAACCAAATTCAACCTCCCTGCGGACATGTTGAATCTTGAACTGGCTAAGAAATGCCAAATCCAAGTCAATGATGCCAACTACAGAACGTACCTGCACAACTGGACCTGCCTGCCAGACTCCAACGATGTTGTCCAGGCCAGGAAGGCATATGACCTCCAGAGTGATGTGAGCTGAAGCTTTTTATTGTTATTGAGCAGGAACTATTAAATGTGCTTATTGGTGGAGTTGCAAACATTCTTTCTTTCTATGCTGAACAGGCTGTCTACAAGGCTGATCTGGAGTGGCTGAAAGGATGTGGCTGGAGTCCTCATGAATGCATAGATGTCAAGAAGGTGAAGCATGCCCAGCATGTCCTGGCTGATGTAAGTCTCTGAAAACAATCTTCACTTTTGAGAATGAATGAATATGTAACATTTACTATGATAATGACTTTTGGAGGTGAAAAAAGAGAAAACCATTGTGTTTTTTGTTTGTTGTTGTTTATAGAGAGGCTACCGCGTGAAGCTGGATGAACAGAAGTACACTATTCCTTTAGACAGAGTTGACATTTTGTGTGCCAAGAACGCTGCTAAAGTGCTCAATGAGGTGAGAAATCTCTAAAAAGCTAAAAAATTACAATTCAGGTTCTGCATGAAAACCTTTGTCATGTTGTGGAACATGTCCTGAAGAGTACATTACTGTTAGACAGTATATCAGCATTTTGTTTAGTGGCGTTTAGTATTCAACCTGTATTTTAAACAAATGTGTTCTTGTCTTGCAGGCGAACTACCGTGAGGCATGGCACCGTGATAAGGTCAAATACACAATGCTGGACACTCCATTACTAGCAACAGCCAGGGAGGTGGCCAAGAATACTCATCCAGTAAGTGCAAGTTTTTCCTTGCATTTTTTCAAGTGCCGGTGAAATGCATGTAAATGTACTAGAGCAAAGATACAAACCTTATTTCACTTATCACGTACAGACACTCTACACCAAGGACTGGGATAAGACAAAGGCTACCTCATACTTCGTGCCTGGAGATGCTGTTCCTATTAAGCAGTGCATCAGCACCACCAAAGTGCAGAGTAATGTAAGTTGTTTGTCTTTAAAATGTTTGATATCTATGGATGTTGCACATTAGATGTTTTTACCCTCACAACAAAAACCCTCTGATTTTGTTCTGCAGTACAAATACAAAGAAGGCTATCGTAAGCAAGTTGGGCATCACATTGGTGCCCGATGCGTCCAGGATGATCCGCTAATGGTGCTGGCTGTGAACTCCGCTAAGATCGCTAGTGATGCCCTATACAAAAAAGACTTCAACAAATCAAAGACCAAGTTCAACCTCCCTGTAGACATGCTGGCTTTTGAATTAGCCAAGAAGTGTCAAATGCAGGTCAACGATGATAACTACAGAACTTACCTGCACAACTGGACCTGCCTACCAGATCAGAATGATGTTATTCAGGCACGCAAAGTCTACGATCTTTGCAGTGACGTAAGTCTAGTAAACCTTTCTTTGTTTGTATCCAAGTTTGAGAATATGAGCTGAAAACATAACAAATTTAAACATATGTTAAACAAAATATTAGGGTGTTTTAAAGTTATTAAATGACCACTCTTGTCTTCTCCTTCAAGAATGTCTACAAAGCTGATTTGGAATGGATCCGTGGCTGTGGATGGGTGGCAGCTGACTGTGTTGACCATGTCAAAGTCAGAAAAGCCCAGGAGATCCTTAATGATGTATGTTCATGGTACTTTTACTATTTTCTAAGTTCTGTTTAGACTGAGAATTCTTTATCCTTGTCTAACGCTTCTGTCTTCTGTTGTGTTCACTTCAAACAGAGAAAGTATACGAAAAATGCCAAGGAAAACTTTGCCAAGTTCACCCTTGTTGTGGATCGCCCTGAAATAGTCTTGGCCAAGGTCAATGCTTTCAACCTCAGCGATGTAAGTATTTTCTGAAGTTTTTTAGACTTTAGAAATGCTAAATGTGAAATGATAAAGGTTCTTAACAGATTAAAGGTTTATCCGCAGATTCATTGAGAATTGTTTGTTAATGGACATTATCATGTGAAGGAAGTCACTTCTTAACACATGAATTAATAGTACAGCATTTTTTTCACCCATACTGTTTGAACAGGTTATTATACTGAATGTAATGATTTCCATGAACATTATTTAACAAAGTATTTCATCACTGCTGTAAATGTCATTTTTTATCATAATTTCTGCAGTATTAAAAGGTTAAGATGTAAACACAGTCAGTCAGAGTGGTCTGAAGGTTTATTGTAGAAAAAGAAATTTGCTGACACCATTTTCTACAATAGTGGTGATATGAACCAGGGGTTGCTTTGACTACAACACTAATATAAATCTATTTTTTACCATCAAGAACACACGTGAACCGAGTTTTTAGAAGTAATGTTGATAATAGTAAAATAGTGGTAAATGGTGAAAAACAGCTTTTGTAACTATTTTGCCTTTCAGAGGCTGCATGTACCTCTTAGCCAAAGAAATTTAAAAAATCTATTTTAGGCCAAAATATTCTCAGAATTATTGTAAAACAGCGTTTATAAATATGTACAAATGTTTCATGCAGTAATTTTCTGTGAGATTTTTTACATTCTATAAGTGTATGTTTCCTATTCCTACGACTGTAAACAAGTTTCCATAAAATGCAGCATTTCACAACAAACACATCTTAACCAGTTAAGTTTATAATGCAAATATTATTATTATTTTTTAAATTTCCATTTTAAATTTACTCTATATAATTTACTTACTGAAGTATGCTATTTTTCCTATTCCTGGTTCTATTTCCTCATTGTCTTTCTCATTTACAATTCCGTTTCCTGTTACTGTTTAGCTGAAGTACAAGGAGTCCTTCAACTTGGAGAAGGGTCACTACATTGGATCTGATGATACACCACAGCTAGCTCATAGCAGAGAGTTCGCAAAGACCATTAGTGAGGTAAAAGCATGTTTATTTTACTCTCTCTTCGTGCTAAATAAGTGCTTGATGTTCCTGTTGTGTTACATATGTGTTTTTGTTTGTTTTGTTTTGTTTTGTTTTTTATTTTATTTTATTTTTTTGTAGAAACTGTACAAACTTGGCTGGGATGAAACAAAAGCCACTGGTTATCAGCTGAACCATCAATATCTCCCGCTTACTGTTGCCAAGAAAGCCAGAGAAATCGTCAGTGATGTGAGTGCCCCTTCAGTGTTTGTGGATGTGCATTATCAAGTTTAAGACAACACTATTGAAAGCATCATTGCAACTATATTTATGTGTTTGTATGTAGTTTTGGTATATGATTACTTGACTGTTTGTTCAAATTTTTTAGGCTAAGTACCATGATGCCCACGAAAAGGCAAAGGGCCACTACATGGCTGGCACTCTGGTTGACTTCCCAGAGGTTGTCCACTTTGGTAAAATAGAAAAGATGAAGAACCTGGTAAGCTGTGACATCACATCATAGAGGATTTGTGAAAATTGTGAAAAGCCCTTCTTGTAAAGCATTAGAGAAGTTAAAATATAATGTAATGTAGAGATTTAATCCAAGATCCCATGCTTTTTATGTTGAATATTACTTCATATTACTTCATTACTTCATACCCATTCTTTCCTACAGAGAGACTACCATAAAGACTATAATACGACCAAGACTAAGCTACACATTCCTGCTGACATGATCAGCCATGTGGTTGCCAAAAGATGCCAAGACATCCTGAGTGATGTGCAGTATCGCACGTACCTGCACCAGTGGACATGCCACCCTGATCAGGACGATGCTATTCGTGCCCGCAAGGCCAATGAGATCTTGAGTGATGTAGGTTATCTCTGAATTTCTGTAAAACCAAATCAAACACTGTTACTCTTCTGTCAAATCAAGCAACGTTGGATTGTTCAATATATTTTCAGGTGTTCTATAAAGATGACCTGAACTGGATGAAGGGCGTTGGCTGTTATGTGTGGGACACACCTGAAATTGTGCGCGCCAAGAAGTCTTATGAGCTTCAGAGTGATGTGAGTAGCAATTTTTAAAGGCCAGCTATTCCTAAACTGCACATTCAGTTATGTACTCTGTAAAGATGACATGTATTCATTTTGACCTTCTGTGTTTTTAAACAGATCAAGTATAAGGCGGAGGGTAAGAAGGAGTTCAATAACTACTCCATTGTGACAGACACTCCAGTATATGTGACTGCTATACTGGGCCACACCTGGGCTAGTGAAGTATGTCTTAAACAATGTTTTATTTCATCATTTAATTTCATTTTCATAAATCTAAGAAAACTGTTTCATAGTGTTGGCCATTTAAACTGATACATAATTTGTGCTTCATCCACAGTTGAACTATAGAGAGGCTTACCACAAAGAGAAGCACTTGTACACCACTGTTCTGGACACCTATGACTATGCAAGATGCTTCAGCCTGAAGCAACTGTACAGCACTGTAAGTCTGAGCAATCAAATATCTTACATGCTTTTGCCTCAGTCTCTGCCGTCATTCTGAGTTTTATGTATGCCTTATCTTTTTTCACCCACAGAAAGCATACTCCGCTGTTTGGGATAGAATTAAGGCCAAGAGCTACAGCATCCCTCATGACTCTCATGCTTTGGTCCATGCCAAACAACAGAAGGTTGTCTTGAGCAAAGTAAGTCCAAGTCATTTAACAGTTTCTTCAAAATTACAACTGAAACTTTGAATTAGGTAAAGAACACACTTATGCCATTTCTGCAGGTGAAATACAAGGAAGATTATGAGAAGTTTAAGTCCCTCTACAGTCTGCCTAAGTGCCTGGAGGATGACCCAGCCACTGCCAGATGCATCAAGGCTGGTAAACTTAACTTAGACGTAAGTAAAGTGTTTCTTTCTTCAGACGAATATTAATACTTCTGTACAAATCAATTCTGGTGGTTTACACAGATCGCAGGAATGATCCATTTATGATTAGTTTATCTCAATCTTTATTTACAGCGCCTGTACAGGCAGAACTGGGAAAAGACCAAAGCCAAAATCCATGTGCCTCCCGACATGCTGGATGTGGTGGCTGCCCGCAACACCCAGAAAATGATCAGTGAAATTGATTACCGCAAATACCTGCACCAGTGGATCTGCCTGCCCGACATGCAGGTGTACGTACATGCCCGCAAGGTCAATGAGCAGCTCAGTGACGTGAGTAAACCCTCTTACATATTTCACCACCAAAAGGTTCACATATAAGTGTTTGCTGTGTACAACTGGGTGATTATAGGGTTTAGATCCCAGTTCCAAATCTGGATCTTCCAGTTTCTAGTTTTTTTCTTGGATTTTGTTCTTGCTGGAAGGGAACAGTTAATGTAATTGGTTGGCCTTGTAGTTTCACACAAAGTTCAGGACAGGTCCAGGATTCAAGGTCCAGATTTGTAGACCCCTGGCCTAGATCATGGAAAACGTTCACAGTTAAAGTTTACTCCCAGGTACATGCAGTCAATATATGGAAACCAGCCTTCAAAATGATTTGTCATGTCACACATAGACATAAAAAACATAGAAATGTCTATTTATATTTACATATATACACACATCACTGCTGTAGTTACACAGTGTTTCAGTAGCATTTTATTTTGAGTGGTCCTTTTTAGATGAAATAAACACTGAACAGACTTTCAGTAACATATGAACAGCTTATTGATGAGGTAGCAGCTGCAAAGCATGTAAACACATTTAGTAGATAATTAAGAAACCATTAATTAACTGTCTAAATAGATTTTGTAATCTACTGAATATAGCTGTATTTCACCTTATATGGAGGCTCCAAGCTCATATCTGTAGATATTAACCTAAGAAGTCACTGTAACATACATGCATACAGACCATCTCAACATCAAACAAATTGAATGTGGATAGCTTTAATTTGGCCAAAATAAAATAAAAGAAAAATGTGTAAAAATGTTGTGACTGTGGTCTGTTTAAGTGATGTATGTTTAGTGACTAGTTTACTTCGCAGCTGAATTTAAAACACTTTTCATAGTAACCAAAAACACATCCATCACATCTGGACACTAATGCAAATCTGATTTCAAAGGGGGCCGTTCAAACATTGGTTATAGTGAAATGAAACTGAAGCGGATTTTTCCTGACATTGATCGTGTACTCACAGATCTTCTACAAGGATGACATGAACTGGCTGAAGGGAATTGGCTGCTACGTGTGGGACACTCCTGAGATTCTGCGCTGCAAGCAAGCCATGAAGCTGCAGAGCGATGTAAGCATGGATTGTCCTCTGCTGTCAACATCTGCTCCTCTATTACGTTTCACATGCTCCTCTTACCCTCCATTTGACCCCTTTTTGACTGCCTGTTTCAGACACAATACAGAGCTAAGGGAATCGAGCATTTTAAAGACTACTCTGTTGTGATGGAAACCCCTGTGTATGAGACATGCAAGCTGAGCGCCCATAACCTAAGCGAGGTGAGACTCTTAAAATGCTTATAAAATTCGACTCAGCATTCTAGATGAGGTAGAGAATTCCTGTCCTGTCCATTAACTTTTGTCTTTTCCTTCATCAGCTCAACTACCGCCATGACTATGTCACCAATGTAAGGGGTAAAAACACCGCTCCTGCTGTGACTGTTGACACAGAAAGGGCTCGTTTGGCCAACCACATCCAGAGTGATGTAAGATTGCTTTCCCGCCTCACCTTGTTCACTGCAGAATTTTGAGTCATTCTCCAAATACATGCATGATATTATAATAATATTTCCTTTTTTTTGTGTGTGTAGAACCTTTACAAAGAGGCTAGCAAGAGCTTCATGCCCACCGGCTACTCTCTTCCTCATGACACACCACTTGCAAAACACGCCAAGGCCAGCACAGTCATCGCCAGCAACGTGAGGAGGCATTCGCTATAATAAAAGTACGTTCATCTGATGATGCTACAGTATCACAACATGTGTCTTGCTCCATTATCCACAGGTGAAGTACAAGGAAGCTTATGAACTTATGAAAGCAAAGAGCTATAAACTGAACCCCAATGATGTCAATTTCGTCACCATCAGAAAGACTAACCAGATCATCAATGACGTAAGACAAATATTCGCAAACACTCGACCTTTAAAGTATGATACTGCTCGTTTCAGAGAAACTAATTATTTTACCGTTCATGTTTTACTTTTAGCGACTTTACCGTGCCAAGTATGAGAAGGAAAAGGACAGGGTTCACTCTGTGTACGACACTCCTGAGATCAAGCAGGTTAAGGCCACCCAGGAGGCCATCAGTGATGTAAGTACCCCTTATGTCTTTTTTTTAGCTCTTCTTTTAATGTTCTTCATTACAGTATTATGCAATATAAAACTTTGCGTTTTCCCCTCTTCAAAAGCACACCAATTACACTAAACATCTGTGATTCTCCATAGGTCTGTTATAAAGAGAAATACTATAACAGCAGAGGAACACTCCTACCCATGCCCATCACTCCAGAGCTGATGCACTGCTTCCACGTCAATGAGCTCAACAGCGATGTATGTACTCTACATCACATCCTACACTGAACCAGATTACTACAGAATCAGATGAGACCAACTGTATTATGTTTTGTGCCCCATATTACAAATTCCTGTGCCATATAAACAATGCATTCATTTTAACTGTGTTTGTTTTCATTCCTTAAAGCTGAAATACAAAGAGGATCTGCAGTGGCTGAGAGGCATCGGTTGCTTTTTGTTCAACTCCCCTGAGATGGTCCGCATCCGTGAGATCAACAAATTCAGGGTAACATCATCATCATCATCATCATCATCATCATCACCATCAACAAACATCTATTCACATTTAAAATGACTCACCCTAGTTAGGCCTAGTTCCAATTACATATTCACTTAAGTGGAGTTTATTTGAATATGCTTGTCACAGAAAGAAGCTGAATTGGGTGCGTTTTCAGCAGTTCAGTTTAGGCAAATGCATGTAATGCAGAAACCAGAAGACACATTTACAGAAACAGTTCGTGGTTCTTACAAAAACAACAACAACAAGAAGTTCTGACTTCTGACTGGAGCTGTGTCTGTTGCCAGTTGTAAGCTACTAACAGTGCAATTGTTCATGGCAGTTATTCTTAAGGACACAAATAGTCGGCTAGGTTTTCATGATTGTGACAAGCCCATTCCTAATGAGTTTACATTCTCTGTTTTAACTGATATTTTCTTTCCTCCCTCAAGACTTCCTATGATGTTGAAGCCAAGAAGAACTTTGCCAACTTCTCTGTGGTCCTGGACACCCCAGAGTACCAGCGTGTGTCTGAGCTGAAGACCCACATAAGTGATGTGAGTTGATCATCACTGTTCACAGATCCTTGCCCTACAGATGTATCAGATATATGTTTAAATGGCCACTGCTCTCTTCTCCGTCTTTCTGCTGACAGCTGGTGTACAAAGCCGATGGCAATGTACAGAAGACCAAGTGCACTTCTACTGCAGATGCTTTAGACTTCAAGAGAGTCAAGTGGGCTCAGACCCTTACCAACAAGGTAAAGTACTATATTACAATACTTTATATTCCTATGGTTAATTTGTTGTTGTCAATAATGTTTATAAAACGACAAGCTTTTCTGACTCATTGCAACAGTGATGTAGGGATACATACAGTATATGAAACATATGAATACATACAGGTTCATATGATTATGTCTGTCCCTTTTATAGTGGTTGTACACTGGCCTGGCTTCCAAAGAAAGAGCATTCTACACCCCAGAGTCACATACGCCCAACTTGGACCATGCCAGATCAATGAAAGTCGTGTACAGTGAGGTAGGTCACATTGTTAATAAGATCTAAAATGATTTGTTGAGCACACTTTCACATTTTATACTTACACATGTTCATCTTTGCTCTCCTCCTCTAGAAAAAGTACAAAGAGCAGTATGAAAAGATGAAGCACAGGTACACTGCTATCCATGACACACCCATCCTGATTCGTGCCAAAAAGGCCTACCTTAATTCCAGCGATGTAAGTATATGTCTTACTTATTGTCTAACCCTGATGGCCTGTTCATTGACTTTTTAGACCTAATGTTTTTTTTCCCTCTAGCTGCGCTACAAGGAAACCTTTGAGATGTCCAAGGGACACTATCACACAGTTAAGGATGCCCTGGACATTGTTTGTGCTAAGCGGGTCAGAGATGACATCAGTGAGGTCAGTGAAGAGTTTCTTTCTCCATTTTAAATGTGACTGGCTGATACAGGCTGCTTAGTCTCTTACTGTCCCAAAAAACAGGTGAAGTACAGAGAGAAGTACATCAACTCACTGGGTACCTGGAAGTCCATTCCAGACCGTCCTGAGTTCTTCCACAGCAAGGTTGTGAGAGACTGCATCAGTGATGTAAGTATGATAAGCCTTTCATGTAAGCAGTTGCCTGAGCATCGAGATGAATTTTGATTGAAATGAATATGTCTTTTTTTTTTCAAACCTTCTCTTTCATATCAGATCAAATACAAAGAGGATCTGGACTGGCTCAAGGGCGTTGGCTGCTATGTGTGGGACACACCTGTGCTGGTACAGGCAGAGCATAACAAGTCTCTCTACAGTGAGGTAAAGAACACTTTGTTTTTGAACTTGAAGCACAGTGGATGCAACAAACAGTAGAATCAATGTTTTAAAAACTGACACTGTCTCGTCTTATGTGCTCTTTTTCTTAACAGAGGCTCTACAAAGCATCATATGAGAAAAACAGAGGCAACTTCAGGTACACATGTGACACACCCTTCTTTGAGGCTGTCAAACAAGCTTCTGTTCTTGCCAATGATGTAAGTACGAGGAGAATTTTCTTATGTTTTTTTTAACAGAAAAATACTTGTTAACCAGATTAAACAAGTTAAACAAATGTATGCTTTGATAATGTGTTTATGTACGTGTTTATGTATATTTTGTGATGTGTATATTATACTGCATCTATGTTATATTAAAGATTAACATGCACTTCTTTCTCCACATCTGAAGTAGGTACAAGGTGCCTTTCCACAGGAATACATTGCAAATTATGTTTTATTGTGGATTGTTTTTATCAACTGTGTATAAAAATTCCTTTCCTTTGATTTTCTTTGATTTTTACCTTTTTTTGGATGAGTGTTCTTCTGGGTGAGTGGTTAAGCCTTGGATTGGACTGGTGTCTTTAACTCTTCCTTTAATGTTCTGAGCAGAGATCCTATCGCGCCGACTATGAGAAGTCTAAGGATAAGTACACTGTAGTTGTAGATGACCCTAGAAACATCCTGGCTAAAGAGGCCAACAAGATGAGCCAGGTAAAGCCCCCCAGTTCCAGCCTGCCTCAGGGGCCCAAGCATGAGGCCAGCTCAGACCTGCTGGATGGTGCCATTGCATGGTTATGATGTCACTAATTCATGTTTTGTTCTCTCTTAGGTGACAACCACCGTGCCATGCAAATGTCTCTCAGTGGGTTCTTTGAGTGTGCAGCATAATATCAATCTGTATACTCCAGAAAGCACCATATTCCAGTATTCCATAGCTGTTCATAATACAATACAAAAGATGGCTACTAACTAAGTAGTTCTGGCTCAGAAATGCTTTCATTTGAACAAAAACATTCTTAATTGAGATCATTGGAGTCGCCAGATTGATGTTAGTGCAAGCCTCTCACTGGACTGCAGATGCCACTGTCGCTTTCCCCTCTCTTCCTTACCCTTAGTTTCGTGGCATGACCTTTGTGTCTGTATGTGTATGTCTGTGGACAGGTCAAATATAAGTTCAGGGCCAAGGAGCTTCTCAGGAGCGGCTGCAACGAGCTGCTCCGCCCTGACATTCTGAACGCCATGTACAACTCTAGCATGTGGAGTAAGGTAATCATCTGCCTGCAGGCAAACCCACAGGCCAACAGAAATATAATCTAACTCCACAGTTTGTGGTTTGGTGCCATCACCATCACTACTTAACCCATCGCTTCATAATCATTCATATGGGATCCATCAGGTGTGTGGTGGAGGATTCTGTTGAAGAAAGCAACAGTTCATGTGCACATTCATTTCTAAAATATATATCGACCTGCTTTAGATTGTACCTTGTATTAAATCAGTTGTTTATCAGTTTTGAAAACCTAGAATAATTTCTTAATCTGTTGTAACAGTAAAACTGTGTGAAAATCTTAATCTTCATGGCTGAACTTTTTTTAAATGTTAGTATTTTAGACATGTGCTGCTATAAATGAAAAGTTTATGCATCCAGGAAAAACAGAAGAACAAATTATGATGCTGGCTCAAAAAAAAAAAAAGAAAGACGTCTCCAAAATGGAATAATAAGTACCATCTATATCATCGTGTCTGTCTGTGTAATGTAGCTGGATGTTGCTTTCAACCTCCAACTTTGGGATTTATACGTGTTGCTTGCTCTTTTGTGCATGCGTGACTGTGTGTTTAGAGATTTATATGGCTTTCTGCTGAATGGATTGTAACCCAGGCAAACAGAGTTTCACTTCCTTTCACTTCCATTGCTTCTATTGTTTCTAACACTTAATAAGAGTCTTGCTGGTTTTGGTCTTGCTGAAATCCACAGAAAACAGTATTACTGCATTTTGCCAAGTAGTTCTTTTAAACTATGTATACATACAGGACATGTAGTCTTATTCTAATTTAATAAGTAGTCTTAAAAACTATTTTAAGGTGACTGACTGACTCTAACCTGCACATCATATGTCCTACTTCCTCAGTGGAAGTACAAGGAGCAGTATGAGCGTCTCAAGTCCAAGTACACAGCAGTGCTGGACACCCCTGAGCACCAGGTCCACAAGCGCAGCAAGCAGATCAGTGACGTAAGATGCTCTTCATTTTCTCTGCTTCCTCAACTTCCAACTAATCTATGAATATATATAATCCAGTCTGATCTAATCTAATCCAATCTGTCATCTGACCTATATCTATACATTTAACTGACCTTTGTAGATCATCTACAAGATGGAGTATAACAAGAACAAGGCTAGAGGTTACACTCTTGGTCATGACACTCCTCTGAATCAGCACATGAAGAAGGTCAAGGAGATCACCAGTAATGTAAGTCTCTGCAATTCTGTGTCCAGAATATTTCAGTGCAAATAATCTACAAGTAATTCTGCTGCAATTCACATCACTCCTTCTTTTACAGCTGAAGTATAAGGAAGTGTATGAAAAAAGCAAAGCTCAGATCAACATGGCTCCTGATGCTTACGACATCCGTGCTGCCAAGGAGGCCTACAAGAACATCAGCAATGTAAGTTCTCACCGAAAACTGAAATACTTTAGCAAATGCTTTGGCTTATATTTCCTGTCCTAAAGACCTGAGTTGTTAACCATTCCTTGCCCTGTCTCCTGTAGCTTGACTACAAAAAGAAGTATGAAGCCACCAAGAACAAGTGGATTTGGACTGTGGACAGACCTGACTTTGTCCATGCAGCAAAGATTAACTACCAGCAGAGTGATGTGAGTGCGGTTTGTTTATCAGTGCTCTATTTTAACCAGTTGATTTAAACATCAACTGAGTCAAACTGTTTGCCTTTTACAGGTTGAGTACAAGTATGACAAGGAGATGCTGAAAGGCTGTGTGATGCCTGTTGCCGATGATAAATACACCGTCCTGGCCAAGCAGAACTCCGACCTTGCCAGCGATGTGAGTACCAAATATGGATGTATTCATGTGGAACCCTTAATGAATGCAAACTGAAAGCAAAAATGAAGTCAATCAAAACTATGTTTGACTGATTTGACTAATATACTATATGTTTGTTTGGGATCTCTCTACAGGTGAAATACAAGCAAAAGTATCAAGAGTCCAGGGGTCACTACATTCCTGTCCTTGATACCCCTCAGATTCTTCATGCTAAATCAGTGGCTACCCTGGTTTCTGAGGTAGAACATTAATTCCACTTCAGGTATTTAAATGTATGTGGTATCCATGTATTTGCTTATAAAATAACACTGTCTCAAAAATTCCCTTCAGAGCAAATACAAGCTGGCCAGCAAGAAGGAGCTCCAGTCTGGCTCTTTCACCACACTACCTCAGACCCGTGAGACAGCCCACAGCAAAGAGGTGGCCAAAATAACAAGTGCTGTAAGTACTGGTGCCAGGTTTGTTCATGTCTCAGGAAGCTGGTTAGCTTGTTTGTAAATATTCTAACCCATGATGTAAATTTTCCTCAGAAACTTTACAAGCAGAAGTTTGAGAAGGAGAGAGGCAAGTCCGAGTACAACAATATGACTGTACCTCCTGATGTTCAGCATGCTATGGATGTAGCCAAGAGCCAGAGCAACGTGAGTAAATTAGCCTAAACAGTCTAGTGTCTGGAATTTCTTGTCATTAAGATTGTTATTATGCAGTAAGCACTAAATAACCTCTGAGCACTCTCCTTCGGTAGGTTGCTTACAAACAAGAGGCAAAGGCCAAACTGCACTACACCCCCGTTGCTGACCGCCCAGACATCAGGAAGGCTACCCAAGCTGCCAAGCTCATCAGTGAGGTTAGCACCTCTTTCATCGTATTTCATCTTTAGGAATTCATATGAAATATGTAATTGTAGTAGTGGGATCTAACTGTGATTATGCACCTTTGGTAAAAACAACTCCTCTGTTGTGGTTGTAGGTGGGTTACCGTGATAAGGCTCGTCAGGAGGCTAGCCGCGGAGGGTCTCTGATCGGCCGTCCTGACATTGCATTGGCCACTGAAGTGTCCAAACTGACCAGTCAGGTGATATCTTTCATCCCCCCCTTTATCTTTCTTTCAATCAAGGCTGACCATAGCTTGAGCGTTATGCTTTCTTTTGCAAAATTTTTCATAACAATTGCTGTGACAACTTATAGTGGAGTAGTATGTAGCTCATTTTAGTGTTCTTGTGTTCCTTTTTACCTAAATAAGTATGCATGTTATCACTGGACAGCAGGCTTATCATTACTGCAGTAGTAGTGTTAAATCGCTCCATCAGCGCTTCTCTGGCCCACCAGCATTAATAGCAGTGTCTTTTACTGTCCATGTGACCCCTGACTGTCTTTTATCTGTACCCCCTATATATTTTCCCTTTCTGTCCCATTTTGATCTAATATGTTCATCCATCTAATATGTCCTATCCTTGTATTCATTTACTGTCCTCTCCCATCCATTTACTGTCCATTTTCATTGTCTTGTCCTAAGCTCACTGCTGTCACCTTGCCATCTCACTGCGCTTTATAGGTGGAGGCCAAGCCTTCCCTCCATGGTGCTGCTTCCTATGATACCCCCCAGATGCGGCACATTAAGAAAATGAGTGCTCTGACTAGTGATGTAAGGAGGGACCCTGGAAACCAGGGCCAGCGACCTTTTTGTTTGCTTGTGTCTCTCTCTTTCTGTCCTCTACATCTCTGACTTGACTGATTGATCTCTGGTAGCCCTGTGGTTCTTGCTGTTATTGTAAAGGAAATGGACTCTGCTGCACCCCTTACCAGCTGTATATTTCTTCTAAAAGATGTACCCATTCCCCCCTTACCCTCATGCATTTTTTTCTGTCACTTCTGAAGTCCCTCTCACTCTGAGTTTGCGTTGTCCTTTTTGTGTTTGTCTTGCAAGCTTTTGCCTTATTGCCAAGCATAGACAAGTAGTAGTTTTTTCTTTCTTTTGTTGCTATTTTCCAGTGTTCAGAGTGCTGAATGTGTAATTCATGAATTTAGACAATACCAGCCTGTAAATGTCAATTTTAATACGTTGTTGCATCACTCACAAATAGCCCTGAAATGAGGACTGTGCAGATCCAGTTGACCTTTACACAGTTTCTGTGCACAAAGCACTAGATGGCGTTATGGGTCCTCGGCTCCTGTTCACTAAACATGAAATTTAGAGTGGGTTTATTTGATCTACACTTTCCTCATATTATTCACCGTTTGCTTGATGTTTGTTAGATTCCTCTACAGATCCTTCAAAATCTTGGACACATGATTCGTGCCTCAAATTTTTCGTTCTTCGTCTTAATACCATATATATGTTTGTGTGTGTGCGTATATATGAAGTAGATGTTCTGATACTCCTGTATGTTCCGACCTGTGTGTTGAGCTTGCCACCTGGGGACGTAATATTTAAGCATAATCTTATACATAATGACCAAAAGAGATGATCCAACTGTAAGAAGGCTAGTAGTCATTTCCTACTCTTAGTATCTCTTTATCACAACCAGTTGTCAAGCTCTAACTACTCAACTGTTGTGGACTTTCTTCCCTATAAGCCAGCCTGTTTGGTCTGTTTTAAACGTTGTTGAATGCATGCAGCTGTTTCCTGAATCCTCTTAGCAGTACCTCTACCATCATCTAATAATTCCTTTGTCTTCTTTAAAAAGGTGAAATATAAGGAGAAGTTTGACAAGGAGTTGAAAGGAAAGAGACCCCAGTATGACTTGAAGAGCAGTAAGATTTATCAGACTCTGAAGGATGCCAGTGCACTTGCAAGTGAGGTGTGTACCTCCATCAAGGCAATAAGGATGCAGACGTTTAGATAACTAAAGCTAAATCAGTTGCTGTTTTTTTTTTCTGGCAGGTGAAGTACAAGGGTGACCTGAAGAAGATCCATAAGCCTGTGACTGATATGGCTGAATCTCTGTCCATGCAGCATGGCCTGAGTACCAGCAAGCTGGCCAGTGATGTAAGATTTGTAGAAAACCTCTTCATCTCCCTTCACATCTTCATGTAGCTTCATCTCACACACTGTAACCACCTACTACAATGTATCATGTAATTTCATCAGTATAACATGTTATTAGAACCATCTACGGTACTGTGCCATCGCTTGTAATAGTTGAAGACTGTTGATCTTGGCAGGAAGTGTGTTTTTGCTTTACAAACACACTATAATAGTAGAATAAATACATGTAAATAAAAAGCATGTTTAATTTAAGGAAGAGTAGATTAGCACAAACTAAAGTTAAACTAACACACTGACAGGCACAAAATCATAATGTATTATTTATTCTGTATCATATTTCCATTGTAAGTAAGTTCTTACTGCCAAATTACTTCACATATCAACCTTTTGCACAGTACTGTACATCATGTACCTCCCCTGAAACACTTACCCATTCCTGAAGGACATCGTTTGGTAGTGACCCTTGCTTTCCTCATCTCTGACCTCAATCCTCTCTTCTTACTAGCACTTAGCTTTAACCTTCCTTCACCATGTTATTGTAGACCACCCTAATGAGACTCTAACACTTTTATGACGTGTCCAATGAGAATAACAAAGTCCCCTGTTCAACCCCAGATAACCGTCCTTCTTATGTTTTCTTGTGTTTACTCATTTTTCCATTTAACGTTTACACCTTATCTGCTAAAACACCACATCATGTGCTCTAGATTGTAGTAAATGTGAAATATTGTCATACTTTTTAAACCTCCCTTTAGGATCATGATAGCAGTTCCAGGTTAGAACTGTATTTTGTCTTTAGATTTCCACGTCAGTAATTCTTTTTAGATTGCCTTTTGGTGGGTTTTTTTGGTTAAATGAATGAAAGGGTGGTTCAGAACAGTGATTAGCTCAGTTGTAGTACTGAGTTGCTTTGGTGGGCATTCCCTCTCAGTACCAGTACAAGAAGAAATTTGAGGAGAGTAAGGGTCACTACCATATGATCCCTGACACACCTGAGCAGCTTCATCACAAAGAGGCCTCGGAGCTGCAGAGCCACGTAAGTCCCTCTTATCCTTGCTCTGTCCACATCATAAAACACCTGCTCTGTGTATGTCTGTCTGTGTGTGTGTGTGAGAGAGAGAGGGAGAGTAAGAGAAAGGGAGGGAAGAAGCCTTCTTTTTGTTTTCATTTCACATTTTAATCAGTGCAAGGACTTTCATTTTTAGTGAAATAGAAGGACTGTTTACATTGTTTGGGTTAGTTTTTCCAATAAATCTATTTTAAAGGTACTATTTGTGGGTAACTTACGCAAGTTATGCAATTTTATGGAAGTAGTAAAACCTTTTCACACGTCACTTTGAAACCAAACCAAAGCTATTTATATGTTGTACACCATGAAGGTAATAGCTTTTGCTTTTACATAAATTTCGTCATAATGTAAACCATAAACGTTTTTCTAGAGGTATTAACATTTGGAACAAATTATGCCTCTTGCCTGAAAATGCAAGTTTAGCAGAAAGTTTAGAGGTAATACACAGTTAAATGTATTGGAATAATTAGATGCGTGCAAAATAAATGTTTTTAGAGTAGATTTATCAATTATGTATTCTCTTGATTTGACATGTTTTCCGTTGGTGAATGTGTGTTGTGCAGGTCAAGTACAAGGAGAAGTATGA
Source organism: Semaprochilodus insignis (assembly GCA_034552555.1). Classification (NCBI taxonomy): domain Eukaryota; kingdom Metazoa; phylum Chordata; class Actinopteri; order Characiformes; family Prochilodontidae; genus Semaprochilodus; species Semaprochilodus insignis. The sequence goes on along the minus strand of CM067480.1, from coordinate 21,691,655 downwards.
GAGGGAGAAAGGCAAGGCCATGCTGGACTTTGAAACTCCAACTTATGTGAGCGCCAAAGAAGCACAGCATATGCAGAGCCAGGTAAATCCCACCCTTGCTCAGTGTTCAGTCAACAGAATCTTCCAGAGGTGGTCTATCTTTGCAGAAGACAGAAAACATGGCATTAAATTCTGAATTGAGTCATTCAGAATAACAAATGTAGAATATCAGATTCAACCCTTTAAGGCATATATGTCTTCAAATGTGCAGTAATGTGACATGTCAATGTCGCATTCATTTAGAACATGATTTTAAAAAAGCGTTTATTTTAAACAGGTAAGCAAAATTAATTTTCTGTACTTCACAGTTGCCTTTTACTATTACTACGATAAATCAAATCATTAATGAGTGCTTATCAGACTAAATTCTCTTCTGAAAATGCTAACCTCACTCTAAAACTATCACAGTGCATACAATTGCAGTTGCTTTTAAATAGTGATAGAAATACAGAAAGTTTAAAATTCCCATGCTGATACATTTTACTGCGCCCAACATGGACCTGCACATGTTGTAACTACATTGCAAGTATATTTAATTGCGTTAAATGGAACGTTACCAAAGTCTCGAGACGTATTGTTGGCAAAACCACTTGATAGATATAATAGAGCTTCACTGTTGTGCAATAAGTATTGACACCAGTAAGTCACCGTTTCCACCCAGGACCCAGGAGATGGTAAAGTATGTTTTGTCTTTGTATGTTCTATGTTCTTGTCTTTTACAGAGTATGTTAAACTACTTGAAAATGAATATATGTTTTCAGTGTCCTCTAGAACATAGTTGGATGCTGAGTTTAAGTTATAAGAAGTGATCTAACACGACGTTGATGGCTGATGATCTGCTGTGACCACGACAATAGCAAAATAACCCAAGTCAATATTCCTGAGGCTTCATGTGTCTTTCACTCTCTTATCTTTGCGATGGATAGAAAGACTATAAGAAGGACTTTGAGGAATACATGAAAGGCAAGAACCTCTCGGGCTTGGAGGTCACCCCAGCAATGATACATGTCAGACATGCAACCAAAATTGCTAGTGAGGTAAAAGGTGGACTTGTCTCTATTTTCCTTCCCCTCCCGGTAATCATACTAAGACCACAGCCACACACCCATAATAATACAGTGAGTGCGTTTGGTGTTTCTGTTCACACCCGAGCAGTGAACAGTTTGCGGTCTCTTTGCATGGTTCACCACCCAGTCATAATACTCTCAATAATATCCCTTCCTTCTTCCCAGTTTTCTGAGTGTTTTAAGTTTTCTGTAAGTTTGTCAGTTTTGTCTCGTCTTGTCTCGTCTGGTCTCTTGTTGACTCTCTCTTCAACGAACCTCCAATATTTAGTTAACCCTGAGCGTGAGTTTTAATTAACCTTTTTGAAAAGTGTTAATTTTGGTATTTGATTTACTTACGAGCATAAATTATATCACATTTTTCCTAGTGTGCACTACTCTGCAAAGGTCAGCAACAACTCATTCATTATTTTCATTTCCAATGAGAACAGCCATTAAACACAAGTTAACTAGAAAACTTTATCAGAAAGTATAGATTTGACAGAAAATAACAGAAGCCTCAACAATTAAATCTAATATTAAATTTTCAGTATTTAGTTTATTCAACATTGTCTTTATTACAGTTATTTTCCTTCCAGCAGAATTACTGTCCTTTGTTTTAAGGAAATCTACAGGGATATTTTTCCACATCTTGAAAGTTTAGTCTTAAAAGTTGGTTGCAATTTCAATGCAAAACACATTCAACAATGTTGAGGAGAACATCAGCAGCTTACTGGTTTGATTTGCAAATAGATGGGCAGAAACACATGTGGAGTAAGCATGGAGCTTGTTTTTCTCCTCTCTCTCTCGTAGATGAAAGCTGTAAAAGTGCTGTTTACATGAGGGTGCCAGTTTTGGTAGTCTACCAGGTCTTGCACAGCTGTTAGGAGTTTAATTTTTTTAACTCTAGAATTTACCAGATTTGTTTTCCTTTCCCATTCCTTGTAGAATTATTTCATATCTAATATCATCTGATATATCTTCTGAATAATGAATAACTTGTACATAATGAGTGTTTTGACTGGAAAGGAAATAAATGAAGACTAATCTCTGGCTTTTGCACAGTAATGTATTTAATCAGGTTTCTTCAAAATTCACCAACGCCTTTGTTCTGGCCTTTATAGTTTCATTATTAGAAATAGTAAACTGAATAACTTTTCCTTCTTGTGCACATCGACAGTCTTGATCATTGTATGGGCTTAATTAGTGTCCCTATTGTTTCCTTTCTTCTCTATAGTGCATATTAGCCTGTTTTCCAAATTCATAAGTACCTTGATCTGAATAAAACCTCTTTTTTTACACTAAACTAGCCTGCTTTGATCACATGTGCACATAAAATACAATAGGCATGAACACTGAATGAGCCAGATTCTCACTGCTACCCATCCTCACTACAGTTTAGTATTAGAAACAGGTTTAGAGTGGAGGCTTGGTGACTCTGAGTTGTGTGTGAGCAGTACCGTGTGTGTCTGTGCCTTGCTGTCTCTGCAGTCTCTCTGTTCTTCTCCACCCTGTAGAAAGAGTATAGGAGGGATCTAGAGGAAGGGGTGAAGGGTAAAGGGCTTACAGTGCTTGAGGAAACTCCTGAATTACTGAGAGCAAAGAATGCTACTCAGATCCTGAACGAGGTAGGATCGTATTAGGTGAAGCCAGCCCTTGCCTCACTCTTCATCTTCATTGTCTTCACTCTTCTTCGCCTCTTTACCACACTAACAGGGCTGCACTAAACGTGCTGAGTCCTTCTGAGCCTTGCTAACCACTAAAACACCCACTCTTCTAATGGGCCACCCCACCCAATCATCTAACCAGGTTTGGTGATAAAAGTTTACTACCATAAAACTTCCCACCTAAAGACATTTTCTTCCATTTCTAAACTCCCCTGCGTTTTTAATATCATTTTACCCATACATCGTTCTTGTGCCCAGATCCTCTAATTGTTCTTCAAATTAAGGAACTCTTTAATGAAGCTGTTTAACCTCTGATAGTTGTTTTGCAGCCTTTAAACACCCTTTGTGGCAATTCATCAGCTTCGCAAATGTAGTGTACTTTTAAAAGGAATTTGATTTTTATTTCAATAGAATTACAGTAAATCAGCAAGATATAACTAAAGTCATTCATAGTGGTAGTGACAGAGTCTATTAGCTTTTACACGTAATGTTGATAATGTCAAATAGTTTGATTATTTTGCCATACAATATCATAAATGTACCTCTTTATTAATATATATATATATATATATATATATATATATATATATATATATATATATAT
>CM067480.1:21666806-21687935 GCA_034552555.1 Semaprochilodus insignis | reverse complement strand
AATATATATATATATATATATATATATATATATATATATATATATATATATATGCTTAAAACCATAGAATAATCATCTTTCAGGCCTAGGCAATCTATTTTTAACCATGTCATGCATTAACTTTCTGTGAGGGAGCCTTTAGAGGCATTAAACACATCAGATGTCTAGTTCCTATCACAACCCATCTGAACAAGTCTGTAAGATTCACATCAGACCACTCTGATTGACTTTATTTATCTTTTTGATTGATTTATGCAGAAATTTCGAGAAATTGATGGAATTATATGTTTAGAAGACCACTAACATTTTCTTACCCTTTACAGAGAGAGTATAAGAAGGCACTGGAGCAAGATATAAAGGGCAAAGGAATGTTGGCTTTGGCGACTGACACCCCAGACTTTATGAGAGCAAGAAATGCCACTGATATTCTCAGCCAGGTCAGTAAATCATCTCTGTTACCCTGATCAGAAATCGGAAAGTCTAATTTCACCCCTTATTTGACATAGTTCATCATCATCATCATCATCATCATCATCACTTATTATTTATTTATGTAGCATGTTTTCCATGTTTAAGGACACTTTGCAGTCAAATATTTAACAAAAGTAATAAAATACACAATCAACAATACATTCAGTAAAACAACACCCTGACACACACTGTCCACAGTTCTCACAAAGGGGGGATTTCCCAGAGTCACCTTGGAAGTCCTGAATGAATGTGGATGGGATTTACCAGCAGTTTTCTCAGTTTGCAATGCAAATTTGTTCATAAAAATGTATGCAGCCAAAACAGTAAAGAACTCGTAATGCATACCATTTAGCAGTTTGAGGAATGTTTATTGACTAGCTTTCATTGATTTTTAAAGGGGGTCTAATATGTTTTGCTACATAACTTTTCTTTCGGGTGTTATGTAGCTTTTTTTTGGCATTGGTGAGGTACAAAGTCATTTAAAGGCTTACAAGATTGGTTTTATTTAGCTAGCTAGCTGGGTAAGTTTTACAGCATGAATAAATGGCACATTTAAAAAACACAGGCACCCTCAACCCCAGTGCACATAGACTCCACTGACAAGCCCTGCACATTTACAGAGGACAGCGTTACTGTTTTGGTGTCAGGGGCAGCAAACTTCTATCCTCAAAATCCAGACACAGCGTCCTCCAGCTCTGCTGTGTCCGTTCCTGACTTAAATGTGGAAAGCCCATCCCAGCCAGTTTTAAATAGTTATACCGAGCACCCATTTGTACATAAGGTGAGAAGCTGTAGTGCAGACTTGGCCATAGCTAGAACATTCTAGTTAAGTCTTGACTGATGCTTATGTTTTGCTTGTCTTAAATTTGTTTCTAATTCTGAACTAGAGGACAAATCACAAAACGTGGGTACACTTATTGGAAGGGAGCGTTTGAAAGAGGCTGTTTTCTTAAACATGTCTCGAGTATTCTCCCTTAGGAGTGATCTCTGCATGGCAGATGTTAAAAGCAAAGGCATTCAGTTTATCATTTGAAATGAGTTGACTGTCTGTGGGCATCGTTAAGGCAGGTCTTTTAATTACTGTTTGAAAACACCATTCAAAAAGATCCCAATCTTGAACTGCTAAGTGCATCCCTGAAAACAGCAAATACAAATCAAATGTTATTTAAAATTAAATAATTGAAAATTTTATCAAAATGGTTTTAGAAGCCTATCTGGACCAAGTATCTTGATTCTGGCTCTGGACTTTGCATTAAAAGTGATGGCACTAGGGATCGATTTAAGAAAATCTAAAATTACACACAAGTTTCTGTCTCTAGTTCATACTAATGCTAATCAGACAGAATCATACTGATATGACAGCGGAGCTTATAGACAAAGGAGCTTTAACAGAGCGTTTCAGACAGATGGTGAATAGAGATGTGCATTATGAAAATTAAAACACTTGAATGTATTTCTGTAGAGTCCAAAAAATACAATTATCAACCTTGAAAAACAGCATAGTAGGTCCTTTTCAAACAGATTGTTTTAGTAGTTTAGTTTATTTTTTGCCCGTCTTGTTAGCAGCTTTTCTAAAGCAAGGCCCCTTGTTTTACAGACTAAGTACAAGCAGAGTGCTGAGCATGACAGAGCCACGTACACTACTGTGCTTGACACTCCTGACATCATCCACGCTCAGCAGATCAGGAACATTGTGAGCCAGGTAAGAGTTGGCTGGCTGAACGATGAATATGGGATATAGATACTAGCAATATAACAACATGTAGTAGGGAGTAAACAGTCTGTCTATACATTTGGCTGGTAATACTTTAACACCATCTCATGCGCACTTTGAAGGCCACCTCTGCTCACTGGTAATAATATCATTCATTTATATCTAACAGAAAAAGTACAAGGAGGAGGCAGAGAAGACCATGTCTCACTATGTGCCAGTTCTGGACACTCCCGAGATGCAGAGAGTCCGCGAGAACCAGAGGAACTTCAGCACTGTAAGTGTTAAGGCAGGAAGCTTAGATCTGTTCTCTTGTCCCATTGTCTCTGTGTTCCTGTGTACACTTTCAAGTGTTGGTTTTGAGTCTTGTCCTTGTGTTTGACAAAAGGGTCTTATTGTCAAATCTCTAAGAACCTCTTGAATCATTCCTAAATGCAGTGGTTCTGTTCATATGAACGTAGTAACTATACATTTTTGCACTGCAATTGCCATTTTTTAACTGCCCTTGTGTTCTTTTCTCTGTAGCTACACTACCAGATTGACCTTAAAAACAGTAAGGGCAAAGTTTCAGCAGTAATGGACACGCCTGAAATGCTTCGTGTTAAAGAAAATTCAAAGAATTTCAGCTCGGTACTTACTGCTCACTGAGTATAATTTTTTCCTCCCTTTTTATCTTCTTTTTTTCTAACAACCTACCATTTTTTGAATTCTTGTTTTTTCTCTTTCTTTTCTCTTCTTTTTTTTCTATTTTTCCCCTCACTGCAATTTTAAGTTAACAGAACCTGTCATGCAGCCCAATACCTGTATCATATAGGCGTTTGGTGTAGTTATTAACTACTCTCTAGCTTATTGCGTTTAACATTATTGCTGCTAAGTTTTGTTTTTGAACAGCAGCCCTAACCACTTTAGGAACTAAAAAATTTCTGCTTCTCCACATTGATGCCAATTGTTTTACAGTTTATGCACGTTGTGTCTTCTGTGGGTGTATGTCAGTTGTTCAGTTTGTCATTTTCTTTTCTCCATCATTGTAAGTTTAGTTTCAGGGACCACTTCGAACAAAAAAAACACAACAACTGTCTAACAAATCGTCATAATGCTTTTACCTGTGCGTTTTCAAAGATTCAGTACAAGGAGGATTTGGGAAGAGGAACGGCTATTGCAGAAACGCCTGAAATGGAGAGAGTTAAACGCAATCAGGAGGCTATTAGCACGGTACACTAAAGTGTGACCCTATCCCACCTTATCATCCTATCATATCTACTACTCCTCCCCAGTACTACTTGTCAGTGCTCAGTCCGAATGAGGATTCTACCTTTGAAATCAATTTAATCAAGACCCTTTCTCCATCTTAATGACTGTCACGTACTACAGTTCATGTGAATATGCACATCATGTAATACTACTTCCAAAAAACCTCTCATACTTTGAATTAACCAAAAGTCATATGTATTTTACCTGTAAATGTGTGACGTGGCATGCTCTGAAACTGAGCGTCCCGGCATTTTCATGATGAGTAATGTTGTGTATTTTTCTTTGAGTGTATTTTTTCTGTGTTTGGCACACTCACCTTTGATGATCTTTCTATTTACTGTGTTCTTGTTTTATCTTGTTTTTTCATGATTTTTTTTTTATATTCTGGCACAAAAAAATCTGAAACGAGTAGATCAAATACAAGGATCCGCCTAGTCAAGGCATAGCTATACCAGACCTTCCTGAGGTGAAACGTGTGCGGGAGACTCAGAAGAAGATCAGCTCGGTAGAGTTTCTTTACCCAATTCACTGCCTTTATTAATGTGCTTTTTTGCTTAGGCTATTGTTAACTATGTATAGTTAATGAAAACTTTAAAAGCCTTTTTTCTCCAACATTCCATTTCTTCCTTTTTTGTTTTTGATGCATTTTTCCCCATTACTCTTATATCTGAAGTAGTCTAAAAGATGGAAACGTTAAACCGTTTTTAAATAACCTTTTTATAACCTCTTTGCTTAAAGATTCGTTACAAGGAAGATTTAGGAGGAGGAACTGCTGTGTCAGAAACACCTGAGATGGAGAGAGTTAAACGCAATCAGCAAAATATTAGCACGGTACACCACGGTGTGACCCTATCCCAGCCATCTATCATTGTGTCATTCTACTCCTTATGCTCCTGTCCTCCTAGACCAGGGGTGGGGAACTTAGTTTAGTTGTTTATCTATCAACAAACCGTGCTGGACTCTGGCGCTCAGTTCTCCACCTCTGTCCTAGACAAACATTTGAGGCTCCCCTGATTAATAGTAGTAAAACAAATCCTTCACTGGTAACATCTGTAATAACATCCATGTAGTTCATACAGAACCTACCATGTTCTCTGCTAATTCTTCTAAAAGTTCATACTTAACTCAAAGTGGTTGTTTGTTTTCCTGGGAATTCAGTGGAAACAAACAAGCAAAAACAACTTTGGTTTTTAATGTGCTACAAACGTCCAAACGGTATTCAAGGTGGTGACTGGTGATGTTTTGTTGTATTTCTAGTTTATGTAAGTTTGTTCTCATCACAAGTTCTCTACTTTTCCCCCCAAAAATGTCTGCTGTCCTCTTACTGTACTGTAACGTCTTGATGTTTTGTTGTTCTGATTTTGCTTCATTTTTTGCTCTGTGTATCTTGCAATCCATCTCATCTGCATGGAACCAAATCTGTGGATAGATAAAGTACAAAGACATGTTGGGGCGAGCCACAGCTATACCGGACCTGCCCGAAGTGAGACGAGTCCGAGAGACTCAGAAGAACATCAGCTCGGTAGTGGAAGCAGAGTTACAGAGTTTACATCAGCGCATGAACTCCCACGCTGCCTCTTCTTCACTCATCCTCCACTATCATTACCAGCCATTCCATCACCTGCCATACCCTGAGATGCACAGTGGAGTTCTGATTGTCATCACTGTCACTCTAAACTTGTCCGCTTCCTTAATTCTACTAGAAGTAGTTGCCATTCCAAAATCAACCCCGTACCTAAAATATCTGTGGGATATAATAACTTGTGGTATCAAGTGCAGAAACTCCAAACTATGCATCTAACCCAGCCCAGAGTAACCCCCTCTTTTCTTTTGTTCACTCATAAATCCACAAACCATCATCAGCTGACTCCTTAAATTTGCTTTTCTTAACCATTTACTGCAGGGTTCTACAAATACTACCTGGCCAAAAGTATGAGGACGCCTTTCTAAGTAATGGATTTGGCATTTTCAGTCACACCCATTGCTAACAGGCACATAGATTAAAGCATACAGCCTTGCTATCTCCATAGACAAACACTGGAAGTAAAACTGGTCATTTAACTTGTCACTGTCATAGCACACAAACTGTTCATCACCATGCACACCATGCATTTTTTTCTTTATAGAAATTGTGGGTATGACAAATGTTCATGCTAAGTTTGTTGGATTAGGAATAATGGTCTGGGGCTGATTTTCAAGTTTGTTTTAATTCCACAAAAGGGAAACCTTAATTCTATCCCATAACATTACATTCCAGAAAGCTTAGGGAACTTTTAAGGAAAGTCCTTTCCTGTTTCAGCATGACTACTCCCCATGCACAAAGCCTAGTCCATAAAGGAATGAGTCTGGAGTGGAAGCCCTAACCTCAACACCACCTTTGGGATGACTTGAAACATGAACTGGGAGCCAATATCCTTATCCCACCTTACTAATGTTTTTGTGGCTGAATGGAAACAACTTACAGCCATAATCCAAAATCAACTGGAAAGCCTTCCTAGAAGAGCAAATGCTGTTACTGCAGCAAAGAGGAGATCAACTCCTTTATAATGTCCACGGTTTTAGAATAAGTTTTTAAACTAGCACAACCAAATGTGATGCTCAGGTGTCTATATACTTTCGGCCAAGTAGCGTATCAGGGATATAACCTTCAGAAATGATGTAGTGAATGCTGTTTGTTGTGTTGATGCTGTCCAACACCTCCTGCTCCTGTTGCAGGAATGTTGCGAGTGTATCTGTGAGAGTGTGCTTCTGACTGGCCTGTCTGGCTGCTCTTCTTCCCCACTCCAGGTTTTATATAAAGACACCTCTGCCAAAGGAACTCCTGTGGTTTTCACTCCAGAGATGGAGCGGGTCAAACGGAACCAAGAACACATTAGCTCGGTACTCAGCCAGAGGACTTGTGCCCTAGAACTAGTATCCACCATAACCTGTCTAACTCCCTCTTCTTGCTTAGGTGGCTAATAATATTAACTTCATTCCTCCATCTGCTAAATATAATGCATTCACTATAGCTGTGACGTGTTGACCTTTTTCTAACGTCCCCTTGATTTAATGGACTTTCATCCACCCCCTCCCGTCCTGTAGCACTTCTTTGGAGTGGGACACACCCACACACCTTCAGCCCTCTGAAATTGTGGAACTTTCTGCTAATTCATCTCTGTGAGGTCGCAATAACACTGTGAATTTTATGTCGCGTGTCTGTCTGTCTGTTTTTTCCACTTGTTTTCTGTCAGTGTGAGATAAGCTTGTTGTGCTGTATGTCCTACAGACTGCTTATATTCTGTTTGCTGTCCTTTCTCTTTGCCAGGTGCTGTACTCTGACAGCTTCCGTAAGCAGGTGCAGGGCAAGGCAGCCTTTGTGCTGGACACTCCTGAGATGAGACGTGTGAAGGAGACTCAGCGCATCATCTCTGGGGTCAGCTTCAGTTCAAGCACTAATTTTATTACATCAGAAATATGCTATGAATAACATATAGTATAAATATTGCTAAAAAGAAAGTCACTAAATATAGAAAATTGCTAACTAAATATTTATACTGCAAGAAATTATATCTGGGCAAGTGAATATATTGAATATAGAATGTATTTAATATTTCTCATCTTGAGATTGCTGAAAGAATATTATGAGAGTATTCACCTTATTTCTAGATAGGTTTTACTTGCTATTTGATCTAAATCGTCTTTTTTATTGGCAGACAATTTCCTTGTTTAAATGGATAATGCTGGAAACATGCTAAATCATTTGGTGACACTTACTTTTCCTTTTTAGATGAAATAAACCCTGAACAAACTCTCAGTAACATAACTTATAAATAAATGATATAGCAGCAGTAATATATGAAGTAATGTATGAATACATTCAGTAGACAATCAACAGACTGTTAATTAACTGTATGAATACAATTTGTTCATAACCTGCTGCAATCACTTTATCTGGAGGATCCAAGTTTACCTGAGAGGTCACTGAACATGTAATCTGTATAATACAGACCATCTCAACATCTTCAAAGCTGTTATAGACAAGCTTCTGACACCCTTCTGTAACTGAAGTTTAGGTTTTGGCTGAGGTTAGGTTCTGGATTAGGACTAGGATTAGGTTTTGTGTTGAGGTTAGGGTTAGTTTAGAATTTGGGTTAGAGTCTTAGACTTGAGTTCTAGGTTAGCATCACATTTACAGCCAGGCTGAGGGTTAGGATTAGATTTTGGATTGAGGTTAAGGTTATGGTTAGGTTTTGGGTTGAGATTAAAGTTAGGTTTAGAGTTAGGTTTTGGGTTGAGGTTAAGATTATGATTAGGGCATGGGTGAGGGTTAGGATTAGGTTTTGGGTTAAGGGCAAAATTTGGGTTAGGATTAGGATCAGGGTAAGGGTTAGGATTACACTTTGAGTTAAGGTTAGGATAAGGATTAGGGCCAGGGTTTAGGATTTTGGTAAGGTTGGGTTTTGCAAGGTTAAACAAGGTTAGGCTTTGCTTAATGGAAGTAATAAATTAAGTCTACTTTGTGTAACATATCAACAGTACATCTGCTTACTTAGACTCCTACAGGACCTTTGCTTAAATATACTTGCTTGTGTATTCAGAACCTTTACTACTGCTACTTCAGTGATATGACAAGTTTATTAATCATCTACAAAGGACCACTGATGTTAACTATTATTGTTGAGTGCAGTAGAATAAGGCAACTTCTACATATAAAATGACCCGTGAAAATGTCTACAAATACTTGATTAAATATTTATTATTATCTTTTGTGTTATTTAATCTTAATTTCAGTTAAATATTGTCATATTGCATTTAGTATTTAAAGTCATTTGAGAACAAGATGTTATTAAACCATTAAAAAGTTATTATATTACAATCATCATAAATGCGTCTGCTATGAAATAGGTCATATTAATGAAAACATTCATTCCAAACTTTTGAATGGAGATTCCAAGCTTGTAGACAGAAGCGTATGATTTTTTTTCCCTGACAGGTGCAATACCACCAAGACTTTGAGAAGAGCAAGGGCAGCTTCACTCCCACCACCAGTGACCTCGTGACTGAGCGTGTGAAGAGGAACATGCAGGACTTCAGTGACATCAGCTACCGCGGCATTCAGAGGCGCGTTGTGGAGATGGAGAGGAGACGGGCTGTAGAACACGATCAGGAGACCATCGCTGGTCAGCTCACTTAAGCACACTAAAACACACACAGCGCGTTTATCTAACAGCGCGTTTAATTCTGAGAACTCAACACTAAGTTGACTCTGTTGAATTCATAGATCTGCGTGTCTGGCGTACCAACCCTGGCTCTGTGTTTGACTATGACCCTGCTGAAGACAACATCCAATCAAGAAGTCTGCACATGATGTCAGGTAGGCAGTTTAACTGTGCTTGAACTGTGCTTGAACTGTGCACTGTAAGAAGAAGTGAGGTTTTTATTACTGGTGACTTCTTAAAAGAAAAAGTCTTGTGCAGGACACTTCAAATTCACCCAGTGAAATCAGAAGCAGAGTCTTTATTTTGCCAATTATGTCACACATACAAGGACTTTGTCTTGGTGAAAGCACACGTAAGACAAGAGCACAGACTGTTAACAAGTATTACACTGGGAGAAAAGTGCAATAAGATACAATAAATAGAGTAAAGAATAAGGATGATAATAAAGAGCCAGGAAAGAAGCTTGTATACAAATGTATATAGATATGCCATAAATAATTAAGCCTGAGTGGACATGTGTTATAAAAACTATTATTTACAGAATCTGTACAGCTGTGCAAGTTATAAGCTATATTTTCCCCATTCATTCATCTCAGATATGTAACAATATGATCTATTTAGTTGCATGACTACATGTGTCGCATTGTTCTTCTCCTGCATAATTAAAGGAAGTTGTGATGTCATGCCATGCTGACCTTTGAGCTTTCTGCACTTTTTAGTTCAAGCTCAGCGCCGTAGTAAGGAGCACTCTCGCTCCACCAGCGCCATGAGCGGCGTAGGTGATGAGAAATCTGAAGTGTCTGAGAATGTGGACCACCACCTGTCCCTCTACAGCAACGGATTCCCTACTACTACCATAGGTATATTTACTGTATAGCAAGTAATAGCACATCAGTGAGAACATCAGTCAGCACTGTGTCCAGCTGTAATCATTCACTGTTTAAATATTATAAACCAGACACCAGAAGATAATTTTAGACAGTTTATCCTCCACTTTACATCTGCAACAATAACTTGTCAGTGAATAAATAATCTGGTAATGATGTAGTGATAGCTATTACAGTAACCTTTGGCAGCTTACATTGCTGTTTGGAAGTTTGGAATCACTGTTTTGAATACTATAAATACTATATGCATCTTTATGCATCTATAAAGTGAATCTATTATAATGCCAATATTGTTTAGGTTTGAAATCATTTGTAGCAAGCTGTAAAAAATGAACAGAGCAGTGAGGTCTGTATAGAACTGAGAATGAATTCCCAAAATACCTTATATTGGGAAAGCAGTGACCACATCATGCTGACCACAGTTAGTTATTTTTTGTTAAGCAATTACTATAAATAGATAATTACAGTTAATTATTTTATCATATTTAAAATTTTTATTTCATCTTTTAAATTTACTTTATAAAATTACAGTTTACGATGTACAAGTTATTACTGAACAGCAACTACAAATATAAGAAGTGATTCTAAACTTAAAGTAAATAGCGCATACACTTTAAACTAAAATACATAGAAAGTGATCACTCTCTGTCCTATAGGCTACCAGCAAGCTAAGACTGTAGAGCTTCAGCAGAGATCCTCTTCTGTGGCCACCCAGCAGACCACTGTGTCTTCTGTGCCCTCACACCCCTCGACCACTGGAGTAAGTATAATGCTGCATTGGCCTGGAGTTCCTTTTTTTCCGAAAGTATATGCTCAGGTCTACAGTCATACTTATCAGGATAGCTTCAGAAAACTACAGTTCATGTGTCCGAGCCACTTCATAATAGCAAAAAGCTAAAGATAAAACCATATATATTTTCATATTTTCATGCTATACCAATGTAAATGAAGGCTCGTGAAGCTCATTTTGTTCTTTTTTCGTCACAGAAAACTGTACGTGCTATGTATGACTACAGTGCTGCTGACAACGATGAAGTGTCCTTCAAGGATGGAGACGTCATTGTGAATGTGCAGTCCATCGACGAGGGCTGGATGTATGGCACCGTGCAGCGTACAGGCAAGACTGGCATGCTGCCTGCCAACTACGTGGAAGCAATCTAAAGACAAGTGGGAGTATGACACATCCACTGGGCTAAAACATCTCAGGCATTTAGATCAGAAGCTTGTTTATGTGTAGTTAGGTTAGACTTAGAATAGTTATGCTGCTGTTTGTCCGCATTAAAATATGTGCAATGTTGTTCATGCCTGCGTCGCCCCTTCTTCTGTGGATGTGACATGAGAAACTGACAAACATTATACAGTAACTTATTTGTGATAGCTCATTGTAGAGTATTTATCTTTTATGTTCCAAACCTAGCGTAACAGTTGAGTAAATAAAAAGCCCATTATTTTTTGTATTTTGCTGACAAATATCAGATTCAGTTGACTTTAAGGAAGGCTTCCCTGGAATTTCCAGCGTTGAAACTTTTGCACAAGAAGAGATGGGCTAACTTTCTGTACTCCATTTTCTGTAACGGAAAAGAATATCTGACTTTGTCAATGTTTCATAAACACTGAACAAATGTAATACCAAAAAGGTCGATTGAAAGTTAAGGGGATAGTAGTGAAACTTGCAAACCTTGAGGACGCACCATCAGTTCCTCAGAGGCAAAAACGTGTACTGAAAAGTTCTAAGAAACAAGCCTCTTCCCTCCTTGGCTGAAGGCTGATCACAAGTTGCATGTGTGTTTTGTTTCTTCTGATTCCCTAGGTCTAGGGTTAGAGTCATATAACTTGACTCAGTAGCTAATAAAGCACACCACGCTTCTGCAGTAAATCTGTCTCTTGTCATGAATATTTATAACTGATAAACAATGGAGGAAAACCACCAGGTTTTAGCATAATGTAGTGACTTTCTGACTATGCATAAACAACTCAAAACCCCCCATGCAATGCTAGTCTGACTACCAAACTGACAGAAAACTAATGCTGTTTGGATGAACTGTTCCCTGTGAGGTTTCCAAATTGATTTAGGAAGCTCCTTTTTGCAAAGAAGTCAAACTCCAACTTAATGGTTTGGTCTTTATTTTAAAAAAAAGGAAACAGACAGAAGAAAAAGAATAAAAGTACACAGTAGCCTATACATCACAGATGTGGTACAATAGCACAGAGATGCTGAACATTCACTTGGTTCCCTTCAACGCATGCATGTGCTACGTATTCGTTCTAGTTTATGTACAATAAAAGTAATTCATCACTCTATTGGTTTTGTGCAATGTATTTTATAATAATGACTAATGCAGTTTACCGGAGAAGAGGGCCAAGATCTGACCAGACAACAATGACTCAAGGATCAGATTTCAAACCACAAAAGTGATGGTCAAGGGTGACATTACAATATGAATTTAACCTAAACCACGACCAAAGCCGTGACCATCAGTATATTCTGGTAAAGTAAGCTGTCTTTCACTGTACTTGCAAGACTGTGGATGCCACAACTCTGGTTTAGGAAATGTAAAAAGGCATCAGTACATCTCTCACACTGGTAAACATTGAGTTACAAACAACAGTTACTCATTTGTTCCTTTAATCAGAGTACTTTAATATAAAAAGTGCCATTTGCATTCTGGTCTGCTTTTATTTAAGTCCCATAAAACCACAAGAAAAGGCCATGAAAACACATTAAAAACAAAAGCTGTTTCGTGAAAGAATCTGCTGAAACCCTGCTATCAGTCTAGGAAAAATACTGATAACATGTTGACTAAAAACCAAGCAGTCCACAGCTAACAGCCAGACACTGAAGCACAAAATGTTCCATGAAGGCTGCTCAGGTTGACGATTCAGCTGCCCATCATAGTAAACTGTCCTCAAGGTTATTAACTAAACGTGACTGAAGATGATCCACAATACTTCTCATCAAGCCACTAAGTTGTTCATGCATCAGACCCAGTTCTCTTGGTGAACAGCGACCGAGCTCTTCTGTGGTCAGTCGAGCTCCCAAAGTAGATATATCTGACAAGAGCTCCACAGGTACCGATGTTTCTTGTTTCTGCTCTGAAGACATCACCTCTAATCCTGAGGTCACCTCCATAGCCGACCCCACCTCCGAAGAGATGACCTCTGCAGAAAAGAAATCCAGCACATTATGTTGACTTATTGACCACGTCTTATTTATCATCCCAAAGTCATGTAGGAAAACTGTTCATACCGTGTGCATCTGCAACTTCTGTAGAAGCCTGTTCCTCCTCTTGATTCAGAGCTGCATCCATCTCTTCAGGTTCAGAGGTCATTTTCTCCATTTCATCAAAGCTTTTCAGCTCATCAGATCGCCCTTTTCGCTTGGAGGACAAAAACAGATTACAAATTTTAGCAGTAAAGCTTAATAGATTTTTGTTTTGCAGTTAAGCAATTGCTTATCTGGACAGTACCTGTTGTTCATGGTAGGTTTTGAGTGCTTTCTTCACATTTGACAGCTTAGGTGAGCGAATGGGGAGTAGCTTGATTTCACTGGGGGTAAGTGCACTTAGATCTCCAACTGTTTTGATATTCCTAGCTCGGACAAGCTGACCAAGGCCTCGAGGCCTTAAAATGAAGAGTAAAAAAACAATTATGAAGTTAAAAACTTTAAATAAAATAAATTAAAACAGATTAACTGAAAACATATTCTCCATCACCTTTCCCTGAAACTGCAATCTAAAACTCTATTTACATATACGATAAGATTTTATCCACATGCACTTAGTAATCAAATTTGTGACTGCAATTTGAAGGGTATACAGATGTGGAAGTTAGCTCATAAGCAACAGCAACCACCACCGATCACTGTGTTTTGTTATAAGTAGATGTTATAAGGACCTCTTTAGCATTTCGGTTGGTCCATCATTACTCAATTTTCATACAATGTAAAGAGCAGCTGCTGTGATGTAATGAAATAAAAACTGACATAAATGGAGATACATGTTTTTCTCTGGACAGTGATAATACGCAGAACATCTTTTGACGCTAAGCCCCCCAAACCTCATTTATACCATCTTTACTAGTATACATTATAACTTACCACATGTGAGAGGAAATCTGCGGTAGAACAGCCTCAACAGGAGTAGAGCAACAGACCAAAGCTGGATAAACACAGTCCTTTGGAATGGGCCGTGGCTCATGACTCATTTCTGAAATCTATTACAAGAGTCAACCATGACCATGTTAAATTAGTCTAGACAATTAAGACAGACATAAGGTAGAAGGGGAAAGGGAGCAGACAACAATTTGATTTTGATAAGGATAAAAAAATTGCACATCCACTTTACCCATACATACCAGGCATTTCTTTGAACTCTTGTATCCTGGACTGCGAAGGTTGCGGGGACTGAGTGTCAAAAGGCCTTTGGTTGGCGTTGTGATGTACTGCAATAAACATTAAAAGTTTAAATTACAGACCCAAAAAAAAAACAAAAAAAAAAACCACTAAAGGTAAATGTACCAAAATTTACCAAAGTCAATACCTTGGGCTGACCAATAGTTTTTGACCTAGGGGAGCTAGTCCGTATTACTGGACTACGACGATCAATGTCATCAGCCAATTCCTGTTGGTAAATCGGGTTTGCAAAGGACACACGCCGGGACTGGCCAAGCAAAAAATAAAAACTGCGTCACAAATTATGAACTAACTTCACATTAACTTTACTCCTGCAGCCATTACAGTAGATGCCAAGCAGATTTGATAAAGATAATACCACCTTCACAAGAGGGGAAGGAGAATCCTCTTCAAACTGCCTCTTCTGTCCTTTCTTGAGAATGCTTGTAGATGGAGAAGCAGTTGGTGACCACACACCACGAGTTCC
This sequence comes from Semaprochilodus insignis, assembly GCA_034552555.1. Lineage (NCBI taxonomy): Eukaryota > Metazoa > Chordata > Actinopteri > Characiformes > Prochilodontidae > Semaprochilodus > Semaprochilodus insignis. Next base: position 21,673,537 of record CM067480.1, on the reverse strand, counting down.
ACTACTACTGGGACTGTGTCCCACTTCAGGGTCTCCATGTCTCACATCTGAGGACTTCTGCTTGGGTGGAGAGTCTAGGCATGTTTCTGTTGAGACAATCTGTGCAGGTACAGATACTTCGCTGGGTAGATCAGTCTCAACATCTTTGTTATTCATCACTGTGTCTGCAGCATCTCCCTCTAAACGAGGATCATCTAATTCAGTTCTTTCCAATAGGGGTGCAACACCCTCACCCAGTTCATGCACGTCTTCCTTCTCTGGCATTTCAAGCGTTTCTCCACCTTCATTCACAGACAAGTCAGCAACATTGTTCTGATTGACAGGGGATTCAGCCTGTTCGGGGCAAACAGTCTTATCATCCACAGGTCCACTAAGGCTTTCAGAGGCAACCTGAGGGCTTGAATTCTGAGGTTGTTCTTGATTCAAATTATGTTCTGAGGTACTGCTCTCTTGCTCCTTTTCCTGGTGCTTGCACTCCACAACATCTGCATTTTGTACTACCTCTGCCTGGGTTGTACCTTCCTTTACGTCAGACACCTGGGTAACAGCTATACTGAGCTCTTTATCTGGGCTTTCAGTGGGTACTTGTACATCAGTTGAGTTGAGTGAGGCTGGTGAACACTCAACATTAACAACCACAGGGCAACTGTCAGGAGACACCTCACCATCCTTTTCCATTAGAATAGGTTTGATGTCAGTGAGTTCAGTGATGTCAGACTTGGATATTAAACTGCTGGGCTGAAGCGAAGCCTCATCTTTCAGTTCTTGACAAACCTGAGAATCACTGCAATCATTTTCTTGTGAGGGTGTACTGCTACGGGCTGTCAGGCAGTTACAGCTTGTAGAACGCTTGCGCCCACGACCTCTTTTAGTGTGTTGGCACCTGTGCAATTCTGGAGTCTTTAATACCACTTTTTCAGGTAGCACTAAGCTATTATGTAAAGATGCCACCGTTTCTTCCTCCTTAGGCTTCACTTCAGAAACAGCACTTGCTTCCTTAACAGGATCAACTTCCATTTCATCACTTTTTTGTTCTGCTAATTTTGCATCAGGTATACAATGTTCAGTTACTGGCTCTTTAGCTGTAAAGACCTCTTTGTCTTTCGCATTGGCCTCACACAGTATACTAACATCTATGCAGTCCTTCAGCTGCTTCTCAGAAATTTCAACTGAATCTGCATTGTCTTTGTCCAACTTCTTCTCAGGAACATTTTCTTGCATCACTGGTTCTGGCATTACCTCAGAAGCCAATGATTTATTTAATCTAGCTCTTTTAGATCTTTGGCCTTCTCTATTATCAGAACTGTCAGATTCAGAGTTCTCAAGAGGCACCACCAAACCATGAGATGAACGGCGAGTGTTGTATTTGCCATGCCCTTGAGAGTCTTGTACCTCCTCAGCCTGTGAGCTTAAAGAACTGATGGCATCTGATGGAGCACTGTCTCTGTTGGCATTTATCTCTTCAGTCTTCCTCCTTCTTCCTGGTCTACCTTTTGTAGGTGTCAACGTCTGAGTATCAGACTGACTCATATCACTAACTGTTTCATTTCCAATTACTGGCTTATCTTTTTGTGCATCAGTGGCTTCAGACCTCCTTGTTCTTTTTGGTCTGCCAACTGACTGGCTATCAGACCCAGCATCAGATACCAATGCGTCCGAATGTTTGTTCTTCAAAACAGAGACACCTGCTTGTGAGTCACTTTGAGAGCCCTCCTCGTTCTGTTTTTTGCCTGAACCTTCAGGGTTAGCAACAGATCCCCTGGTCCGCCTAGTAGGCCTACTATGTGACTGGCTATCTGACTGACTAAGAGGAAGGTCCCTTGCATCATCTTTTTGACTTAAAGGAGAGCGCTTATCAGGTAATGCTTCAGTCTGGCTAAGCTCTTTACTCTTACTTCTACTACTTCGCCCCTGTGATGAGCCTGAAGTTGTAGTTGGAGATGATGCTTGCAAATCAGTCTGGCTATGTTCTTTAAGCTCACCAACTTGCGATCGTCCACTTTCACCCTTGTTCTGTTCAAGCACTTTACTTCTTCTACTTCTGCCAGGTAAAACACTGTCCGTTTGCTTGGCAAGGGGAGAGCTCTGCACAGCACTCACAGCTGACCCATTAACAGCATCTTTATTCTGCAGTTTATTTTGCGATTCTTGATCTGAATCTTCGCCTGGTCGGACTGGCCTACTCCTACGTCTGCCTGACCTCCGTGGTTCAACCTGACTTGGACTTTGTGCAGGAACCTCTAAATTTCCCTCAACAGAAGCTTTTTCGGTTTCAACTTCATTTGGTTTATCCAAGGGCTTATCACCATCAACTGATCCACTAAGAACTTGGGTCTGAGTATCTGGGATCACATCATCCTCATCCTCTGTGCCTTCACTGGAACATTTAACCACAGATTTTTCTTCTGCCAATATCGCCACATTTTCCTCCTCACTCTGAGAAGTAGAATGCTGGGGAGTATTCCTAGAAGATGCTTGTGTGGCCCCTTTACCAGCTTCTGGCTGCGAGCAATACGAGTCATCTGGATTGGACTGTTGTGATTTTATAGTGTCCTGACTGCAAGAAGTCCTAGTGAGTGGGCCAGTAAATTTTGTAACACTCATTGGACTGGCTGGCCTTCCTTCTACGTATTTCTCCAAGGTGATGAAGGACTGACGGCGGCTACTAGGCTTTGGTGGAGTACCGGAGATCATATCAGAAGATCCTGACACATTTGGGCTAGTGTCCGTTTTAGCAGAATCCTCATGCCCACTAACATCTGTCACGGAGATGTCTACAGATGAAGGCATCTCCATGGCTTGGTTTGCATCATTAGTTACTTTCTCTGATGCATCTGGCTCTGGGCATATTTCATCTTGGGCTTCTTCAACATCCCCAGCAGATAATTCCTCACTCTCTAAATCCTGTTTAAAAACAAACACCACACACATACATACCCACAACACACTTAATACATGCACTATTTGCATAAATTTCAATAAAGCTAGACATATGAGAAATTACATCATTTACGCAAGTGACAAATAATCTTAGATAAATCTTACCATCTTATTTATGCCTTTAGTTTCAGGCTGCTCAGCTGCTGGCAATTTATCCCTAAAAGCAAACATTTGGTAAGAAGCAAAGCACTGAAGGGCAGAATGATGTTTGAGCAGTAGAAACAAAAACTGCACATACATGGACTCCTCCTGGCTCTGTGTATACTGTGTGAAGACTGTAGTATCCAAAGAGGCATCCAGGTTATTGTACATAGCAGGAATGTCATCTCTAGAAAAACAAACACATAAATTAACTCACCAAACATGGAAGGAAATTTTGCTGGGGTACAGAATCTGGCACGTTTAGAATCTTACCTTTTAGTCCTTTTGACCTCTTTCTGGTGTTCAGTTAGTACTCTCTCCTTAGGCTCAGGTGGGATGAAAACAAAATCTACTGATGCTTCCTCTTCAAGAACGTGTCGTTGTGGAGGCTTGGGAGATCCAAAGTCTAGTTTTACCTACAGACACATATTTATCTCATCAGTCAAAACTTGACAAGTCATGATCTCAAAAGTGAAGGTCTTCTTTCTACATGCTTACCGATACAGGCTTGGAAGAGCCAGAGCTCTTCTTCAGTTCTGCTGCTTTGGCCAGCAAGGATTCCCTCTTTCCTGCCGTGGTCACCTTTATTCCACTGATTTCAGCATCAAGTTGAGAACATTCACTCTAAACAAAACAAAAAAATATATACTTAAACAAATAAAATGTCACTGTGGCATCTTATATTATGCAACAAGGGAAAAAGAAAACAAAATGCTGGAAAGATGAAAGAACTCACTGAACACTGTCCACTGAAATCTTCAGAGTTTTCCACTGCTTCAAAACCAGGCAAAATTAAAGGTGCCTTTTGCTTAGCTTGACTTAAAATAGGCCTATAAAAATAGATTTTTTACTTATGTAAAACAAATCTGTGGCAAATCTGCAAAACAAATGATTTCTGGAAAGTTTACAATAGAAATGGGCGGTACTTTTTTCCTTAAATATATTATACACAACACTTACTTCAGAATCTCTGGGTAGGTCAGAACAAGGGCATTTCCAAAAGTGGCATTCCAAAACTGAGTGACAACAGAGCGGATGTGCTTGCTTTTGTGTGGGAAAAGAACACAGAGTAAAGGAGACAGCACTGCCAGCAGCTCATCATCATACTGCAGTGCAGATCGAGTCTGGAGGCAGCCAAGCATTTCTCCTGCCAGCTTCTCCAACTAAAGGGAGCAGGGAGCAAATGCATCAAGAACCGCAAACTAAAGAAGCATTATCCACAGCATGTCTTGATGGGGATAAACATCTGGTCCACAATTACCTTGGCTCCTAGAACTCCGAGGGCCTTTAATTGTTCACCTTCTGAGCTACATGGTTAAGAGTAAGAAGAGGGGGGGGGGGGGGGGTTTAGAGGACAAAAAAAATAAAAATCAGGTCTTCTGCAATGACTTTTGAAGGGATCATGTCAATACAGCACAAAAACTGAAAATCACCTTCCAACTTGTCCATAAAGAAGTGCAAGAGGTTTGGCAAGGGAAGCCAAAGACTCATGGATAACGGTGGGTAACGCAAGGTTTGTGAAAAAGGTAGACACAACAGAGATGAGCATGGCACCAAGGCCACTTGTAATCACACTGCCCTCATCTGAAGAGTACAAAGTCAGGAAAGCTTCCAAAGACTGCACCAGGAGGACATGGAAGTTTGAGAGATTCCCCAAAGCTTTACTCTTTTTCCGGACCCAACTCAGCGGAGTGTGAGGGGCTAAGGAGGAGACAGTTTGCTGTTAGTCAAAAAAAACAGTACACCAATACATTTCAAATGTAAGAAATATCTTACATTTCATCTTCTTCTGAAATTGAGCAGTAAATGGAGAGAAATCCACACACTCAATGACTGAATGCAAGATATTTGCTATTGCATCAAGAGTGGGTAAATTCTGAAGAGAGAAAAAAAAAAATCAATGATGGACAATTAATCTAATCAATCTGTAAATTATGAAATACAAACTAAAATAATATATTCAAATGTGCACCCTGTTCACCTTCAGGGCTTGACCATCCAAGGTAGTAGAAATCCTAGCACATAACTCTTCACAGCACACATTCTCCTCTGCTGTGGCCACCAGAGCTGAACAGCGAGCAAAAGCCTTATAAAGTCGGGACCACGTGCTCAGCATAGACTTCTGCGTCATCTATAGCAGAATGAGACAGCCTATATATAAAAGATCTACAGCTTTTGTGTGTAAAACTGTACAGAAAGTAAAAACAGTATGTGTTTTAGAGTAGAAAAATAATATATGCGGTCTCTGACCTGTGGAAGAGCAGAGCCTGGCAAAAGGTGGGTAATGGGGAACATCAAGGCGCTGTGAATTGCACTGAAGTTATGCTCCAGAGCATCTCCTTGGTTTACTTCATTTGTCTGAAAGAAGAAGCTGATTAATTTAAACTAGTACAAAAATCACCAAATACAAGAAGTGATGACTTAAAGCTAAGTGAGGACAGTCAAAGACTGAACAGCACAAACCTGTGTAATTGTGTCAGTCAGAGGGTTCACAACCACACTCCACATTCGCCACAAATGCTCTTTGTTTTTCACAGCTTCCACTTTGCGGCTGATTGTCCCTAAAACTGCTTCAACAAAGGCTAGTGGGGATGTGGGTCCACAGAGACCACAACTGACAAGGCTTTCAAGGCACAGGAAAAACCTACCAGATGACAAAAACAAAGTTCCCAGTCAGAAATGTTCACAGTGGTGATGATGGAAACTAGACATCTAAAGAGTTTAAATCCCCTAAAAGCTCCCTCAAATCCCCTAAAAGCTCCCTCCCCCTTACAGTATTTTGTTAAGAATACACTTCCCGATGCCTGGCATGTTTTTTTGTTTAAACATCTGTGAGACTTTTTATTGTCCAAAACATATTTCATGATGGAGGGATACATAAAGGACATAGGCAAGACAGACCCCAAAGATTGACTCATTTTACTATCACTGCATAGGTACAGGCTTACTGGAGGTTTTTGTTAATGAATAAACAGGACATATTTGCATGTAGACACTGAGACTCCTTGTTCCCATCTCCACCATCGTAAAGAAATCTAAGCATCTAAGTTTCTCTACAAATGAGCCACTTCATATCAAACCAATCTCCCAACCACTGAATTACACAGAAATTGTGAATAATCAGTAGAAATTATGAAATAATGAAATTAATATTAAGTTATAATCAATAGACAAAGCTACCATTTTCCGTTCTTCTTCTAATATTACTTCGGACTGGATTAAACAGAGAATTAGAAAACACCTGAAGACATCAATCTGTATCTGAAGTACTCACCGTTCGTCACCTACAAATGATGAGAGCAGGTTATTGTTGTAGAAGAGAAGTATTAAGAAAAGAGCTGGTGTACCCTAGGGCAAAAATAAAGTGAACAGAACCTTTTAAGAAGTGCCATAAAACAGCTGCCTATGAACAAAAAATAATCTCCGTCAAAAAAATAATAATAATAATAATAAAAAAAAAATATCTAATAAACTCACATTCAATACATCCATGTTGGCTACTTGATATGCAGCGGACCCAAGCACTTTCTGAGGTATGCCCTTCACGGTGGCCTCCAGCAAAGCCTAGGTGAAAAACATATGATGGGGGGGGGGGGGGGGGCTTTATTTATAGGGTTTACCAATGTCTGGCAAAAGCTTTTAAAACGGGT
>CM067480.1:21646221-21666769 GCA_034552555.1 Semaprochilodus insignis | reverse complement strand
TATGTATAGTGTTTACCAATGTCTGGCACAAGCTTCTAAAACGGGTTAGGAACAAAATCCAAACTTTAGAAGTGGATAATGTGTTCAAGGGTGAGATGCCTAGGAAGTGGTAGGAAGTGAGGCAAGGGGAAGAAGTTTTTTGTGGACTGAAATTACTTACCAAAGCTTGTGGGGCTGGCAAGGCCTCAGAGGACAGGATTGACTGTAGCGCCTGCAGTAGGAGAGTAAGTACCTCACAACCCTGTCTCTCTTTCTTACTGCCAGCTGGAAATCAGAGAAGCACGAACAGATGCAAATTTAAAAAAGGAACACTGATTGCATGAAATGGTATGTGTGCAGGTTTGAAAGTCCACATATGCACTTACCAGTCTCTACTGTTGCATTGACTAGGTTAACCTGGCAATTCCAAATCAGACTAAGCAGTGCTTCTATTAAAAAAAATAAAAATAAAAAAAGTTTAATTTAAGCCATGGTACTAGATATACTGTGTCTGAAAATAGAGCCAATTACAATGGACCTGAACACTGTTGTTTAACAAATTCAAATTTGTTGCATGACAAACAATACAGATTAAGGCCCAATCCCATTTCAACCCTTACCCCTAACACTTAACCCTACCCCTTCGTTTTGCATGTTCACGTCTAGGGCTGGGGTTGGCCCGATTGTTGTTGAGACGGAGGGGTAGGGTGAAGTGTTAGGGCTACATGGCCCTTCAAACTGAGATTTTTCACACTCCAAACGGAGTGTTGTGAGAAAATTCCCAGAATGCCCTGCGAATCATCGGCAAGGCTGCACAAGCGACCAAAGAGACCCATAAATATAAATATATATTTTCTCAGTTAAAAAGCCACCATATTGTAAGATAACCATTGTAATAGCGTTTTAAGGTAATTTTCTTCATAACACATGTAAAAATCGCTAGTAATACACTGTTGTCTCAGTCGCTACCTAGCAACATTTCCCGTTCCACCAAAACAAGGGATGGGGTAAAAATAAGAAATGGGATTGGGTCTAAGAGTATACAGCAAGATTATAAGAATTAAAATTTACTGTGTCTCTCAAAAATTCAGGCCAAATGAGCGTTATTTAGGCAAGTCAACTCTCTTCCTATGGCAAGCTTTATGCTTGGCACAAAGCAACATCTTGAATTCTTTTTGGATTTAAAATAAATAAATAAGTCAACGTGCCATGTAGTATTCAAGCCCTACACAGAAAGGAAAAAATGCAATAGTGACACTGAGGTATGGACTCTCCATAATAAGCAAACCAGGAAAAGGAATGTGAGTACCTGGAGCATCCTTGCCCACAGCGATGAAGCCATTTTTAACAGCTGAGATGAAAGTAGAGGAGTGCTTGCTGAAGAATGAGTGACTGCTTAAGAGGTTGTGCGTCAGAGGCTCTGGAATTTTTTAATGTGTTATTAAAATTCTAGATTTCATGTTATATGGTCAGATATTATATTAAGAAAATTGACTTGGACCACAAGGAGACAAACTCGTTCATTTCACTATATACAGAGATTTTAAATAAATAAATAAATAAATAAATAAATAAATAAAAAGTACATAAAAACTGGAAAGAACTAAATTGAGTGAAAGCATATATTAAAATAAAAAAAAGGACTTTAAGGAACTGCGTCTTACCAAGACTGAGCTGCAATTTGTGTTTAGTAGCAGCAGCAGTGGCCTGTGAGCCTAAATAGTAGTGCAGCAGCATTTCAAGTCCCAGCAGCTGGATGGAAGTGTAGGACTGTGGAACATTCATGCTGCTGTTGAAACTACGAGAGGTAGAACCCGGACTGCTACAGGAGGAAACACCTGTTATGGATATAAGGATAGAAATGAAATTAAATAAATAAATTAATTTAAAAAAATATTTAGGTTGCAACAAAAAATAAGCAATTCAGCACCTAAAGTGCTTTTTAAAAGAACAGCAGCAAATATATACCTGATTTAGGGGTGGACAGACCAATGCTGCCATTCTGGCTAGTGCCTCTAGCAGGAGTGGCTGGGCACTGAAGCGCTGAAGCATCGGGAGAAAGTGTACTATGCAGCAATGGTACACCAACCTAAGACATGACAGTTGAATAGCCAGTTCAAGACAAAACTATCAGCACAGAGAATACTGGCAAAACTGGTGTCCTTGTGCCATTAATCCTTTTTTTTACCTGCTCAAAATTAGTAGCTAGATTGGGTCCCAGCTTGACTACAAGGTACCACCAGACTTCTAATTTAGTGAGTAGCAGTGCTTCAGTCCTCACAAGAATGGAGCTGAGGGGCTGCATGAGGAGCTTCAACCGCTTGCTGCTACAGAGGATGTCTGTAAAAATGAGAATATAAAGAGGAATGACCAGGTTTTCATCCAAAATAATCATTATAAAACAGATTTGGAAACAATAAAACTCATTCAGGTCAGGAGGAACAAGTTGTCAGCTTACCAGGGTTAAGAGCAAAGTTGTCAATGAGGCTCTTCCAAGCTATGAAGGCAATTTTCTTAATGCTGGGTGAGGAGCTGCGGAAGCCCAGCTCTTCTAAATACAGCAGAGAGTTTATGAAGGCACCCCCTTTGTGGAGTAACTGAAAAGAGACAAGCATGCAAAGATCAACTTTTACTGAGCAATGTTTCTTCATGCCAACAGTGCTCATACAGTAATCCTCTGTTGTGCGAATCTTACCTTGCCCAAAAGCTTGACAAATAAAGGCCAGAGTTTCAGCACGTTGCTTTCATTTTTAGTGGAGAACAGTTTCTGCATTTCAGGAATAAGTTTCTGAAAGGAAAGAGGCAATGAGAATTGTAACATTGATTGACTCAACTACCTTTTAAAAAATACATATCACGTACAAACTTATGGTTACATTACTGTAATGATAACTACTCTCTATAGAATTACAGAAGTTGGAAGCAACTGGTTGCTTTCATATTAAGGTTAATCCTAAGCTCTAAGTCCTAAGTCAGCTTTAACAGCACAGATGTTAACATGATTTTGGTAAAACCTGATCTGTCCTACCCTGCTTAGTCAATATATCCAGGTATTAAGATGGTACTTAATGCAAACACTTACAGATGACATCAGTGGCTCTACAATGGCAGCCACCTCCTGCTGTTTCTCCAGAAGAAGGGGCAGTCCCATCTCCAGGGCTGCAGCTGCACGCAAGCGCACTTTCGAGGCAGAATGGACTACCAGAGGAATGACTAATTTAGCCCAGCACACTGCTCCTTCACCCATCTGAGTGGGAGCCTGCTCCAGCAGCCTGCATTTGGCAGGAAAGAGAAAATGTGGCAACAACATAAATGTGAATGAGTTATTTGAAGATGACACATTTTCAAACAAAAGGTGAAATATACATCACTAATACTACAGAGAAATTATGGCACTTAAACAGAAAAAAAAATGTACTTACTTTATAACAACATTAAGTGACTCATGATCCATTAGAATTGACTGGATGTCTTTTGTCTGCATGGCATCTAAGGTCTTGAGGATTTCTGATGTCTGAAAATATGAAGGAGAGAGATTTCAGTATGGCATGCCTTTAAAAACAAAAAAAACAAACAAACAACAAAAAAAACAGACTGTAACATCACTTTCTGCTGACCTTCTTGGACACCACTTCGGCAGCAAAGTTCTGCTTTGAGATAACCCACAACGCTCGAGTGCATGTGTTCTTGTCTGTGGACTTTAACACCAGGGCACAAAGGGCTGACAATATCTCCTCTGCAAAATTTGCTTTAAAAAGAAAGAAAATACAATAAAACAAATGATAAACAAAGCTGAATAATGTTGAAGACTACACCGTGCATCTGTACCCCCTCCACTTTGTTGTATAGTTTACCTGGGATGCCCGAGACTATGTTTGTGTTGAACACACAGAATCCCAAAGCTTGAAGCGCAGCCTGACTTAGCTCCTCATTCTCACTGGATATGTGAGTCTGACAAAAGTGAATCAAAGTATCATCAAGCACACTGAAGAAACATCAGAAGACATGCATTTCCAATATGTATAGGTATTTACGTAACACAATCGTAAACCATTACAAAAGATTAGACAAGGTAGATAAATGAATTTAGCATTTAGCATGCTGCTTTACGTGGCACCAAACTCTTACCTGAAGAGCTTTACCCAGTCTAGAAAAGTGCTTTACAATTATAGGAAAGAACTGTCTCCCATCTTCTCCACTGAGCCGACTAAAAATGTAAAAACAGAAGTGTTCTCTTATGGTTTGAAGATGTTTAGGAATGAGATATGGACTGGTAAGCATGACAATTTCAATAAGCAAGACAACTATTAGCAGCTGCAGTCGAAAAATTGCATTACTCACTTGGCAATGGTGAGATAAGCATCAGTCTGCTCTGATGCTCCAGCTGCATCATCTTCCAGAGACTCCAGCAGAGGAAGAAGGCTGGAGCTAGAGAGAGGTACCGTGGCCATCATCCTCACACCCTGCAAAAACACAATCATCCCACCAGTGTTTTTGTTGTCCCACAATATTAGCAATTTTCACGTTATCAAGTAAGAAAACTAAGAAAAACATGAAACAATGTGCACCACTCATTAAAATGCAAATGAACATCTAACCAAAATCTGGAATTTCCATAATTACTACCAATCATATTGTGTTAAAGACAATGGGGTTATAATTAGACAAGATATTAAGGAATATTTCAAACCAATAATTTACTGGACAACCCAGACAGTTGAGGACAGCAATTACTAGCCATTATATACATGTTATGGGCATTCACAGGAAATTAAAACTGCAAAAATCAATGAACGTTACCAAGGTCATGGCGGAGACAATCCACATTCATTTACATAAAGCAGTGTAAATCCCAAATTAATATGTTCAAGTGCATCAAATTTCCTGGCTGCAGGACTAAAAAGAGGGTCTTTTAATCATTTGGGAATGTCAGCTAGCAGGTGACAGTGAAGCCAGACACACTATGAACCAGCAAACTAAGCCTAGACAGCATCTGAAAATGTGGATGTTCGAGTATTGAATGTCCAGAGGGAAAAAGCAGCTTCGATCACTCAGCAAAAGACCAACAGTTGTAAGTGAGGTCGGAGAATATGGATGATAGTTAGCAAACTAGCTAGCTTCCTTGTCTTCTCCCTTCTCGGTGCTCGGCTAGCCAACTGGATAGAAGTGCATTTACAGCTCCGTAACAGGCAGCTAAGGCGAAGTTATTACCTTTATAACTAGCCGTGACTTCGGCTGTCATGAAGTTGCATTATCCTAGCTGTATATTTAAACCCTCTTAGTAAACATTAGCATAACCACCACCGTACTTTAGCGCCCTGTGTAAACACTGCGGCCAGCTCCCAGCTAATGACACGCACCCAGAAATTTAAAAATGGTTAACACATATTACGGAAGATGAGATTGGCCTTTTCTCCTGTATAATCGTGCTGCGTTTACGGAGATGTAGTGGTGTGAAAACGGACCCCAGTTTAGCCCGTTAGCGGCCTCATTTGTGGAGCTCCTGATATCAGCACGCTGCTAACTCACCCAACCCCCTTCCAAGCAGCACAGCTAACACGAAATACAGCAACAAAACATTACATTCTCTCACCTCACAGTTATTAAAGGCACACAACCGACAAAGGACAACGATAACATGGACGAACTGGGCAACGTGAACCAAATCAACCGAGGGACGTTACATAAAACAAAAAAACAGTGAGTGTCACAAGTGCGAAGTTCCCTTGAGCTCCTCCAACCCCGCGAAAACGCTGGCGCCAAACGAGGCGCGCTCAACAGCGTCACCTTTCACCCCACGTAATCTCCGCCCACTTATGAATAATTCAGCAGAAGAGAACAACAACATTTCTCTTTTTGAACTTTTACAGCATTTATTAATAGTTGAAATGACATCACCACAGTAGAGCAACATTAACAATAGTATTAAAGTAAACAGGTAAGTGCGTTGGAAAGAGAATCTAAAGATTGTCAAGACAATAAATCATAGGAACGTACAATAACTAAAACAGAGAGGGAAAAAATATTTTAGATGTTGGAAATAATATTAGATATATAATATGAAATAATAATAGATAACATTATATTAGATAACTTCTATTAGATATACAATTTTACATATACAATTGTTAGATATACAATATTATATTTTATATTAAATTAATAAAGTGATTTTTTTCAACCATACTTCCATTCTTGTGAGTAAACTGTAAGCGATTAGTAAAGCAAAATTTTATATGGTATGTACCCTAATAGTAGGGCTGTGTATTGGCAAGAACCCGGCGATATAATATTTACCCTAATTTAAGACTTACAGTTCCATATATTCCAATATGTTCTGATTTTTTATAATCTGATTTTAGGGAAACATATTATAAAAAGACACCAGCATATGCATAAGCTTGCTAATGCTATATCTAGTGGTCAGGCGTTTAAAAATCAATGCTGTGTTTTTGAGAATCAAGGAGATAACATAAAACATAATGTTGCAATACTCAATATTTTCTTATATGTTCCTCTATGTCATAGTAGTTGTTTGTTTGTTTGTTTGTGTGAATAAAAGGTTTACCATAATGTTACTATTTTAAATTTTGCTCCTACTCAGATTTTTGTCTCTGTTTTGTAGCATAGTAATACAAATTTTTTAGATAGATGATAATGTAACAAACTCCTACTAACCTCAGTTCCACTGTCATTACCATTATACTAATCACTGCAAAGAGCAAAACAATTATGTTGTCTTGTCTGTTGTTAAATTGTTGAACTGAGAAGTAACAGGGGATCAGTACTGTTAAGCTATATATCTGTGATTTAAAAGTATTGATACACTTTCACTGTACATTTAGCTATCCAGTTAGCAAATCACATCAAAGATTTAATTCTAGAACAAGTAAAAAAGTTTTATGTACTGAAATGTGCTCCTAACAGGAGGATTACTTTTTTCCAGAAATGTTTTTACAATATGCTGCACATATTTAAATTCGGCACAGTACACAGAGTCTCTGTATCACGTGGTTTTATGGCCTAAAGCCATTGACAATGTCATAAGCATATAATCCATAATTTAAGAAAGTCTAGAGGCAGAACCTTTGAAAAGACATTTTGAAAAAATAAGTGTTGGTCTGTAGCTACATTTCATTTTTATTATGATTGTTCACTGTCATTGTAGCCTACCATGTACAGAAGGCAAAAAAGAACAGCACAAAAGTAATATGAAAATGAAATACAAAAAAGAACACATTTCTTCACAAGGTGAATTACTTCCAAAGCACACATACATAACTTAAAAAAACAACTCTCCTAAGACAGTGTGGATGTTTATGAAAGTGTTCAAGTGCTTGTGTAGTTGCTGGAGACCTCAGACGAATCTACAGCAATGTAGTGTATCTGAAAACCTCCGGCAGACACAGAGGAATCCGAGCGGAACTTCAGTGTCATGACGTTACCTGGAAAAATAACAAAGTGGGAAGTTAACTATCAGTGTTTGAAAGATAACACATGTATCTGAGAGTGTACAGTTGGCTGACTAGCTTGTACATCATCTAATGGTGCCTGTCCTCTACAAATGAAAATATTGTCAGTCCTACTCTGAGGGACTCCTGGTCAAATAAAACTCAAAATAGTTGAAATACTCAAATTTAAAATAGAAAATCATACTAGATGGATTCTGCATTAATTCATTAAAAAATAATTCTAAAAAGATGCTGTCTGGACGTTCAGTAGACACTATGTTTGTGGTTGTCAATAGCAGATGAGATATTTTATTATGACAAGTCAAATGGGCAAAAACTCAGAAGTGTCAATACATTACAATACAAGATGTGAATCTAATATATGTATTACTGTGTCGTTGTTGGGGATTCATATCCTTAATATACATTTTTAGGTATTAATACCATTTTAGGTATTAATATTCATTCCAATAGTGTACCGGAGTAATAACTCTAGACCTATAAGGATCAAGCCACATAAACATGCAAACCAGAGCAGTCATACTGAGGAACATCTGCTACCTGACATGAAATCTATTAAACTATAATCATGATGATCATCTTAATAAATCATACCTGAACTAATAAAGTCTTCAGGCAGTTCATCCCCACAAAACCTACAGAGGAAAAAATAGATTAGACTTGGTAAGAAATGTGTGGATACGTACACTGTGTGTCCACACGTCTTAGTGAAATGAACTTCTATAAGGTGCCCCTATTGTTGATAAAGTTCTGCACAGAGAGCTTATATAATCTCCATAGAAAGGTATTGTCAATACAATGAGATGTTCTGCCAAGAACCTGTGGTCACCAAGAAACACTGGATGATCTACAATCATTTGGACATGTAGAACAGACTGTGAGAACAACTTCAATTTCAATGAATGAGCTGTTGACAGGTTTGTTGACTCCATACCTTCCAGCAAAGCCTGTGATGTCATCATAGCTGTCGTAGATTTCCAGATAATCGCTGAGGCAGTCTGTGTCATCTTCTACATCAAAGTCAAGGAAATTAAGTTGGATCTTCTGTCCGTAGCGCAGGCGGATGTGCCAGGAGCAGATCTGCTCATCAGGGTACTCATCTGGATAACCAGGTGACTGTAATACCTTCTCCTGGTCTGTATGCACACCCCCACACTCTTTTGCTGTATTAAAAAAGATGATCTAGGTTAGGTAAAACCACAGAATCCACAAAAGTAGAAAACAAACTATATGTAGGAAGTAAACTGGCAAAATTACATTTCATAGATCTAATATTTGAATACTCAGGTTTTATGTACTACTGTGTAATGCAGTACAAGTCTTCTTCAAGTGAAGTAGAAAAATACAAATAATGGAGATACATGAACACTGATTATATGCAGAAAGCAATGTCTCACCATGTCTGTGCCATGGTAAAACCATATATAGGTCAAGCTGATGATAAGTTAGCATCTTGTATCTTGTAACCCCTTTTGCAAATACACAGGTATGCAGTTTGTGTGTTTAATTACTGTACACTCATCATCAAAAGAATAGTTGCACCCAGAAGAAAGTGTGGGATTGCAGTGCTTTTGGGAAGGAAGATAAAGGTTACCAGGAATAATAAATGACGCTAAATGTAGACTGATGTGGGCAATATTTATTGAGCTACACATACAGTAGTAGGTAGGTAGTAGGTAGTGTCTCTCAGTATGGCATCGGGCCACCATGTTTGCTAACGTAATACGTCAGACGTCTTGGCATGGAGTTGTGGAGGTTCCTAATGGTGTCGTGTGATAATCCATCCCGTGCAGGTTGAATATTTTCACACAGTTCCTGCAGATTTTGCGGTAGGGGTGGAGGTGGAATGACATCAGGCCTTCTGGACGTGTGACACGTGGTGACAAACCATTCATCTTGGTGCTGATCACGGTGCCTCCACACACACGTGATGCAGCCGTCTGCCGGTGGTGCTAGCACTAACAGGATGACTCATGGAGGGCATCACTGCTTGCTAAATGTCACTAAATCGTAGCTGTTGGTTCAGTCCGGTACAGCGATAAGGCCCATCCTCGGCCTTTTCATTCCTGTCGGTTGGTCCCCTTTGGGTGCAACTATTTGTGCAACCCTTTTTTTGACAAAGAGCATATATCATGATTATAATTTAATTAGTTACACAGTACAAGTAAACCAAAATTACTCTATTCATGGTTTTTGTAAATATTCACCAAGCATATGTTTTCCCCTCTTATGTCAAGTGAGATATAACTTAACTTATATAAGTTACCAATTGCTAAAAGAAAAATAAGTAAAATAAAATAAGTAAAACAAGACGCCATTCAAGATCGCGGCCAACTTGGGTTCTCCCTTACACCCAAAACTGTCTTATACTTACTTTCAGCAAATAAAAATTCAAGGGAACGTGTCTCTTCGAGGCCAAACATAATTGGCTTTCTAGTAGCACGCTGCCATCAGGATGCAGTCCAACCCAGCCTGGTAAAACTTTCACTAGCTTTTTTTTATTCTAGATGGTTTTGACATTTCATCTGAGTGTTCCCAGGATTTACAGTCATTACATGACTGCAGAAGGGCCTGTATTCTACATTATTCTAGGATAATTATTTTTGCTTCTTCACAACCATGATGTTTATGTGGTTTGATGTACCAAAACAGCCATAAATCATTTCCCAACCTCTCTTTATCCCTTAGAATTAGGCTTTTTCCCTACTGTCTTTCTGAGACTGTAGTGCTGGCTACAACACTCTTCATGACTTCCTTATGAATAGGTGAAGCTAAACTGCTGTAGGCTAAATATGCTGAGAAATGTAAATGTGTTGGTGTTCATGACATCACAAAAATTGTGAATTCAAGAAATCTGTTTTTATTCATTTATCTGTGGACCAGGAGGTCAACAACATGCTTATAAACTTCAACAATACATACTACATCTTTTATTTCAACTTCCCATGCTATGGGCCCTTTAAAGTTGCACATGTGTCTGGAAGCCTACGTGCAGATTTTGTTACACTCGACTGGGTTTAACTTTGGTGAATCATTTGTTGCACTGATCTGGCCTGTGTAACTACCCATCAGTCATGGCATGTTTAAACAGTTATCATATTTTCCTTGGTCTCAGCTGCATGAGTCTCAGTGCAGACCACAAATCAACTCACCCTCATAGTTGACTGAAGTACATGTCCATAGAGACTAATGTCCGTGTGATTCAGCATATAAAACAAACCTACTACGAGCCTACTACCCATCCAAATCAGGACTGCCAAGGGGAACTACTAACTTACTATCAGGAAAGCCCACTTTGGGGATTTTGCAAAGAACACTGTGTGATTTCCTTGTTAGATACACTGCACGTTGCACTTAAACTGTTCATGGTTTATATGCATCTTTCCTAAACCAACAGCCAAAAGAACTTTATGAGAGAAATATACTCAATGTTTAAAAAAACAGCTGCTTTTGGACATAATAAATAAAACAGCTGAGGCAAACGCCTCACATCTTCAAACTGCCATCTGTCACAGTTTCCAGGCCTCTTGGAACAGCAACCTACTTTTAACTTGTTTAAGCCCCCTTTAAATTGCTAATAAGCTTTGTTGGCAACTCCCATCAGGTGGCTCAGAACAACAGACACCCTGGAGTGCTCCCATCTCACTGCCTTCAAATCAGAAATAAAGGCAAGTTCCAGGAAGCGGGAGGTGTAGACAGCTAGTTAGCATCATTTCCAAATGACCTCACTACTATTGCTCTGTTATTATGGTATTACTTACAGTCAGGGTTATAGCAGTACACGTCCCATCTCTCACTTTTGTTTAGCCGATAACCATAGTCGACGATTCCGACCTTGCCAAAGCCACAGTTGGTTCCTGCTTTGACGATGGGATATCCCACTCGGCCTTTATCAAACCATCCAGCTGCGCACACATGAAAGCCTTTGGGAAACAGAGAAATGTTATAATGTTCTTGCATCACTGAATAAGAAAACATTTTTCACATAGTACAATAGTTATATCAGTACAGTTATATCAGTACAGTAATTTGTCTCATATTGTCCTTTGGCTTGTAAATTTCTGCCTAAGCTTCATTCTTTTGTTACATCATATGGTCTTAATAAGCTTGAGAGTTCCCCCCTGAAGAAGCTGGTCCTCAAGGAAATGGATAATTATAGGAAATCTGCTGTGTTTGGGGCTATAAGGAATAAAGACCCGCAGTGTTCTAAATGTTGGTACAACTTGAGGAAAGAGAGGAAGGGAAGAGCCCCCATGGATGTGCATAAGCCACATCTAATCACAAACAATTAGCACTTCAAAGCTTGAGACACCATACAGCTAAATCTAAAGGAAAACAAAAAAGATCTATTTTAGAGACACTTCAACCTCCACAGAGGACAGAACACTGTCATTTACTCTTTATATAAAGCATACATCTGAGAGATCCATTAAAACATTTCTTTAAAATATCTCTTTCTTTGTCAGAAAGTCAGTCTTGAGCCCCACACTGACTATCTGCAGGATCTATCTGGGGGCAGGCTGGAGCTCCATCTGGTTTTTGTTTGCACACGTAAGCCCCAAAATTGCCCAAGTGTTGATCTTGCACAGTTTTCAACTTCTAACTATAGAGTACAATCTTCTCTGCATGTCTCAGTGGTATCAGACCAATGCCAAAACTGGCGACAGAGACCTATTTGTCTGGCTGCCTCCAGCTGATCGTAAGTAGCCAGCGATCCTCCCTCAAACTTGCAGACAGCCTTGGCTTCCTTATATGTCAGCTGATATCTTCCTTTGCGAGATTCCCGGTGGTAAACTCCAGCCGCTTGTTCTGTAGAGAGAGAAACATACCTCACTCAGTGTTATCAGCTTCAAAGTGCAAGTCGGCCTACAAATGGATCTTGGAGGGTCTGCTCGGGGTCACCAAGTGTTAGTTGCTTTATAATCTGTACACTTAGCAAAATGGGTTATGTATAGTATCAAAACAGTTGTGACTTTTAATATTAGTGGAACCCTTTTATAGTTCCATATGTGTTTTCATTAAGCAGTGCTTCTCAAACCAGTCCCGAACTATCATCACAACACATAGGGAGAAAAAAAAAAAGGTATCTTAAACTTTATCTAGAGAGGTCTAAAAGCATCTGGCAGAGTAGTTAAAACATGGCTAGCAACAGGGACTTACACAGTATGAGAGGAATATAACAAATGTTTAAAAACCAGCTGCTTTTGGACATTATAAATAAAACAGCTGAGGCAAATGTTTCACGTCTTCAAGCTAGCAACTGTCACAGTTTCCATGCTTCTTGGAACAGCAAGCTACTTTTGACTTGTTTTGACATCACGCATGCATAACCTTGTAGAAGCTGAACCCCCCACTTTAGATTGCTAATAAGCTTGTACGGCCAAGGTGCCTGAGAGCAACATATACCCTGGAGTGCTCCCATCTCACTGCCTTCAAATCAGAAATAAAGGCAAGTCCCATGATGCGGAAAGCGTAAACAGCTTGTTTATGCTTTCCAGATGTGCCATAGTGGGAAAGACCAAGGTATCACGTTTAAGCAGCTCATTGTTTTAAAGGAGTGGGTTAGGATAACCAGCTACCCTTTAGAGATGTACAAGGAAATACAAGGAAAAGGATTTGTGTAATGAACAGATTAATGTTCATTGATGATTGTTGATCTGCACTATAACAAGTTTATTTAAATTTATTTATTTGATTTAAATGTGTCATTTGGCTTCAAGTGAATTAAATGTGTTGGATCAACACAATTCTTGCCAAAAGAAGCAAAGTGGAAAACAGCAGGCTCGTTGATCTAACATATTTCATTAACATGCAACAAGTTGACACATTTAAGTCCAGGTAGATTCAGGGAAAAGCACAGTGTCGTCAGCACTGAATGACTCAGTTGTTCTGCTGGAATTAACAGACTGTATCTCTGTAATTCAAGTAAAACATCGCGGTGTCTTGCAACATAGTGAAGTCATTTCCCAAAGTTTACAAGCCTCCCTCAGAGGCAGGATGGACTGTCAGCATTGAGAGGGTCATAAATGCCTCTCGTCTACAGTGAGTAACTGACAAGTGTGCACACAAACTCCCACTTGCACTAAATATACATTGCTGTGTTGTGCACAACAATATTTCACTGCTGTCTTAGCAAAACCTTGAATCTCCAAAATGAGAAAATTAACAGGAGAATGAACAAACATTCATTTTAATGTAAGTCAATGTAACCAAGTAATGTTGGGCCATTTCTTTTGGTCCATTCATCAGAGCCATTTTCAAATTATGTCAAAAACTGACAAAAAAATAAATGAATAAAAATAAAAATGGAGGTTTTATTCCAACAGTAGCAATGTGCAAATATTTGGTTTGTATGAGGAAAAGACAACACTGAAACCTGAAACACTGAAACTTTACATAAACAAAAAACAAACAAATAGACAAATAAATAAATAAACCCATTAAAGTCCGTTAAAACATCATATAAGCTTTTCATTCAGTACCTACACATAATACTAATAGAACTAAAGTTTTGACCCAACAAGCAGTTTCCTTCCATTTAAGGAGTTACTTTGCCAAACCTGTTCTAGAACTTTTCTACCTCTCCTGGTCTTACGTTACTTTTAAGATACAGTGTCTTACCTCTTTAAACATGTTGGCTGCATTCCCATACTTCACATGTCATTTCAAAAGTAAGAAAGAGATGACACTTACCGAGCCAAATGGAGT
This sequence comes from Semaprochilodus insignis, assembly GCA_034552555.1. Lineage (NCBI taxonomy): Eukaryota > Metazoa > Chordata > Actinopteri > Characiformes > Prochilodontidae > Semaprochilodus > Semaprochilodus insignis. The sequence goes on along the minus strand of CM067480.1, from coordinate 21,652,610 downwards.
TGTGAAGTATCCCATTCTTGTACCCCCAAGCCTGAGTCTCCTTCAGGACGAGTCCCAGGGTAAAGACAGCGGTTATAATGTGGATTGCTATCATCCCCAGATGATCACAAGAACCTCAGTGACAGCAGGCTGCTTCAACCTTTCAGAATGAACTAATCAAAACATGTGCTAGCCAGCTTTAAGTAGTAGCCGCAGTTGTTGCAGACGCCCTCACAAACCAGGCAGCTCTGGTGGGAGGAGACTGCAGTTCTCCCAAAATCACGCTGCACTGCAGAGTGGGCCTCCTGCGTACTTCATCCCAGCTGGGCTTTTTTAATTTGCCTAACCGTGCAATGATTTGAAACCCTTACCCTAACCTTCCTACTTCCAGGATTTTGGCCTGGGATTGTGTTTCTGTGGGAAGAGTGCCAGGTTTACCTGCCTACTAATGCTGGGCTTCAAAAACAAGGGTTATTTGCCTTTACTAGCCCATTAATATCCATGACTGAAATGTTAAACTTCCTTAGAAAAGAACATTTCTTAGGGTTTTTTTCAAATCAGTCAAATCATATGGCTAATAAATGAGCTTTGTATCGCTCTAGTTTATCATATTAAATTCTTTCGGTCACCGCTGATTTTTCTTAACAACAATAGTAAACTAAATTTGATTGTGGGTAAGAGTAAGAAAATAAGAGACAGATAATCAAACAACTTGAAAGAGGTACTGCTGGATGTTCATGCAAGGTATAACTGTACAAAATTGTATCACTGTAGATCTTGGCTGCCAAATGTTTCATCTAGATATAGACAGCATTTAAGAGGACTGTGCAGGAGGAGTTAGTGCTGGAGTATTTCCTGCTGCTGATGGAGGAACTGAGTCAACATGTGCGACTCACCACACCAGCTAGCCTTCAAGCATCTGTCACTGAAGCAGTGGCAGCAGAGCTCAGCCTCAACCAAAAGATGAACATGCAAAGTAGCCCCCGAGTGTGAGGTAATGGAGCAAATTGTGTACTCTTGGTGTAGAAAAAGGGTGAATACTGTCAACCTGAGCCATGGGGGAAATGACAGCGAAGCTGCCTAGTGAGGGTCGGGCAGACCCTGGAGGGGAACATTCTCTATGTGCTGTTGAGGAGTGTTTGTACTGTGTGTGCCTCAAGGAGAAAGTGGAGACAGTTGAGAAGAGTGTTACTGTTGCCATCACTCCCTGTACCATCGGCCTGGATGTGGTGAACCCAGAGGAGTTTCACTGTGGTCAGGAGGAGGATGCCAAACTCTCCCGGGCACCTGGATGGCTCCAGGCAGGGCCCTGCCACACGTGCCCACCACTAAAGCATTTGTGCCAGCTTGGACAGCCACCAGAGACATGACAAGCTGCTGTGCTGTGTTTATGAGAAGCTGGTGCCCAGGAACCATGGGTGACATCTGCCTTTGAACCATGAGTTTGCAGAAGACAGCACTGAATGCACTGCATGGAGCAGCAGGTGTCAGACACTTTTGTGTGGGCAAGAACGGCTATTGCATGGATGTGGGGCTGTATGTGCATTGCTGGGACCTGTGTATGGCAAAGAAAGCATCACCACAACTGCAGTTCCTTCGATGTGCCAAGAACTTGGATATCCTAAGCCTCTTCTACTGATGCTGGGATCTGCTACGTTCTCATAATCAAGGCATCTGCAGTCCCAGAGTGTGGCCTCTGGATGTTCTTCTGGAGTGCTGAATAAGCTTCAAAGCAATCAGAGGCACAACTTTGAATCAGTGGTCATGGCTGAAATCTGTGACCTGCTGGGCAATCACAAGACTCAATGCTCCACCCCCAGAGCAACAGCTTCATAAACCACGTGCCCTGTTTTTTGAGCTTTTGGGGTGTGGTATGTTGGACAGTGTGCTTGGAGTGGCTTATGGTGAGAAGCTCACTATGCAGTGTGGTCAGTGTTTGCCAAAAATGGGCATATGTCTCATGCTGCCAGGGACAACCCTTTTTGCCTTGGGCACAGGTGTGGATGTACAACCCACGTGCCTGTGGCTCTTGCATTAACCGAACAATGGATATTCTGAGGGCTTTTTCTGCTTGTTCTGATAAAAGCATAATCATGAGGAGCAATTATAGTATCAATACTAATGACTAACAATACTAGAGAAAGATTTTGATACCCATTTAGGAATTATGACTTAATTCATTCTATGCTGGGATGTGATGTAACACTTGAGATGATATGTCGCTATTTTCTAAGCTTTCAACATTCTTCTGTTTAACCTACAAGAATGCTTAGTTAAATGTTCACTTCCAGTGTAATATTTTTATTATTTTTTTTATTATTATTATATAACACATTATTAGTACTAATATTTTTGTATTTAATTTTAGGGACCTGTAATTACACATTATAGTTCTGTAGGAATGATGTGCGCTGCGTAAGTTAGCCTTTAAACAGCTAGATATTTAACAAGATATTATCATTATCATCATCAGTGTTAATTTCTTGCAGCTTTCAGTGCAATGATCTCAGCATCTAATTAAACCTAAATGAATGTCATTTAGAGGTGTTGTTTCATTTTCTCTAATAGCTCAAAAATTACATTAAATAGATCTTAATCTCTAGTTCCCATTTTACTTTCATGAGAAAGCCAATCATTTCATATAAGTGTCAGGTCATCTCAGGATATACACTCTCGGGACACTTCTCATGCCAGCCACCAGAGATCGAACTCATCGGAGTTCTAATGACTTTTGCTCCTGCTCCCTTTCACCTGAGCCCCTCCTGTACCTGCCCCCTCTCACCTGCTCCATATCCCAGCTTATTATCCCTCCTTTTAAAAGCCTTCCCTTTGGCTCGGTGTTTGTGTAGCATTAACTGGTGGATGGTTGACTGTCTTGGATTAGTTGCTGTCTTATCATTCTCAGTTTCTGTAAACCTTCTAATACCTTTGATAATCTTTGTGCTTTTTTGTGTGTCTTATTGAATAACCTTCTGGGCTTTTGTCATTTTTGAGATTTCTTCTGGGCTTTGTGATTTTTGAGATTTCAGTTTTGTTTTCTTCTGAGCTTTGTACTTTTGGACTTTTTGTGTTTCACGTTTTTTGGCATTTTAGTACTTTTGTTGAATAAACCCTACCTAATGGATCCCTCCTCTGTGTCTGAGCTCCCCTCATTACAAATAGACAAAGGCTCAGAAATTATGATGTGTACCATGTGGCTTTGTGTTTTTTACTGTAAGTCATTGCTCTCAGTGTTTTCTTTACTGGAACATTGTCTGTGGGTGGGGAGCGGGGAAGACATTCAGGGAAATGAGCCAAAATGTGTAGGCCCTTCTTTTGAAATATTGTACTCTGACCGTGCATAAATCCTTTTTAGAGATGACTTAAAGTAGTTACTCCTTTAGATGTACTTTGAAATTGCTTGGCTGAATGACCTGTGTGAATAACTGATGATAGTTTGATGCTTATGGATAAGTGTTCACAAGCTGTTGATTCTGTTACAGTGCACAGCAGTGGGGTGATGGAGGAGGGCAAAATACAATTCTGAAAGTGTTTTATTAGTATGTTTTATTTTTCCAAATACCATAACTTCATAACCGATGAAAGATGATAGAACATGGAACAATAAAATATATTGTTTCAGACTCTGGCATCGGTGACACATTTGGCTGTAATTTCCCTGTTAAGTTCGTTCACAGAAGTCTTTGCAGGGGTGGAGGGATGGATAATGACTCTTTTGTTCAATGTGGTTTTTGTAGTTTGTCTTATGGCTGCCATGTCATGACATAACATCCTGCTATAGTGTGTGCCAAACTGAAGATGGTGCTCTGTCTGGGTTCAAAGACACACATAAAACATCAAGCAACTGAGTCATCCATCACACTCCCTCTCTATAGTAAGCGTTCCCTTTTAGTGGCCACTTAACTGAAAAGTCCATAGTCAGTGATGAATAGTAACAGAATACATCCAAAGGCAGAGTAACTTTGATACAAAATCACTTGATTACAAAAGTACTTGTAATGAAAGTAGATTATCTTTGAAAATATGTGTAATCTCTTAAAGTTTAAAAGTTATTTTTAAATTAAAATATATAAAGTTATATTATCTAATATAATATATTGGTTAATATTTGTTTATTAGCCAAACTTTCTATTAATTATTAACTAGCTGGTCACTGTGACTAAAATTATGAATTTGTAAACCTCTAAAATTATTGGTAAACATTAATTCATTCATCCTCTGAGCCTCTTATCCTTCCGGTTCGTGAGGTTTCTAGAGGCTTTTCCAGCTCCCATTGGGCAGAAGGCCCCTGGATAGGCCATCAGTCCGTTGCAAGACAGACACACAGACCTACACATTCACACACGCCTAGGGGCAATTTAGCATCTCCAATACACTTGACAGCATTTAGACTGCCGCCTCATTAGTAAACAGTACATTCTAAATCAAATTATACTTTCTTTAATTTTATATAATTTTTGTGTCGTTAGATACGAGGTCACATGACCAGAGATATTCACATCAAGAATGCAGCTGAGAAAGATGATGGCTGCACCGAAGCTTTACAAAAGAACAGTCACAGTTGTGACCACTGTTAGGCTTAGATTTGCTGTTATGACTGTAATTACTAAGCCTAACAATTTTGTTTTCAGACAACCTAAAACGTAGCACATAGTACAGTCTTAACCTGCATTTGTGGATGCAGAGACAAACAATATTTATTACAAGGATTTACCAAAGTATTCCTGAGCCCATGAGTGACACCCATCACACGGTATCTTCTGAGGGTTTGAAGGTCTAAGGCAATTGTTTGTGATTTTACACAGAAATTCTCTTTTGGAACATGTTGCAGGCCTCAGTTTCAGAATGAGAGATGTTTGAAAAACAGTGACACTGATGAGGTAAAACAATCATTGTCTTGTCAAGACAATCAAGTGGGTTTCTAACGTTTTCATTTAAATACAATTGAAATGCTTTTCTGAAAAGACATACAGCTTGTATTATGATGCTGGGATGTTTATTTACTGTATAAACTGTGTAATAGCAGTGTCACTGTGACTCAGAGTAATAGATATGCCTGATTTTAGGAGAAAGAAGAAATGGAAAGGTAACAGAGGCTACAGCTTTAGCTGTTTTCACCTTTAAACAGACAAGTTAATATCATCATCATTTGACTGTTAGAGTGGTACAGTGGATAATATCTAATGTAGTTCAAATGTAATGTAATCTAAAAGACTAAAAATAGTAATAAATAGCACATTACAATCAAGTCTCATGAAACACAGTAAATATTAAAATGTTTTTATGAGATTAAAGTTGTGAATGAAAAATTAAATAAGAATGAAAAATATAAATATAATAAAACAAGGCTTAAAAACCCTCATCAGGTCTATTTAAGTACGGTGTGGGTGTGGGTAATGAGCAGCTTGAGTGACAGTTCTCTGCCAACACTTGTATCCAGCTCCACCCCTCACGCAGAACTTATCCAGCCTCTATGTGAGGGCAACGGATGGAAAAGTCACGGATGAACAGATGTTTTGTTTTTGGTCCTTTTTGCTGATGCCGGATTAGCTAGCTCGCCAAGATTCTCTGACTCTGAAACTGTTCTGTGTGGGCGGGGCAGGGGAATCAGTCTTGTGATTGGTTAGGAAATAATCACAGAAGCATTACCCAAAATGTAGACCGTAGTCACACTTGAAAACCACAGTTCAGTGCAGTACTTCAATTTGTGTCCAGCAGGTGGCATAATTTAACCACATTACATTTGATTATAATAATGGTTATGAAACCTTTTTGTTGGTAAATTATTAATATCTTCCTGCTAAAAAAACAAAAAACAAACATAGTGCTGAGAAATCTACTTGTAATAGGTTACATATGTGGATATGTAAAATATTCAGCAGTGCTGTTAAAGTACACAGTTCTAACAGACTATAGTGGGTTTTAAAGTATGTAATGGGGCTCTAGTAAGAAACTAACCACACATTGTGTGTTAAATGAAGCAGGAAGAGAGGAGTAGGCACTGCTGCTAATAAAACCACAGTTAGGACACACGCAGATTACATTATCACAGCCTAGTTGTGCACTCATAATCAACATCAAACTGAGGAAAAAGCTCCCCTGTGTCATATTGTTTAGGCATCTGGATACTAGACTAATCCACTCATTCTAATCCACTCAGGCCCAAGTCTCTGCTAAAAAGACTACAATATTTTGCTGCAATGAGCCACGCTTTACTGCTGTAGCGATAATTATTTGTTCACACCTAATGATTGAATGCATCACAATGTTATTCCAGGAATGTCAGGAAATAGCTCCGAGTGTACTGAAATGGGAGAGGGAGAGTGAGGGAGAGAGGCAGAAAGAGAGGGAGAGAGAGAGGAAGGGAGAGAGAGAGAGAGAGAGAGAGAGAGAGAGAGAGAGAGAGAGAG
>CM067480.1:21635265-21645856 GCA_034552555.1 Semaprochilodus insignis | reverse complement strand
AGAGAGAGAGAGAGAGAGAGAGAGAGAGAGAGAGAGAGGGAAAGAGAGAGAAAAAGAGAGAGAGAGAGACAGAAGTTGAGAGTTCAAGTTACCCTTTAAAAGTGCCTTTCGGTGGGTGAAGTGCACTTTGAAACAGCCTGAAAATTAGGGCTATCACTGAAGCCTATAGAGATGGCAAAGGGATTAATGCTCAAGTTCCCAGATGAAAGAAAAGTTTAACTTGATGCAGAAATCTTGAAGGAAGGACATGTATGCATGGTCTGGGAAAAAGATAAGCTTTAAAAAACATCAGCACAAAGGAAGATACGGACTGTGAAATACAAGGCTCTTGAAGCATTACAACCAACAGGTGATGGAGTTTTTATGTAAGGCCAGGAAAGGAGGCTATTCAGTGGTGTTAAGAACTGCTCGGCGATGTTTGGAGGTAATGACGACATAATGGCAACCTGGCATTAATTTCTCTTTTAGACACTAACAGGCATGTGGACTGTGCAGACAGTGAGCTTAGAATTTTTTTTTTTACCTACATTTGCCTAAATACTTACCAGACAAGCTTTCAAGAATGGTCTTCTGGACTGCTGCTGGAGTACGGAGAGAAAAAAAAACTAATTTAATAAGCTGTCAGAGACAAAAACAATTCTACTGTAGTTTGTGTGAAAAAGCCTGTGTTCCAATTAAAACCACCATAAAAGTTCAATAATGCTCACTAAAGAAAACACACCACTTAACTATGGACCAATAAAGTTAAAGACTCAAAGCTCATAAAGCCGTCACAGTAGTGCAGCCATAAAGGGAAACTGGAAACAAAAGTCAGGAGAATAACAGTCCACAAACAGCTCACAGCTGACAAAACTGCACACCTGACCATTCGTTTACTTGTTTGATCTTTTACTTGTGTATACCTCCTGGCAGGCTTTTCCTAAAAGTCAAAACTCTTTATTAGGAATTATGGGAGAAATTCACTGTTGTTTAAAAGAATTCTGCATTATTTAATAGCTAGAATGTGGACAAAGTCATTAACAATGGTTTGGTGTGAAATGAGCCATTCTAGTACAGTCAAAAGTGTTTGCAGTGGTGGTGATATGAACCAGATGTCTGAAGCATTCAATACCTGTAAATGCCCCTCACTGGAAGTTATTGCATTAAATGATTTACACTAAAATGCTTATTTTTTTATCAATTCCATTTATGAAAGTACATACAAGGTGAAATAGTCCCCAGAGAAAACCTTTGGATTCCAGATACTGAACAAAATCATCAAGAAGTCCAGCTCTGTCGTGGGGTGTCATCTTGACCCAGTGGAGGTGGTGGGAGACAGGAGAATGAGGACTAAGTTTAAACACATGTTGAAGAACCTGTCCCACCCCATGTACCACTCTCTAAAAGCACTGGGCAGCTCCTTCAGTACCCGGCTGCTGCACCCGCGGTGTGTGAAGGAGAGATACCGCAGATCCTTCCTTCCGGCCGCTGTCAGACTGTATAACAGCTGCGGCCCTCAGTAGTCTTATTTCTACAGTAGTCTATTTCTACTATGTGCAATAAAACTCAGTAGTCTATTTCTATTTCTACTATGTGCAATAAAACTGCTTACTTTATTTATTACTGCTCTAGTGCGCTACTATGTGCAATACTTAACCTTAAGCATAATCTGTTTACCATCACCATGTGCAATGTTTCCTCTGGCCTTAGTCTTCTAGATTTAAATTTTTAGTATTTTTGTTTATATTTTTCTGTACTTTTTGTATATATAGATCTTATTTATTATTTGTATATTTCCAGACACTTCTGTTCTTTCCTTCTGTGCTGCTGAAACATTGTAAATTTCCCCACTGCGGGATTAATGAAGGACTATCTTATCTTATTTACTGCTATTTTTTACAATGATCAACATTACGTGCACGCACACTTGTCATTTTGAATATCAGATACTTGCATTATAGGCATCGTGCCCCCTGGTTCCCATCACCACCACTGAATCTGAGCCAGTGAATTTCTCTGTAATGCACACTTTCACGTTAAACTACTCTGAATGACTTTATTCACAACTGAACTATTCAGAAGCACAGTGCAGGTTTTGGTCCTTATATACTCTTCTCCATTCAAAATATTGCTATGCCATGCTGACTTAAGGGTAATGCTACCTATTGCTTATGGCCCATCTCTCTGAGCAAGCCACTAACACTCTAACCTACTTTCACTTCCCGTCTGGAACACGATCCACTTCCTGAGCCAACAACGTCACTCCTGTCTGAGTGATCTGGCTGTGAATGCTAACTTTGGACTCCAAGGCAGAAGATTCCCCCATTACCCAGGCTGGAATACACACAAGTCACAGTCTATGGAGCTGCTTTAACATGTTTATGTCTCTACATTACCAGTTTCACCCTTCTGACTCCTCACAGATCCCTTGCTCAGAATGTATGGTGTCATAATAGTCCAGAAACAGGAAGTATAGCTTTCAGTGGTTGACAGGCATGTGGAAAATAAGAGTGCTACAGGATTTTTTTTAACTGTAACAAATGATTTACAAAAGGATTAAAACCTAAATACAATATTTTCTTTTCTTTTTTTTTTTTTTTAGCATGTTTTTATATTTTTTCATTCATATGTCTTAAGACCTGCAGCTACCATGCACCGTTTTAGCACTGCATTTTCATTACAGCCAGCCAAATCACTTCCCCCGCGAACTGTTGGCCGATTTGGGGGCGCATTGTTAAAACACAAGCCACTTGATTGATGCGTATACTCTAACCAAGAACACCCATGATAATATTAATGCTTAACTTCTGCATTTTCCCTTTTTTGAAATGTAACAGGGAACCAAGTAGGAAGGCCTTCCCCAAAAGCAAAAAAAGAAAAAGGAAACACCAACACCCAAGCGGGTTACTGCTGGGTGGACAGAGGAAAGGATGTTTTTCTTTCACTCTCTCACACAGACTGCCTGGCAGTGTTGAAAATGGATAAGGAGTAGATGTGTTATCCAGCCAGTTCCAGTCAGATGTTAAAAATAAATGCAAATACTGACACCAAGGCTCCTGGGTTCAGCAAACATCCCGGAAATGTGTTCTGCTTTCTATTATGTTCTTCTCCAAGTTAAATAAACAAGCATTTTTCATATTGCATTACATGCTTGGCAGATTTCTGGAGGAAAAAAACCTACTTGCATAATGTTTAACAGACGTTTTGGAATACATCTTTTACATAACAGAAGTAAATACATTCATTCATTGAATTAGGGGGGGGGGGGGTATCTTTAACATCCATCTTTCATATAAACACAATTCATTAATTAAATGAATAAATACACTCATCACTGAACGAATGCACCCAGAAGAAAGTGTCTGATTGCGTTGCTATTGAGAAGGAAGATAAAGGTTACCAGGAAGAATAAATGATGATAAATTTAAACTGATATGGATAATATTTATTGAGCTACACATAAGGACACCTCTGGCCATGTGATATCAAACCTTTCATGTTGGCGCTGACCATGGTGCCTCCACAAACAGATTCGCTGGGCATTGCAAACTTTGGCAACATTGACGTGGTGTTAAGGGCAGTCGTCGTAACGGTCTGCATGCATGACGTCCTGCACAAACTTCGTTTGAGATTGGACCTGGGTTAGGGTTAGGATAAGATTTTGTCTTGAGATTAGAGTTATGATTAAGACCAGAGTTGGGTGGTAAATTAATTGAGGTGAATTAGTTGAGTAGGTGGGCTATGTCAAATAAAAGCTAAATGAAAGGCATCTACAGCTATCAAAATAAAAAAATGTGAATATATGAACGTTCTGTGTGAGAAGTCCCCTTACCCGCGGGGTTGACGAGTCACGGTTTGGTCATCACTAAAGGCTACTGTTAAGCCTGTCACAATTATAACAAATCATGTGATCGCGGTTATTTAAACTGATCACAATTATTCCAGCTGACTACAAATAGATTTTCTTTAGTTGTTAACTTTCACAGTCATATGTTTCGTATAACAGTGAACAAAACATGAATTGAATGAGTTGGGTTGAGGCAAATGCATGTAAATAATAGAAAGCACAAAACAGGTGTCTTCTCATGGATCTTACAAAAACAACAGTCTTAACATTTGACTTGGCTATAACGCCTTAATAGGGCTGTCATTTATTAGTTACCCAGCATTAATGGATACGAAGCTAGCTTTTAGCCAAAAAATGTTGCCAAACCAATTCTATCTATTTAATTTTACAATTTTGTGAATTTAAATTTTGCAACAGGCCTAGCTATTATTATTAAAGGCAGTTTATAAAACACTACAATTTAATATGGCATTTAAAAGTCAGTCATTTTTTTAATGTTATTAATTTATATGGTTAACAGACTTAGTCTTTGAAAGCATACCAACACGGCCAACGGACACTCAAATACACCATTAACGGTGGCTTCATATTTCTCATTATTTATTTCAGACACCCTCACAAAAATGAGACCAAACACTCATGAGCTCTGGAGAGCCACACCCTCTTTAAAGTGCCCAGTCACTGCAGCCGAAAGCCTCACAAGATTTACTTAATCATATTTTCCTTCAGGAATGCAAAAGCAGACATAAAGTCGCCTGAGTTTAAGGAAGAGGAAAGATGTGAATGTGGCTTTCACTGCAGTGCCGAAGAAAGTCTGAAACAGCCACGTCTTTAATACTATGCAGTTTAACAGCTGATTAATCAAGGGGTTGTCTGTGTTTTAACTGAGTATAAACTAAACGTTTTATCCAAATTCCACAGTGGTAATTGTACAGGCATGAATCAGTTCTTTGTTTATTCCTTCTCCACTGGGATGGGTGTGTGAGATGGACTCATCGCACCACTCCAAAGTGACCCTGTTTCAGTCCCTCAAAGAAACTCTCCTGATGATCAACATAGCGTTACTGAATTCCCACTGAACATCTAAAGACAGACAAATGAGAAAATGTGCAAATGCAAGACAGGTTCAAGCACACAAACTAGTGAACTGTATTCTTAATTCTCCATTTTATAAACCTGAATCTAATATACATTGTGCAAAACAATAAGGTACGAAAGTTATTGCTCTGTTAGTACCAAACATCACCAAAATACATTATGTCCTTATATAAATTTATACACTTCAAGAGACTGACTACTGTACAGGTGGTAAAATTATTTCCTTCGATTTAGGATACAGATGTAGAGGGTTGTCAAAGGCACTCGATTCCAAAAAAAAAAATATATATATATGCAAGTACACATAATCAATGCCTCATTTGTCTGCACAATGTCATGAACACTGCGTCCCTCATAATGTGGAAGGTTTGTTGTTAGAAAAGTAAAATTGGCAAATTCAAATCAAACAGTCTATGAAATCCATTTACTCTTGCTGCAAAACTCTTCACTTGTCACTTGGGCATTTCTTAAGAAACTATTCGAGCTCATCCTGTAAGTCTTCCTTATCAAGAACAAAAAAAGTAAAAAAGCAGTCCAGCTCATTGTACTACTGTAATTCAATCATTAGTCCTCAGGAAAGGACAACCAACCACCACCCCGACAAAAAAAAACAAAAAACAACAACAACAACAACAAAAACCCACACCAGAACAGTCTCTAATGGCAAAAAAAATAGTTTGTTGAAGTCTTTCGCCAAAAGGTCATGCCTGTTCTCCACCACAAAACTGTAAACACTGCGTACTGGACCGGTCCTGCCGTGTCCCCAGCCACAAGCAGCAGGTTTGGGATCAGTGGACTCCTCCATTGTATGACTTGCTGTACATTTGGAAAACTGTCTCCACTGGGTGAGTGGAGATGGGCTGCTTGTAGAGGGGATTGGAGGCCTGGGAGGAAGAGAGGAATGGACAGAGAGAAAGAAACTAGGTCAGATGGGTTCATTGAAATGCACATGGCCGTCGTGCAGACCAACCAAAAGCTTTGAACCAGAGCCTTGGAATGATTGCCATGACCGATTTGTTCTCCCAACTGACTGGAGCTATCCAAGAAAGCTTATGGTTTCAATCAGAGTGTACTGTTTTTGCCCAATTCAGTCTTTAAAACTGGAAAGTCAAACTGTTTACATTTAAGTGTCTGACAAACAGTATGTGGACATTCTGTTGTTGATAGCTCACACAAAGCACAACTGGAATGTTGGGAATGACAAGGTTAAAACCCTTTTGGTACTCATCTGACAGATGGTGTTTATAGTGCTCTTTGCAGGGACTCGCTCAAACATTTTTTACTAAGAATCTAAATAAGAACTGAATCAATACAAAACAATGCAGCAAAATTTAGATTTGTTCTATTTATTTGTTTTATATATGTTTTACTATCTCTTTCTATGATCTTTGTAGTTTAATGAATACAAATATTAATAATGTCCTTACCATCTCATATCTTGCACGTGAGCGTGCACTTTGGAAGCGGGCAAATTCCCGCCGGTCGTGGATGGTGATTACCAGCTTCCAGAGGGCCAAAAGCACGATGCCCACTAGCAGAATACTGCCCACCACTGCCAACAGCACGGTCATGGCATCAGGGGCAGAAGCACACTCTGAAAAGGCAGACACACATGCTCAGATCAGTGACATTGTGCATGCATGCAAATTAATCATTCATTCACATATTTACTGAAACAGAATGACACAGAATACAACCGGCAATAGCCTGACTGGAACCTTTCTTGCAGAAAAGAGCTCTGTACTGTATTTTTCACTATCTAGTGTCCCTGAGTTATAGCTAATTATCATTCTCTTCCTGAGCTGAATCAGGTGTAGCTCAGGGGAACTATGAACTGGACATGACTACAAGGAAAAACACAAAACTATGCAGCACGAGGGGGAAGTGGGAGTAATCTGGACTTGGGGAAAAAGCAGGCCTAAGGACTGCACAGCTTTTGTTTGCATAATCTAATGCAAATGTTACATCTCTTCAGTGCCCTCATTCCTTTGTTATTCCTTCCTTTCAGAACATTAGCCGTAGTGGGAGAGAGTCTTTTATCTAGGGCTGGGAGCTGCACACTGACCTGGCTCCTGCAGGGCAGTGAGGACGGACTGGCCACTGGCATGCTCTGAGTAGGTGAACTTCATCACACAGTCATTCTCTGTCTTATACAGGCACAGCACAGTGCCTGGGTCATCTGTGTCTGAGAAAGAGAAAGAGGGAGAGGGAGTGAGAGAGAGAGAGAGAGAGAGAGGGGTTGTGAGGGGTGGAAAGAAAGGGTTAGCAGTCTTCTCTCATAAACAGCTGGCCAAACCGTGTCTGAGCCACAAGAGCAAAAGAAAGAAAAACATTCACAGCCTACAATCCAATCTCATGATATTGAAAGCCTTTTAGTGAAATAACTTCTGGACAGCAGCTGACGTTCCATACTGAAGACGCTGATATGTCGTAGCTGGAAGAAAAAGTCTCATTTCTTCAGGACTGTGGACTATGTCACCTCCCATCTTGTGCTCTACTTCACTGTGCTAGAATTTTCTGGAAAATACATATGGACTCCATTAGGGAAGTCAAATTTCTGAAATAGCAACAAAATGTTGTGAAACAGCCACTCCATGTTACATTCTTGTAAGAGTACAGATCAAGACGATGCAGAAAGGCCTTAAAAATAGATTCACAAGCACTGTGAATCTTTAACTACAGCAACTCTTGCATTTAAGCATCACAGTGAACCAGGAGAATGACTTATTAATACATTCCTAGACTTGATGTAAAATGTCTCCCAGACTAAAGCAGCTAATAATGTCTGGAGAGAACTTGGTGTTCAGCAGAAACACCAACCAGAAAACTTTACAAATGCCTATGCGTCAAAATATCACAGCACATCATATTCTCGTCAACTTTATATATTTTGTTATGCCCTTCACACTGCATAAACGTTTGCAGGGTTTGTTCTCCAATAAAGTTACTGTTTTTACAGATAAGAGCTTCTCACATTGGTAGCAATGCTCTGCAACTGCTCATTGTGAGGGATTAAGAGTAATACCTGGGATCTGCACAGGCATAGCTAAAAACCTGTATTCACATGGGTTGTCCTGAGTGAAGTAAGTGGTAGCTTTCACGGGTTCAGTGTGTCATTACAATCTGCCAGAAAATAACACAGTCAGAGCTGACGAGGATGGTCCAATTGTTTCTCAATGCTGTATAGTACATGTGTAAAAACAGTAAGACTACCGCAGAGATACTGTACTGAGAACGACTACAATGTGGATCACTGAACTCTGATTACGCCCTGCCATCTGCATCCTTATTTTGAGATCAGCTATACACCCATAACAGCCGGGAGAAGAAAATCACCAGCACAAAATCAAAACCAGGAAGATGCAAACTGTCCAAGTGCACAATGGTTTTAAGCACAACTTGCAAGATGCTGAGGCTATCTGAGGCAAATCGATGGCTTTGATTAATCAGATGAGAGCAATGGCAGCCTGAGTGAGAGTTAAATGCAGGATTAGGAAACAGTTCTGATGAGTAGTGAGCTTGCAGCTGAATGATGCTGCAAAACTGTCCAGCTGTCCCTGCTGAATTGCAACAGTACAATTCACAAATCAATTGCTCAGTCTCTAAAAAGCACATGGCAGATTTTTCTCAATAGACTGTATGTATGTATTTAATTTTGAAATTACTTATCATGCATACATCATGTTATTTTATAAAGAGTACTGTATAGAATTATACCTTTACTTTTAGTTATTTAATTTTTAAAAATGGTATTTTTTTACAGCATTTACTTGATATTTATTTGATAAAGTACTATAAAATCATTATTAAATGATAAATAAGTGTACTGTAATTTTCTACATCATTTTTGTTCTGTTATCTGCCTGAAGATTGGTTCACCACTTTAAAGAATGACTCATATCTGAACTTTATTTCTTTTATTACAGCCATGGTCTTGATGTTCTTGATAACCTGGACATATAATTTATCTACATTTTTTCCTTCATAGCTTGCTATCCATTACTTAAAATTTCTGAACTTGGACAGGACTCACATATTGCAATCACTGTGCGCATTTATCTGCAACCAAATTATTTTTTTTATTATAATGATGATTCCAGTCTTCTGGGAGTGTAGCATACAACTTGGCGTGTAACAGTAGTTTACAACTTCATGTATAGCAGCTCTGTGACACCATCCCAAATCAGTGTCAGCATTTTTCCCATATTTGTTGTATTCCATCTTTTCAGGGTGGTGATTTGAGGTTAAAGGATCGACTGGATGAACTTCCTCAAAACAATATTTGGACTGTTATGGTGTATACAGACACCGCATGAGGCGTACTCACTGAGTGTTTCCATGACGATAATCTCATCCTTGCACATGCGCTGACAGGTATGGTTATCTGCAAATTTCCCAGTGTTGAAGAGGCGGCACTCAATGCACTCCCTAAAGAAAGAATTATCATCGTCATCATCATCCTCCACTGACCAGCATTTATTATACAGCAAGCATGACAGGGTTCAATTTAAACCTAGGCATTTAAACAGAGCTCAGAACCTGCCCCTGTGTGTCTAGAGATGGATGTAAGAACTATCAGGACTTTTACAGAGGACTCTCTTAACTGACCAGAAAATCCAAACCCAGGCCAGTAAATGAGCAGCGACAGCAAACAGTCAGCGTTAAGACCTTGATATGCTTTTCAAGGAGCAGAGGTCACCTAAGGAATGACAAGCTTATTCCTATCACTCAAGGTACCATATGTTTGTAAAAAGAAGACAACAGCATTTATCAGTGTGACTGATAAATGATGCAGAGCATAAAATTAACCATAGGTCCTAGATGGCCCTATGTTATGCCACTGAACGTTCCTGTTAAATTTAGAACAGCTGAGTTACTGAAAATGTGCAGTTTACTCAAACTATAGGCAAAGTTTAACATCCAAGAGTTTGAAAAGGTTAAGTTTAAAAATCCCATATAATTAGCTTTCTTTGTTGAAATCAGAATTAGATGTAGTAAATACTATAAATGATTTGAAATGCATCTTTCACTTTCCAGCCTGTGATAGGGTAGCAGAAATGTGGTAGAAATTAAGCTGAAAAAACAGCCCATTCTGAATTTTATTAATAATAATTAATAATTGTATTTGGATTAAAATATTTACGTTATCCACCTATTCAATAGCACACAGCAAAAACAAATCAACCATGTTGAACGTACATGTTTCTGCTTGAACTAGTTTTTGAATGAAGAGCAACATGGGGCAGCTTTTCAGGAAACCAAGAAGACAATGAATTCTCAATGGGCTGTTCCTGCAGCTCAGTTTCCATATGTGGACTCTATATGGACTTGAATGGTATGTAACAATGTTTAAATGCTCCAGCATATGACACAGGCCACGTAATATTGCTGACATCAGGCAGGAAAACAAAAGCCAAGATGACGTTTTTGTTTTCGAATGAAGCCTTGTGGTAAGGCTCTGCAACATACCTCTTTGTGGCACAGGCGTCAGGGCAGGTGGGGCACTTCTCACATGTGTCCCCAAATGCCCCTGGCTCAGTGCACTGGCAGCGGCCACACACGCAGCTGCCACGACCACTGCACATCCGGCCATCCTCAGAAACGCACAGGGCTGTCTCTGTAGAGCAGTTACAGTTGTCTCCAATGTATCCAGCATGACATTTACAC
>CM067480.1:21427560-21635111 GCA_034552555.1 Semaprochilodus insignis | reverse complement strand
GGGGGGGGGGTACAAACAGAAAAAAGAAAAAACAAAAATCACAGAATAAGCAAAGAGACAACTAAAAACTAAACCTTACAGACCATTTAACTATAAAGCAGACACCTTATAGATCATTTAATGACCTATTCATACAGAAAACAAAGGCAGAACCTCATCCTCACAGCTGTAAATCTAAATCTACATTTACTGAACAAAGCTGTGAGTTGAACACACACACACACACACACACACACACACACACAGAAGAGCGCTATATCTACTTGACCTACATTCTTTGAGTTTAAAAAGGGCTCAGTCCGAAAAAGAAAACACTGCCCACATTCCAGATCAGCACAAAACAACTGGAAGAATTAAACTCAGTTCTTACTGAAGGCAAAAGGCTTTCTGTCTTGTGTGTCTGTAACTCTGGATGTTCACATTGAGCAGACTGCAGATGAATGAAGCATATTAACATATGTGATTGTAATAGATGCCTGAGGTCACTAAAGGCTGATGCGCTAGCTGATATTACAGCGAGGATAATCACTGTTCAAACACAGATTAGTCACGAAGCTCTAACAGGCAGATCCAACATTGCTCATTTCCCTCTGAAACAGGACAAGCTTTCATAGCCAAGCAGGCAGCTGGGATTAAAACTGAGGTGTTGTGCCTTCACTCAAACCCTTTGGTTCAGCTTGTTCAGTTAGAGCATTCACCGACCTGAGAGCTCAGCACAGCTGCAATGCAAAACGCCAGCATGCCAACAAGCACAAGCAACCTGCCAGCTACAGAACACTTGTATCTATAAGCATCACCAACCAATAATCATTGTAGGCTGACGTGGTTGTGGGGTGTTGTACTGGAACAAGTGGATCAGTGTTTTTATACACTCTATTAGACACTACCTTGATGGTCCCGCTTGTAGATGTAAAGTCAAAGACAATAGCTCAGCCGGTTACAGCACAGTTTGTGTCGGTCAACCTTCAGTCGCAGGACGCTGCCCACAGGACAATGCTGGCTAGATAATTTTGGTTACTGGACTATTCTCAGTCCAGCAGTGACACTGAGATGTTTAAAAACTCCAGCAGCACTGCTGTGTCTGATCCACTCACACCAGCACAACACACACTAACTAACCACCATCACGTCAGTGTCTGTGGTGGTCTTTTGGGGGTCCTGACCTTTGAAGAACAGGGTGAAAGAGTGCTAACAAAGTATGAAGAGAAACAGATAAACTACAGTCTGTAATTGTAGATCTACAAACTGCACCAATATGGTAAGTGAAACTGATAAAATGGACTCACTGTAGACACAAGGAGGGGGTTTTAATATTCTGATATGACAGTGTACTTCATTCAAGGGTTAGCAACCTAGAAGTGACCAAATGTAATTATTAATTTCCAATGGAGAAAAGCACAGAAACCACAGGAACGAATTTTTAAAAACAGTCTATTACATGGTGTTTCCAGAGTGGAAAGGACAAACCGATTCCAACATGTCTTTTTGTTGAACAAACAGGTTTTTATACTTCAGATAGCTGGGGTGCATTTTTGTCTATGTGGGCGATTTAAAAAGCTGGAAAAAATGAACCTGGAATAGCATATAGTGGGATACAGTACGGTTCCACGCCTCTGAAAGGTCACTCATGTTTGCCAGTGACAGTGGACTGCAAACAGTGAGTCTTACTTGAGTGCAAAAGTGAGTCACCCTCATAGAATATGGCCAAGCAGAGCTAGTTGGAACAAAACAAGTTCTCTCATGTTCTCTACACACCTGTTTCCTTATTCTCCATCAAAAGGGAGAGGGAAACATCCACTGCAGGTTTTAACATGCTTACTACTGAGAGAATTCACTCTAAACTTTAGGTCAGAGGAAAAACATACCGTACACTGCCACAAGGAGAGACAATTTCACCTACAGCCCAAATATGATACGACAATAGCAACATAACTCTAGGGAAAGGGGAAGGCAAGCCATTTCTCTCAGCATTCTGTATGCTGCCTGATTTAGGTCACTGAGTAATTGTGCATCATGTGTTGTTGCTGTGCCAGAAAAGCCAATCCATGCTGCAAAGCCTCTGGGAAAGAGACTTGCCCAGGTTGACCACATACACAGTCAGAGCCACTACATTCACACATGGGGGGGAGCCTAAAGCCACAGCGCCACTGAGCTATGAAAATTACAGCGGCGCTCAAATATCGGCTTGATTTGAGGGTGCAATGTTTCACAGTAAAAGATGAAGCACTGAGTGTAGAGTGACTGTGTTTAATGGTGCTTTCTCAAAGATTTACACTGCTTCTCCTTGTATAATGTAAAACAAACAAAAGATAGCATAGCCAGAAAATCAGGTCATTAGCCAAGATCAATACTACAACCAACTCAAAGTCAAAACCAAAAAAAAAAAAGAAATGTGTCATTTAAACGGCTGGTTTAATCAAATCAGAACCACTCTTAAATTAAAGATGGCATGTTTTGCCTTTGGCACAGTATTTTATATCTTTTAGGCATTTGAAGTCCTAAAATATCTCAAAACACACACTGAGCTGTTTACGCCACAAAGTGTTTGAGAGACAGCAGACCTGCATTTTTTGAAATGAATCCAGTTGTGAATACTGCAAATGTTAACAGCTGTAGGGCTCCTGTGCTTAGACTGTTAACAGTACTGCTTCAAATCAGACATGGGAAAGATAAACAAATGCTAACAGATTCCAAGATGGCTGCTTTTCCCTAAAATAAACTCAAACTTCCCTCTAGAAGGTTATTTTTGAAGTCTGGAATGCCTGACATAGTTTCAGATATTTCCTATAAGACATTTGGGGGCACATGCCTGTTCCAGTTTCATGCCTGAGTCTACTTTCAACAACAGAGCTCCACTCACCACATAGTTTTCTCTCTCTCTAGAATAAAAGGCAAAACCACAGAAGACAAGGGCAGTGACTGAAATTCTGACACATGTATTCAATGTTACACTCTTCATAAATTCTCCCCACATTCTTTCGGCTATCCATAACGCATGTGCGGAAGAATAAATCTGGTCACTGTGGTTGGCACATACTCTAAATGAAAGAAAAAACAAATGAAGTGGACCACCCTACATTCAGCCAATCAGGTGGAGGGAGACTTCTAGGCCACGTCACGCGTCTTTACACATTAATATATATACATACATACATACATACATACATACATACATACATACTGAAACAGAAGTGCCAGCTGAATGCTTAGGTCTTAAATGCAAGAGGATGATTACAATACAGATAATTCACTTCTCAGAATTCCATTCTCAGAGGAAATGCCCTTCTTTTTGAATCCTCTTTCATCACACTACAAAAAATGTTTTCCTGTACATTGTGTGCAATTAGACATTTCTGTTAGGAAGGTCTCCAAATTCCTAAAGCTCACCTGGGGTAGCTTAAAATGTGCCATCGCAACAAATTATTGTAATGCATTATTCATGTAGCATGCAGGTTTTAAACATTGTGATGTTATACAGTATATTTGCCATATCACCACTTATGTCACCACTGACAAGTTCACAACACATTGTGTTCAGACATAAATAACTTCTACAGCTACACATCTCACATTAAACTAGTGAGGCTGAGTTATTTTCAACATACCATTAAGTCATAAACACTGCATTATTGACTACGAATATTGAAAAGCAGAATGTGTGCTTATTACTAAGTTACCGTCAAAAATACAGAGATAATATCCCTTTAGCCACTTTAGACTTTATTATAAAGGGTTAAGAGCCTGACCTTCTGACCAGTCCTATCCTTCCTGCTGCACTGATCGGGCCCCTTACAGGAAGCACATAAAATGCTATCATGGAGCCTGGAGGAGGACGTGCCTCTATATATCGAATAGGCCCAACTGCTTTGCTTTTCTTCGCTCACCCATGCTACCTCTGGGAACAGCCAGCCTCCCTGAAATGAGATGCTTGGGATATTTTACAAAGTCTCTCAGATTTCCCAGCCCACACTTGATGAACCAAACCCTGAGTGGTCTGCCAAAGCTAAAGGAGCAGCAATTACAGTGAGGAAGTGATGAGAGGTATTTGGCTCTGTTCCACAACATCCATGAACCGTGTCATTGAGTTCACCATGCTGTTTTTCCTTTCATTTACACTGCATACCAGCAGAGTGCTAAACATTCACTTTTGGTGTACACCACCCAACCAAACACTTGATTCTCCAAATCCACAGTTCTGTTCAGACCTTACATTTTATGTCTCGGTTCACTTCACACCTAGACACTGAGGTTTTGGACTCGTTACACCCATACCAAACACAAACACACCCACACACCCATACCAAACATCAGTTCAAATAATTAATCATTATAGCTGTAGAATAAAAAAAAAAGTATACTGACATATAAAGTATATTGACATAACTAAACAAACAAACTAACAACCAACCACCCACAAAATCAACAATCACCAAATACATAGTTCCAGATTTTATGAGATTAAATTTTTTGACTTTGATGACTACATTCCACCCCCAATCAAGAATTATGTATTTATATAAAACACAAAACAAAGACCATATGGTCACACAGTTCACATAACAAATGGGCACTATATACTCAAAATGGTCCCAAAATACTCACAAAATAACGGTTTCAAGAAGTTGTGCTTAAGCATCTGACTGGCTGGGTAAGATTATAAAAGGCAGCAGCACTTGCCTTCCAGACTAGACTCCTTATGGGTTTTACCATGCTGAGGCTTTGTGGCATGTGTGTTAACCTTGTGGGGACAGCTTCAAATGGATTCTATCACAGACACGACATCAGCTCACTTGAGTACAAATCCTGTCATTTCAAAGTCAAAGATGCTTCAAAGCTAACTGTGGCTACAAACTCTCTTCCATGTCTGATGACTCACCCACTAAGAAACTCTTAGTAACCTTCTGTTCTAGGGGCATCTTCACTTCCCCATCACAAATGCTCTAGTCATTACAGGCAGCAGACTAGCAAGGGACAGGCACTTTTTTGCTCAACTTTTGCAGTTTTTCATCCTGCAGTTATAAGAGACATGTCAGCCAACCCCAAAAAACAATCAGGGTCTCTGAGACAGACACAGTGATGAGTCTTTCTCATGACAAACAGCTGTTCCAAACTGCTTCACAGGAATTTTTATTTTCAATAAAGAGTAGAAGGGCAGAAGTCATTCCACTCCCAATGACTAATGCATAATCACTAACAAAAAACAGTTCTAGGAAAAGACAATTTTCCATTCAGCACATGGACTAAATACTGGAAGCAACATCATCAATTACAGCCACACTATAACACAAACATGGATAATAATCGAAATGAGGCAATATTTTGATTTTGAAATAAAAGACAATTAAATAATAACATAATAACATAATTTTGCGTTACATACATTATACAGCAAAAATAAATATATGAATACATAGCATTTTGGCTGAACTATAGCTATTTCTATAACTAGCATTAAAAATGCTAAACTGATCCAGCTGTGGTGGTGTATATATAAACTCCAGAGAGTACTAATCTGTAAACAACAGTAGGAGCTCCTACATCTATGCTGTGGAGCAGAAGGCAGGTTACAGACGCAACACAGAGTTCAATTGTGCTGTCTCTTAAAGCCTCAAGTTCCAACACAGCTATATTTAATGTTTCTACAGTCAGGAACTAGCCAAAAGGAGGAGGGGTCAGCAATAAAACACATCCAGTTTCAGTGTCAGCAACGTAAGATTAGCTGGGTTACTCAGAATTCTCACTCTACAGTGATCTTATAAATAAGGAAAGGA
Source organism: Semaprochilodus insignis (assembly GCA_034552555.1). NCBI lineage: Eukaryota > Metazoa > Chordata > Actinopteri > Characiformes > Prochilodontidae > Semaprochilodus > Semaprochilodus insignis. The sequence continues at coordinate 21,629,340 of CM067480.1, read as the reverse complement.
ACTTGCTTTTACTCTCATCTGACAATCTTCACACTGTACATAACCGTACAGTTCACACTGTTCATTGATGTTCATACAAGATTAAATAATTAACTATACTTATGATACCAAGCTGCAGCATACCTTGTTTACAGTAACCAGCAAACTTAATGCCTATATTAATTTGTGAGAATATACAAAGATTTTAACTTTGTTTTAACTGCAGGAACACAGGAGCTTCAACAGTCTGTATGCAGTCTTTGTGAGACTTTGTGATACAGCAGGACAATAGAAAGGAATGGTAAATTACTAATAACCTTGGACGAGGGCAAATAAGACAAAGTGATGACGCTAGTCTGCAGCTTAAAAGTACTAAGCCAGTTCTAGCCACATGTGATCAAGCAAACATGGCGGCCTCTTCTATCAGTTTGACTTAAAGGAGTTCCTCTGCCATGACAAACAGCAGTATTTGCACATTCTACATCTGACCATGTCTTACTTCAGGAACTCATGTCATGTCTTATCATATGCTGAATGCCATCACGCACAACTCATTATTTCAGAATCTTTATCATGGGACTAGACTGTGCACAGTTTCCTGTGTGATTTTCCTTTACATTAGAATAAACAAAGAAGGTCTTGTATGCACAAACATGGATGTGAAATAACACTGGAATCATATCTGTATCTGTACAAATTTCCTTAAAAAACCATTACTGGCATCAGACACATGTAAAGATCTGAATGAGATTTCAAAACTGATATTTGAGGACATACTCATTGCTCTCCAGAATAGCAGAATGTTGCTAGTTACTGTGCTAGTTACTGTGCTAGTTACTATCTCTACATTTAATCACAGAGCATAAAGCAGGATAAGACAGATCAACTGTAAAAAATAAAAATAAAAATAAAAATAAATGGGAAAGCTCAAAATGCTCTACGTAGCAGTTGTTTATGAGGAAAGTCCTGCAATTTACTAAAAACAACCAACTGACTCGCTGGTAAAGCTGTGAGTATGTAATCCCTGCCTCATTGTGGATGCACAGTAGCCAGTACATGCACATTAGTCAGAACAAGTTGGTCAGTTATTTAAGCCAAATGCAACCAGACACTTACAGAATTTTTACTTCTGATATCTTTTTGGAACTTTCAGCTTTATATGTCTCTCTCCCCCCATTCAAAAAGATGGGAGCATGGTCTTGTATGACTGAAAATAACACATTTGTCCTACAAGGACTTTTATTTTAGAGCATTTGTACCTTTGTGTCCAAGGAAAAACATGTCCATTTTGTTGATATTTGTATTTCTGCATCATTTGAGCACCGCAGCTTTGTAAAATCTGTCAAAATGTCACGTTGACTGGTCCAATAAAATGCTCCAAAAGGCAATGGAACAAAATCTCTTTACATTTATTTACATTCAAAATAAATAATATTTTTTACCCTCTCCTGTAAATGTACCATTTTGGAGCAACTTTTTTACCTTTGGACATTGAAGAAATACAACCTCTGCAAATCTCTGGATCTAAATTCCTTCACTACATAAAATGTTTGGGAAGATGCCCGTCAGCTTTATTTATCATCATCTTACAGATTATCCAACTTATCTAAATGCCTCTCACATGCTCTTCTATTGGCAGGGTACAGTCATCATGAAGGCTACTTTTGTGCTCTGCTCCAAAGCTCCTCAAAAACTATCACATGGATCTAAATCACATTTAAGATATAGTTGATGGCATTCTTCGTTTCTCAACTGACTGCACATCAAACGTTATTTGCTTCATATGAAAGCATGCTAAACGAATACAAGCAGAGCTCTTAGCCAATGCGACATGAACCACAACACTGTTTCAATTTAAATTCCTGTTTCACAAATATTTTACCAAACGTAGTAGCAGCATACGTTTAATTACAACAGCATAGGCCGGGAAAAAACATGATATACCACAAAACCTCGACTACAATAAAGTTTACTGCCAATTAAAACATAAATGACTACAGATGCAAAAGGTACAATTATAACATCAGAGTAAAGTGTAGATACAGATCTGAAGAACGCACAGGTGACTCATGACAGACTTATGTTAGCAGTGTAATGAGTCAACAACACTCAGCTCATCTGATAAATGTTGACAGCTTCCTGTTTTTCCACAGACTGCTGAAGGAAGCACTAATGATTTCTGATCCGAGGTGCTGAGAGGGCATGTTTTGTATACACATATGTGGGATGTGTTGGAGTTTTTGTATGTGGTTGCAGCTTTGTGTAGACAGACGGTGAAAGGAAACTTTGACTCATCATTAACAGTTAGTCAAACAAAAAAAACAACTGAACTGCCAATAATGTTGAACATCACTGTTGGGCAAACAATCACAATGAAATACTAAATACGATATATTAAATTTCTCTTATGAACACAACTCCAGTACAGTGGTTTTATGCCCAACTTCTCCAGTTGCAACTGCAAGTTGCAATGCTATAAACATCTTCTCCCCACATCTGTTGACCAAAACAACCTCACAAATTAAAGTGGTTTAAATATAACTCTGAAGCAGCGTGGGCATTTGTTAAAGGCAGAAAAACAAGCCCGTGATGACTTGCCATTTCATCACTATCACTTGGTTTGCTCATTATATCAAGACAATTTACAGAAACGCGAATAAAATGTATGCATATAAAATATAAATTAAAGTATGAATGAATCTCTAAGCATGAATACACTGCATGACCATAAACTAATTTGTGTGGAAAGTGAAGGCCAGTACAAATGCATATGAAATATGGTAAAATATGTTATAGAAAATACAGTAAAAATGCGTCCAAAGATGCTTAAATTAAGTTTCAAAAGAATGCACGCGTTACTAGTGCTCATACAGTGTGCTATACCTTGAGTCAACCTTTTGTCAAAATGTCAACAGCTCACACTGCTGGACCAGAATAAATAAGTATCTCTGAACAGTATGTTCTCTCTGCAGGTTTCCAATGGCAATGAGTACTATCCTCTCAGATAAAGAGAACGAATAGCTTTGTACCATTTCCTCAGTAGCTAATACAGGCTTCCTGCTTGTCCTCCTACATGCAGGTTTGGTTTATACAGCTGAGATTTTTATTTTGATAGCACAAAAGAACTTGCATTTGATACAGTCACAGACACTGAAGCAGTGACTAGAAAGGCTGAAGTCCTTTTGTCCAGAGATCTTACCTGTTCATTTCTAACATTTAAACATTAAAGAAAAAGCACATGGCTATGAATGACTAGAACAAACGCAACAGACACCAAAGCAGCAGACAAATAAGACTACGGAATTCATGCCAACTCCTTCATGCTTCCTTGGTGTGCATCCATGGAAGATATCAGAGTTAAAATGAACAAAGGGGGGGGGGGTTTAGTTCAGTACATCCAGCCTTCGGGACTGCGCAATCCTCAGTTCTTATTTTAACTTGGAAATTCATGCTGCTGCTCCATCAAGCAGAAAAAGTATGGAACATCCAAACAGACAAACAAGTTCTTCTGCCAAACTTTTCACTCTGCTCTTCCAGGAAGTCAGGGAAGCACAGCTCGTAACACACATCCATCAAACACTATATGTCCCAAAGATACATCGCAAAATTTAGTCAATTAAGGGCACGCACGGCTTCAATAATATCCACAGAAAAGCACTGCCGATTGAACTGGATGCTATGGAGCATCTGCATTTGAGCCTAAGGTCACTATGTCCAGAGTCAACTAGGTGTGAAAAAGCTCTCCAGCACTGGATTGTGGAACAGTGGTTCAAGGGCATAACTGAATATGCTTTGGGATGAGTTGGTGACCTATAACTAAGCATCCAACATCAGTACAAGACCTCACTAATGATTGATATTGAATACAATCAAACATTCGAAAATGAGCAGAGGCCGTTACTGCAGCAAACAAACTCCCTATGAATTCTAATAAGAATATGACTACAGTGAGTGAGCACCTGTATGAGTACCAACCATTTTAAACAGATGAGCGAAACAAATTTTGCTGTTGCTGTATGTATCGAGGAGGTGTAGGCCAGTAGCTGGAGAAAACAGGTTAGTCTAGGACAATCTAACAGGCTTACATGTCCTATGTGAAAGCTAGCCTTTACATGCTGTGTACGATAAGTTAACATGAATAGTTGAATATGTACACAAGTTCTGCAATACAGGCTTAGTTCCCCACAATACGAACACTTACGTTTATTTGCACTGCAGCCTAGGAGACCAGGCTCTGGTTTACAGTGCACCACTGCAGGCCTTGTCTGTGTTTTCTTTAGCCCTATAAGCAGTGGATTGCCAGCTGCTGAGGTCATGCCCAGGCCGGGGTGGGAGAGGATGTGGAGGCGAATAAAAATACTCAGAAAGACATCAGTGTAGCGCACATGGTCAATGTGTACTTTCGGAGATCACTTCATGCAGTTCGGGCCTGTGGCCAAGCAATAAATGGAACCAGATTGTAGTCTAATTACAGGACACGTAAGGCATTCTACATACATGCTCCTCTCCTCAGTGCACTCTACCCAGTGAGTCACCTTCTGAAGACCACAGTGACTCCAAAAATAGACAGTTGTCAAACAAGACAGCTTGGAAAAGCTACCATGTTTCCTGTTGCACTGGGACAAAAATAATGATCGAGTCTTATTTTCCATTACAAGCAATATTTTCAAGAAAAATATACAAAAATATACACATATGTAATACAAACATATGCTTTAGGACGAGTCAAGGGGAAAGTCTGGATATAAATGGTTTTAATGGTTTAACAAGGAAATACTGAAGTATATCAAATATTATCTGGGTAACTGCATCACCCTCTCTGCCTCTCTCAGACAGAGAATTGCGATCGTAGCCTACACAGAAACAGACCACAACAATGACAGTAAAGATTTACAGGAAAAGTTGAAGGAAATTTATGAGTTTGAACCAGAAAGTCACTTTTTTTTGTCTCGCTGCATTATTGAGCAGTTGGAGTATTATACTCCAAATCAGCTGCAGATGTGTGACAAAGTACTACAAAGTGAGGGTTTACTGGAGGCCACATAAAAAAAGCATTCGTTTTAACATGCTTGCACACCAACACATCTAAACATATGCAGAATGACTGGACATAAACACAGAAACACACGCATGCAGGCACATGCACGCAGCAACGCAAACCGTTGTGGTTTCAAGCAAAAAAAAAAACCAAAACAAAAAAAAAAAACACAACAACACAGCAATTATGTTTTCTACTTAATGCCAAGGACTTTATGCAAGACAAACATCTTGCAGTGTCACGCAAACCTCTGTGTGCTTCACACATGCATACCAAAAATGCACAAAGCACACAGTTATAGCACATAGCATAGTTATAGCATTACAGTTGAGCTAGAGGATAGCTCAACCAGGTTTGCTATACAGCTGACAGTGACTAAAAGACAGTAAACACCACCTTGCATGAGGTCATAAGCATTACACTAATTGTTGGGCATTTACCTTAATTTAAGGTTAGCACTGTTATCTGAACTGTTCCTTTAAAAATACACACAGAGTGTCAGGTTAAGTACAGATTTATCCCAGTGAGAGGTGGCTATATAGTTTCAACTTTAAAAAAAATACACCCGGCAACAGATGTGATTAACCAGTAAAATCAGCTGGATCATACAAAACCACAGCAGTCATTTCACTTTTGGAACTTGAACTGAGGCATGTCTGATTTCAGTTAAGTCCACCTGGAAGACGTCAAGTCTAAAACAGAGACAGACAGTCTGCCCTCTTGCGTCAGCTGACCCTGCTGATCCTGCAGTCATTCCTGCTGTGGCCCCTTTAAGAAACCCACAGACACTGAACTCCTATCTTCACTGCCAAACAGCCTTGGAGTGTCCGCCAGCTTGACCTCCTTACTGCTATCAACTCCTGCAGTGCAAGGCCATGCCTCTGAGCTCAGTACAAACAGTGCTGCTACTGCTTAGAAGAGCAGCACAGGTCAATCTGCAGGACCCATTAGAACACTGAACGAAGAGTTGGAATCCATCAAGGATCTGAGATCTGCCAGACAAAAGCTAAGCAAACAACATTCATTATTCAAGTAGGGAACAATGGCTTCTGATCAAATGTTAAGATCTGAACCATTCAGGTGTTGCAACTGTCTAAGCTCTGGCCTCATCATTGGGAAACTGTGGCTGTTTTTCAAACAGTCAATGGAAGGCCAAGGGCCAGTTCCATAGTCCAAACTTGCAGTTTATGGTTTTGCTCAAGTTTACACTAACATGCTATATATCTTCAAATTTGTCAAAAGTCTGCATGCGCTCATTAAGACCACGAGTGTGTATGGTATATTTCAGGAACACACAGCTGTAAACCACGCAGTGGACAGTGCTTTGTCTCCAATGTGATTCTCCTGTCCTGTCTTTCTCCTGCTCGTCAGACAGCATGACTACAATGACCACAATAGAGCTGCCAGCATCTGGTACTGATCACGAACTCTATCTCTCACTTTAACAGAGAACCGATGGGATGGTTCTACTTTACATTTACTGGATTAATCAGAACGTTTCTAAAAGATGTTCCAAGCTCCTTTTCTTATTAGCTCAGTCTTTTTCTCTTCTCCGGGATCGACCAGAAGAGGATGGGTTCCCCCCTTGAGCCTGGGTTCCTCTTAAGGTTTCTTCCTCTACCCTAAGGGAGTTTTTTCCTTGCCACTGTTACCTTTGGCTTGCTCTAAGGGGGGCTTGGACCCCGGTTCCTTTCCTTAAGTCTATACATGAACTCTTCCATAATCTGCTTTTCTGTAAAGCTGCTTTGAGACAACATTAGTTGTAAAAAGCGCTATACAAGTAAATGTTGATTGACTGATTCATGTGTCTCAGAGGATGTACATTGTGGCCTTCATCCTCCCGGTGAGACCTAGGTGACGAATGAAACTGGACATGAATAACCAAGGCTTTATTCTTAACAGGAAATCGTCTTTAAGCAGCTAAGATTTCATTTTCATCTGAATGAAATGCTAGCAAAGTAAAGAAACTGCATGACAGTGTAAGGATTGAGCCTTCAATCTTAGCTGTGGTGCAAAACCTACAGCAGAACATCACTCTTAACTCTCTTCTTCCCCAAAACCAGAAAGTTCAAATTGTATGCAATTGAGAGCACTGTCGTGTCTGACCGACAGTCGTGGTAAAATCTGACTAATTTGCTCTCTACTCCAATCTGACTGGGTATGCTCATCATGGGTTGACAAAAATCAAGGGCTGCTCTTTATATTGATTTAAACCCACAGAACTGGGACACCACAGGGTGATTAACTTATCCAGGAGTGAACAGTAATCTCCAGTTCGGAGGCTTGGCTTTACATTGTGCTGCCACAATCCCAACTCTTACATGAGCAACGGCAGGGTGTGGAGTGTGCAGTATACTTTAAGCCTGAGCTAACAAGGACACAGATGGAAAACTAATTTAAAAATCAAACCATGACTAAATATTACAAGCGAGCATCAAAGAACTCTTTAAACTAATGCATTTATATTGCTACATTGTGTCCTTCTTTGCTCTTCATAAAATATCTTCTTGAGACACCAGTAATCAGAATAAAGAGATTGATTTAAAACAGAAAATAGATCTAGACAACATAATTCTTGTCTACTCTAAATGTTTAAGAATCCATTGTTCAAGACACTTTAGTCAGGGAGGCTTTGTATACTATAAAACAGCCTTGACAGCCTTGAGTTGAGCAACACTATACTTTGGAATGACCTAAAGACTTTTCCTTAAAGCATTATTAGAAAGACTAGTAAAAACAGCTCATTCCCACACAGCTGTGTTTTAGAGAAAAGCAGCAGCCAATCAGTCTGCAGAATTTCCAGGCTTGCTGATTCTGGCCCAGTGAACTAGTTAGCAAATCACATAGGAGGAGATGCAGGTGTTCCACCCATGCAGCTTCTCTCCAAAACAGTACCCTTGCTCTGGCATTACTGACAAAGTCGTTACAGGTAAGCCTTGGCAATACCCTCGGGCAGTCACCTCCAGGCTCTTATCTTTTAACACAATAACATTGAAATCAAGTTCAGATTTCCAAGCTACACTACCTGAGCCCTCCCCCTCCCCCCAAACCCTCCACCAAAAAAGCATCATAAAATACCAAAGGCTGTCCGTCTAACATGCATGCAGTTATCTCCACTTACACTTTTAACAACAAGGCAGTTTGCTCTGTTTATTGAAGGGTGTGATTTTCCATAATACAGCTGCATTGTTCAGAATTCCAAGTTATCCTAATCATATTTCAATCAGTGAGCCGCCTCTTCCTCTTTAAAAGTCTGAGCTATTGAGATTGTGTTTACTTGTGTCACAATAAATCATGATCCTTACACAATTTTTACACAGCTAGTACATTCCAAACCTCAAGCACTTGTAGATGAACACTCATGAAAGTCCAATCCAATCTAATCCATTTCTAAGAATTAAAGAGCCTAGGTTAACTTACTGATAATAATAATATATCCAAATAAACAAATGGTACCTACTTAGGATAATTACACTGATTTACTAACATTTATTCACTTTCAGCATTTTCGATGTAAATTATGTTATTCAGAGTGGTTATTATCCTAAATGAACAGTAAACCTATGCAGCTGTCATACTTTAATGATGGCAAAATGGTGGTGAAGTTACACTTCCAGGCAAAAACTTTGGGCTAAGCCCAAAATAGTAAAATATTCAACATTTTTAACTGTCTTAACAGCAAATCAAATTTTATGTGAAGTCTAGTAAAGTCTTCTACAGAAGAAAGAGTCAATATTGCTCTACTCAGCACTGGTGGCAGCTGAAAAACACTGCCAAATTAGTCTGTGTTTAATGTAAGAAAATATTTTCTATATGGTTAAAATCTGGACTCTGATCAACCAAAATAATCAGTCCAAAAGAAAAAATAAAATTGGTTTTTGCCCATTGTTTGCCTAAGACTTTGCCTGAAAGATGACCTTTCCTGCTAATTTTCAGTGTTCATAACTTTAGTATGGGGTCTACTAGAATAGATTTTCATGCTCCTTTATGTGAGGTCGTGTCAAGCTTGCAGGTGAGTAGGCAATAAGTGACATCATCTTGTAACAGAGACAAGGACTGGAATTCCGACAAGGTATTTCAGGCAGCTGAGAAAGTGGTTTCTGTGGGAGAGAGACTGTTTACATGCACAAAAAGCTACATAACACACTAATGGAAAGAGGAAAAACTCAAAAAGCGTAATAAACCCTCTGTAAAAACACACTGCATGCACCTCTCCACCATTAACAGCCACCATTAAAATATATGTTTTAGGGCAAAACCTGATCTTATCATAACTATGATAAAATAAGTCTTGGGCATCATGCAGTGTATCCATAACAATGGATTTGAGTGAGGGAGCTTTTAGAGAACATCTGGCTCCTACCACCACCACTGAAATGGTGGTGTTATTGTATTACTTCAGATGGTGCTGGTGCCTTACTGATTTTCATAACATTCAGTGCTAGGACAGTCCAGACAATTGACGTAAACTACCATCGTTCCATGTCTAATCACAGCCACTACACTGCATAGCATTTGTACACCATGTGTGAAAAACACATATCAATAACCCACACTCACAAGCCACAGCAGTAATTAAAAGATTGCGACAAATTGACTTCCAGATATTAGAGTGTGCATGCTGCATAAACAAAAGGATCCAGTTTTGCCCTTCCACTAAAACCTTGGACCATTTTACGAGTAAGGGAGGAAATTTTATCCCAGACCTGTTTCTGCCTCAGACACCATTAAGTTGGTCTCACCAGAGCACAGCCAAGCTGAAAAGCCACAAAGCACACTTACAGGGCATTTAACAAGAGAGCATGGAGAACTTTCCCATCAACAGTAGTGTTTTCAAAATTGTTATCAAGGGGTTTACAGCACTTGTCCCAGTTAACTCCTCTTGGCAAAGAGATGGGAAAGAGCAGAACCCTTCGAGTCATTACGAACTCATTACTGTAAGAGAACAGAGTTTTGCCGTGGGTGAGGCATCAGGAAAGGGGCTGCTTGTACTGGACCGTTACTGTTTAATTAACGTTCCCTCAGTCATCAGGGCTTGTAGAGGCCTGCTGACAGCCCACTCCCTAACAAATGCCCATTTTGTGCTGGGCTGGCAGTTCCTGCTGACTAAAGGAAAACACAGAGCTTTATTGGTTACAGAGCAGTGATTGTGTGCAGGGATAAACAGAATGCAGTTTGTTACAAAGCTCCTACTGTGGCATGGGGACGGATGCTTTGGGCTGGGGGGGACACAACATGCTCAAGTTTGGCATTATGGAATGCTAATAGGCAAGCTTGTTTGCTATAGTTGGAGCAGCTGCCATTTGCAAGTGCTTAGGTGGACCTTACTTGCACGCATTGCAAAATGAGATTTGGCAATTATATCAGGAAATGTAGCTTTTAATTCCCAGCACATTTTAACAGCTAGTGCAGTGGACAAAGTAGGTGCCACTCTCGTTACTCATAAACTCAAACAGTATATTTATCATTCTAACTGCATATTTTGGACTCAAGCCAAGACTTGGGTGTGGCACACCTTGCTGTATCACCTGAGCTCTTACTCCGTATGCGCCTTTTCTATATGACCGGTAAAAAAAAAAAAAAAAAGCTTCATGTTATACGTCTCAGGCATCTGGCAAGACATTTATAACCTTGCATCGAAGATCTTTCTGTGAAGCAGCATTTAAAGGTGATGTCTGGTTCCCATCATAGTTAACTGAATGAAAATGATCTCTAGTTAAAAAAAAAAATTATAATAATACTATAATAATAACACACTTTCTTCTTAAACTGCATAAAAATGCATTGCTTAGCAAAACTGCAATAGCAGCCTCTTGAAGCCTGTATTTGATGTATGGCTTGATTTGGTGCAATAATTTAGGCATGCAACTGGCATGGGGTCTTCAGGTAGCAAATATGCCTTACTTGAAGGTCAACATTTGGGTTAACACTGTTAAGTAAGTTGTTTTCGCTTTGATGCTTCGTTACAGATGTTCAAAGCCTTGCATATTCCACCTACCTGAACACAGAATACCCTTGTGGCGGGCGCAAGAGAAGTCATCGCATTCACAGAAGGTACCATAGATCTTGCCAAACTCCGACTCGTAGCACCAGCACTGGTTACAGCTGCACTCCCCGCGTCCACTGCACACCTGCTTGCCTTCAGCCTCTCGGCAGACGCTGAGGTTCAGGCTGCCTGCATCGCTCTCCTCACACTCGCAGTGAGCTCCGCGATAACCTGACTCACAACGACACGTCCCACATGTGTAGGTGCCACTAAAGCTGCAGCGGCTGCTGTTGCCTTGAGTGTAGCGTGTGCAGCCACAGTCGCAGTGGTAGTTTACAGACACCTCCAAGCGGTCTTTGAAGCCAACTGGTTTGATGGTGAAACTCTTCTGTGTACCTGAGGGAGGACAGCCCCGAGCGTCAACACTTATGTTGAAAGAGACCTAAAGGAAAGAGTAGTCATCCATCAGTTGGTGTCAGAGCAAAACATGCCTACAATTGGTTCGGGTTACATTTGATTGGAGTGTTTTTTATATACACAGGGTCTCATTCACCAATATCTCCCCAAGTCTCGTCTCCAGAGGACTTTTATAAGAAAATGTCCATGTCTGATTCATGTTGTGCCCTTAAACTGTAGAACAGTTCACATGTTTGTGCTTGAGTGTGTATAGATTCTGTTCGTACCCAAGAACAAATCCCAAATAAGAAAACATTGAATGTCAGAATCCTGACTGATAACTGTGTGTTTGAAGTGAAAACTGTGTGTTTAAACTAGTTTAAATTACTCAAACACTCCACTGTCCCACAGGGGCTAGTAGACAGCTAACATCATACCATGGGTGTGCACCATTCAGGATAAATTTGTTATATATTATAAATTTGTTCTCTATGGATAAAATACCAAAAGTCTACCCATATCTATCCATCTACACCTACATTACAGGTGTACCCCACTGGCCACTTTCAGTTACCTCTTCCATGTATATCCACTTTGCAGGTATACAATTACTAAATGGAGTCCATCTGTTGCTGCCACATAAATATTATTCCTTTAGCAGTGGAACTGCGGTGGTCCCTTTTTACTGACATACAGAATAAGCTCATGAAATCGTACAGCAACAGATGGGCTACAGTCTGTACTTGTATACCTACTAGGTGAACCTATATGGTAAAAGTAACATCCAATAGCTGCAGCTAAAGAAAGAAAGAAAAAAGAAAAACACTAAGGAAGTCTAAGGAAGTCTAAGGAACAGCAAAACCATTACTGTATGAACATGAACACTGTGTAACTCAAGAAGCATTTATATACATGACCTTATCTATCTTCACCAACAGGAACCAGGAGCAAATCTGGAGATCTTTGTAGAACATGATCAAAATATTAATCACACATAATTACAGCAGATGCCAAGGACCCCACCCTCTTGATTGCTCTGAGGAAGGAAGTCTTAAAAACAGAGCAGAGACTACACTTGCCTGTTTGGACAGGACAGGACAACAAAACCCATTTGATGAAACACTTTCAGTTACTGAAGATGATAACTGTGATATTTTGCATGTAAAAGAAGCACGCAGAAGGAGGTAATATTAAAGCTAAACCTGACTGGTGGTCTATACCAGAGGCTTGGCAGAAATAAGGCTGTTCCCACAAAACCCACTACACAAGAACCACACATTGTATGACTCAGTCAGTATGGCTGCTTGGGGCCAAACCATGTGGGGCAGAGAACCCAACACTTTCAAAAACATGCGGTCTGGCTGCCCTTTGACAGTTAGAAGCCTTGGGGAAGAGGACTGACTCGACCTGCTGGCTTTTGGAGCTTTGATGCACAGTGTGACATCCAGATCCCAGACCTTTGCACTGAAGCCCAAGCTAAACACTTGGTTATGGTGGCTGTATTAGTGTTGGCAGGTTATATGCCAGTCATCCGTCTACTCTTACAAGGAGTCAAAAGACATGTATGCTTTCAACACAACCACTATGTTACTATAATTTCTATTCAGCGTTCAACAAACCAGAGAGATCTTACTGCTTTGATAGTCTGCCCTAAAGAGGATGGCTACACATCATTCAGAGATCAACTTTAGAATATTAAACAGACATTCTGCATTATAAGTACAGTAGGCCAGCAGTACCAGTTACAGAAAACATTCATTCAGAATCAGCTGCACAGACACTTTCGGAGAACCTCTCCTGCTGTATCTTCCAACAGGCTGGATATAAAATACCATGGTTCTCACTTCCCAGGTTATATGAGCTAAGTAATATATATGAACAGTCACAGACATGAACACTCATCACAACCTAAAGCTAACAAGTGAAACCCTTGTCACAAAAGAGCAAACAAGCCCAAAAACAGGCAAAAAAAAACTAACCATGGAAAAGAAAAAAAAGAACTGAAAAGGAGGAAGTGATGGTGACTCAAGATGGGTACAAGACGGAAAGAAGGAAAATTCCAGAAGAGCAATGTTCCCTTAACAACTTAATGGGCTGCAGAATTGGATTAGCGAGGCATGTGAATCATAAGGGAACACCATGGGTGAAACAGTAGAACTAGCTGGATGATAAGGGGCTATAGAAGAGAGCAAGCAAGATGAAAGAGGGTGGAAAGACAGAGGAAGTGGGTTGGGCAGGTTCAAAAGGTGAAGAAGTGGACAATCAGTTAGTCACATGCTGTCGGAACGGAGACTTTCTATCTTTGGTTGTTTGCTGTAGGGTGCGTGCTTGGGCCACTTCCTCCACGCAAAAGGCTGGAGGTTCAAGTTCAGAAGAAAAAGGGGAATGAGCAAAGGGGAAAGGTATAATTGGGCTAGCTTGTTTTGAGAATGCCTGACTATGTCTGAGCATGCACAGACAGGCTGGATGAAATGGTGCTGCCAGCAGCAAAAACAGCTATTCCAGTAAGGTTTCTTTAAAGAATGATGGTCTTTGCCGCAGGCCTTCCACTTTCAGACCTCAGTGATCAGACAAAGTTAGAGGCATAAACTGGACATAGTCACAGGCTTTGTTCACTGAGAAGGTCAGCAGAGGAGCTGACCCAAATCACATAAAATCACTATTTAACAAATAATCAGTGTCATTACAATAATTCAAGATACAAAAATACCTAGTTTGACCATTATATTCAAAAAGATACCAAACCGTTTGCTCAGCAACACAAACAAAGGCTTTTTTAATTGAAAGGAACACAAAACATATCTACGAATTAACCAATGCATACTGAAATGTGCCAGCACAATATAGGATTAGTTCAGTCTGTTATGTAGGGGACTCTTTAGCAGCCTCAGGAGGCTTCAATCATGCTCTAGTGAAAAGGGCTAGTGAATCTGGGCTAGTGCTTCTGTTACCAAGGCTCTTGTTTTTTCCACAGCTCCTCTGCCCAGAAAGAAATCTCCACTATTGTGCGAGGCCATTGAGATGCAGCGTCAGGCTCCTCAGGAAGTCGGCTGGAGGCCTGCAACTGACATATGGGCTTCTGCCTATGCTGTGTCCCTCTTTAGAGGGGAGAGATTGGCACATGAGTGCGATGTGACACATTCCTCCAAGTAAAAGACAACAACAGCCAAGCTTATTACACTGGCTAGACAAAATTAGGCTTTACCATTCACTGGACCCATTCAGTCTTCTAGTTTCCCTAGCCAAGCCGTTTATATATTCATTCAGGTTAAAAGAAGAGAAGAAGAGGACCCTGAGGACTTCAGTAATGAATTCTTTAGAAGTGAGCTTACTGCATGGTGGCTTGTACCAAGTGTTGGATTTATAAGTTTAATAAGGAATGTATGGGAGATAAGGGAAGTCTTCAGTTGTCCAGAAGAGAATATTCAATCTACATCATTGCTTTGCATAGTTTTTTTGTAGCCAAGACAAACAAACAATCACTACTAATATTCCATGACTTATATGCTTCTGGAAAATATTACCAGGTATAAACTCTACACAGCTAATAAGCTTGTATTCTAAGTGCCAGATGCATTACTTCAACCTCAAACACTTAGCTTTCACAAAGTGTCATGAATGCTCCATTGCTTCCATTCCAAACTAATGAAATTCCCAGACAGCAAAAGAGGCCACACTGGCTGAGAATACCTAGAGAATGGCCCCAGTACTGGATGGCTAATAATCAGGGATGTATACGTTATATGTTATCGTTCAGATGGCACAGTTCTAGAACAGCTAGTCCTAGCCAGAATGACCACACGATTCCACAGCCTATGAGCTGGGATGAAATGTTGTTCTGCCTGAGCTTCATAAAATAAAACCACTACATAGTTGGCCCCTGCTTTTGTTTGTACACGCTCAGGTTTTCAGTAATCGGCCTATTTGAGTTTTTTTGTTCAGTTCCCATGGGGTATGATTTTAAGTTATGCAGCATGAGCTTCATAGCCTGAAAAGCTAATTCATAGTCAGTTTTCGATGGGTAACAAATTCAAACTTCTGAACGGTCTCAACATGTCCTACATTACCTGTTTGCATCAAAGTGCTTCTAAGTTAATTCTCTCTCAAGTTACTCTGTTCAAAACTCTAAGCACTGCAACCACATCTGAGCTCTAGGGTACTGCTTGGAAATGCTAAAAGCTCCTTTCGTTTGATCTCATCAAACTGTATCTGCCCACTTCACAAGATGCAAAGGTCACCCTGCATCCTCTCTCCCCCCTTTAATTCCCTTTAACTACTGAGGCTTCGGTATTGCAGTCTACTGGAAGAAGGCGGCGCAGTAATCCAGGCAGAGATTAAGATCCTAAATGCATGTTTAAAAAACAGAGTCACAGCATTCAGGTGTCACATTCTTCCTCCAAGCAAAAGGAAACAAGAAAGAAAGGAGCAAGGAAGAATCAAAACAGCCACTTTCATCATTACCATGCAAAATGTAAACACAACATTCGGTCGGTATATATAACTCACCGTGTCTCCAATCTTTAGGTCTGCACACTTGCGGAGACCTGGAAGAGACTGGCCATCTTGACAGGTTGCAGTGAAGGCTAGATTCAGGTCCTCAGGATGATCCCACACACTCAACTCCACTTTGGACCGAATGTTCTACACATAGACCAAACCAAACAAAACAAAAATTAAAAATGGCTGCTATGTAGTAACAAACAACATGTCTGTCTGGTGCAAGAATCTTTTTTTTCCTGGTAAAAAATCTTTAAATAAACCAGTTCTCAGACTGCATGACAAAACAATGCAATACTCCTTGCAAAATATTACAAAATGTATCGGTAAATCAGTAATGCAACATGCTTAATTAATGGCCTGTATAAAAATAACTTCCTTATACTGCAATACCTTGATTCATAAACGCCTATAAAAACTGGAACTGGAATTGTGGTTGGTCAAAAACATCACAGAACACAGTAACATTATTTGGTTGAACAGCTTCTTGGCATATCACAGCCTACTGGGGTATTCCACAGAGCAGGATTTCTCAGTTAGCCAGATAACTCTGTGAAGACTGTCCAATAAAATAAGTCCCTCAGTTTACTCTCTTCCAATTGGATATACTTGACTTTGGGCTTAGGTAATCTGGATATTTGAAAAATCCTGCTTTGTGGAATACCCTCACCCCTCAAGACTCTGGACCAACCTATTGAGCAGTTCTAACTAATTCTCTTTTCAAAAATGAACTACTGATAAACACAATCAACACAAGAGTAACAATATCTTATTCTTAACATTACCAATACTCAGCAATGCTTTGGCCTTACCTGGATAACTGTTCACTCACTAAATAAAGAGCATACACTGGAATAGTAAATATTATAGCAACAGTAATGCCTATGGGTGTAATCATTCAAAAAAAAAAAAAAAAATCAATATTCAATTTGATATGATGCAATATATACATATTAAATAAGGGAAATAATTTTGATAAAGATTTTGATAATTTGTCATATTAAACATTGTAAATCATTCCATTTTCAGTTTATAAGCACATTCAACATTACAAAAATACAGTATGTGGAAAAAGTTCTTTAGCCACAAGCTAATATACTGACTATAAGCTAACATTCTCACAACAATGCAATACAATACAGTATAGAATCCAGTATTGTTAAAACCCTAGTCATGATGTGCACCGTGTAAAACCGCAACTGCCTTTATTTAAAAAAAAAAAACAAAAACAAAAAAAAAAGGTTTAGTCTGACTGATTTGGTCATTTGTCATATCTTGGTTAATTTTTTTGTTGCCTCTCTATATACTCTAGTGTCTCACAGCTCAAAAAGCTCTCTGGCTGGAAGCTTCTACTGGCATTAGGCACCATTTCTTACTTTCACAGAAATGCAAAAATGTTACCAGGCATCACATGTAGCCGTTCTCTGTATTCCACTTGTAACTAAAAAAGAGGCCTCAAAGTACACTACATAGCAGGACCACAAGTAAATGTACACACCAAATTGTGAAAGGTTTCAATCTTGTTTGCTCAAAAAGGACAGAAACTTTTCCTATGTAAGCCCACACCATCATGTTTAACTGAGTCTTTCCACCCCACCCCCCAAATCACTCTCCTTCAAAGTACCCCAGAAAAGAAAACTGTATTTACACTGGCATAACTGAATAGGGAGAGTTTGGTCCATAGAATGGACAAACCTCAAGTACTGTTGTCTCCTCCTTCAAATACAAATTCCACATTTACAAAAGAGTTTGGTAAAATCCTCAACTCATTTATACTTGTGCACTCAAAACTGACATACAACAACAACAAACAACAAAAAATGGCAAACTATGTGCAGAAACGAATCATCCAGACTGTGAAGGGAATGTCAGCACTTTTCATTCCCTTCCCAAGGAACCAAACCATCAACAGGCATGCGTGACGTTTGACATTGAAAGGACTAAAGAGAGGTACAGTTCCACCTTTATTAGCATCACAACCCCAACTGTAACCTGTAAGTAGCAGCCATGCTATGTGGTTTTATCAATGGCGAGATCAAAAGAACGTAGCTAGTATAGGTACTGGAGCAAGCCCCAAGTAACCAGCATTCCGATGACCTGATTTACAGAGGTTTATTTTATTTTCCTGTGTGTGTCTATTTCGATATGTTGCTTCTGTGTGACCACTGTGGTGTCTCACTGTAAACCAGCGAACCAGAGCAAAGCTCATCAGGTTATTTATGAGCTCACCAAGAAAGGAAAAACAGCTCATTTTATTATAGCCAAATGATAGAGTGCAAACTGCCGTGTAAAATCGCATCTGGATATTTTTCACCCCCACCAAAGTCAAAAACCTTCTATGTAGACAGCAGAGAACAATGTAAAATGCTGAATAAATGCAGTCTATGGCAACTTTGAGGCCCCGAACATCAATATTAGTTCATGCTCATTCTAATGATATACTGCCAGAGCCTCTGGAGCCACCAACATTGACACATCTGGTGCATATAAAGGGGATTCTGCTCTACTGTGATGTTCTCAGCAAGATGTTTTGAACTAACAGCCCAGTGTGACAGTGGTTAAGAGAACACAAACACCCCTGTGTCCGGTAGTACAGGACTAACGCTTGGCTCATACTAAAAGCTTTGTGTGGTCAGCAGAATAACATCAGAGGTTAGTATACTATGCATAAAAGAAGAATACCAAAGCTCATCTGACAATAGGCAACAAACAAACCCCATCCTTTAATTTAATCACAAATAACCTATGCCTGAATCAGACATGAAGGGATATTCAGTAATAGTCAAGAATGAAAATCTGTGAATATGGGCAAACTGGGTAAAACTTACATTATAGGCCGTCACAATCAGCTGGATTACATTTTTAGAGCTTTGATCCAGTATCTCAACTGTAGTTCCTGGGATCAATGCAGTGAAGTTCTAGATGAACAAAACAGAAGAACATGTTAAAACTGATAGCACTAACATACAGACGTTGTATGCAAAAGAAATGAAAGACCATTAATCTGTCGTCCATGAGCACCGTGAGCTAATTTACACCTCCTACCTTGTAAAGAACATAGTGCCTTTTGGTCACTGCAAAGATCAGGAAAATGTTGTTTTCCGCCAACTTCTCTCCCAGGAGGGCCAGTGAAGGGTAGTCCTGTGCAGAGAGACATATACAAAGCCATATGTGAACATGCTAAATACATTCCTTCCTCCACTGCTAGCTCTCCACTCTTCCCGGCTAACAGCTTGTGTAATAAAGTCACTGCTCTTCAGATTCTACTACACTGTTTATACTACCCACCCCAGTCACTTCCTTTCCAAATAGCTGAAGGGTCTCACTGTAACTACAGGGATTACAGTGTGTGTTTCTATTTATATTGTCATGTTGACGGAGAAGGACACACAGGAGAGGTCAAGATTTCTACCCGAGAGGTGCTCTTTTATTTAACACCAGGGCAGAAAGGCACACACGTAAAGACCAAATAGAGGGGAAGGACACCACCAGCCATAGGTGTCCTCTCTATGGTAGGCACTTACCCACACAGTAACAAAACCCCGACACACAATGAAACAATAAAACACCTGCGCACACCTTTAAGTAATGAACAGCAACATTAACTACAATAGGCAACATTAATAGTTTCATTCTTGGAGGGAATATGCCTCCATGCCCGGCCATGCTTACCGCACCTGTAGCTACCAGGAAGTTCTAACCCTGTGTTCAAACTAGCAAGCGATAGAGTGACAAGCAACCAGTCAGTTCCTATGGAAGTATGGGATTTGTAGACGCGATTTAGCAACAAGTGGCAAGTGACACGGTGACAGATCAACAAGCAACACAGGTTTCACAGAAGTGTATAAACTCTGGTAGTCCTGAGCGATTATTTTGTAGCTGCTGTGATCAGCCACATCGCTGTTCATCAACTACATCACACTACACAGCACTTTGCTTATATTTGATGGCATGACACTCATAATTTGACAGCTAGGTCAAAATTCGGAATTCATGTAGTCTGATCCTAAAACAATATTGTTTTGTGGCCCAATCAGGCAATGAAATCTTGACCCAAGTTGTGGGATACAAACAGATTTGAAATCACAGTGTTTGTCTTTTTTCCAGTTCTTGACTACTTCTTTTCAACACACTGAAAGTGCTCCAGTTACATAAGTAACATAAGTGGTCTCCTAAATGTTTTACTTCAGCTTTGAGCATGAGGAATGCTACTTTTGCTTGTTTTCTTCATTTTTCAGCAGTCTCTTGAAAAACTGCTATCCCGAGAGCCAGCAAGAGAAATATAATGCACATTACAATGACTGTCAGTCGTTTACAACTTCTCACCACAATGAAATGACTTTAAAGCTGCTGTAAGACTCAAACAGTAAAACAACACAGTGAAAAATAACCCACAATTTACTTGGGAGCTAAAGAAGCTCTTTGTCCTTAATTTTCTTTTAATTACATAACAAATGTAAGCAAGTTCATACTGCATCAACACCACATCCTGTGTAATGCATTCAAGTCTCTTTTCATGTTGTGTAGACCATCAATAGCTGCTGAATCAACTGGCCAGAGAAGTTATTTTTGTGCCTTTGCTTAGCACACTTTGTTAGGAAAACAGGCCTGTAAATGAACTTTTCAAACAAACGCATGATAGCTGACAGGACAATTAGGTATTAAATGTGCATCCAATAAAGTCACTCAGAACTCAGCTGGGGACGGAGCAACTGCCAAAACATGCTGAAGGAGCCAGTCAGGATCAACATGTGGCCCTCATGTGCACTCTTGCTAGGCTAAACTACAGCTGTTATCTTCACCAGGTTTAGGGAAAGATACCACTGAGGTAAAAGTGCTTCCAGTTACTCACAACGGCTGGCCAGCTGTTCACTGATGCAGACGAGTTTATTTTTGTTTTTCTAAAATACTCCACAATGTGGTCTAAATCAAACCTGTATCTGCTTGAAACACATGAAACTACACACATCAGTCATGTCTTAGCTTATCGACTGCATCTGAGCTAGGTAATAAATCATGTTTATTTGTTTTATCTCTACTACTTTAACTGGTAATTCCAAAATGTGGCATATCCTACCATCTTGGTTGAAGCACTGTACTCATTCTTGTCATTCAGGTGGCACTGGCCATCATGTGGCTGAACAAGTCCAGCAAGTTTGCCATCCAAAGCCAGGTGGGGTACATCATCAGTAGCAAAGACCAGCAGGTGATACGCCTCCTTCCTCCAGCCAATTCTTTCCTGCCAGGAGCGAGAGGAAACAGTTTAACAACAATTTAACAATAATTTAACCAATTTCCCTTTACTATCCAAAGAATCAGGGAAATAACTGCCCAAGAATGGTTACTTTGTTAGGTCACTATTTAACATACCACCCATACACAAAGAACACAGCTTAAACCACATTATCGAACCATGTCATTTCCACAACATTCATCAAAACCCATTATTAAACATGCCATGACAAAGACTCATACCAGAAACAAAACAAAGGAACAACAAACAGTGTCAGTAAAATGCCGAAAAACATGGCTGCTAGCTGTTCATAGTTCTTTGACTAGAAGAGCAGCCACAGAAATCAGACCTTTCACCAGACAAGCAATAAGACAACTATCATTGCACAGTACACAATTACAGTGAGGATGTTGCCCCCAAACATGAAACATGCCACCATGTGTGAAGGCTGTTTGAGTCTCTTCCAGCTGAACAAACAAAGTCTAACATCAAAGACAAACCAAACCCAATGCCCAATCTTGACAGATAGCTTACCCTGCAAACAGCAGCCTGCAGAATAGCATCAAACCCGCCCTCAGGTGCATCCCTGTTGCGCGACACCATCTGTTTCTGCACCTCTTCATTGAAACGGTCGACCTTGTCAGTCAGAGACAAGAGGTTACGGAACCCAAAGGAGGGAACACAGTTTGGGAAATGTTTGTATCTGTAACAATAATAAGAAAACAGAAAAGAGAGATCAAAAAACGTGCTGTTACAAAGGGTGTCAGGTTCCTTTTTTCATTTGTGAATTCTGAAAGTTTCAATTACGCGTAATTTGCAAAGCTGTAGCTAAACATTCAGCTTTGCAAATTATTCAACTCTGAGCCAAAACATTCAGCCACTACTGGGGTGGAGTAGCTACAAACATTCAGTAGAAGGCTTATTTCTGTTGGCTTTGATGAACTTGCAGAGGAAAGACAGCAAAGGTGTGTTGTGGGAAAAATGTGCTCCCGCAGTGGTGCGGTCAGTAACACGTATGAGGTGGTTTGGTTTGGGACATAACCTACATGGGCACTGATGCATGGTGGCAGCACACTTACTTGAAACGATCACCCCTTGGGGACAAATGTGCAGCCTGTCAGCTCTCCTGCCTCATCACTTTCTGTCGACTGCTCTTAAGCCCACCATCTACATGCCCTATATAAAAGTGACTCAAATTCAGCCACAGACAGATTCACTGGTGAATCTCTATTTGGATCATGATTTCCAAGATGTGGGGGCAGTTTCCCGGACCCTAATTAAGCCTAAGAGCAGACCAAAACAAATTTGCACTGATGATGATGATGATTCACCATTGGCACTGTAATTTAGTCAAAAACTAGGTTTAAAGTGGATTGCCAACATTTTGTCTGAATTTCTGCATTAGTGAATTGTTACAATGTAAACGAAGTAATTCAGAGTGATTTGATGTGAAACGCTCAATTCTAGAGAAACAGAGTCCAAATGTTTCACAATGGTAGTAATAACAACCAGACATCTGGGGTGTTTTATTGCCTCTAAAAGCTGCCTCACAGAAATCTATTACAAGGGTAACGAATACACTGCCTGATGCCTAAGACGTTGTGCTACGATAGTTCTGAGAAAAGGTTTGGACCTTCAAATTATATCAATTACTTTAATATTATTATTTTTAGACCACTACCATTATCATACACATTTTTAATATTACATATAGAAAACCTTTACTATAAAAACAACTGTTACTGTGTTATGGAGCACCTGGTTCCTATAAACCCTTTTGTCAAGAATTCAATTCAATGTCATGACAATGCACAACTTCAAATCAGAACACCCCAAATTAGTTCTTGCATCTTAATAATTGAATTATGCACAAAAAAATAAAATAAAACAATTTCCCAATTTAATCCATGTCCAGGATTGGTACATATTTATGCTAATGCTTGATTAATACTGTGGGTAGCTGTATATCTGTGAAACGGAAGCAAACCTAAGCCCACAACAGAGACAACAGAGTTAACTAAAGACTAATGCACTGCAAAGAACAACTTCAACTGATGCATAAAGACCTCAACAGATGTCTGCAGTTGAAGGTTCTTCCCTTACCCATTGCAGGGATTCTCCTGATACTTAGGAGCTGTGTAGGAGAAAGGTGACATATTTTTATCCACAAATGTGCCAAAGCCGAGACGGAAGTTGCTGGTGAGCTTCTTCATCTCTTCGGCCAGTTTTGTGCCCAAGTTTCGAATTGTGTCCAGGTCGTCCTTCATGGACAGCGAGAGATCCATCAGATAGTACAGATCGACTGGGTAGTCTTCAACCGGTCGCACCTGCACCTCGAATGAGGTCTGATCACCTGGGAAACATTAATGGAAAAACTGAAGGGTTCCACCACAACAGTGCAATTTTGAAATCTTTGGCCACAAATTAGTAAATAGATTAGTTTAAATAGCTCTGACATTAAAACACTCCTCTTCAAACTATACTTGCACACAGACAACAGTACTGCATGCATACCAGGCCTTAGGCTGACAGAGATCTTCTGTGGTTGTATCTGGATGACATCGTACTGGGTAGCCCCAGAGCCTTTGGAGCTCAAGGGTCTGTTTTTGAGGATGGAACTGACGCTCCTCGGATTTTCTATGAAACGAGCCTTGCAGCCCCTTTTCAGCAAATTCTGGCTCAAATCACAGCGGGAGGTAAGAGTCCTTGCCCTTCCAAAGTCCTAAAAAACAGAGACGGTCATAGTTATCCCATGTGCGAACGCAGGGATAAGCGGTGGAACAAGTTTGTGTGCAGCTTCTAGAAAGTCATACAGCAACACGGCAGTTAATAGTGCATAGTGCCACAGACATTCTTCAGCAAAATCTCACACCAGAACTAGATTATCCCTAATACTTCAGCACGCCTTTTCCGCTTCAGACTAAGGCTCTCCAACATGTGGCAGTGCAGTAGTACATTATAAACCTTGCTTGGGGGACAGGTGCCTACCTCCTGGGCGCACCAGGCACAGCTCGGGTGGAGCAGAAGACATTCTTCACATGAAGTGGCACTTCCACTCATGCAAACATTAAGACCTGATTGCACAAAAAGCATTAATATGATTGAACAAACAGACAGTCATTTGTATTCCAGAATACTGGTACACATAAAAGAGTGGATATGCCCCTTTCCAGTGTTTCTCTGAACTAAAGCAATGAACTCACAGTAACAACAATCCCAGTCCAGCTTTATGCTTTACCTGCTCCACTCCAGCATACCTAATGATATTGGCAGGTGGGCTACAACAAGAAAACATCTGTGCGTCTGCAGAATCGCAAATGCTGTTTTAGGGAACGTTTCAGACAGACGCCCGGCAGATCAAGGGTTAAAACACCAACCGGTTCCAAAGCACAAAGACTGGATTGAGTGAATGATTTCAATCCCAAAAACTCACTCACCTCTGACGCTGTGACTAAAACAGTGCACTATAATGAACGTTAGCAGAGCTGCGCGATGCGCGCAACACCAGGGACTCCACATCATGTCAGGATTACTCGAGAAACGCGGCGAGTTCGGAAGCTGCTGGATTTGATCATGAACGGTAAACATCCATCAGGTCGAAAGTTGGAGAACTCTTCTGTCGGTCCATCCCAACTCCAGCAAAGTGATGAACCCTCAGTAAATAGACCTCCGAGACAAATCGCTGCATGCCATTAGATCCCGAGCAGACGATTAACACTACTGCTCTTTGTAGGGAAGCGGTGGCGTTAATCCAGCACACTGTTTCGGGATCATCATGGATCTATACACCGCATTCCCGCCTTCCATTAAAGTTGAACAAGCGATCCTGAATTAGAGACGTGATTCCGACTGTGCAAAAACAAACAAACAAAGACTATCAGTGGAGGCAGTGAGTAAACACTGAGCTCCAGTCTGCCTGCAGTTGTTTTCTCTCTGGAAGTTTGGCCGCTCGCCTCTCGTGTTCCCACTAACTCCGCCCATTAGAGATGGCGCTGCGATGAGGCGCTCACGTTATTAACCCTGTCAGCTCTTCACCCCCCAGTTCACTGCCACTCTGTTTCTGTTTGAAGCAGGATCGAGTTTAGTTGTGGGAATACTCGCTGCTTAAAGGGAAACTCAACCAAATGTTCATATTTTCTGCAGGATTCGGCGAAATAATCTCATTCAGTGGATATAAAAACATTTAAAATCTCCTCAAAACTAGTATAAAACAAACATCGGCTGTTCATAATCATTTCATGTCATACTGTGAGGGCGCTATTAGAAGCTTTAAAGATGCTGCAGACTGCATTTACTCTGGATTTTTAACTGTTCTCTGATGTCTACATGAAAGGTTTGTGACTTTGTTTGGGGGGAAAATGGCCCGTCGCGGGTTTTCACGCCCATTTACAGCCTATGATTTATCTTACAAGAAACGAGCTGTTCCCTGTTTGATGATCTGATGAATAATCCGATGAGCTCTGTTCTGATTTGCTGGTTTACTGAGAGGCTCAGTGATGATCACACAGAAGCAACATGAGACAACGCATCTGACTACCTTTATACACAGACATGAACCTGTGTATAAAGGTAGTCAGACTAGTTAGTTAGCTATGCTAACATTAGCTACTGTAGGTAAAGTTGGCTTTCCCAGTTACTGTCCAAGGTTTGAGAAAACCAGCTTTCCTAATTTTCCGTTCCACCTTAAATGGCTCTTCAATCACATTCTGGCAGTTACACAAGGCGGAATGGAGGATTTGATTTGGAGCAGCCAGTTTTAGCCTTGTTTAAAGATGAACATGAATGTACCGCTGACAGTTTTGTTCTCTGGAAGGAGTATGAGAAGTGCTGACATCTCCTTCATGGCCTCTAACGGTAGGTGTCTGTACACAGTCCGCCATTTCTGTTGCTGTTCTTATATGTATGTACGGTGTCGTATGTAAATCTTAGGGGCGTACATGTTAGTAACATGTTATGGCCCGTTTTACTTTCTTTCTTGTGTGATTTGTATATGAAGGCGGAAACAGTGTTTCCCCAGATAGCGAGCATATATCGGTCCGCTGGCTTGATCAGGTCAGCACCTCCCGTTTGCCAGTGCTGGGTCACCCGGACCATCCAGATCAATATCCCGCGTGACAAATCTAGTTTTAAATCTCCTCAAACAGATTTTAAACGTGTACAGCCTTTAATTTTATAAAATAGACTAATACATATATTTCAAATAACTTAAAGGAAAAATAGGGACTAGGCCCGATATAAAATTATTTAGTTGAAAATGTTGCTGACACTAGAAATGTACTTAACTTATTTACAAGATAAAAGTAAGACCTGAAGGAAGAAAAAGTATATTAACTTCTCCTTAGAAAAACAACAAACAGACAAACAAAAATACATAATTAAACTTAAAAACAATGAAAAGTGGTATTTTGTGTAACATGCTGCTTAAACGCCAGCGGGGCGCACAGAAGCTAAGCTGTGAAGGAGCAACAGGGTGACCATTTAAGCAGCTACAGTGACCTTTTCCTGCATTCATGTTCCAGTTTCTATTATTGTCTTAACAGTCAGCATAATAACCCACCACCACCGTTAAATCATGCATACATTTTGAGAATCAGTGGAATGTCCCTTTAGTATCGCTTACAACACTAAGTTTTACTGAAACCAGCAGAGTTCCTTTTAACATGAAGAAACTCCGAGACTCCACCCACGCTGCTTATATAGCCTTTCAGACTTAATGACAACCTTTCTTGCTCTTTGTCAAGCGTTACCTGCAAATTGCAAAAAAGTATTTCTCAACATCGGTATTTTGATTCTGTATTACTTAGACAACATAATCGTTTCATCAAATGTTTTACACGCTACCTCGAGAATATTCCTCCCGTGCACAGTCAGCAGTCACGTGACCTTCTTTAATAATACAGCCGCTTGTCCAGCATAATGGGCAGCGCATTAAAACACTAACTCACTGGAAGCGCGGCTGAATGGTACACTACGTGTACGAACGCTTCCAGATACCGACTCATCCAACATTTCTCTTTAAATCAAGGGTGAAATTAACAGGGCTTTGTACCCATGTGCTTCATTAACAGTCCCCGCTCTTCTGGAGGAGCTTTATACTAGATGTTTGCACATTATTGTGAAGATTTGATAGTAAATGTGTAAAGTGGTGCTTCATCACAGCAGAGTATGCAATACCTCTGCTCACAAGACTGAATGCTTCTCCCTTTACATCCACGTCTGTTCGTCCAGTGACCCCTGCTGAATTTCACACAGTACCACTTGTGGACCTTACCGCATAAATACAATGCAAAATATGCGGCTCATCACCGACATCACCAAGAGTGGAAATTGGAACGATTTTGTTCGTAATTTGGCTAAATCTGCAAGACCACCACTGACCCCTCCCACTACGTCCTTTACAAACACTGCATCTAAAGCTCCAGCTTTGCCCAGACTTGCAGACCCGTGTACGTATCATACATCTTTCATGTACATTTCTCTGAGGACCACACATTTGCAGTCTGTTGTTTTCCATGACATCACAAAAGCAAATCTGAATCAGGCCATTTCTGCTTCTTAGTTTTCATAAGGGACTAGGAACATTGTTTGCATACATGAGAATCTTTGCCATAAACCCAGAATCACTGTTTTATAAAATGCACAGCAGTATGAAAGCAAACATCTGGTCTGCCGTACTCAGAACATGAACTTAAGTAGACAAGATTTTCATGTTCATTAATTCAGAATAAATGTTTCCCTACAGTCCATCAATATCTACATCACATGTGTGACAGCAATGAAGTCACTAAATCCTCATTATTCATCAGTACTAAAATTGTAGTAATCCAGTTGACCTTGAAATGGATATTTTGCCGAGATAAATTTCACCTCGCGTCCAAAATCGGAACATGTTTACCTACGGAAAACAACCAGTTAGAGACACTTTACACTAATATGCAACGTTATTGCCGGACTGCACCTTCTTATGGCAAAAGTGTAGTATTGCAACCGCCCGCAGCTTTAAAGGTATTATATGTAATACTGACAGCAAGCGGTTAAAATAGGTACTGCAGCTCGAATTCAACACATCAGGTGTTTGCCCCGCCCCTCCTCACCAGACTTGCAGTTGAGGACACTTTATATACACAAATGAGGGCAAGATGTCCAAGTTAAACCATGACAATGGCAAGAAGCGACACGTCCTACACTGCAAGTTCATAAGCTGGTGTTTGTAATATATTGTTTACAAAACAAACCAGCTCCTCTGGATTTTTAACTGTTGATAGATAATGTATAAAAACAACCACATTTATTACAGATAAGATTAGTTCAGAAAAAAATTACAGTAATACACAGAAAGCCTTTTTTATTGGAAATGCAACATAAGGTGAATGGTTCACAAAAACTATTATAACAATGGAACAAGTTTTACTGCAAAACAAAACTTTAATTCTAATTCACAACTTGACAGTATTGAAACTCAAATGACCAGCCTTAAGAAAATCTGATGCATAACTTTAAGCCTTGTGTAACCTTTCATAGGTACACGAAAAATTAACAGATTTTGCTCTTCACAATAAAATTAAACATAACCACATAAAAGGCACTCAAAGGAACAAAATTCAACAAACTTTATTACAAGAGTACTGACCAACTTTACAGCAAAGGAAACATGACCTTTGCCCCACTCACTTTATGGATTGTTGAGCGAGGAGGTCAGAGGCCATGTCCGCTATATCTCTCAGGGGCAAGCCACTGAGAAAGCCCTGGTGCTTCGCTCGCAGCTCTAGCAATGCACCAACAATCTTCTGTCGGCTCACCTTCGGGTGGCGCTCTGATAAGCGGGCCATGAGTGTGTCAAAGCTGCCCATGGTGGCATAGTGCTGTGGCACACAGGTACCAGATGCAGTGGGCTTATCATGTATGTTGATCAGTCTGTCCAAACTGCAGCGTAGTGGCTTAAAATGAAGAGTAAAGAGAGGGGTGTGTTATCCATGATAAAAACCAATAAATGCATGATGCTAATTGCTATAATCTCACTTCCCCATTTGAGGATTCCTTCACAACAACCTTTATCTTCATTCTGAAAGGCATGGGCACACCACAAGGTTGTGCACCTAACAACTAAATCATGGTCTGAATCAAGATCACTGACTGACAAATGCTCCTTAGGAGTGTTTAAAAGGATTTGGTCCAGCACAGTGTGCAAAGTACGGAACAAAAATCATAAAACCCTTTAAAGTGTTTTTTTTATTTTTTTTAATTTATTTATTTTTTAAATATGGCATTACTTGTACATTATCTGGGCATCAACATTGCAATATTGTTGTCATACAGTATACCACATATTGTGGAAGTACTGTAATACATTTTTCATTTGTCTGAGCAACAGCAAGGTATTTTGTTAGCACATGCACATCCACACAATGTATTTCTGATGGCTCTGGCTATGCACCAGCACCCTGTTTGGTTAAATTTAATGGGATGTGCAATAAAACCAATCAAATTTAAAAGCAAGATCAGGTGTGGTTTATTTATTACTCTGTAACTGTAATGCATCTAAACGTCCATTGTCATGCAACATGCTGTGTTGAAGTCTACATTAACAGTACGCGAGGGGCAGATCCAGATTTTATACTATGAGTGGCTAACAAAAGGTCAAATCTTTTCTTAATTGTTTTGTCACTTTACAGTAACAAAGCACTTGTATCCTCCACCAAATTTCTGGCCAATCAAAGAACACCCACATCTGTAGTTTGATGCACTCTGATTGGTGAAGTGCGAAACCAATAAAATCAAATGCAGACTATGGCAAACAATTTAAGTGTGACAAGCAACCTTAGAAAAGTCTGGCCTGTTATACTCACTTTAGAGCACTGGGAATTATTCTTTGACTCATGCGTGCGCTGCCCTTCCCCTGTAGGCCCTGCTGTACAGGCAGCTGGGAAATGTTCAGCACATGGCACTTTGATGGGGCCCTGACTGCTTGCCGAAGACCTGTGGATGTGTTCCACATGTAGAGTGTGGCCTTGAATAGATAGCCCATTCACCTCCTTCACTGCTTTCTCTGCATCACTGGGGCTTCTCACTGTCACTACTGCAGCCCTGCGGAAACAAGGAAGACAGGGACATAACGCTAATCTAGAGCAAATGATGATTAGCATAGCCTATTCTTTAAAGTAATGTCTTGAGACAGTTTAAATACTGTGCATAATTCTTCATTAGCTTTATTCATTTTACCTGTTTGTGCTGTAAGTGGTGATGGTCACTTGACTGGCAAGATACTGCTCAAACCAAAGCAGCAGGTCACGCTACAATGAGCACATAGTTAAGTGAGTTTTGCTGCCCTCTGGAGGACATTATGAATCCATGGACATCATTTTTGTTACAGGACCAAGTTAATAACACACTGTCCAAAAACATCCAGACACCCTTTTCTAATAAGTAATGGAGTGCCCTTCATGATCCAGAACTAAATCATCCAACATCACAGCCTAATCTCACTAATGCTCTAATGCCTGAAAGCAATCAAATCCTTAAGGGTTTTAGCATCTAGAATAAAGCTTACACATTTCAAAAAGAACCAACTGTTATTGCGCCCATACATGCCTCGACATGCCTGATTTTAAGAGACAACGGGTGAGCAGGTGTCTGCAAACATTGACATACAATGTAATTTAAACTTATGGCACATTTTAATTTCTATTAAGATCAAACCTATACCTCGGTAACATTGCTTGGTAGGCCTGTGACGCACAGCAAGGACCCTTGGTCTGCATTTCCATTTCTACCCCCTAGAGCAAAATGCAAATTAAATACATCAGGACGGGAGCAGTATCTGGTAAGGTAGGCTTTCAAACAAAAGACAGGCAAAGAAAGGAATATACTACACCTTTATGTTCAATCTTCAGTTCGCCTGTGCCACTCTGTCCAGTTTGTTTTTCCTCATTACAACATTGATTATCACATCCAAGCTCCTCCTCTGCATCAAACCAGGCATCGCTGCTGTTGAGGTCTTAAACACCATTAGAAACGTAAACAAACAACCTTAAAATGAGGCAGTGATTTGCTATATTCATGGAACATCATTCAGTAGTCAGAATAAATTGAGTGAGTCACAAATTGTTACAGTACTGCCAATCTACTATCTTATATTAAAACAATTAGTGTGGACATCTGTTTAAGGTGGCCTTTAATGTCTCGTACCAGGCTTGGCGTCACTAGAGACTCCTGATTGCTGGTTGAGGACACACACAGCTCTACATCTCTTACTGTTGACACCTTTAGATTCAGATGATGTGGCAGCATTATCCTGTCAGTTGCAGAGGTGTAAAGATGATCAGCTCAGAGCCAATACTTTACAAAATGATTATAAAAGTCTAAGTGCACAAAAGGATGTTCCCACTTCAACTTCCTATAGATAAAATAATTATGCATTTCACATGCACTAGTCATTTTAATAGGTGTATCCACACTTACTGACATCACTTTGTAGTTCCACAATTAGATCGTTTTCTCCACAATTCGTTAGCCTATCCAATATTTCCAACTATTAACAGATTCTTAAAAAAAAAAAAAGCTGAACTGCAATGTGTAACCGTAGAATGAAAATTGACAAAAATAAATACCTGCTGTACTCCTGCTTTTTTCTAGATCTCGCCCATGTGACAAGGGCAGACCTATGCCATCTGCTGGCTGTACTAAACAGCTTGAATCAACATTCATTTAATCCATTGGATTTTTTTGGACAATTAATTTTAAAAAAAATCACTTTTTGTAAAACAGCCATTTTGTGATCATACAAGCACAGAATGCGCTTTAGACTACAAAACACATGGCTTGATACTGATGCAGATTCAGGAAATTTGACAGTGAAGTCATCCATGTGAATTTGCAGTCCATCTTCAGGAAACCGTCAAAACAGATTTATTAATTTTTTTAAATTACGATTTAGTAACTTGGAACATTAACATAACTAAATACAGTGGTGACCGATATGTTGTACAACCCATAATGTACATCATCTCCAATATACTGAACCTATGTTTTTAACGCAAACAGCAATCAGATGAGTTTCCATCCCTATGAAGAATTCACTGTATTACAGTATACACGGGGAAACCTGGGGTGGGGGAATCTTTCTGAAGAACACTCCTTCCATGGTTTCCACGTTAAACACCTGACTGGTTTGGTCAAGCTGGTCCTCCAAAACAAGACTACTGGATCTTGAAAGAACAAATAAAGTTAAAACATGAAATTAGGTGTTAATCCAGTATAAACTAGAATGAACACTCCATAGCAGAAATCAATAAGGAATTCATGACCACAGAGTAAGATGCACCTACTTGGCTGGTTCCTTAAATGGAACACCTCCTAAATAGGCCTCAATTACCTTAAATAAAGTTGACACATTAGATCATGTAAGAAAATGTATCTTCTGGAATTAATTCCTATAAGAAAATGCATATTTTATAATTTTAAACTTCCCACCATAGCAGGACTATAACATGTTCCTGTAGTTATTTGACAAGTGTCCACAGACAAAGGCTCAAGGTCACCCAGGTGAATCCCTGCCAAGATCTTGCTCTTCATCTTGCAGTAATCATTCTCCAGGGTCTTTAGAGTCTGCAACAGCACCTCTGGTGGTGCTACAGTCCTGGAGAAAGAACACAGCACTTATTTTAGATAAAGCCAATCAATATCTAAATTGTGAGAAGCTGATTCAAGATTATTTTGAGCACTGCTTGATTTCTATGGCAGCTCAGCAGAAGGCAGTGCCATACTGTACAAAAATCAACTTCAATTTTGGTGTTGAGCTCAACACATTTTTTGGAACAGGAAATCTTTACCCCTGAAGTGCAGTCTCGCCCAGTGGAGAGGTGTAGAAGTGTCGCCAGCAGTGCTGCTGGCACATGGCAAACTGCAGAGCCAGTAGACGCAGCTCAGCCATTTTTGCACGCTGGACAGCATCACAACCACAGTTGCTCTTCTGCGCTGTGCTGCCAGGCCCTCCAGCATAGCCTGAACTAGATCTGTCATTAAGATATAGCTTAGGCAAGACCATGAGTTCTTATTTTAAACCACGTATCTATTTATCCAATGTGTATGATCATCTCATTTAGGATTATGAAAAAACAGGACACGTTTAATCTATCCATTTAATCACACTTAAAACAAATCTGACAGGGCAAGCAAAAAAATCAAATCTGATTTGAGGATATGAGACTACTTTAAACAGCACCAAGGGAGATGCACTAGATACTAATACTAGATCTGTATTTACAGAACATGGCTGAATTCTGTAGTCACTACTAAATGTTACCTTGACATTTTATCTTTCAATTGTTGCAGCTCCTCTTCCATCATTTTCAGGTGCTCAAATTCCTGGATGGAGAAAAGTTTTTTTTTTTTTAATGGGTTAAAGTATTTTATTCCCTCCATTAGCAAATTCCATAAAAATGTATATTTAACAGTATCTACCTCAGAAAGAGCCTCCAGATCAGACATGTGGACTTCAGTAACAGTACATTTCTCAGAAGCAGACATTTGTATTGTCTGCGTTTCTTGTTCACAGTTAACAGTGAATGTATCTGTACTGACAGCAATATCTCGGCAAGGCTTTAGCAAAGTATTCTGGCCGATTTCTGTTGCCTGGGTAGATGTAAAACAAGATCTGAAGTCACTGGTAGCATCCACTGCCTTGCTCACACTAAAGGGAACACAAGCTTCATCACAGTTCTGACATGATCTGGTGGACTTTTGATCAAGCTTGCACTGGCCTACGGACAAAAAAGACTCTTCAAATGCACACGCTGTTTCTGAAGTATGCTGTTTAGAGCCAGAGCCTGATTCTGACCAACCAGGATCGCTGGCGAGTGCTCCTGAACTTGAAAGACCTTCAGCCACACTATGATATTCATCTGTCTTTCGCTCACATCCTAATTCGTCCTCATTGCTGAGGTCCTGGTAATCCTCTGTGTAGTCTGTCCACTCAGAGGAATTACAAGATACAGAATCTGGAAAGGTGCAACTCTCAGGACCAGAGGCAGCTAAATTCTCTACAGGCTCATCAACAGTGGACACCTCGGTACTGCCTTTAGTGGCCATTAGGGATTCACTGCGGCCTGACTCTGTAGCATCGCTCCACTGAGAGGATGTGTGCTCCAATCCAGTGCTGCCTTTAGTGGCCATTAGGGATTCACTGTGGCCTGACTCTGTAGCATCGCTCCATTGAACAGATGTGTGCTCCAACCCAGTGCTGTTCAAACTATAGTACTCAGGTGGGGTCTCCTGACTTAAAGGTGGAAAATCTGCACTTGTGTCCATGACCACATGCCCTTGGTCTTGTTCACTCTTTTGGGTGTGGCCCTGCATCTCAAGCTCCATGTCTAGTGAGAAGTTTGCCTGCGCTGAGCGATCTTCAAAGACTCTGACATCAGACCCATCATTCCACATGCCGTCCTCCCACAGTTCAGACAAGTACTGGGCCTTAGTAGAGTGCATCTCCTGGTGGTCTGGACAGCTCTGTGCTGGAGGACAGCCATCAAAAACTTGCCGACACCTGTTTGCAGAGGTGATCCGTAGAGCAGATGAAGAATTTGAGGTGCTTATAATGCAGCGCATCTTCTCAAGGCTCCTCATTGATGCTTCATGTCTTTTGGCCTTCAAGAGATTCAGCTCCTCTTTCACGCTGTTCGGGAGCAAGCCGAGTGATTTTTCTTCCTCTGAATACACACAGACACACACGTTAGTAATACTCAACAGCTAGGAGGGTATATTCACTCACTTCTGGTTATAATCTACCGCCTCTTACCTGATATACAAACATTTTCCTCAGAGTTTTGGGTGGATGTGTGACAGCGTGTGCATTTCTTAGACCCAGAAGGACAACTTGTAGCACAATTCAGACACTGTGATGCACCATAGAACGTGGGGTGTCTTGATCTAGACAGACATTATGCAGATGGAATATTAACATCTTTAACACAGCAGTTACAGAAAACTTTTAGGGAAAATTGCTGTCTCATCAGC
Organism: Semaprochilodus insignis; assembly: GCA_034552555.1. Classification (NCBI taxonomy): domain Eukaryota; kingdom Metazoa; phylum Chordata; class Actinopteri; order Characiformes; family Prochilodontidae; genus Semaprochilodus; species Semaprochilodus insignis. The sequence goes on along the minus strand of CM067480.1, from coordinate 21,594,201 downwards.
TTAGTGGCAGTTTAGCCTCAATTTAATACCGAAGTGGCTAAACCGGTAACATCAGAGGTTGAACACGCAGTTGCACATTAAACTTAAACCTTCCTGTCGACTGCATGAGCTTACCAGCAGTGGACAGTAACTAAGCAAATGTAATTAGTTACTGTATTTAAGCTAGCTTTTCTGTGTATCTGTACTTCACTGAAGTATTTCCATTTTGGACAACTTTGTACTTTAACTACATTTCAAACTCAAATATCTACTTTTTACTCCGCTACATTATGCGACATTTGTAGTCTAAAACGTAACATGTCAAAAGAAAACAAGCTTATTCGTGGATTCTTAACATCCATACTGACTGTGTGGGTGAATAGACCGCAATATGGAAATATGTACACATGCACTTGTGACTGGCGAGTGTCTTTTTCTGCATTTATACAGACCATTTCCTTTTAAAATAAATTTGTTTTGGCTAGTTCATGAAGAGAGGTACAGATGCAATATAGTAAAGGAAAACTAATTTTTGAATCTGTTTAAAGCAAGTTTTTTTATTAAACTTCTGTGCTTATGATCATTGTAATAGACATCAGTGTCAAACTAATTAACAACCTTCCATTAAAGGATTGGTGGACCGACAGTGACACTAGAGTCTCTTCACCTAAAATGAGTTGATTAAGAGTCTTGTTCCAGAAGTGATAACAGGACATTAGAGCTATAATAAAATCATGCTACTTTTACTTTCCATACTTAAGTACATTTGAAGGTGAATACTTCAGTACTTTTATTCCAGTGGAGGTCTAAAGGGAGGACTTTAACTTTTACTGGACTAATATTTTACCTTGGGTATCTCTACTTTCTAACTCAATTACATGGTTTGTGTACTTTGTCCACCACTGGAGCTCATCTTAAAACAAATCATCAAAATGCACCAAAAGTGCTTTCTTTTTTACACCACTCTATAACAGCTTTTCGTTTTAGGTCTAACCCATCATAGCAATCTGTGCAAGTCACTGGGCATTACAGTTTCCTTTTGTTTTAGTGTTTAATGTCATGTTTAAAGCCTAAAGCAAACACCAGAGGGAGAAACTCTCACCCATGTAAAACACTTTTCTCAGCTTGTTTTCTCAACACTAACCTTATTGCCCACCTATCAGCCCACCCGTCAACCATCCTGCAGGCTGACGAACAGCATCTGTGAGGTGCCAAATCAAAGCACACCATGTTCATTAGGAGACGGGGTTTAAAGATCCAGGACGCCAAGGCCCTCCATGTAGTGTACACTTTTCTGACGAGTGAGCAAAAGGGGTGTAGGAAGTCAAGAATTGGGAGCAGAACTGAGACACACTTCACCTTGCATCCTTTCAACTGTATATGTCACTGCTGCGCAAACACTGTTTTCCATTTTTACCCGCCATGTTGGGTTTTCCAGCCTTTTCTCTCCATTGAGGTCACTTGTCACTCCACCACCATGATTTTGATAAACTAATCAAAGACCATTCATTTTTAGTTTTACGACACCTTTCAAACGTCTACAAAAACAAGATGCGTGTCTGCTACAGTCTCCCTTTGGAATCAATGATAGTAACTGCCTAAATACAGGGTCACCTTTAGCTTCTCTGAACAATACATTCTGAAAAAGCCTAAACAAGACTGCAGTGATCAGTTGTTGCTCTAGTTGAATATAGTACCTCAGCATATGTTTAATTACAAAATATAGAATTAAAACAAGTTTAAAAACAAGCCTGCCAGAAAGCAGGGTAAAACCATGTCTTAAGCAGGTTCAAGATAAAACTCAGTTAAACATGATATACAGCACCATCTAGTGGCAGATGTGTAATTTTTAAATGACAGGAACTGGGTTCAGTTTCAACCACAGGTGTGCTTTAAACTGCAGCTTCAGGACACCAATGCAGTTTCATGTGACTCATGCAGGTTACAACTCAGGTTAAACTCTAAACCTCGGCTAAGCTAATGATACAGCAATTGCCCCACAGTGATTTAGCAATAAATAAAAACATACTTGTTGAGATTTGAAGACATGTCAGTTGTTGGAAGAGAAAGGTGGTTTCCTAGAATCTGTTCTAATAGGACAATAAATGGCATTAAACTTCGTTTTTGATCAGACATTTTATAATTGAAAAAAGTTTTATATCAATGAAAGTGGCCGAAATCTGATTCATTAACTTACTTTTTAAGTGAACAATATGTCTAGTCACTTCAAGAGCAGGGTGTCTTTGTAGAAAATGAAGAAATCCTCCTTCTTCTGCAAGCAACATAAGTGTTATACAGTCATAACACTTGGAATACATCGCTGCTGTCAGAACAAAACCACCTCTTTATTTTTATCATCTTTATTTTTTTTTATTTTTTTTTTCTTTTAGTTTTTGACAATTCAAAAATGTCTGTTGTCCTTTACAAGAGTCTGGTTACCGTGGCTCCTATAAAGTCATCATTTTGGAGATACAAATTCATGTTTCAACAGCAGTGTGATATACATGTAGTCCCCATGACTAACAGAGGTGATAAGGAACTATGTAATTGATACAAAGAAATGCACAGCCATTCATTCACAGTTTCACTCCAACCTTGTATCAGTTTCCGGTCTTCTGCTGGTAGGGAAAGATACCAGCCAAGCAACTTTGGATCCGTCAACTCCAGAAAATGACTGACTTTTACAAGATCAAACACAGACCTACAAGAAACACAAAGAATCCCACAAGAACAACAAGGAACTATATTGCTTTATATTATTGTACACAGATCCACCTGATCAACACAGTTAGGAGGAAAACTTACTTGTTCAACAGAAATTTCCTTCCATCTTCCAGAGACAAGGAACAGTCTCGATAGCCTTGGAATACATAACAAACAAGTTTTATATTCAGTTTGTGGTCATGTTTTTAACTCTACATGTTTTTAACACTATGAGTTTACACACGTAAATCCCACTAGAAAATTAAAATACCTAAGAAACCTTGAGTTTAGTTACAGAAATTAAAAACAGCACCCGGTATCAAATGCTATATTACAGCCGTTTTTAGCTCCAAAGGCTAATCGGAACACTGCACAAATACCGGAATGCTAATGCACGAAGAAACATCTGCAAACTGAGCACCACGAATCTTGTATTATCTCCAAAACACTTTTCTTTTTAGTGTAAGTCAATGTAACCAGACTTCTTACAAGTCTTTGTCCAAAATTCATCATCCACATCATAGAGATATGAGGTGTGGTTCCAACTGCAGCGTCTAACAAAGCTAGCAACTCTCCTTACAGCTAGCCTAGCATGCTAGCCGGAAACCACACCGAAGCCACCGCTTCGACCGCCAAATACAGTGCAGATTAAACGAGACGAAGTCCTGAAATATTCGTAATCATAATAAGTTTTCCGTATATATTTGCCCAACAAACTGACAAAAGTGACGAAAGACATCATTTGCTCATCAGAAAGTGGCAAACTGCGACTACATTACATTTAGCAAATGCACGCTCAGGAGCTGGAGCTTAATTAGCGCTTCTGCTTACAGCTCTGGTCCAGTTCGAGCTGCTTTGGGAGAGGACGTTAGTAACACGGAGTGAAGTAGAAGACAGATCATTGTAACCATTATTAAAACCTAGGGGTTTCTGTAACGCAGCCAAGGTCGTTTTTGTTTGTTTGTTTGTTTGTTTGGTTTTTGGCTGCTAATTTAAGGTAATGTCTTCACTTCGACGAACCTTCGCAAAAATCGACCACCAGGAGAATAAAGTCGCGCATTTGCCATTCGAAGAATCGCGGATGTTCTGGAAGGATCCGTTGTATAGCTACGTGTTCAAATTTACCGGCGAACAGTGGGCTTGTAAATGCCAGAAAGGCCTTAAAACATGGGGGTCTTCTGGCACAATATCGATACAGGCAGACTTACCGATCATCCCGTTCATTGCAAGGTACAGCTGTTGGTCAAATGGGATCATCTGCCACATCATTGTTGTAGGTACATCTGAAGCTCTGCGGAAAGAAGGCTCTGAGTAACACGGTACGAAGACCGGAGCAGGAGGATACCACATGGTCTGCCAAACGTTAGAGAGCCCACCACTGTGTGTCAGAACTAAAGGAACCAGATAGAACTCAGGGATGTCGATGTCAATAAGTTCAGCAGTACGATTAATTTGATCCCTTTATTAACCTCGGTTCAAGTCGCTCCTCAATCAGTCGCTGAGCACGTGCACAGTGCACGCGCTTTAAAGACCAATGAGATTCATCCATCAGTTTACCCTGAAATAGAAGTAGTGGCGATTGCCTGATGCGCGTGCTGATCTACATGCCATGAACTAAAGCGAAACAGGGTTTGCCAAAAGCGTTTTAGCACAATTCCTAAATGGTGGAGTGACCATCACAGATTATCTCACCACTAGGATGCTTTTGGGGTCCAGTTTATTCATAACAAGACATTTGTGTGTTTACCAGAGTAACCAGTCCCAGGGTTTCTGTTAAAGTGATTCTGAACAACAACAATTTAGAAATTAATTAATATCTTAAAGCAGGATATACTGGCTAACTGTGACTTCTTTTGTGAATGAGGAAGTTACCTACGTTATTTGCAGCAGCTAGTTCTAAGTCTGAGTTATTGATTTCTTAGTCCCTGAAAGTAAACAGCTAATGTTATCTAGCATTAGTTGAGATCTTACACGTCTCCTCTTTTATCTTTGGTTTAAGAAATGAGCAATAGTTCACTGTTTCACCAGTCTCTTAGGGAAACAAATTTTTAGATTTACGCGGTTGTAAAGTTTTTCAGAGGTGAACCTATTTACTACGGCACCACCCCGAGACCAGTGCTGTATCAATAGTAAGTTGCTAGTAAGTTGTGGGTAAAGCAGCTAAACAATGAGCTTTAATTAGAGGGTCTCAGACCCCCCTGTATTTCTTACCTTGGTTGGATACCAAACAATCATTGTTTGAATACGAAAACCTATTTGAGTATTGTTGCCCAACATGTGCATCCCTTCATGGCCCAACTGTGACAATCTTTTCTGCAGGAATCGGATAATGGAATCATGTCAACACAGACCAGGGTTTCAAAGGATTGTTTCCAACAACTTCATGTCATGAAGAATTTCTTGCCTTAGCCAGTGTTACAGTGTTTCTAGTAACGTGTTCAGGTAGATATGTTCAGCATAGATTAAACAGGTAATAGTGTGCAGCCTTGTCTAATTTGCTGATATGAAATCTGTTTGTCCATTTTGGTAATGACTGCAGTTTGTTGACAGAGACAGAAGTTTCTCATTAAAATGAGATGTTCGTTTTTCCTGAGAACATTCCATAACTGTGAGATCAGCACAAAGGCTTTAACAGTAATGCAAGTTAGCTAAAAAAAAAAAAGTAAAATCTGCAAAGTCAAATGTATAAAGAGGTTGCCTAATACAGAACACACGTGCTTTGAGGGTTATTAAAATTTACCATCTAAGCCCCATGAAGGCTCATAACCGTAAGATGTCCAGCAGTTTTTTTTCTTTTAAAAAAAATGTAGCAGATGTGCAGTGGTTGCATTAAGACAGTCAGTCTGTGTGGTCCACAAGTACTGTTCACTCAGTTATACAAAGCAAAAGAAGGTACAATTATATAATCCTAAATTGAGTGTTGTTTTCTGACCATAAGGGACAACTTGCATTAGCTTACTAGCCAAACCTTAATGTAAAGATGGAACAAGCACTTCTGGGAGAACAGATTGCCTAATGACGTTCGGGAAGCACTCTTTGATTCAGTGATCAATATAGTACAAATGCAGGGACAAAAACATTTTGTTATATCCATACCTCAATAAAAAAAAAAAGCTATTTTATTATTAGTTTGTGAGACATTCTTGCTTTCATTCTTGTGGGAGGGAGTAACATTTAGCAGGACAAGTATGAACTTCAGAAAGGATCTGACTTGGCCCTAATTTGCAGAGTCTAGTGTGATGAAGTCTACAGCAACATGTTAGCAGATGTAGAAACGTGAGAGATAAATGAAGAAAACCAGTGGAAGTGAAGCAGAAAGGACAGTTTATTGTACCCAGTACAGTTATAAACGTAGCAGTGTAAAGGTACACGTTGTGAAGGAAGATGGTGAAGCCTATACACGTGCAGACGACCCTTTTAGTGATGGAGATTAACTGGCGCCTCTTTCAATGAGAAAGCTTAATAAATAAGATCAATTCTCATTACGAGGTGTTGCCCTGTAACCCAGCAAAAAAGGGTGTCCAATAAGCACTCACTGGTTCTGCAATGACTGCACCACAGGCATCCAGATTTTAAAACATAGGCAATACTATACAGCTGATACAATAAAATGAAACCAATGCAGACTTTGCAAAAATATATATATTTATATAAGTTCATCTTTCCAAAAAAAGAAAAAAAAAAATGCAGAGAACACAATTTCTTCCTTGTCCAGCATAAAGCGATATGTTAGTGGACAGTTGCCAGTTGAGTACACCATGCAAAAGGAAGCAGTGGTCTTTTGTCACTTTAAATAGGCAGTGAGAGAGTCCAGGAAAAGATGTTTTCACCTTATTGCATGCAAGGCCCTGGCTTTCCTGCCATCTTGGTGCATTTTAAAACTAGTACAGTGCCAAAGAAATATAAGCCAAAAATAATACAAAACAGACTATAAACTTTGACCCTTAAATACATTTTTATGCAGTCAGAGGATAGAACCCTCTTGAAAGTTTTGTCTAGTGCATCCCTTTTGAATATTCATTGTGAGAAAAATCTTAACTCCTCACTGTACCAAATTTAGCTTCTCAAGGAGTGACAAGGCATATGGAATTGAATGTTTAAGAATGGGTTAACAGTCCCTGTAATCTGACTGAGTGTCCTCAAGAGTGCCACTGGTTTAGCTTCATTACAGATCAACAAATTGACTTATCCAGCAGAGAGAGAGAGAGAGAGAGAGAGAGAGAGAGAGAGAGAGAGAGAGAATCCCACAACACTTAAAAACTTCAATGACCAAAAACAAACCAACAATAGAAAACAGTATGTTTTGTAGGAATTTAACAGGTTTGAAGCAGTCCTGCATTTAGTTGAACAAAACAAAAAGGAAAAAAACAAAAGAGTGTTGTATAAAAGCCAGCTCTCTAAACATGTTTAACCAACAATAAAGAAACAATTGGGTCTTTTTTCCTCTGCAAAATAAAGCCCTTTTGAATTCTCATCAATGTCTACATGATTTAGAGGTAACAAAACTTCCTGGGCCAAAAAGGCAGCTACTGAATAGTGCTGTGTTTATTTTTAAGGACATCTCTTAATATTGTCACTTTAAAAAAAAAAAAAAAAAAATTCCAGATTGTCAAAAAGAGAATTGCTACAATTCTTCCAGACTCACAGAAAGACCAGTTGGGCCTTCTGTGCTATTTGGCTCCTGACTCCTCATCTTCTGTGACAACCATCTACCACAAGGCGGGTCATGCCACAGGAGTCCAGGCATCCCTCACTTCCCCGACACCTTCTCATGGGCTGAAACCAGAGACCAGGTGGTTTGCAGATTTCTCCTCACTTGTTACTTTGATTTTCTCAATGTTAATTTTTGGGGGAGGGCTAATCTGTAAATGGACAGCAGGGTAGGAGAAGTTGAGGCAGTGGGGACAGACATGTTCCAGTCTGCTCAGCAGTTCAGGCTCTGTATTGGGGATGAGAGTCAGTACACATAGCCATCAGGGAAAGGCATCCCAGTTACACTTTGCTCCCCTGCATCTACCAAATAAGGGGCTCCTTCATCATAGTGAGTCAGGGGTAGCGTGTCATCGTCCACCCCAGGCAGGGCATCAGGATCAGCCTTCAGGTTGGGCCTCTGGTTGTCTGGGAAGGCCATGGAGAAAAGGGCCTCAGGGTCGCATACAAACTTGTAAACGTACCTCTCACCCGCAACCTAGAAAAATAAATAAATAGAACTTTTTAAAAAACGCAATGGGCTTTTCCCCATCCTCAAAAAGGTTTTGTAAATGTGAGCTGAGTATCAAGTAGAGTAAACTTGAACCTGCCTTTACCTTCTGCATGATTCCCTTCTCATAGTAGTAACGCAGGGAACGACTGAGCTTGTCGTAATTCATGGCTGGTCTATTTTTCTGAATGCCCCAACGTCGAGCCACCTAAAGTACAAGTTGCATACAGTTTAAAATGATTTCAGAACACTATATGAAAGATGCGTATAAACGGACAGTGTGCTTCAGATAATGTATTCTAAGGCTCACCTCCTCTGGTTCAATGAGTTTGAACTCCATTCCACGTCCTGTCCAAGCAATGAAATGACCATTGGCAGGGTCATCAAGAAGGGTAACCAGAAACTGCCAGAGCTGAAGAGAGCCACGTCGTTGGTAAGGTGGGCCATCGCGATATACTGAGGGCTCCTGCTTTACTTTCCCTGTTCGAAGAGAATAAGATGTATACTCCGCCAAAAACGTAAATAAGATTGAACTCTTTAGACATTGAGCAGTCATGAGTTATGTGCATGTCAAGGAGTCTTACCTTCCAGACGCTCAGGTACCACACACGTGTCATCATAATACAAGTGCTGATCTCTGTCAAATGAAAAATCTATAACACACACACACAAAAAAAAAAAAGAAACACTGAGTACATGTATGTGTTCAGCAGTTCGAGGGTGAGGGGAGCAGGGGTAAAATGCTTCAAAATGAAAAGGCAAAGTAGTGAAACGATGTTACTTACTTTCATGGTTTTGGTAAAAGTTAGCTGCTCTCCCAAATGAAGATTGACAGTTAGGCACTTCTGTAAAGTAAGGACACAGTTATCAGTACAATAGCAGAATACAGTAATACATTAATCCATTGTCAAAATAAATCTAGAATCTAAATTCATTCATGCAGTCACACAATTATCTGAAACATCCATCCATCCATCCATCCATCCATCCATATAACATATATCCTATTCGGCTATAAGCATCTTGCGAATATGGGCACAGTTCCATTCATCCTGGAGCTTATGAAACCAACACTAATGTAACAGATGAGCTGCAAATGTCCAGCCCACACATCTGGTGGCACTAGCTAAGCACAGATCAGTGCAGCTACATCACATACAATATCAGCCACCGAGTCTCCAAACCAGGATTAGCCACTATGGCCCTGAAGTTTTGCTAAAGGTGCTGCCAAGTCCTAAATCTCTGAAACACTTTGCTGCAAAGGTGCACAATGTAACTATACCCAGTGCTGTCTTATTTTAGATATGTAATGTGGATTCCATTCATTTTGATGACTTGGCTTAAGGAGATTTGGGGAAAAGGCATAGTGTCCAACTAACCACAAAAAGTTGCATCAGCAGACATGCACATTTACAGGCAGAAAGTTGAATTATGAATCAAGTTGGATTTTGAATTAAAATCACTGTCCTGGACATTTACAGAGCTACAGAGATAGTGGGACATTCCTAGAGTTTAAAATGGTTAAATATGTGGATGACAATAAGGGGAAACAGCTGTGTGTGGGTGTTTAAATTGAACTAAAGTCCAAAAATCTCAGATTAACAGTGGAGAGCCTTTTCACTTTAGTCAAGTACTTTATTTATGGAGAGAAGACAGTGATGTAGTTCAGGTTTTGTGAGAAAGCAGTGTGGTTAACTCTTTTGTTACATCTGCGGAGGTCTCGCAATGTATGTATGACTTCTGGGCTTTGGGCAAGTAGGTAAGTAAAAAATGCTCTGCTCCGGCATTCTCTTCAAGTGTGAAGAATGCTGCCACGTCAGGCCATGTTTTCAAGAGTTTGAAAAGTAAGCGTTTGTCTGCACCTCACCAGGCACTGCTAAATCTCACAGATCCATGCAAGCACACACAGAAGATTCCGAGCCCTTAGCCCTGCCTGCACAAAGGCTCACTATTACTGCCAGGCAAGGTCACTGTTCTGCTTCTTTAAACAGCAGATATGTATTAATCCTCACCAGAGTCAAAGCAGAAGTCTCGCGGTTCTTGCTTGATGGCCATAGGGTGGAAGGCAGCCTGAGTTGGGCCCATGTTGGGGACTCCTTGCTCAGCATAGCGAGGGTCCAACAGCTCCTGTTTAAAGCCCTGAGGATGCACAGGAACCAGCGGCTCCGACATCTGCCGATGATAAGGTGGCCGTCCATCTCTGGGTGAAGTGCTTGGTGCCTGGGGAATGTAGTTTGGTCTTCCCTGGGTCTCAGAAGGTGGGAATGGCAAACAAGGTTCTGAAAGCTGTCGCTGAAACCTTCAAAGTAAATAAGGAAAGAAATAAAATTCAGTCACCAACAGTAATATCACTCAAACAACAGAGAACGTGACCAGAGGCCAAGTTCAAAGCAAATATCTGCCCTCTGTACAAGTACATGAAAGTATATGCAAGTTGTAAAACGAGATGTCGAGGTCAAGTGACACTGAAAGGTATGTTAAGGGACAGCTCAGCAGACATTCTGGAGTTGCCTTTCACTGAGCCTGGAGTCGCTGGCTCCACATTGCTAACTGTCAATGACATGCCATGCATTCCCCAGCTTGCTCCCAGGAATCCTATTGCAGGTGGCAGGGTGGGTTGCCAACCACTCTGTTCCCACGGGAGTCAGATGAATGCATTAAAGCTTCGACTGCACCAGAACATACATGCGGCCAACACCACTTGCAATTTTTTTCCATCCTGTAAAGTTAGCTCTAATGAAAGGTCAGCACCCCTCAGCAACCATTCTCTTCGTACAGTTCAGTACAGCAGATGTTAAAAACAAAGCATGAACACTCAGAGCTCAAAAGAACTCATTCAAACTATGTGTAAACTTACCTATGCTCATTATTAAAGGGGACATCATGGTTTAGAGGTGGGCACGGCACTGCAAAAGGTGGAGTCTGGCTGTGTAGTGGGAGTGCCCTCTGATTGTGGGTGGAGCTCCTCACAGCAAGCTGTCCATGAAGGGCCCTCTGGCCTAATGTAGGGTTAGGGACTGGAGGAGGAGTCTGTTCATGCATTGGGCGTGTCCCCGGAGTGTTGGTGGAGCTGCATGGTGAGACAGGCGTCGAGGGAGGGGTCAATGGCTTGAACCCAGCCAAGGGTTTCCTTTCATAGGCACTGCACAGATGAAAAATAGGAAGACGATCCATCACATAAAGCAGAGGCTCTCTGCATGCAGTTCATAGCACAATGTCAACAGAAAGAGAAATGTTATTTGCTGTGGGGTTACCTGTAGTTGTAAAGGCACTTCTCTCCGTACGGCATGGGACTCCGGTCCTGGCTACAGGGGGAAAGCTCTTTGGAAGGACTCAGTTCCCGTTTAATCTTGGCTGGTGGAGGGCCATGAAACATCACTGAGAAAGACAGACAATGGACGCATATAAATCAACCACAGCATCTAATCGAACACATCAACAGAAGTGTACTCAGATGGAGTGTCTTACTCTACACCATTAATCGGCTTACTCTGAGGTATAAAAGCTACATCCTTCGCCCATCACTACCATGGTGCAGCAAAACACATGCAATCAAAGCACTCCCTTCTGATTTCCATCATGGCCAAGTCAATACTCATGAATCAGAGCGGTCGTAATTCAATGATTGTGAATGATATTCCTCCCCGCACTGTAACCATTAGCCGCTGGATCTCTGCATCAGCTCCCATATCCGGCGCCACATAATGGCCAACGAAACTGGATCCTGGGGCACTGTGCAACACTGGCCAAATAAATCAACTTGCCCGTGCAGGGCTTAGGAAACCACATACAATGGGCACGTGAAAGCTCAAAGTGTGTGCTGAAAGCCAAGGTGCATTGCACCACTATTAACATCAGAGGCACCCTCAAATCAAATTTAAAAGGTAGATGGATATCCCAACCCAGCTGATGCTGGCAACAGGAGCGGGTGGATTACCACGTGACCTGCAGACAGCCAGAGGCGCTCACAGTTCTGCCGAACAGACGGCCATAGAAAGAGTCAGGACTCTACTAAGTGCCCAGATGACCACAAGATACACATGAAGAGGGAGGGGGTGCTGTAGCAGAAGCATGTGTACTATTCAGATACCAAAAAGGGTCTCAAAAAGGGCTAAAATCAATGTGCAACAGGATATCAGTCTTCAGTGAAACTACATTGATAAACAAAGCAAGACAAAACCAAGAGGCCTGACGTGTGTGTGGGGGGGGGGGGGTTCTGTCTCTCAACCTCTGAAACCTAGTTCATTCTAGAGGAGAGACTGAGTGCATGAAAGTGTGAAATCAGATTATGTGCCTGCCTCATGTGATGCCAGATAACTTTTTTTTTTTGTGGCAGGCATTCCACTTCCACCATTTTAAGGTGCCAAAACTCAAGAGACACAATAATACTGATAAAATAATGTTAATTCCTCAAAAGCAAGCGCTTTTCTTCACACCAGAGTTTATTACGATTCAAATCCAATAAATCATGAGCTCTTTATCAACTGAACTTTTTCCAAGACAGATATATGCCTGGGATTTACATGTCACGCCGGCCTATATACTGGTAGCACCCGAGTCAGGATGAAACAGAACATAAACAGCACCATCCATCATTAACATCTTTACTGAGAAACAGCAACCAAACCAAATCAACAAGATGGTCTGTGCACTTGACACCCTTCTTGGCTTATGGTGTCCTTTGTCCTCTCAAAAGAATTGACCAGAAATTGGAACAAGACCTGAATAATGAATAGCTGCCGGAGTTCGAGCTAAGCTGTTTCTCCGTTGCCCTCGCTGGACTCAATCCAAAGTACATCACCAAGGAGAATAAATAATAAATCTCAGGTACTCACGGCTATCCGATTGGAAATCTGGGACAAACTGTTCATCATCGGGCACCTGGGCTGTGAAGAGAGAGCAGGGAATATTATATACAGGCTGAACACATGCATCCTCATTTGCAGTTTAGAAAAATGGATCATTTAGTGGGAAAAGAAGTAAATGCTGGCCTAAACTCTGGATCCCACTGTGAGGTTGGCAAAATGCACTAAAAGACTTGACTAGCCTGTCACTAAAATTAAAAACAAGCAACAGCAGGGAATAGAAATGCATTACAGCCCAGTGAAATACAGACTAAATTTGAAAGTGAAATGCATTATCTGCCCACTGGGCTGGAGAATAAAACAAATATTAAAAATGTTTTATGCATAAACGTTTTGGGAGTGTCTGGCAAGATATTGTGAATGAGGTTAGGATCAGATTTGCATGTTATTACGGGTACAACATCTGATAACCACAAAAAGGTTTTATTTGCACGTTTTCATTTGCAATCTAAATAAAACAATATGCAGTTTTTCCCCTGTCAATAGGGGTGTGTAATATAAGAAGGAGACCTCACCCTCTGCAATCCAGATTTCCTGCAGCTGGCTGAGGTCCTGGAAGAGTTCTGCAGCAGACAGACAGATAACTTTAGTCTGAGCACGAGAGACAAATTCAAAATGCGCCTTAAATATCAGGGAAATAAAGGTCATCTGCAGAAACACTAGTTAGGGCATAAACAGAGTATCAAAGCCAAGAATGGCTGTAGGCTTCATGATATTCAAAATGACCACACATGAACGCTTGTATTACCTTCTGTGTCCTGAGCGAGTTCGGAGTCTACAAACTTTCTTTTCCTGTCACTGACTGCTCTGTTGCATGGTTCTTCCACTCGAGATGATTTCTGCTGTAAAGGAACAGACTAGTTAAGTGGAATTCTCTGGCTTTAACTAACAAAACCACAACATAAGATTTAAGGCACACTTACGTTAGGCGGGACCATGAATGGTACTTGCTGGTCGTAAAATCCGTCCATGTTACCTGGGTCTTCAGAAGTTCCCAGAACAGGGTCTTCGCTTAAAAGCGATTGACTGCTTTCTGGAGTTTCTTTTCTCTAAAGAAGATCAAAAACATCTACGTGTAAGAGAGCTGTTTGGCAGATGCAGTCAGGACATTCTGTTGCATGCAGGCTGACATAATCTTCAGATCTATCGGCTCAGGACACAAACACCCCCCTCCTTCTTCTCCTTCTTCTTTGTTGTTCATCACAACAGCCCTGGTGACTGAGCATAAGGGCATATGGGAGTATGTGCTGCACTCTATGTTTACTCTCTTCGAAGCAGCAACCAACATAAACCTTACATAAGCAAAGCAGGCCATCTGCAGCTAAGATTATAACGAGAATCAATCACTTAAAACTAAGCCTGGGTCTAAAAGAGGCTTCCAGATAGAACAGTGCATTATGCCTGCGCTTTATAACTGTAGCCTACAAGTTATTCAACATTGCTCTTTCCCAACAGCAGACCACGTAGCCTGAAGGGATCTACAGCAAAACAGCAATTTGTGTGCCAGCATCTGTGATCTGTGTAGTATGTTCTAGAGCATTAAGGAGGGGGAAAAAGTCGCCTGGAGCCTGTGCCCCCCCATAGCTGGCGAAATGCAGCGAAAAAGTAAATGTAGAAGAACTAAAGAGAAGTGCAATTGACTTGTATGGCACACACAGCAGGTGGAAACTGTTAATACTTTAATCTCCATTTACTCCAGAGAGAGAGAGAGAGAGAGAGAGAGAGAGAGAGAGAGAGAGAGAGAGAGAGAGAAAATACAAGAGAAAAGAGAGAACGGAGTGGGGGGAAAGAGGGAGATACAAGAGTGTGCATGAGAAAAAGACAGGAGCAGTGGGAGAAAGACAGAAAAGGAGAGAGAAAGACGGAGAGAAGTGTGTGAGAAGAGGGCAAAAAAGAGGGAGAACAGAGAGAGAGAAATCAAAAGTGTGCGAGAAGCACTTTTCAGGGGGTAGAACCGAGTTCAGAGGGAAATTAGTCCAGATGTTCAGATTAGAAGTCAGATTTTAATCCTCAAATCTTCACACATGACCAAGTTCAAAGCAAGTACACCGCGAAATTCAACTCAACAGACTATCCAAATCTACTGATCGACAACGAAAAACACTGGAAAACTAACGCTGGTCCACAGCAGTGCCCGTATTCCCACAAGTCTCACTGGTCAAGTCAGAACATCAGGTTTCCAAGATCAATCCAAACCGTAGGACAATCCAACGTGTGAAAAACACGCATCATCAAATCCTCTGGTAGGACTTTCTACTATAACACGATCATTTTGATTTGGGGTAATATCCCGACAGCCCCCCTCCCTGCCCCCTCCTCGTGGCCCCTTGTTCCTTGTTTTTCTCAATGAAGTGAAACCTGATCCGGCAGGGGAAACAGACTCGAGCCCTCCATTCACAAAACCACAAACACCCACCTCACCGAAAGCGCCAAGCTAACGCTCGCTCAGCCGCTACAGCTCCAGTTCAACCAGCACCGCGAACCAATAATAACAATCAGGAATAATACCCGTAAACACATCGCTAAAACTTCCCGCAGTAAAATGGTTGCCAAAGTGCGCCCCGTGTAGGATAAAATGGCGTTCGCTTTCTCCTAAAGCCAGAGAGCTGGGTTTGCAGTTTGGAGTCCATGATAAACTTAAACGCAGCGGAGAAGAAGCGACTTCAACACGCAGTTTTCACTCCTCATCCTGCAACCGCGGGTAAATAAAGACCAGCCTCACCTCACCGAGGACGCCGTGCACACGCTGGACGTAGTGAAAATGATGAAGAGAGTAAATCCACAAGAAAGATCTTCGTCTCTTCTCCCTGATCGATAGATGTGCTCCGCTCGACACACAAAACTTGAATGGGATTTTGTAAATGGACTGGTCGGGTTTTCCCTTGGGCTCGACGGACGAGCGTCTTTGCACGCCATTGGCTACATGCTCCTGCCACTCCAACCAGGCAGCCAATAGTCTGAGGGCAGCTAATGAATTTTGCATTAGGTGCGACTGGACCAATCCTAGCTTGCCTCTGTCCTATTTTTATGAATGACTGGGTTTCATTCACATTCGTGTTCAGCACACCTCCCCCCTTTTCACAGGCTCTTAAAGGGCCAGTGGCAGAAATAACAAGCTGCACAGGTAAAGGTGTTAATAAGAGACGCGATTCGGTTGATTCCCTTAAAAAAAAGTTTGACATTGTATGAAAGCTGCAACGAAGTTCTGAATCAGAGGATGATACAACATATGCTAAAGCACATTCATTCCAATTTAGAACTGTGCACAGTTTTGTGAGGCCTCTGAGCACAAGCGTCTTTATAGCCTCTCCACCAACATCATCACAAAAATAACGCTTCTGTAACAACACCAACAAATACAGATACATTACATTACATACATTTTGTGCTGAAGACATATAACACTACAATCACATACCATCTAAAATGTCCTACTGGAATGTCAGTGATAATATAAAACCTGAAATCAAAACAGGTATGTGTACATCTTCAAGGGTGGTTATAACATCTAACCTGTATGTCTTTCAGCTACTTAAAGGAGCAATATGTAAGATGATGCACTCTGTCAAATTCATACTCTAAACACTCCCTTCTCCTCCCTCTTCACTCTTCCCCATCATTTGCTTATCAGTGTGGAAGAAATGCTGTGAGTTCATCCATTTACTTGCCAGGATGTCTTTTTGTGACTTGTTTTTTCATTTGATGCTGTTTTCTTTCTTAGATATCTCTGCAGTGCGATACATAAATGTCTTTGACATATCATCTAAACTGTTATTACTTTACATTCTGTTGAGAATTTTATATGCATTTTATATATCACTCCTTTAAAAGTGTACCAATTGCTGACACACTGCACACAACTGAGCATCTTGAGCTTATTTAGAATATACATAGAAAACTTCTAATTGAATGAAAGCATGCCCAATGTCAAGTGTCAGCTATGAGGGTGTGAAGCTATACAGCAC
This sequence comes from Semaprochilodus insignis, assembly GCA_034552555.1. Lineage (NCBI taxonomy): Eukaryota > Metazoa > Chordata > Actinopteri > Characiformes > Prochilodontidae > Semaprochilodus > Semaprochilodus insignis. The sequence continues at coordinate 21,577,489 of CM067480.1, read as the reverse complement.
TGGCCTGTGGAGAGGCAGAACTGTGTTCTCTGGAGTGATGAAGCTCCATCTAATACCTTTGGGATGAGTTGACATTTGTGATCAGAAATAATCATCCACCATCAGTACCTGACCTTGTTATTAAATCCTCACAACAGTGTTCCAACATTAGTGTAAAGTCTTAGTAGAGTAGAGGCTGTTTCTGCAGCAAAAGGGAAAATCCTTATTAACACCCTTTATTTCAGAAAGAAATGGACGGATCATATGGAGGAAACATGAGGGGGTTTAAACATGCCCATTCTGTGGGGCAGTGTAAAGTTTACCAGTGTTAGAGTTCACTGATATAGGTAGTAAACAGTGTCTATAGTTTTGAAGGCTCATGGGCTAAAACAGAGAATGAGTAGTGGAACAGGACCTTCAGTCTTCAGAACATTTATAAGCAGTTAGCAATCATAACGGGCCAAAGACATCAAGTGTGGAGAAGTCACATAGGTTCATTAGGTCATGAATAAGTTGATGCATATAATCAAAAGAGAGGATAAAAAATCCCTCTATGTATAAACTATTATATGTATGACTACAAACATCAAAAATCTGTTTATTTATTTTTTAAATATGACAGTCTAATTTGACTCAGCACAAGTCTAGCCTCATTATCGTTCTATATCTTGGACTGCTTTTTCTAAATAAAACACACCATTCACTCTCCCATCCATACAGTCTACGTACACACTCACCGAGCACATCCTTATATCTACATTCACTGACCATTTTATCAGCTCCACTTACCATAAAGGAGCATGTTGTAGTTCTGCTATTACAGACTGTAGTCAATACGTTTCTCTGCAAACTTTGTTAATCCCCTTTCACTCTGTTCTTCAATGGTCAGGACCCCCACAGGACCACCACAGAGCAGGTATTATTTGGGTGGTGGATCATTCTCAGCACTGCAGTGACACTGACATGGTGGTGGTGTGAGTGGATCAGACACAGCGGGGCTGCTGGAGTTTTAAAGACTGTGTCCACTCACTGTCCACTCTATTAAACACTTCTACCTTGATGGTCCACCTTGCAGATGTAAAGTCAGAGACATTGGCTCACCTGTTGCTGTTTGTGTTTGAGTTAATCATCCTATAGTCCTTCATCACTGGTCACAGGACACTGCCCACAGGGTGCTATTGGCAGGATATTTATGGTTGGTGGACTACTCTCAGTTTAGCAGTGACACTGAGGTGTTTAAACACTCCAGCAGCACTGCTGTGCCTGATCCACTCACACCAGCACCACAACAGTGTCACTGCATTGCTGAGAATGATTCTAATAAGGTTTGTGGTGAGCTGTAGCCTGTTTTGTAGTCATTGTTTTTGTGATGAACACACTTAATTCAACCTACAGCAGTTTGTCTTTACCTATTTATGTTGAAGTTGAAGGAGGGTTTTAGCCCAGACTGCTATTTAAAGAAGACACTATACAGGGTAGCCAATCCGAACTAAGTTCTTTTGCATATACTGATCTTAAAGGCACAGTAACAAAACAGCCTACAGGTTAAAGAGAGGTTAGAAAATTGTCATGTTTGTTTTTGGTACATAAACCCACGCATACGTCATAAGTGGACCTCAGGACCTCAAATCCAAATATAAGAAAACTGCAAAATTTGGGCCCCTTTCGTCGCCCTGCTGTATAAACTGAGGAGTACTCCACGCTCTTGTGATGATGTTTAAAGAAATTTGATACGCAAGATCAGGGCTTAAATAAAGGGAGCCCATGTAATTCGTTCAGACATCCTATGGTCTATATTTAACTGGGCACCTTCTCTGAATATGAGTGAGAGGATGAGAATAATCTGCAGAATGCAGCAAGCTTTTGAGCGGAGCTTATACTATTTGGAGAGGACAATGACAGCACAAAACAGATAGGTATACAGTTACTGGTGTCTTTGTTGCTCTCTGATGCCCCTGAAGAATGGACTGTCAATTACAATTATTGTGGAAGCCTCCTTTTTATAGTACACTACACTGAGTCTGTGCGGATGTGGTGGGAGGTGAGAGGGGGCAGGCAAGAGCATATTGTGTTTCCATTCTGATTCTTTCCTTAAATAAATCCAAAGAGGTGACACATGCTACAGTGTCACTGCGGCACATCGCCTGTGGAATGAAGGTTACCTCTTTTACAAACACAATTCAAAGAGGGTCAGTGAAAGACCACTGAGCCACTCAGGAACTGGCCTAAGAATAGTCTTCTCTTTCCTTCTGTATTTGTATCTTAGAAAAGGTGAGTGAAAATGCTTCCTTATCAGGTGCTATGCAATGCAAAACTTCAGCACTAGTACTAGTGAGGTAAAAGACAGCACCAATCATACAGCAGCACAACTAAAAAGAACTCCAGCACATCTGATGAATGGTCACAAATGTCCTATACAGCTCACGCCTCTATAGGCTGACCCTCAACCACACAGACCCACAGAAAATGATCTACGATAAGAAGCAGAGCTCAATGGCTTCTCTGAAAACCTTGGGCGTGAAATATGCAGCCGGTGGATGAAATTGAAATGAGGGAAGAAGTCACAGCTTCAGGCCATTGGTAGTCTCCCAAGGAGAGACGAGATGTGACTTGCAGACTATTAATAGTGCATAGAGAGATAATTCCTCCCTCATTATCTCTGCATGCCCAAGATGCCCAGCCTTCGCCTCTGTGTGGAGCTTCGTGTTGTATAATCAGCACCTCAGTGCTTAAAGGGCTGTTTTGGCAAGCACACAGAACAAAGGGCAGAGTGACAAAAAAACAGTCTCAGAATCTAGAAGGACGTCTGCCTCATAAATGTTGTTTCTAGTAAACATGATATATTGTAATTCTATTATTAGCCCTATCTGCTAACATGAGTAACTTGCCGAGGTGTCTGTTATGGTGCATACTGTAAACTCATCATCAAAAGAATGGTTGCACAAATAGTTGGACCCAGAAGGAATCAACTGACAGTTTGAAAAATGAAACTTGTTTGGTAGGTTTGATGTCGTGAGACGTCGGCAAAGACTGCAACGGTGTCGTGCCAGACTGTCATGGAGTGACTCAGAATGGCAGCGGATCATCTTCAGTGACGAGACCCGCTTTTGTCTTGGTGGAAACAACCAACAAATCTGTGTGTGGATGCACCGTGGTCAGCACCAAGATGAGCGGTTTGTTGTCATGCGTCACACATCCAGAAGGCCTGGTGTCACTCCACTTCCACCCCTACCACAAAATCTGCAGGAACTGTGTGAGAATATTCAAGATGCATGCGATGGATTATGACAGGACACCATTAGGAACCTCTACAGCTCCATGCCGAGACATCTGGCATGTTGCATTAGCAAACATGGCGGATCAATGCCATACTGAGAGACACTACGTCTGTATGTAGCTCAAGAAATATTGTCCATATCAGTCTAAATTTATCATCATTTATTGTTCCAACTTTTATCTTCCTTCTGAATAGCATTGCCCACACTTCCTTCTGGGTGCAACTGTTCTTTTGATAAATAGTTGTGGAGTGTAGAGATGGAGTGTAAATAAAACCAAATAAAACTCCAATCCAACCTGATTGGAAAAGTCATACATTTTGTATAGCTACACCTTTAAAAAACACCCATTCAATTATTATTTTTTTTATTACGTGTTATTTTCATATATTCATTATTTTTACTGGTAAAAAGTCAGTAGTCCCATCAGCCCAAAAAGTTAATATGATAAAGATCACTTTTTAGCCAAATGGATTGATTGATTTGAAAAACATTCTTCACAAAATCCTCTGTGCTCAGGCAAGTTTAGGAAACGCATGAACGGATGGGTTTATTTAAAAATTCAGATTAACAATAATGAGTAAAAGTTCACATCCATATGAATCAATATTTCTGAAGATGATCAAAATGTGTCAAAATGATGTCTATCACAATACAGAGTTAGGGTACTAGAAAGTATACATTAAATGGCCAAAGGTATTATTAACAGGAGCATACAAGCACTGCCATGCATTCCCCACATATAAACGCTGGCAGGAGAATGGGCTGTACTGAGGAGCTCAGTACATAGAAACTCTGCCCTATCCCTGATATCACAACCTAGTCAACTTATTAGTGCTATTTTTCTGAAATGTAAGCATCTAGAAGCAACAACAGCTCAGGTCGGTAATCCACATTTCACCAGACCATGCAAACTCAGAGAGCAGGATAGCTGAGGTTGGTGGAGGGATTGTGATAGTCTGGGGCTGTTTTTCATGGTTTTAGGCCTCTCAGTTACAGTGAAGGGTTATGTTAATGCTATAGCATATAGACATTTTTGAAAATTATGAACTTCTTGGGCGAGGCCCATTCCTGTTCCAGCATGACTGTACACCCTTGCACAAAGTGAGGTCCATAAAGACATGGTTTGACAAGTCTGGTGTGGAGGAACTCCAGTGGCCTGCACAGAGCTCAACCCCACTGAACACCTTTGGGATCATTTGTCGATTGTGAGCCAGGTCTTCTTGTCCTCCATCAGTGCCTGACCCCTTTGGGATATCCAAAAAGCTAATATAAGTGTGAGGGCAGGTGGCCACAGTGTAATGTTTTGAGGACCAAAAGATTACACTGCCTAAGTAGCCATTATATTTTAGATTTTGACTAAAACAGATTCAAAAGGAAATGAATTAGGTAACCAAACAGAGTCTCAGAGTGACTTTGGCAGGATGCACCTGTGTCAACACAAATACTAGAGCCTTTGTACCTCTCTCACTAAAACAACACTAAACTCGCAGCAAAATGGCACAAAGAATTCCCTGACGGGGACTCACATCATCAGCATAAAAGCAGTGACTTGTGTGATTAAATTGAAATTCAATCAGGTCAAACAGAGGATGAAACCAGTAGTGGACGGGTGCCATTATTGGATAAGTGCATTTCAGCAGACCCCTCTAATCAACAACACCAGAGTCAGTTCTCAACCTCTCCGTTTATTCAATAAATCTTTTGTCCATCAACATGGATGCCTAAAACTAACAACAGCGATGGGGAGGACACAGGATAAGAGGGTCAGGAGAAGGGGCAATCAATCCTTCCTCTTTAGTCAGAGCTCAGTCCAAGGGGTACCGCACTGTGCCCTTGACCCTTGTTGACACACAGATGGAGTGCTACAAACCACATTAACTCAACATGGGCTTATACATACATGTAGAATACCACACTGAGGGATGATATGAGCTTTACTGCATCTGTGTCATTTAATACTGTTTATCTGCCTCAGCTAAGAATAGGGCCGCATTTGGCTAAACCAAGCCACCTCTGTCTGATTTACAGGCAAGGTCAAAACCAGAGCGATACAGAAAAGAAAAGAGACTGTTTACTGAAATGGATATTTCACTGTCACTGTTAAAAGACCACGTGTTGTTCAGAGATTCGGTTGCCTCTGTGTCCTAAGATATAAGCGAGGAAGCAGCGTGTTTATTTGTTTTTCTATATCACATCATTTTCTTGTAAGGAGAGACATAACGTGTATTAAACACTGATGACTGAAGTTTGCACATATAAATTGATAATCAACTTCTGATGACGTGTCAACATGGTCATGTCCTGCACAGTGGCTGACAATGAGAATCCTCCTCTTCCTTGACCGAGAAGGCCGGAATGATGAGGTTAATGGCAACGAATAACTAGTCGTGCAACACAAAACTAGACTTTTAAGGTTTCTACTCATTTTGTTTCCATTTTTTTTGGTTGACTTCTCAGTTTGTATTGCATGTGTCCTGCTCCAGGCAAAATGCTGTCCTGTATTTGTTGTTTAAGGCTATCAGTCATTTACACTGACAGAAGCAAAGGAGAAAGTGACAATGGAATGTATCAGGGATGACATTTCCTGTGGGTAGAATGCCAGTGACATACTTCAGTTCCCAGCTGATAGATTTATCTTAGTGCCAAACCGTTCTCTACAGAGGTACCTAACAAAGGACAGCCACAGAGTAAGTTTACTATGAACATGCTACGAACCTATATTGTGGGAAAAATACAACGAATAAATACAGCGGTTAAGCAAAAGTTAGAAAAGGTCCAGGAACATGATAAGGAGAAACTGGTAGAGGGTTGCAACAATCAGCACGGTCTCTCTTCAAGCAGACATCTTTGTCTTCTTTGCTTCAGCAGGCATGCGGTGGTGTAACTTTAGATAAAATATAAACAAATATCTATATATACACAACTGTTTAAAATCATTCTAAACTGTAAAATCAACAGAAATTGTAAACATGCACTCTTTCAACCAAATCGCCTGTCATGAAGTACCAAAGGGTCCTAAAAGATAACTGTCTGAGGACCACAGAAATCTAGCATATGACTGATTGACAGGAGGTGACCAACGCAATGTACCAATGTCAGATCCTGTGGTCATCTAGACAGATCTTCACTCCATAGGACCTTGATACAGCATATGCGGTTCAGTGTTCTTTAAAGGGAACCAGAGGCAGAGCACACCGGCCTGCCCCTTTTAAGAGAATTGTGTTCTGCGTGCTTTAAGGAGGGTGAGCGTCCAATGTACAATCATAGCTCACCTTAAAAAGTTCAAATCTGAAGTTAAATTATCTCAAGCTGAAAAATAAATCTAAACCCGGATCTGTAAAACAGTGAACCTTACATAATTTCAAACCCAGGTGCAATGGGTGGTTCTACTATCTCTGCTCTGAATGCAGCACACTACCAACCTATCTGATGATTGCAGAGTGCTGATCTATACCGGCGACATTTGTTTATGTCTGCCGCCCATGTGTCACCCATTAGATAAGTCTGCTAGTCTCTGATGCTATATTACAATTCTCTACAAGTTATCAAACACATTCATATGTATGCACACAAGGCTCTCAGAATATACAACTACTGTGTATTTATATACATGATGGTAGGCATCTTTAGTCTAGTGATGATATCATCTCCAAGGGCTACATTAGAAAGTTTATAAAATGTTTACTTCACAGCATACATGGTGCCCAGCCCTCTGAACATACACAGTAATGTAGATTCTTTTTCCTGCATTGACCAACATTCAACACTCTTCGTCTTTGGACTTGAACTTGGGATCCGATGTTTTCATGCTATACTTAGGAATAGTGTTTCACGGGAAAGATACTGCCTGAAATAGGAAGTTAATTTTAGGTTTAGTACATGCTATGGTAATGCATATCCCTGTGCACTAGCTAGGTCCGAGGGAGCAGGACCATGGGGGTCACCACTGCAGAAACATATTTACGCAAACTATAATGTTCTGTTTTTCATTATACCCTGTTATACTCAATCAACCTTGGAATTTGAACATTGTGACTTTCTGGTTGCTGGCTCACCTCTCCCAGTAACTCAGACATGGATATGATGACACTCTTCATTTGGAGATAAGGCTTTCTCACAAGTCACTCAAAAGAGCATGGTGATTTACAAAATACCCTAAAGGTTATCTCCAATGTGGTCATTTTAACAATATAACCTTTTTAGTATCTATCTTAACTTTATTACTTCAGTTGGCATCAAACTTTAGATTATCCTCTTAACTGTGTCTGGCTTATTAAGAGCAACTAGCCAACTGTATCGTTTTACAAAACTGACAGAAGTAACCCATGGACATCAGCCTGAGGGAGGACACCAGATAGGCTAGAAGCAAACAGCAGGACTGGAGGTGTACATCTCTCAGCTTGTTAGCCCAAGCCTACCTACCCCCACCAGCCCACCGGCCATAAACATCCCATTTCATAATAGATGAGCCTGCTGTTTCGTCTCTTTAAGTGGTGGCGTGTCGTGGGGCCTTGGAGAGGCACTGGAGTGAGTGCTTTGCATGCACTGATCTATTATTCAGCAGACTCCTTCAGAAGGAGAGTTTGTTCCCTGGTCCTGCCAGGCCAAGCTTGGGCCCAGTGACGTCTCAGTATGCACTACCCGCTCCCACTTTGAAGACTTTCATGACAGGGTGACTCTCTTTCTCCAGCCGTCTAGCACTCTCTGTCCCATATTCACTTTACCTTGGTGACATTTTTGAAGATGTTCCTGAGCACCGTAGTTTACTTTGTCTGAGCTCCTGTCTATATCATCCCCTCTGCATCTCAGTCAGTATCATTTGATGAACCTACTCACAAGCAGTGAGGGGTAACGTGTGATACAAAGGCAGTGGCCTACTGGTGGGGGATCCTGGTAGGTATGGGACATACCTGTGAGAGCCTGTGATAGGGATTTTAGAGAGATTTAAATACACAGGAACTGGTCAAGACACTGAGTTGGCTCATTCAGTCACTGCAGCCTCTGAATGTTAGGCTACTATGGAAGTTGGGGTCCTTTGTCCATGCAGGATAAACTCAAAAGCTTTTCTTCCCATCCGTAAGTCACCAAAGAATTGGACTTCTGTACTAGTGGTCCAGCCAGATATCCATCTCCACCACCCCAAGCAGATAGCGGTTGAGGATGGTGAAGATATGTTTTGTGTGTGTTTGTGAGTGATTAGTCTAGTCCCGACTTCTGTTGCGCTTTTTGAGGAAGAAGAAGGGTGTTTTCTGTGGAGGGCCCAGCAGCATGGGCACCTGATTCTTGTGTGTAATTCGTATCTGTGGGCAGCAGAAAGAAAAAACAGTCAAGACATCAGCCCTTGCGCAGGTCTGCATAATGAATGAAAAAGGTTCTACATAGCATTTAACAAGTAAAGAGTCGTTGGCTACTTTCACTGCATTAGCTCATTGCTCCTTCAACACCATACTTAGCTGAAATGCTGACAAGTCTCATTATACATGTCCATATAAACATACTCAAGTCTGATAATGCATGAAAGCTGGGTTTGAAACCAAATTAACATAAACATTGAGAATGGGGTTTATCTGAGAGCAGCTGGGTAAATCAGAGAAGACTAACAATTCTCCACAGCCATATATATATATATTTAGCAGGGGGACCCTGAGCTGTAGCTATGCGCAGATGGACCCCTCTATGCATGTTCCTCTCTCTTTAATGACATAATCAGTCAGTGGAAGGCTGTGACATGACAGTGTTTCAATTAACAAGGAGCTTGCCTGGCTGAGTTGCCTGGCTGTGGAAAAAAGAGAGGCATGAGAGGAGTGAGCTTGGGGCATGATTGGACATAGACCCACTGTTGCAGTGTGTTGGATTCTGCATTTTGATGAAAGACCTTACAGCACTGTGCAAAGGTTAGAGGCCAAGCTTTTAAAGCAGAAAACACATATTTAAAAATAACTACTCCATTTAATATAAAGCGAATCAGTACTTAGTGTGGCCACCCTTCATCTTTATTACGCTCCTTTTGGGAGACGTTTTCCTTTTTAGTTTTTAGTTTTTCTAAAGGGTTGTTGTTATTTTCAAATTTCAGTCTTAGAAGTTGGTTGAATTTTCTCCTTGAAGTCTGGACACTGGGGTGGACAGCTCATTACTATGATAACATCAGCAGCTTTTTTGTATGATTTGCACATTTAAAATTTTCTGCTTTTATTTTTTTAAATCAGACCTGAAGTAAGAGCAGAGCTTGCTTTTAAGGATGAAACCTTCATTTTTTGGTGGTCCTTGTTGTTAGAATCCTTTTCTCTACTACTTTTAACAGATTTTTGAGTTCTCAATTTTTTACTTATTTTCCTTACTGACTTTTTTCCTCCATCTATCTATTGCTACTTTTAAAATGAATAATGTTTGATATCATGCTGTGACAACGCTATGAGGCTTTGTTGCCTCAAAGATTGAAACACCATAGGGCACGGCAGTTTGTAAATAGAGCAGTGTGCTTACGTTTGGTCGCACATAAGCATGCAAATGAGCAAAATAACAGTGAATGGAGCCCAAAGTGACCTCACCGTGCATGGAGGCTGCATCCACGGCTCCCCATCAATCTGCATAGGCAGCAGTCTGGACGTCCTGAGTGAGAGAAAGAGAGTGGGTGTTAGGGGTCAGGTTGCAGGCAGCACATGGGCATGAGGCTTCTCTCTAACACCGTTGCTGGATGATTCTACACACTGCTTTCTTTGTTCCCACGAGCTCTTTCCCACAGTGGGCCCCACTCTCTCTAAACTCAACACACATACTCGATTCAGGACCCTGTGCCCCCATATACACACACTCTTCCACAAAGTTAGTTTAGCCTTTTCAGCCGCGACACTCCAAATTAAAGCAACACCGTACGGGAGAATGCTAATGATGAATAGGCTTTTAATTCAGCTTTTGGAAAGTATTAGGTGAAAGGCAGGTGAGGAAGGAAAAATCACAGTGGCCTGGGAGCCTCCCCTCTCCTCTCGGTGTGGCGCTGGCTGTTAAGGTCATTATGAATGCTTAATGTAGCAAGAAAGGCAAAAGCTACCTGAACTTGTGAACTCCTGCCTCAGATGCAATAACCGCAAGGCTCATTACTCAGCTGGGAGATTAACATAAGCAGGCAGTGTGTGCTCAGACGTGTCGCAAACATTATTATTCATCAGGCCTGGCTGCTGGGGGGTGCGCGAGTGAAGTGGTAGAAGGCTAAAGGTCTGAGGTGTTGGCTGAAGTGCTCAGCAGAAGGAGGCCTGCTGTTGTGCCATCATGGATGTGAAAGAGGGCAAGGGACACTTCTGTCCGGTTGAGTGAGCACACAGACAGGTCCACAGAGACAGCAGGAGAGCAAAGAGTTGGGTATGTGAGCTGGGCAGAGGCTGACCTTGTGGTCTGAGCGTTTGTTTGCGTGAGTGTTTAACACTGACCTGATAGTGACACTGGCACACTGGGCAAGACGTCGACCAGCACTCTTCAAGCCTGTGTAGATCTGGCCCATCTCTATGGCTCCTTCCAAGCCCACCACTTCCAGCAGCTGGTCACTCAGGTCTGGCCAGAAAAAAGAGAGAGAAAGAGAGAGAGCGAGAGAGAGAGAGAGAGAGAGAAAGAGAGAGATGAAAGTAGCTGGCAAATTAAATCATTAACAAAATAGAAGTTACAAAAAGAAAGACTTGGAGAGCTGGATAGAAGTAAGAGAGGTCTTAAGGTCAGCGGCTAAGCATAAGACATGGCTAAGCTCTAGTACATGCTTGTAAAGCACTGTTTAATCTCTTTACACACACTCATTAACTCTTTCTCTTTTACGTAGTCACGCACATACAGACGCAAGCAAGCAAGCTCCCTCAGCTCTAAGAATACCACACTCGTACTCAGTAAGATTATACAGACATTTCATGTAGCAATACACTGGCAATAGTGTTAATGTGTAACGTCACATGCACTAAAACTGGTTAAGGAAAATCATTATTACTGTCAGTGTAATAAAGTGGAATAATTATCACATGGCACTCTTTAACTGAACTGGTCAAAACGTGAAGCAATAATGCAAGGCAGATGGTCTGTGTTGTGGAAACAATGAGGTGCAAATATATTGACGTCATATACCTGTAAAGTTGTGAAGCTCTTGACAACGGTATTAGTGAGCATGACACAGATATAGGCCAATAATTGGCTCCACTTGATGGAATCTATTGGCCAACCAGCCCACAAAGTCAAGCTTGTTACCCTCTCATTCCTTCTCTCTTGTGTCCCTTTTAAAAATCTGACCTACATTCCCGGCTAATCAGTGTATACTCTCACTGCTCAGTGGTTGCTCAGCTGATTAGCACAAACCTCACACACATATGGTTACATGTTCCCCACTGTGCTTCATCTACTCCACATAGCCAGCATAATTATCTCAACCATCCAAACAACTGTTGACCAACACTGTTGATTCATCGTAAGCCATAAAATTCAAGGAAAATTCAAGACTATTTTATTCCAATATAAACCAAAAGGGGTCTGTTTTTCTCAATTATTCAAAAAAAGGAAACCAAACAAACAAACTCGCCACCCAACTCACATGTCCGAATGAAACTCCAGGCTCTGTGCCACAGTGTAAACATTGTGTGTAAAAATAATAATCACACCCTGTCACCTGACACAAGACAGATATGTTTTCGTGAGCAAACAGGAAACTATTGCCTGGGCTTATTCTGGACACTGTGGGAGATGACGGCTCATGCATGGCTAGTGATGCAAGTCTGGATTGCGCAGGAGGGTCAAAGCACTCGAGGGAGATGCTTTATGCTGATTAGGCAGGATTTTGCCTGTGCTGGTTCGGTTTTGGGTTACAGCAGGCAGCTATAATTAGAAAAGTCAACTGAAAATTTATTACTGAGTAAAAAAATGTATTGAGTTTTATCCAAATACAGTCGCAGTATGATATCAGAGTGTGTAATGTGACACACATGATGGATCTCAGTTCACATTAAATGGATTGGAAGGACTTTGTGCACATGTGCTCTATGAGGAATCTTTCCTCTAACTCTATCGTTCAGATGTAAACAAAGTCCTGCAGATTGGTTTAATGTGAAATAGTTTATTGTAAAGAAACTTAGCAGCTCCGGTTCTGCAGTGGTAGTGATTGAAAAAAGGGTTCACATTGTCTACATGCAAATACAACGATTTCCCTTACTATACCACACAACCAGTGAACCTATATTTGTGCCTCTGTCTTCTGAGTTTCTGTGTATAACATTGATAATGGCAAAGTAGTGTGAAATTGGAAAAAATAAGTCTGCCTAAGATTCTTAAAACCAAGTAACAGGGAACAGGCTAGCTCATGCAGAGTGGAAAGTGAAAAGAATCATTGAGGAAATCCTCTTTAAATCAGTGGAATGGGAAATGTAGCGCATTTCCTTCTGTATCATGACATAAAAGCTATTGTTCCCAGATGGTACGGTGGTGCAGTGGGTAGCACTGTCGCCTCACAGCAAGAAGGGCCCAAGTTTGACTCCCAGCTGGGGGACCTTTCTAAGTAGAGTTTGCAGGTTGCATGCTCTGGTTTCCTCCCACAGTCCAAGACATACTGTCAGAATTGGAGATGCTAAATTGACCCTAGGTGTGAACATGTATGGCTGTCTTATGATAAACTGGCAGCCTGTTCAGGGTGTTTCCTGCCTTCTGCCCAAAGAGTGCTGGGTTAGACTGAGTGAATGATTTTCCCCATCTGCTGGTGTACAGTGAAATAGCCAAAAATCAGAAGATGTTTTAGGGGCAGGTCAAAGTCTCAAATGATATAATGAATCAGGCTTAATATGACCAAAGTCATGGACTTACAAGGATATGGCAACTGAGAAGTCATGCCCATTGCTGATATTATGACCACAAACCCCAAAATGATGGGTTTCCTTAGAAACCTTAAAAAAGATGTGGACATTCTGCTTACACTTATCGTTAATAGTCGTCCTACCATATTCCTGACAATTAGAGTCTCTGCATACAGATGCATCACCTTCATTGCATGGTGAAAGCTAAAGCTGGTTTCACATGTAATGATACTGTGTCCTGAACTGATAAAATGTAGCCTTGAATATTGCATTGATGGGTTAAGTAAGTTAGTGAGTCATTGTTGAGTCATTAAATATTTCAAAAAGCAAATTTCATGGCACAGATCACACAGCAAGCCCATTGGGTGAACATTACCAACTGTTAAACTGAGCCAAGCACAAGCTGAATCCGCCTACTCCTGCTTTCATTTATATAATAACTAGAGCAGCTCAGATCTTATAACGAGGAAAGACAGGTATGTTTGCACATACATGCATGTTTTTATGCTTTTAACAATTCACAGTATATGTAAGAGACTTTAGTCTCTTTCTTTTGTTTTCCTCTGAGATACACAGTGTTTTGCAACCTTGCCTTATTTAAATATTACAGCAGAAGTTGCTAAAGTGTTCACTGAGTCTTGTGAATATAGAGCAGGACTAGGGTGCCCTTGCCTGGGGTGACATGCCCTTGTGGCCCTCCCCCACAGATTGGTCACACGGGTAAAGCTAATCTGAAATGCAAACACATCCTTACACTTCGGTGGGAAAGGATGATAAGCCTAATGGAGCAGCCCATATCTTCAGCCCTCCATCAGATGACACTAGTACAGACCTGCACGCCAAAGGTTTTGTCCGTTCCACCGGCACTCTGCATCTTTGGGATTTTCCCAGAAGCAGTAATAGGATTGAAAGCCATTAGCACAAAAGTGTGCCATTAAAGAGGCCAGACTAGTGTCTAGGCAGTGATGCTATGCACCACTGTGAGAGAGAGAGCTCCTTGAGGCAGCCACCAATAAGACTTCTTATTACAGCTCAACAATAATCATGCAACGATACACTTAGGGCACAATATGAATCATATCATGAATCATATCCTCATAATAGCTTCATAATATGATATTCCCATGACACATTATGGCTGGCAAATAACAATGAAACACATTCCGTGGTAAAATTCTTATTTTCTCAACATTACAATAAACCCTGAATGGTTAATTTGGACACAAACAAAAATGCAAAAATCATTTCAACAGTGTTTTAGTCACAGTTTTAATCTCAGTGTTGTGGCAATTTAATTTTGCAATAGTACATAATGACATGATCTGATATATGACAAACAGTATATTAAATTCTCAGCCAATCATACAGTCACTACTGTCAAACTCATGCTCTTATTCCTGTATTTTCCTCACATCACACATGCATCCAGCTTCATCAGATCTGCGCTTTTTTATTCCAGGCCGCGCATCACAGAAAGACTGTGCTAAGAATAGCTCACAAACGTCGTCTTACATAACCTCAGCAGAATACATTCTAGGGAGGGATATCAAATCCTGCCCATATTGAACTGGCCTTTTTGCACCAAGCTTGGACCAGCTTAACCAAACACTGAACTAAATTACTGTGAGTAAGTCTAAAAACTGCTCTCAGGTCAGCTCTACCAACAGTGTGGTACTGACTCTTGCTGGAATGCCAAAAGATAGAGATGCACACAGGCTCCAAAAGGAAAGCACAGGTGAGGGAGAGGCAGGCGAGAGACATTAGCTAACAGCACCAGCTCAAAGGCACACTGGTAATTGCTGGCCAATTTAGATCAGCTCTACAAAGCATGTTTTGTAAATGTGGACCCTTAAGAAGGAAAAAAAGGTAACAAGTACTGCTACCTGAAATGGAATTATGTGCCACATTAAAACCTATTACAGAAACAGAAAGCTGAAAAATAAAGAGGTACATAGTAATTTACAAAGAAATATGAAGTAACAGTTCGGATTATTTCCAATGCATTTTTTCTTAAGTTGAAATAACAATTTGAAATAATTGATAGTAGTTACTATGGCTACACAATTAATCACATTTGTATCATCATCTCCAGTCAATACGCTGCAATGGGGTGTAATAACAGAAGAGATCAAATTACATGTGCAATGCAGCAGAGTGATGTAATTATACTGGAGGGAAGAAGCCATGGCTGGTTTCTAATTGAGAAGGAACTGAATCCTAGTGTCCCATTCGCAAAGCAAGGCTATTATCCACTACACTTTCCAGCATAGAAAGCAATTTCCACAACTGTTTGCAATATGCTTTAAATTGCTCTTGGTTTCCTGGCTATGGATGGCGGTAACATTGCTGGGGACTGAGCTTGCGACCTCCCGAAGATTGGATCAATGCTTAGATGGCTACAGTTTATGAAGAGAGAGGAAGACCTTTACAAAGCCATGCTTTTTCCTCTGCTTGTCCAGTACAGTCATAATCTCAGCCTTCAGCCAGTGGGAGGGCACCATGACATGCGGGTGAGGTGAGCAGGTATTTATTGTGCTTCCGACTCCCTCATCTCTCAGCTCTGCTCTTCGTATCTCGGGCTGCTCACAGCAATGGCAGATGGTCAGGAGGAACTGGCCGGGGTGGAGGAGCTATGGTGGAGGTGCGGGGGCGGCCTGTAACTTGGCTTGAGGACAGAGCCCCAGAGCCGCCTCTCTTCCACAATCTCACATGTTTACAGAGCCCAGTCACAGCAGAGCAGGAGAGAGTGGCCCAGGCAGCATGAGGGAAATAAACAACTAGCAGTAGGTTGTATGTGCAAAAGTTCATTGTTCTACATGAGGATGCCAATTTCAGCGGGGCCGCATGATATGAAAACATAATACAATTATACTTCTACACTCTACGGCTGTAATACACCTTGCAATATATTGAAACCTGGAACTCTATGTTATTTTCATTATTTTTAATATCTCTACATTTTTATTATTCATTCGTTGCCAATTTAATTTGCTAGCTCTTGTTATAACACAAGTTCGTCGTGTGGTTATTGCTCCTTATCAGGCTGCCATTGTAAAAATGATATATGAATATGTTCTAAATGACTTGCCTAGTTTATTACTAAAGGTTAAATGTATTTTTTTAAAAGTGTCATAAAGGAAAAAGATAATAGGGCCGATGATTAGAGGCCTTTGCCAAATTTGGTCAATTTTTATCGAAGTTATTCTCATTCCGTGGATTGCCTGATTTGATTTCATCAAAACTCTCATGAAACACAGATCTGAAGTGTTTAATATTGGTGAGAGTGATCCCAATACATAATAAAGTATTCTGGAACTTGACAGAGAACACTTCCATCTAGTTGCATGAAAAAGATTGAACACCACCAGTTAAACTACATGTTCAGTTGAAGGGAAAGCAAGTTATCACACCCTCTACTTGGAACAAACCCAAATATGGCACTTTTCTGCAATTTATGTAATACATCACTTCTATTTATTTGCTGAGTTTTTGCTGTAAGTTTGTATAAGCCATATGCAATTTTAGATAATGCCAAAGGCCACTTTATATTAGTTTTCACAATATGTTCAATTCTGCAAAGTAACAGTAAATGTGCATAAAATATGCAGAAGTGTGTTCTGTGCAGAGGATGTATCAACAAAGCATGTCATTTCACCAGGGGCATCGTCTGCATGCAACTGTATATTGCATATGGGCCCACTTTAGCCCTCATACAATATACAGTAGCTCCAGTTTAGCCACCTACATTAACACACCCAGACTATTAAAATCAAGGTTGCCAAAAGGTTCTCTGTGGCAATGCTATTTCATTCCCTAAAGAATCCTATCACTGTGGTTGAAGAACCTCTTCATGTCTAAAAAGCCACCACATAAAGTGAAGGTTAAAGGGGTTTCGTAAAAGTTCAAATCCAAGCCAAGAACCATTTAGAAATGTCTGTTTTCAAGAGTGAAGTCTAAGCATGCATAACTTCATTCACATGATCTCTACTTATTCACTCTCTACTAGCACACTCTCTTCACGTGCTCCCTGCTTGCCCAACCGCTTGCTGCTTTCCCAACCTCTGTTTCCCATGCCATTGACAAACAAAGCTCCTCTCACAAAGCAGGCCCACAAACACAAGTCTGATGTCACAGATCATGGGAAAAGCGCCTTTCAGGTCAAAAGCATCCTTGATTAATATTGACTCTTGAGGGATGAGAGACACTCTTAAAGATGCCACCCTCTCCTTCAAGTGAAAGCAAGACTGCTTGGACCGCGGTTGGCGGACAGACCCAATGAGTCACTACGTTCCCACAATGCTCTCTGGGTTGGGCGGTTTGCTTCTATTTGTGTCGTGTGTAGCAGTGAGGAAATAGAAGACAAACTGTTCCTTCTATGTTTGTGTGTGTTTATGCGTAACAATGAGTCTCACTGGGCCCTGAAATATTCCTTTAGCATAAGCCTGAGTGTGGTGGGTCTCTTGTGGGAAGGGTGTGGTGACAAGTGCAGGAAAGAGAGAGAGGGAAAGCGTGTGTGTTTCCGTATGTGAGTGTCTGTGTAACAGAGAGAGTGAGAGAGATATATAAAAGAGTGTGGGAACCAGATGAGGAGACTTGTGGCACTGCCCCTTGGACCTGTCATACAGAGCCCCAAGTGCAACACAATGGCAGCATTGCAGCACTGCATGACTGCAATCATTTCAATACTAATGAAATTGCATAGTCTTGTGTGTAGTGAGTGCTTCAGTATTGCCAGGTCAAGAACCAGGTCACCTATGGCAAACTGGTCATAAATACAAATAATACTGTGCAACAGTCAGAGACCACCCTTAACTTAATAATTCTAGTTAAAATGACTGTTATGCAGGTCATTCAGGAGACATTTCTGAGGATTTTGCACGATCCATCTGCAGAGGGAAGGGGAAGGTCAAAGGAAAATATGTGAAAGGTCAAAGAAAAATATGTGAAAAAATAATTCAATGATCAGACCTGGTAGACCACCACAGTCAATATCAAGTTCAGATGGATAGATATTACTGCCCTTCCAGCGTGAGAAGCTGGTGTGTTGGCTGAGCATGTAAAGATCGTTTTGGAGAATCCTCACCCAGATCTTTTGATGAACCTGTAAACTGTGCAGTTTTTGATGCAGGAATTTGTTGTTGACGTGTAAACAAGATAATGCAAAAAGAGAAAACAAGTGAAATGACTGCAGAAAAATATATAAAAAAACAATCCTTGAAAAGATCAGGCCAAAACAGTCATTTCCAGCAGGGTATATGTGGCAGTGTCTCTCCATATGCAAAATAAATGCATGGCTCTGCATTTTCTTCTTTTTCACTGCTTCATTTCAAAATGTACTCCATACTCTAAACTCTATTAAGCAAAAGCATTTTCATACATCATTCTACATACTGAATCAATACATTTTACATACAGTATATTTATTTTCTACATGGGTTAAAGAACAGTCTTCTACCTGAACCAAACATGACAGACCCAATAAAATATCATATTTCAGGCTGCATGAGAGAAGATTTTTATGCATAAAATCCAGCCTGAGCTTATTCTTAATGAGTGATTTTTATGTAATAGATTTGCCCTTTACAAAGATTTCATGCACTTACACACTCTCTGGCTCTCCCTCTTTCTTTCTCTCTCGCTCTTTCTTTCTCTTATATAACATTATAGTCAGCAATGGTCAGAATACTTCGAAAAAGTACTGATGACTGTGATGGCTGAACAGTGAATATGCTGTCCCAAATGTATTCAGTAAAGTATTCCATTACATTACACAAAGAAGTAATGTGTTCTGAACACATTTAGAATACAGTTACATGGGTAAAATCTGCTAATTGCGTTTTTTATTTTTTTACTCTGTTCTTTGCTGTTACTGATGAACAGTTTTAATGTAATTCTGCTGTTAATATGTTGCATGAAAAATTTGCGTAAATTTTTTACAAAAGTTACAAAATTCCCAACATTATTTTGGTTCTCATTGTCTGCTTCAGTCCACTGCTGCTGCTATAATGCCACTACAGCTCTCACAGTTGCACTGCTCCTCCTATAATCCCAATGCTGCTCCCACAACCCCACTGCTCGCTCATGAACTAAGCAAACAATTGGCCTTGTCTCAATAATAAAATCTTGCACTGGTTCCTCACAGTGATTAATCAGTCTACTCAGGCTTTAGGAACTCAGGCTTTAAAAGTTTGTAAATAGGTTTAAAGTATTCTAAAGGTATTCTTCTAAAACCTGCCTTTACAAAACGTGACTTGGACTGAATGGACTGCGTTTCTGTGTTCTGATTATGCAGTCCCAAAACTTGTATTCTGTTACATTCCAACCCTGGTTACAGTCTAGAGCTGCATTTCAAAAAGCTCTGGTTATTTCCTAAGTGGGTCAACATGCCCCTGAATGGAACCATGGGATGAAACATGTCACATGTTATCTTATACGCTTCAGAGCTGGTTTAAAAAATATTCAGGGCTGTAGCCCTGGAAACACAGGTCAGGCAATGCCTCTGGCTGACAAAGTACCATAACACTAAGGGTCTGAAAAGATGTATGTCAAGAAGTCATTAGTGAGAAAAGGAAACAAACAGTAAAATCAGCAAATCAAACAAAGAAGCTGCTCATAGACTGACCACAGTCCAAACCTTAACATCACTGAATGTGCTTGTGATTACTTGTATTGTGAGAAGCAGAAAATGCAACTTCTAAGATTGAACTTAAGAGGTGTGGAAAAATATCCTGCATATTGCATATAAAAATATACAGAAGCTGTAATAAAGGCAAAAGGTGGACACGTTAATGCTGAATAGTCTGATATTATTTTTAGTTGAGGCTTCTGTGTAAGTACATTTATATGCCTTCTTTATACCTAGCATTGAAAGATCAATAAGTTGCACTTAATGTCCATTTTGACTGAATATGAAATAAATAAAGGGTGGCTTTTGCACAGTACTGTATTTGTCTAAGAACTTATTAAGAGCACATCCAGTTTTGCAGCATTTGTCTTATTGGCGGCTTTACTTGAATGTCATTAATGACAATTAATGCTACCTTAGGAGCTCTGTTAAGGAAAGGTCTAACCTTACTGATTGCATTAAGGTGAAATGGAAACTCAAAGGCATGATCTCATCCCCAGGCAAGCAACAAGTGCAGTAAACAACCCGTCAACAGAAGGAGCCAATTAAGAGCTACTCTGTAGGGCTCTCTCACCCTTGTCCTCTCTCTCTGAATATATAGGACTATGTGCAAGGCCTAGGCAGACAAGAAGACTGTTTAAAACTATTTATCTTGACAGTCTGTATTTTTTGTCAGAGTCATCTTAAAACATAAACTGGGCAGTGGAACAGTGGAAATGCATTATCTGGAGTGATGGAAAAAACCCTTGGGATGAGCTGGAGCTGTATTTGTGATCCTGAACTAATCATCCCACATCAGCAGCTGACCTCACTATTGCTCTTGCGACTGAATGCAATTAAATTCTCACAGCAACGTTCCAACATCCAGTGTGAAGCCCTCTACGAAGAGTAGAGGCTGTCACTGCAGCAAAGAAGAGACAAACTATTCATTTCCATTAATACCCTTGAAGAAACACTGGACGTGGAGGTGTCTACAAACATTTGTACAGCTAGAGCATGTTGTTTCTCTTCGTTGCCACCCCCAAAAACATTTTTATTTTTATGCATCATATGAACACAGAAGTGGTTCCTTACGTGGTATGTAAAGAAGGCAAATTCATGATATGTGGGCCAACAGTAATGCTCCAAAATCACTTGTAATAAAACATCTTTGCATTGACTAATTGAACATTAAGGCAGTTTTTGCCTTTTGTAAAAGTTACTGTTTTCAAGATGTTCATGTTGATATTCTTTTGGTCAGTTGCAGTATGCTGTATCATAACAGAGATAACATGGTCATAAATGGTTGTGAATTATTTCAAAGAATAAGCCAAATAGACAAAACCATTTGAATGCAAAGCCGCAAGTGGCTAAAACTAACCCCCAGCTGTCTTCTTAGTGTTCCAATATGATTAGTATGGCGGTAGGGCTACAGTTTTCTGCTAGCACAGCATTTATGAGAGGCTGAAAGCAGCAGACTCTTACAGTTGCATGAGCCGAGGGACACGAAGGCAGTGCTACAGCCTGTCCTGGTACGTGCGGCATTATGTGTTGGATTGAGTATTGCTGCCTGTAGGGCAGTTTAAAGATTACTGATATGAGTCACACCACTGGCAGCAGCACCCCCGCCACCCCTCCTTCCACCCCCCGGACCCCTCCTCTGTACATTAGCGACTGAACTCACATGAATCCTGTTACCATGGAGACCCTCAGGCCCTACTGAGCAGAAGAAAAACAGGAATGGAATCGGAGAGAGAGAGACAGACAGCTAGAAAGAGACAGAGAGAAGGAGAGAAGGAGAAGTGAAAATAGAATAGTGATGGTTCCAAAAAGGGGATATCGGGTGCGAGTGAGCAAGTCCAGTGCGAGTTCATAAGAAAAGAGGATGAGGTGTCTCCTCAGAGACTTTAATGCGTCGGAGGGAAATGTGAGGTGAAGATGTCATTCTCACACAAGCCACAGCTGTCATCTACTCTGTCATCACCTCAATACCAAACTCCCCTTAAAGGAAAATTTTACTGTCTTGCGGTCCCTGTGAGGGAACTTGGAAGAAAGACTCTATAAGGAGACATAGCTTAGAGAACTGAGTTAGGATGGAGTGGAGATGAAGGATGAAGACAGAAGTGAGAGTTTGCTTGCCGCAGATAAACATATTCCAATCAGCAGAATATTTGCCAGCTCAGAAAGCAAAATCAGCATATTCAGGTTTTCATCTTCACAAAACCTGATAAATGCAAGCGCATTTAAATCTGACGGTTAACAGCTTTCTCTGTTAACTCAATAGATATGCTATGATTAATCCATGTGACCATAAACATGTGGCCCAGCTATGTGAAATATGAGGAGTGGCTTATTTTTCAGAAATGATTTTGACCTAAATATGGCAACTGCCTCTGCCGATATTTTATGTGTGACTACCGCCACAAAAGTCACCAAGTGATAAAAAAAGGACTGGAGGGGTCCAGCTCCTTAAGAAAGCTGGCACAGATTGGTCAGAAGCTCAGTCCTGATTGATCTACAGGCTGTTTATGATTAATTCAAAACTGTAGCACAAGAACAAATTCACACCAGTTTCCACTTGCCTGAAATGTAAGAAGACAGTTTGGGCATCTAAATGTTCCTACATTATTTTAGCACTGGCTAATGAGGCTAACAGACACTAGAGGTTACTAGCTACAAACTGTACAAACTGTAGATTTCTCTTTAAACAATAATAAAAGAAACAGCAAAAGTAATCCAGAATCTATGTCGATGTGACACGCAAGAACGTGAAGGGGAGGCAGAAAATCATTGTTTAGCACCTCAGTGAGGTTTTGTTTATTTTCATGTAGTGTTCTAAACCAGTGGCTTAGGGATGCCCTGATGGCATTGTTGCTCTATCCCTACGTGTTGCAGGTTAGGTTGAAGGGCAAAGCCTGTCTGGTGGTCCCTGAGGACCAGTTTGAGAACTACTGTCCTAAACCACACCTTTAAGTCTCTGAGACCTTAATAAAGACCCAGGCATGGTGTGAGTGGATTGAGAGAAGTTGCGGATGTAGAGTAGAGGATGCATTCATAAAATTTGGTGGTCTATTGACTTCTAGGGTTTGTTAGCAATGCTAGCCTCTTAGACACAGCACTAAATTAAAGCAGTAAAAATTGGATACCCATTATGTCTTCACATCTACTACATTTAGGGGGTGTGGAAAATTGTGTCCTTTCATGAAATGGGTCCCAGAAGAGTGAAAAACAACAATGTGATGCATCCTCCTGAGACTAGTGTGAAACCTCATGCTGTTAAGGAGTTTTCCATCAGTACCACTGCTACTGTTGTACTGGGCTTGCTCATTAGAGGCTTGGACTCGCTACTGTTTGTATTGTAAAAGTGCCACTCAAATAAATTTGAATCAAACTGAAGTTGGATTTAACCTAACCAAAAGGTTGCCATCCTCCAGGCCCGATCGCTTGCTGCTGGAGGTTAGCTTGTGCCCACTCGACCCAGCTGTTATCACATAATGCTATCACAGTATAGCATGCGCTCATTAACTACAAGTAAGGGTTGGTGACGCTGGCCCCAAAGGCTGGCGTCATGAGGCTTGTGCAGCCATAGTGTCTCTGGAGGATGCTCAATGTGCTGGGGACACCAGCATCTGTGACGCTAAGAGAAGCTGTGGCTTGCCACTGTCAGCCAGCCTCTGGCCCAGATCCCTAAATGATGATTAACACTGCTAATAGCACTGCATGCCCTCATTAAGCCTGAAACACTAATGAAGGAAAGTCTCAAAACACCAGTGAGACTAGAGAGTTGTGCACAAGCTAACCTCGTTCATTAAAGCTGCTGAAGAGAGATCTGCTACTCACAATAAGTCAGTCAGAGTGATAGCACGCACGTTAAGCAGACCCAAATGGCAAGTTTCTCGCTGCTCGACAGAGACAAACAACAGCTTCATTCTGGAGTGAAAACAACTACAAATCTACACTGAGAATTATTGCACTTAGGCTTCTCTCATATAAAACATGCTCTTGAATAAAAATAAGGACTGATAGTCAGGCCGTGACTCACCTTGTACGCAGAATTTAAGCTCCTTGGCATCAGTGACAGTGCTAGCAGGCATCCTCTCTGGTACTTTCTTGCTCATGCGGTTGTAGTTACGTCTCTTTTTGGTCTCGCCCCACAGGTTGGATCCACCATGCATGCTGGGTATATTGAGCACAGCGATGCCCTCCAAAGATGTGCTAGTGAGGTCCAGGATGATGCCATCACACTGAGAGAAAAGGCCAAGTCAGTTTTTCCAGTATTCTTCATTTACAGGTACACTCTTTATTAGTACCAGGAATTTACTGCATTTAACACTACTTGTCCACTGTACAACACTGTATCATTTTATTTTTACAGCAAACTATTGTGAGCTTAATATTGGGCTGTACCGTACAGCATTATATATCGTCGTTGTCCAAAAAGACTGTGTGTACCTCCAAATGTACCTCCATTTTTGTTGATTTTCACTTTCATGCATTATTTGAACACAGCAGGTGGTGTAATCGCTCAGTGAAAATTTCATGATAAATGGACAAGCAGAAATGACCCTAAATCGCTTGGGAAAAAATTCTGGTTCCACTGACTTGCATTAAAATTAAATTAGTTTTTTGCTTGCTCCTGTAAAGTTGCCATTTTGGAGATATTTGTTTTTCTTTGGCCAGCAAAAATTATACACTCCACAGAATTAAAAAGACAGAGTTGTATTTTTAACACGTTCTTATTCTGATGGTGTTGTTGTTTTAAAAACTTAATTTTTATTTTTTAAATGCTGGAACCTTTTGGTGTTGTTGTTTATTGATGTTGCCATAAATGCATGTTAGTCTTGTTTGTGCAAATTATAGTCAAATGTAACTATATATATATATATATATTCTTCTCTCTCTCTCTCTCTCTGTCTATATATATACATACTATATTTAATATGTAGCATGATATGTAGGAGGTGCTACACCACAGCTATATTGTGGTCCAGGTGACTGACACATTATAAAATATAAAGTTGCTATTTTACTCTTATTTGCTGTTAATATGGTTCACTTACATAACTGTGAAACTAATACTAGAAGGAAGTAATTTACTGTAATTGTACAGTGTACTATGTAAACTGATCTTCCTTCTTTAAACCAAAGCCTCTCAGATAGCACACAATTACAAAGTTTAGTGTCATTGTGGATGTTCCAATTTGGGTTAGGCTAAGCTAAAACTTTCTTCTCCAGCAGGACCAATCAATAAACTTGTTTATATTACAAATGGTTTTCAGTTTAAAACCCTGTGAAATATTTTAGATTATAATGAGACTGTCATTAGCTGCTCACTACTAGATATGTGACAGTGGGACAGTACTGGGCCCACTATCATCAAATCAATAGTGTTGGATTAAATATTCTTTAACTGCCTCATGGCTTCGCCAACTTTACTGCTTTTAAATGATGACTTTGAGCTGTGGCGCTGTTTGGCACTTATAGCAGCAAAGAAGACCACAATGCCTGCCTAACACAGGCCTACTGTTAAGCCCTTCCGGGGCACTGGAACTACTGGGGTGAGTGAGCATTGGCGCAACACTGAACCCCTAAGGAGGCTGGGTCCCCCACCATTACATAGTAGTTTAAAAGTAGGAACTTTCTTGGATAATTTTGCTTAAGTTTAAAGTTTTAAGAATTTTTACTCCTTGACCATTGTTGTCTGTGACAGATTATTTCATAAATTATATGGAATAAGCAGCAAAGACATGGAACCATAGGAAATAATTCTTTCGGCAGTAACTGTAAAACCACACACTACCTCAAGCGTGATGCAAATGAATGACAAATTGTATCACCTGTTCTTAATAAGCACCACTGGGAGTGACACATCAACAGAAGTTGAAGAAGAAGAAATAAACATAGAGTATTTCTGTATCAAATGACTTTCTAGTAAACTTAACAGAAGAAACTCTTCTAGTCTATCCAGAATTAACTCTACTAAAAATGCCACAGCAGAAGAACCTAAAAATAAAAATTCCTGACAGCACTGTATGATGTCAATGACCACCCTGATTCAAACTCTGAGTGTCAGTAGTGGAAAAGTACACAAACTTTAAAAGCCTGAAAGCTGACACATTTACGACATAATGAGATGTTCAGTTTGCATGAGAACCCACACAATGCTGCAAAAAGAACAGAAGCTTTGTCTAAAGACTGCTCTCCTTTTCACAGTATTCACTGTTTAGGTTTTCACAGAACGTTCTGCTTTTTAAGGGGTTCTTGGTAATCATGGGGTTCTGGAGGCACTCCTTCAATCATTGATAATCTTTTCGAATGGCTCCTTAGGGTGCTTTACAGTAGAAAGGACCATAACGTCATGACAATCTTAGGAATACTGTCAGTGAACTGTGGCAGCCCTAAATTGCATCCCCTTCACAACCACCAAAGAAAAAGATTAAATGTCCGAAGATTGCAGCTCGTAATATCTTGTTCCAGTTGTTTTTGAATTAGTTCATGCCCTCAAGTTGTTGTGAAAGGATTACATGATTTATACGTTTCTAATTCTGGGATTATATTTGATCATTTGTAACAGGATCTCTATGAAGGACAAACACACCAAAAAGGGACCTCATACAGAGCAAAGCTGAAGAACCTGGAGATTATTCTAAAGGTAAAGTATATAGTCAAAGCAATACAAGCAATATAATGTAACTGCTCGGTGAACTGCTCACATTGAATACCCAAATTAGATGTTTTATTGAGTTTCCAAGTGAATATTTTGGTCAGTTTAAAGTTTTGTTTCCTGTAAATTTTAGTGTGATGTTTCTATTTATTTACTTAGTTTAACATTGTAAAAATATAATACATATATAATTCCTTTCTGACTCATGCTGTGTCAGTTGCATACATTACAAGTGAAGTATGCCCCAGAGAAGAGTTCAAATGCAATTCAAGCAGTTGGAAGAGGTTGAGAGGGGCCGCACTCTGGGGCTCCAGGAGGAGGGGATGGTTTTATCGACGTATTGTGCACCATACCGGTTCTGCGGATACTACCATAGCATACTGTTGGCGGTAGTGGATAGAAGAAGGCATGCACCAGTGACATGAAGGATCTGGCAGACTTACACAAACCGTGGAGAGAGAGAACCGACAAATTGTCTGGCAATTTGTCAGTGACCCAACAGCCACGATTGTGGACATTCAGCGAGCAGTAGTGTCCTCCATGAGTCATCCTGTTAGTGCCAGCACCACTGGCAGACAGCTGCACGATGCAGGACTACATGCACACAGTTACGACGGCTGCCCTTAACACCACGTCAGTGTCGCCAAAGATTGCAATGGTGTCGGGCCAGACTGTCATGGAGTGATGAGTCCTGCTTTTGTCTTGGTGGAGACAACCAACAAATCCATGTGATGCCAAGATGAATTGTTTGTTGTCACACGTCACACATCTAGCATGGTGTCACTCCACCCCTACCACAAAATCTGAAGGAACTGTCTGAGAGTATACAAGCTGCATGGATTATCACAGGACGCCATTAGGAACTTCGACTTCATGCCGAGATGTCTAGCACGTTGTGTTAGTAATCATGGTAGTCCAACACCATACAGAGAGATGCTATGTCTGTATGTGTAACTCAATAAATATTGCCCATATCACTCTAAATGTATCATCATTTATTGTTCCTGGTAACCTTCTGAAGAGCATTGCAATCTGACTTTTTTTATTATATATGTATATATGTATATACTACAAATACTGCAGAAGTTCTTGAATATATCTACTGCATGTTGGAACAAAACCTTGTATCTTCAAAAGGATAAGTTTACAGGCATACTTTATTTAACTTTTCCTTCGGTCCACTTATCATTAAACGTACACACACATTGTAAAGGACAAATTACGTCAAAAACTGAAACAGTTATCCTTGCTGGTATTAATATTCTGCATGGCTCATCACTGTAGTTTCTTATCGTGATAAAATTGGGGAAGTTCCTTGGCTAATGTGTTAAGAACCTGACCTAGAATAACAGACCTTGGCTATGACTGTCTGTTGTGGGCCATTTACATTACCATGTTGTCTCAACACAGTGCAGATACCTGATGCAGCAGAAGCAGCACAAAGTTTGCTGCAGCTGTGAACAACCTGCTGCATTCATGAATCACAATTTATGTCTTTAGAAACACCTCAGAGTTGGCCACAGGCCCAGGGGACGTCTTTAGAGAGCGTCTGGCGTTACAGCCCTTGAACTAATGAAAACTCATATTTCACATTTACTATTCAGAAGTTCTGAAGGGGCTGCCTTGTGGAAATTTTTGACATGCTGGTTCACGGCCGGAATACAGCTGGCCGTTGTGGTGGGGCTCTACGTAACAGCTAGATACAGTGTTTTCACCTGAACTCACCTCCACCTCAATGCTCTCATTTAGCTTCTTGCAAGTGGCTGAGATGGTCTCCGTGGTGCCAAATTCAAAGTACCAGAGCTTGTTTTTCATCCTGAGAAGGAGAAATGAAAGACACAAAGAGAGAATGACTAACAGGTATTCAAATAGAGGGAGAAATCTTGAACTTGAATTCATGGAGTTTTTGCGAAAACCTCAGAACAACATAATTTAGGTCTGAATCATAATGCTGTCTTCTCTCAATCGCACCAAACAAAGGCAAATCTAGTGTCTCTGAAAATGCAGCTGCTCTGTCATTGGAACAACAAACGAGTTTGTGTTGACACACCCGTATGCTAATGCTGGTGTGACAACAAACACCATGGAAGGAACACTGCCTTGGGTTGTCAACAGATCAAACAGGTTATCCCCACTGTTTTACAGCACACAACACACCTCCTGCAGGCACAGAAGTTCATGCTCATTTACAGCCTGGAGGGCAAATCTCCACCAAAGACTCAAAGTAACTGTTCTCTACTACTTCATGATGTGTAGGGAATGAAAACTCTGATTGCTCAATTGTTTTTCCTACTGCTGTGCTAAGAGCTAAGAAGAGAAGTTTGCTGACGTCCTTTAAATAAGGCTAAAGCTAACTATATTAGCATAGCTGCAGAGTAAAAAGTTAGTTGACCGCCTTTTACTTTTGCCTTAACTGAATCTGTAACAGTAAGTTAATGGAACTAGGATCTATGTCTTAGGTTCTGCTGACTTACTAACTCAGGTCCAATAAACTCAAAATTTTAAGGCAGCATGAAACAATGCAACTTGAAACAGGACAATCACAAAAGAGCTCATTTACATATCTTCTTAAATCCCCAGGGAACACAGAGTAAAACAAATTAGGTTTGTTTATATAATATATCTTGAGTGTTAAATTAAACATCCAGCAAAGCTTGAATATAACAAGCTAATATTAAATATAAATATGAAAAAAAATCGGAGAACCGTGTGGGCGTGGCTAATGAGCAGCTTGATTGACAGCTCTCTGTCCAGCACTCAGCCTACTGCACTAACAGAACTAACATTACTATCTAGCTTTTATGTGACTCAGAAGCAACATGTGAAGGAATGGACAAAGAGACATGCAGATGGATGGACAGAACGTTGGAAGAAGCAATGCGTGAATGACAGAAGTGATGAATAAGCAATGTTCATGTATGGACACATGAATGAAGGGGCAACAGGCCTGGTCTATCTTGCTAGCGTTTGATTATACTGCGTTAGCTTTAGCTCGCTCAGCTTTCCTACTCTACAACTGTTTTGTGTGAGTGGGACAAGAGACATCAGCCTTGTGATTGGTTAGGAAATGCTTGTGGAAGTACTACCCAAGTTTAGGATTGCCCAGGTTACAACCAGAAGAGAGAAACATTGTGAAATATATCGGCAATTTATTAGATATTTGGACAGTTTTACTAAGACATTCTTTGCACATGTATGTTGTGGCCCTGAGATTCACTTTATTACTTTATTAAACAAAAAGAAAACATAAACAGAAAATGTTATGTTTTATGTTATTAAACATTTACTTCAAAATTGTATTTCATTACAGATCACTGATTATCTGAGATGTTTCTGTAACCTAATCCAAAAGATTACTATATTAAAGTAATGTGATTTGATTACTTCCCATTACTTTTGGATTACAAATGTTCTTTTAAATGATTAAATACACACGAAA
Organism: Semaprochilodus insignis; assembly: GCA_034552555.1. Classification (NCBI taxonomy): domain Eukaryota; kingdom Metazoa; phylum Chordata; class Actinopteri; order Characiformes; family Prochilodontidae; genus Semaprochilodus; species Semaprochilodus insignis. The sequence continues at coordinate 21,547,716 of CM067480.1, read as the reverse complement.
AAAAAATCAGTAAGAAAACATTATTCTTTCCATTATTCTATTCTTAGTTATTCTACAACTAGTGAGAAGGTGGAGATATAAGAAGCTGACAGAACACTGGGGAAAATGAAAAAAATTGGTATGCTGATACCTATGGCACTGATTTGTTAAGATTCAGTCTGGTAGATATCTTTATTTGAGACCCTCCTCATGAATAGTTATTCAACAGAGAGTGTTCTAAAAGCATTCTAACTGATCATCATTTGTGTTCTAGCTGCTAATTATTATAGGTTATCTTGGTCATCAATATGTCTTACCAGTTTAATGGGTATTAATTTCATGTGAAAACTAAATCAGGACTGACTGGCTCTTTAACATTTACACATATTTACATTTCGCACCCATCACTGGGAATCTACTGAAGAAAGAAATCACACATGCGAAAGTGAAACGAACCATACAGCTAATGATGCCTTATGTCTTCAGGATAACGCTGCAGATCTCAGTTCTGCCAATAAAAATAAAATACTTTCAATTTTAAAATAGATTTCTATAGATTTGGCTGAATAAAGGCCGCAAACCGCTGCTGTGAAAGGCGACATGTTTGCATGTATGTGGTTTTATTGTAATCCTGCTGGAATTACCCTGTTTTTATAATGTAATCTGTAATCTGATTACGTAATGCTGTTGCATGTATTCCGTTACTACCCAAACCTGCTGACAAATATGGGGTCTTTGAATGAATCTAACCAGCACAGCCTTTTTTCATGAATCACATCCAAGTCCCTCTCTCAGGTATCCAATTACAATCTCTCCTGTCCCAGAAGATACAGCTTCCTCTGCCAAAGGAGCTTAGAGCCAAATCGTCCCCCACCCTCTGCCCTTCCTCTGGCCTGCTGAAATATTGATGTGCTACACGGAAAGCTCGGGCAGACAGGTGTGAGAGAACATGAGTGGCACTGAACACGGCTTCAGCTTCTACAGAGAAACCAGAGCTGTGGACAGCAACCTGAGCGAGATATCACACATGGGCACTGAAAACCCATACAGAGGAGAACGCAAGGAATAGAGAAGGGTAAACACAGGAAAAGAACAGATGTCAAAAAGACAGGGGTATTTTGGTGCTATGTGTGTGGGTGAATTTGAAAGAGCACCAGAGAGAGAAATAATTTTAGAACCTCACATCAAGTTAAAAGAACAAAGTGCCACAAGGTCCCTTCATATCCACATCCTCCACGAAGGTGTTGCATTTTCACATTGCTAACAAAACGAGCAATTTACACCTATGCCTCCCCATGAGAAGCTCCAGGACAGCAGAGCACTGCTGATAATGACAACATGCTTGTTTAATCAACAGGTTCTGAGGTATCTGGAGATGGACAGTATAAATGGTAGTTGTGAGACACATAGGTGGGTGATAAATTACCAGAATCAACTTATTCCACCAGATATGTAATATCTAACTCTGTTTTTATCAGTAGAGTGAACTCGAAGGGATATTAGTGCCACAAAGATTAAACAAGCATCTCCTTCATTACTATTTGTATGCTCAGTTTGTATGCTCAGTGCTGCCCAGTGCTATTACTTTAAGACCTCGTTCTGTCTTCCTCTCTTTCGTCTTACACTTCAGCAGCTTGCTACCTTTGCTCCGTCACATTAAAGGATTATGAGCATATTTGAGATCACAATTAGGCACAATTTGGGTTCTCACTGGGGCAAGCTGCCTAACCTCATTAGCTAGCTTCCACTTTAGAATCCACATACAAAACCAATTAGGCTGCGATTTACTCTTAGCCTCAGTGTGACGATCAGAAATTCAACAAAGTCAAGCAGCATGTTAGCGCATTATAACCTTCCCTTGCCAAATTTAGAGAAGACTTTTCCTAAAACACTACAGGGAATTATGTACTGTGTATTTACAATAGCAAAAGCCTATATCTTGAAATAAACACATTTTCTACACTTTCTTAAAGGTAGTGTGCAAAAGTTGTTAAACGCACTACACAATTTCAAAATACACTATTTAATCCCCAGCCTGAAAAGCAGCACATAAAATAGCACCAAATTGGCATGAAAGCCAGCTCAGTGGCATATATTCAACTCTTAAGCCAACAGCCGTTTAGCTCCGCCCATTCACAATGAAGCGATGAGAATCGTTTCAGCACTGACTGTTTTTTGGATGTAATAAATGAACCTTGGGTAAAAAAATATAGGACATTATTGAGCTCTTTTAACACTATTCAAAAATATTTGACTGTGCTCTTTTGGGTTGTGGTCAGTGGAATGTAAAAAAATTAATGAAGACAAAACATGCCACGTCTGGATGTGTGACCTTATCATAGCACTGGTCAGCAAGTAATGTTACAGAGGCCAAAGGTCAGCTATCTTTAGGAATACACAACAAAATAACTAACACATACATCACACACACACACACACACACACACACACACACACACACACACACACACACACACACACACATTTAACTCTGTGTTACCATCTCAAGATAGCCATCTCTCATAATCCCCTCAGAGAGCGATGACCTCTTAACCCCCTGCATTCTCTCACCCTGGAACGCCACGGTGACCAGCCACAATGAAGCTTCTCCAACTGATCCTAATCTAGTTAGCAGATTTAAGTAGCCCTTGTTGGCATATGAGGGGATGGGTGGGCAGGAGCCCCTGAGGGGGGCTAGAGGAGTTAAGATGGGATGAGCTGTTTTGGTTGGAGAGAACATTAAACATGTGAATGCTCACACCAACCACCACAACTTCCCCCATCCATATGACTGGCTTCTGTCAATTTCAATTTAGCAGATAAGGTCAGTGAAGAGCATTATAAAACAAACACAGAATGGTGATTAATGGTACTTAATGGCTATTATGCTTTCACTTTTTACAGAAGGTCTAATGATTCCTGTGAACTGAAAAAAATACATTTCTGTAGCTCATTTTTATTTAATATAAACATCAAGCTATCTCAATGGTTAAGTCTTCAGGAGCTGAACTGGAGGCCTAGCGTAGTATATTAACAAATGCCATAATTAGGAACTGACAGTAGAATCAACCAATACGTTTTGATTTCCAGTGGGGACAATTTTGGGTAGCCTGACTGATGTGTTTTAGTCAGATGTCAGAAATGGAAAACAGCGGCAGCAAATGTTATTATTTTTATCATTGTTTTATTTATATAACATCACCATGTGTATTGCAATCAACCTAAAACATGGAATGTATTTTACAAGCTTCAAATGTTTAATCTTAATTAATCTAACATGCTCCATGAATCCCATTAAATATATATTTTTTAATTTGATAGTTATGGCTCGAACTAAAGGCCTTGCTCTATCATCTGGCACTATAATGTTAGAACTGCTATCATAAGATAAATCCTTGCTTTAGGCTGTAACTCGAGCCTTTCGCTCAACATCTGAACCGGTGACCTTGCAGTTTGCAGATTTCCTGGCAATGTGCCACCAGTTCACTTTGCTTTAGATCTACAGGCTTGCCCATGAAAAAGACTGCACTGTGACCCGAAATCTGTGATAAAGGCAATGGCAACTCTATTTAGTTTGAACACAATATGCTGAATATTTATTAAAATAACAGCAGTTATTAATATGGCAAGTTTTTCCATTTGAACAGTAATGCACATTTGGCAATAAATGTGTTACATACCTTATCTTGCAGAAATCATTTAGAGATTTGAATAAAGTAAATTCAGTACGTTGCTACTTTGAGCGTATGATAGTCGAGTTGTGTATTTGAATCCCTGCAACTCCACAGAGGAGTGCGAGGGTAAAGCACATGGATGACTCAGGTCTAGTTTCAGGTAGCCTGCGGTGTGTAACAGACCCTCGCAGTGCACATACGACCTGCTCCGCAGTGGGAGATAGGAGGAAGGCTCTGCCGGGCTGTTCTTTTGGCAGCAGTCAGCGACAATGAGGAGAAGAGGAGTATATTTATCCCTCTACACCACAGGCCCAGACCAGCAGGGAACGACAGGTTCCAGAACACAGCCACGCTGGGCCTCTTCTGGACCCCGGCACACACACATATGTGCAAGCCGTGGGACATACACACACACACGCACGCTCACACACCCACACTTAAATGCAATCGTCACGCGCATACATCCATAAGCAAGGCAGTGTACACATAGACAGCGCAAACACAGACATATGGGTTATGAAACCTAACTTGGCACGCTGGGCAGACTCGATGAGGCTGGGGTTAGGACCATATTTGGCCTTTTCCTGTCTCATGTCACATGATCGCTCAGCGGTGGATCTTTATCACAACAATCCTCAGTCAATCTCATGCTATTTATTACCTTAATGAACCAGAGGAGGGGGTCACGGAGAAGAGAGGAAGCTTGAAGCTTCTTTTCGTAATGCATCAACTGCTCCTCTTTTACTTCATGAGAGATTTTGGAAAGATCTGCTCATAATTCATAGTTCATAACTCTGTTTAGCTCTGATCCAAAGACCAATGTACAAAATTTAAGTTGTAAATTTTGTTAAACACACATTCATTAAGTTAATCCAAGTAGCCTGACATTTATATTACATAATTAGCTGATCACAATGCTATTACTATTATTATAATTGTTATTATTATTATTTTACTATCAGTAGCTCATCCTTACATATTCCAGTCATTGTATGAGCACTTGGGTTTAAACAGAACCCTGTTGTTACGTGGGGCCTTTTTGAGTTTCAGTGTACTTCATAATACATGCAAATGTTTAAACATGGCTGGTCAAAAATACATGTTTTGTTGATTTGCTAAGTGCAAATAACTTCAAAACAGTTTGAAAACATAAATATGGAATTTCTATACATTTTCTATCTATTTGCTGAGTTGAAATAAAAATTTAAAACAGCAACAGCAACAAAAATAAAACTATGTGGAGAGAGTTTATCACTGTGTAATTTTTGTAGCAGATTTAGCTAACAACTTTATTTAGTGTTGGTATCAAGATAGAAAGCAGGTAGCTGGTATAGGTAACGTTAGCTACTAGCAAGCTCCAAGTAGCATAGGTAACTAAATAGTGTGACAACCTCATTCATTTACACAGTGGTTCATTTTATTTTCCTGTCTGTGTCTATTCCCACATGTTGCTTCTGTGTGATCATCACTGAGCCTCACAGTAAACCAACCAATCAGAACAGAGCTCATCAGATTATTCATGAGCTCACCAAAAGAGCAAAACAGCTTGTTTCATTCTAGGGCCAAATCATACAGGGATGTAAAAGGTTGTGGAAAAAAAACTGCATCTGGGCATTTTTCACCCTTAACAAAGTTGTATACCTGCTATGCAGACATCAGAGAGCAATTTAAAATCTTAATAAACACATTCTATGGCACCTTTAACATCTTGGAGAATAAAACATAGAATTTTGCTGATGTATGTGTTTATAAGTGTGCATGCGTCAAATATTTTACAATAGCTTTAAACAAGACAGATTTTACATCTGAAACTATCCGTTACATCACTCCAATGATAGGCCGTTATATCACCCCAATGACAGGCCGTTACACCACTCCGTTACATCACTCCAGTGATAGGCCGTGTCCTTTATTTTAGGTTTTCTGGTTATCTTGTTGGTTATCAGTGAAAATATTTTTTTTTATTTGCTTCCATAATTTACACACATATATTTGTTCATAGAAAAAAAAACACAGAACACCTTAAAAAGAAGAGCTTCATAACTACTTAGAGAACATCTGCTACTCATTAATATAGCTGCTAATGATTAACAGCCAAACCCTAAGCAACAATGACATATTTGCTTGTTACACTGCCAGGGACACGTGTGCCTCAATGAATAAGCCACTGTCCTCGTTTTCTCCAAACTGACAGCCTGCTCCTCTTCTCAGATCAATGGTGCAGTGCTAGTTTACTGACCATAATGCCCTAATAATCAATACCTCTCAACATGGCCAACATTCAATGTTTCAGTACTAAGCTTAATCCACTGCCTACACCCATGTATGTTATGCAAATCAGAATCAGAATCTTTATTTTACACATACAAGGAATTTGTCTTGGTGAAAGCACACACATACGTAATAAGAGCACAGACTGTTAACAAGTATTACACTGGGAGAAAAGTGGAATAAGATACAAAAAATAGAATTAGGAATAAGAATAATAAAGAGCCAGGAAAGGAGCTAAAGAGATATATGAATATCTGTACTATGTGTATGTTGATATTCTAAACATATATGATTCTGAGTAGACATATAAACTATTACTTACAGAAAAATAGTCTATATGTCTACTCAGACTCACTTAAGTATAGAAAGGGGTTATATCTGCAACATTGTACAATTAGAAAGAAAAGGTGATTTCCTTTCCTTAATACAAATGTACAGTTTTCCACATTGACTACACACTTGTCCAAACTCCCCCAGCTCCATAAATTAAATTCTTGTCATTCGAAAGTCTTTGTGTGACTGAAAAATCACAATGGCACACTTCAAAGGGAGCTTTAAGTGAATGGGCTATAGAGCATTACAATAAGGTGAAGAAATAAAATGTGTCTAAAACGGCTTAGGTGCGAAAAGCGCTATATGGTACGCATCCCACAACTGTGTAAACTGAGTAGCAGTCCTCTCTTTCCTCACCATTGTTTGGCTGGGAAACTGAATGTCAACAGAGTCTCTGTTGTTATTGTAATCGAATAGACAAAGAGTTTTTTTTCCTTGTTCATGGGGCAATTTGACACCTCCTAATCCAAAACTTCCTCTTTTTCCTCATGGGGAGGAGGGGGAGGGATTGGACACAGCTTTAGACCATTGTGATGAGTGTGATCATTAGTGCCTGGACTACAGGCTCCCTGTGGAGTCCTTTGGCCATTGAAGCCAGCTCTCACTAGCAGATCGTCAAACACTTACTGAGTACAGTGCAGAACAATACAGATATATATGTGTATGTAAAACGTGTATATGTGCGCATTCACCTGACCGGAACAAACAATGACAGGCTCAGTCCAAAGGTTTCTTTCATCTGTGCACATTTAGCTACCTCACTGTTATCAAATTTATCATGCCAAAGTGTCAATAAGTTCAATACGGGCCCTTTCAGCAAAATGAAACTCAAACAGTCCAAATATTAAAAAGGTTTTAGTTAACATGCAGCAATAATGACCAGCCTGTCAACAGCTGAACTCCATAGCAACCACCACTCATGTACCATCTGGCAGCACTCTGATTTTCAGAAGGCCTTTTCTCTCTAATTCTAAACCACTATGCTTGTGCCTTATTAGAAGCCAATGGAGTGACAGATGCATTGCATTGCTAAATCTAAAGGCTAAAGCAGATGAAGTGTTTTTTTTGGCAGTGCTTTCAGTTGTGTTGTTAGATGAGTCACTCTGGGGTTAGGCATTAAATGTTACAATGTGCACTCCATTTTTTTCTCCCTCTCATCTCCAGATTTCTGTCCTTCAGGCATTTGAAAAAGCTTACAGAATGCTCCACTAAAACCAGGGGCAGCAATAAAAGAGACACCACAGATGGAGTGCTGAATACTGGCTCGCTCAGGAAGGACAAGACACATTTCGGCACACTCGCAATAGTTTGCGAATCGGGGGCCATAAATGATGAATAATGAGGATCAGGACTAAACCAGCTAATTCAGCAAGCTCACTTCCATCATACTGTCTCTGTGTGAGTCATTAGGAGCTGATTAAAAGGCATCTGCACTATCAATGCCACTGCCACTGCTACTGTTATCCTGTAAACAGCATGTATCTCTCTGCTTAGATGCTGCATATCATTTTACTATAGAACTTTACAAAGCCTAATCTCTGTCATACGGAAATGACCCAACATACTCATACGTCTTCTGTACACACACACACACACACACACAAACACACACTCATACATCTTCTATACACACACACACAATATATATATATATATATATATATATATATATATATATATATATATAGAGTGACTTTATTTGCATCTACATTCATTGCTCACTTTAGCACTTTGCAGTTTTACAGTTACAGACTATAGTCCATCTGTTTTTTGGCACACTTTGTTAGCCCTCTTTTACCCTGTTCTTCATTGGTCAGGATCCCCACAGGACCACCACAACTGCAACACAGGCAGCATCTGATTCACTCGTACCAACACAACACAAACTAACACGGCTCCACCACATCAGTGTGACTGCAGTACTGAGAATGATCCACCACCCAAATGATACCTGCTCTGTGGGGGTCCTGACTATTGAAGAACAGGGTGCAGCTTATGAAATTGAGGAGGTGTACGTAATTAAGTGACTGACCAGTTTATATATATATATATATATAATTTTATTGCTTGTTTGCACTGAAAGTGTTCTCTGACTCTGCTGCCCGTCATACTAAAGCCTTGGGGGAAGAACTAGCAAGAAGGACCAGCCACAAACAAAACATCCCCTATTTTGGAGTAATTCTTTTAAGTTGACTTGCCAAAGGCTACATAGGCTTTTTATGGCATGTCTGAATAGATGCATCATCTGATGAGAGCAGAGGACAATACAGCAGGTCCACTTCAAAGCAGGCTACAAACAGCTACAGTAAAGAGCACTGCAGGCACAGAGCGGCTCTTTCCTAAGTGACGTAGGCGTCGTATTTTTGGTGCTGATAGTGGTCACCCCTCAAGTGCTGCTACAGGATTAGCCTGAGCTATTACAGTGTAACAGTTGAAAGGCTAACAGCCGCAGTGGGACCCCATTGCTAAATCTGTGTTTGAAGGGATGGTTTTCTCTTGAGGACATTTTTTTCCAGTGGCCCCTTCACATGCCACAGCACGTAAATGGGTTATGTCATCCTAACCCACTACGCTTACTCATCAGACCCATTTGTTCTGTCTGTATCTTTCACACTGAAAAGTACAATTAAAGGAAAATTAAAATTAAAATTAGAAGCTATCTTTTTATCCCTCCCACTCAAATTGGCCATCTCTCAAGGAGAGATGACCAGTGTTCTTTCCGCTGCTTGACTGGCTGTAGACATTGGATTGTGACAAGAGGTCCATTGCATAACATTTAATTAAGAAGCAACATTCACTCTAGCGCTGCGCACAGCTAAGGAAGAGAGTGAGGCAGCGAGCCACTATTGTGCTCAGCCTGACACTAACACAGACAGTTTTCAGAGAGGAGCGATGTGAAGAGCACCAATTCATTAGGTTTTCCTGTATTAAAGTTTCTTTCTCAAGGTCAGAAGGCATCTTCTGCATTGACTTTGTATTTGAGGACACTGCATTAGTACACAGGGCATGACTTTATGTTCCTGATCATTTCTAAACTGTGAAACAGACGGAAACTGGAAACATGCTCTTTGTGCCGAACAGAAATATCTGAAGGCGTCTCCTTTGTTACACATCAGCAACTCAGATGAGCTCAACAGCACTACAGCAGTAGCTTGCACAAAAGTGCTCCACATCACAAATCGGCTGCTGTCAAATTACTGTCTGTGCCCACGCAATGCTGATCGACTGATTTTGGCAGGTCTTTATTTATTGATTGATTTCTGAGAATCGGCCAGCAGTATAAAACTTACCTCTATAAAGAAGCACAATGCATCAGCATTATCAGTGAGAACTGCATAAAAATAGCACCTTGTTCCATCTTTCCTGTAACCAATTATTTTCATAAGTCATGTTCTTGGAAAGTACTGGGCTATCAAGTTCGCCTGTTTCAGGTGTATTAGTAACCTCTGGTCATTTGAAGCAAGACAGGTTTACAGTTAAATGTGAGCACCACTGTCAATCGTTTTAAACATCTACAATTTCAACCTACATAGGAACTTAACAACTCATGAATAAACACTAAGTAATGTATCCATAACGAAATACTTATGAACAGCTTATTCCAGAAATCACATGTTTTGCACAGATAAATGCTATTGGACTGACACAGGTGGCCTTGAACTGAAATGACAGATGTTTGTTCTATTTATTACACTACTATGAAACATCATTTCCAAGTAATAGAACCTATAAGGTGAAGTTATAAACAACAGTTCTATGGAAGATTTTGATACTTTTTTTTTTACTCTTGATACTTTCTTTAAAATGCATACTTTTATTCTGTGAAACTTTCATAATGAATAGACCAAGAGAAATGGTCCAAAATTGCTTGGAGAAATGTAAGTCTGTCTTACATTAAAATAGTAGATTTTTGCCCTCTCCTGCAAAGCTGCCATTTTGGAAATACTCGTTTTTCTTTGCACAGCGACAATATACATATATGTTCAAAAGTCCAGTACTTGAGTAAAAGTAGAATTCCTGTTTGAATTTAGAAATAGAATTGATGTGTAGGTCTGATATATGGTGTCCTTAAACAGGAACATTCTTTATAAGCTCCATTACTGTGCTTTATAAAATTGTTAAATAAATGGAACACATGTCTGTCTCTTTGATTTTAGGACACTTGTGTCAAAAGTGGGCTGAGGCTGTTAGTAACCATCAAGCACTACTTTATCAATATGTTATGTAATGCTTATGCAAGTATTATAAAGCCCCTATGTTGTTATCCTTGAAATAAAGTGCTACTATTTCTTTGGTCTATCAAACTGTGCGATCAAAAGGTGGCATCATTCCAGAGTCCATGGTCTGGTTCACTGAGAAGACTGAATCCTATTGTTAGGATTTCAGTTAAAATCCATCTGGAGCCAGGAGCCCAGTGGAGCGGAACTGAAACTGCTGCTCTCATTGGCTGATCGTGGCTATGGTTCACTCTAACTGTGGATTCACTTCAGTGTTAGCCAATTGAGGGCATCTGCTCTGTCACATACAAAGCACTGGGTAATCACTGTTCCCCTCCAAGCACATTCAGCTACCCAACAAGATTGTGTGAGAGGCAATTAAAATATTGTCTAAGAGGCAGGTCAAACATTAGAACTGATTGGCTACATGTTGCAGAGGAAGCCTGGGTTTTCCCCTCATCCTCCATGACTGATAGCAATGTGGTATAGGGAAGAGTTTGACAGTACATGGGAACTGCTTCAGCACTGGAGAGATAACTGGGTAAAATAAATAGGTAAAGAACTGGTATCTTACCGGCTGTTGAACTTCTCAGGGTGTTTCTCTCGCATCAAGTGGAATCTGTGAGCTATCGATGCATCCTACAGGGAGGTATAGAAAAAAGGGAACATAGATTATCAAACTCATTAAAACAAGACTGGAATTTAAGCTTTGCATATTTGTGGTTACTGCTCCAGGCAGTGTGTGCTCCTGCATGGATACTAGATAAAAGATCGGACTCTAAATCAAATATCATGGCAGAACATAAATTGCGCCCTAGGGCCTGAGAGCACCAGCCATATGGCTGTCCAGACATGACCCAGACATGTCCACCCAAGAGCCTTTTAGCAAATCGTTAGAGGAGAGCTCCCTGAAAACCTGATCCAGCACCAGTTTTAACATGTTCCATGCAGTTGTTTTAATTTGCTGTGGGAAACCTGTTTCTAGACCAGTGCTCATCATTGGTGGCACTGAAAATTGAGGTATAGGGGTGTCAGGTATGAACAGGTCTGTGTTTTAGAGCTAGAGGCAGTGGGGCTAGGGAAATAAGGGAGGGGATGAGAGCACTGTTGCTGTGGCCTGGAGGGAAGATGTTTCAACAGATAGGCTGACCAGACTGGACAAAGTACACAACCCTGTCAGTGGGGCCACAGGGCAAGTGAGCTTGATGAATAAGTGATTATATCAGCAAGGGTGAAGCTTTCCAGGAACTTGGGTGGAGGGGAAGTATAGGGGGTGGGAGCAGAGCGCACAGGGGATTGATGAGATGAACAACATGACAGTGACAGAGAAAAACAATGGGCTGAAACAGTTCCAATATACTAAGCACTGGGAACTATATCCGTAGGGGAGCAAAGACTGCTGTTAAAACCATTTGTGAGTTTTTGATAGGCCCGTGCACCAAATGGGAGCCCCATAGAATAATGTAAGTGTTAGATAAGTACTAAGAAATGAACATAGATGCAACTTCATAATTAATCAATATATAAATATGACAAACACTCAATTTGGCTCACATGATTTTTGTACCAGGTAGGAAAAAGGCTTCTGATGACAAATTGCAAAATACACTGTAAATGGATAGATGGTTATCCTGCAATTCTGCTCATTCATAATTCATAATTATTCATAATCATAATTATCTATTCAATTTATCTTAATTTAACCTAACCCTAAACCTTGACCTAACCTCAAGACAAATCCTACACCTACTGTAACCCTGGTCCTAGGCCTAGGCTTAATTTTATATTTTGAGATTTTGTGCTTAGATAGTCAAAATAACAGCCTAGTTTGAAAAATAACTATTACTCGTCAAGAAGGTACCATAGTATTTTGGCACATTATTATTAATAATTATGTTGAGAATATATGACATTATTTTGACATAGTTATTTTGACACAAGTAGCTTAAGTAATGCAGGATTGCTGCATTAGCTTTAGCAACTGCAGAAGCTAAAGTTCAAAATGTGCTTTCAAAAATTGTTGGAAAAAGATGTGACAAGTGATTTCAAACCAGTTATTTAGGCACTTGAGTGTTGTAAACATAACCAGAGTGTAACATTAATGGGGAGCTTTTCACAGGTGCCCAGAAATCAGAGTAGGTGCTTTATTACAATAATCTCCTCTCAGCATTATTAAGTCAATTGTGAAAAAAATGAGTAAATTGTGTAAATAACATTTACGGGAGAAGGAAAAACATACTTTAGTTTTAATGTAATTAAAAGTAGTCAATAGAAACAGACACTTTCCAAATGTTGGGGCATTTCTGTTGGTCCATTTATCATGAAAATTGCATGGAATGTAAAGGGCATCTTCAAATAATGTCAAATACTGAAAAACAACAAAAACTGAGATGCTAATTTCTGTTCGGACAACAGTGACATGCAACATAAAGCCAACTTTCATACCTATATCTTATACCTTTTACCTGTTCTATGTATGGCTAGTTTCAGTATGTTCTATTGTTTCATTTTTGCCCCACGGACCCCTCTTTATCTAAATCATTTCCGTGCTATGGCACTGCACTTAGTGCAGCTGTTTAAAAGACACGTGGATCTCATTGACTGGCAAGATCCTAATTAATCACCCCACCCTCTTTATTTCTCTTCCTCCTCACCCCGCCCTTTGCACATAGCATGTGCATGCCTGAACGAAAATGTATACATCTTTTGGACGTGTGCTGCATAGCACTGATGGTTCAGTGTGTTAGGTCTTGTTTCAGGAAAACAGACTGAGAGACGTGTGAAGCTTCTTAAACTTTTCCGATTTTGGTTCAGTCGTCTTAGACTTGCCCATACAGCAACAGCAATTAAAAAATGATGGCAACTGCGACGTGGCCTGGCCTACATTATTTAAATAAGCCAGAGAAACAATATTATGCACACTGTGTTACTACACTGCACGCCTGGCTCAAGTGTGCTTAATCATTAACAATGAATGTCAGAGAAGAACAAGGACAGAAAGGTAGCATTAAAAAGAGCATTAGACTTTCCAATCATGACAGTAAATGTGCCAATAATGGTTCTTGGTTCTTTAATAATGGCACTAAATTATTTAAGCTTGTATGATGTGATAATAAGATACTGATGGTCAGTATTCCTGTTAGTAAATTACAGCCTACAGTGTAATGAGTCATAATGTTAAATTCGGGTTTAATGAGATGAGCTCACTGTCTTCATCAGTCGCCTTTAAGAGCCATGGCTCTGGAGGGGCATTTATCAGCTGAATATTTTCAATTTGTCTTTAGCCTCCAGCTTGTTCATTGTTGTGCACCAATCACTTGCAGACATTTACTTTAAGAACGAGCTTTTCTGACAGTGTGATCCACTACAATGGCATGTGAGGGACACTATAGGCTTAACATGCATTCACCTTACTGTTTTAGAACTGCATCTAATGTAGTTTATTTGAAGATTAGATTGGCAGCAGGGCATGGCCTGTCTGTACAGTAGATAGAAAAACAGACTATGATGACTCATCACAAGTCCTGCTCCTCTCAGTCTCTACTGGAGCTGCGGAGTTGCAGAGCAGGGTGTTAGTAAAATCCTGAGTAAGTAGGGGGAACAGTACAAGGCCAGAATGGGATAAGGCAAAGTGAATACCAACATATGCCCAGTGAGAAGTCACAAGAGTGATGTCTTCCAATGCACTTACCAAAGCCAGAACAATGTGACTTTTAGTCTCGCAGGGCCAGACGTGATCTCATAACAAGAACCTCTGGGAATATGAGAAATTTGGGGCCAAATATGGATGAGAATGTATACTTATTAGGGTGGGAACAAATTGACTGTGAAATGTCTAAACCCATCCAGGGCTTGATTTGTGCCAGTTATGTGTGCCCTGATTGGATCCGGTGTCTGTTTTAGTAGGTCCAGCTAAACGTAAATATATAACCTAAATGTAAATATATAAACACAGCAATCTGTAGAGACTTTTCAATAACCTTAACACATTTATCATAGGAAAATGCGGAAAAGCTCATGTACGCACTTTTCATGTGGGCACTTTTACGTTCCACTCCTATTTGGGTGCAAAAATAAAAAAAACACAATTTGTTACTCGCAAATGTGCCACTACAGCCAAGATCATTCATCCCTCAAAAGATTTTAATAGTTTTGAGCTAACCCACTGACTAACAACAAATGTGTGAGTGGGCCGAATCCCACAGTAACTTAACCATGACCATAAGGCATCTGTTATGTAATAAAACTGAAACTGAAATGATCAGAGCCTACAGTTGGGAGCCTACACTGTAAAACATGCATCAACAGTGCAATCTAAAAAAATACCTGTTGTTACAAGCAGTTGAACTGAAGTTTCACTCAACTCAAAAAGTTATTTTGATTAAAATAATAGTTCATGAAAACATTTTTAGGTTGAATAAACCTAGTTCATTGACTTGTATCCACATGAAGTAATTTTTTTAAAGTTGGACCAACAAAGCACATTTTACAGTGTACAACAGTAAAATGAGCAATAATGTTCAACCTAACTTGCTTGTGATTATTTCTGTGTTATTCTCCATATTCTGTGTACTCAGGTTTAATGAGGATGGTTGTATAAATGTTTGTAGTTTTTGTATTTCTAGAATGCTACATGTTGTGCTTCATTACTTTTACACTTTGAATCAGCCTTGTCTATGCTTTCAGTCATACATGTAAATAAACTTGGAATCTGAAGATCCAATCTCCTGACTCTTGCTGACAAATTTCTAACGGGTCCATATCGTTGCTGTCCAAAGAAAAACATGTATCTCCATTTTTGTTGATTTTTACTTTAATGCCTCATTTGATCACATGAGCTGCTGTTTACACTGTGTGGAAATTTCATGAAGAATGGACCAACAGAAATAGCCCAAAACTGCTTGGAAAGACGACTGGTTCCATTGACTTCCATTCAAATTAAATTAGGTTTTTGGCCTCTCCTGTAAAGTTGCCATTTTGGAGATACCTGTTTTTCTTTGGACAGCGACGATATGTGGGGATGGTGGTCTTAAAAGAAGATTTCTTTGGTGTGTTTTTGTGTCATTCTGAGGTTATAACACTTAGCAAATGCCTCATCAAGATAGTTATTGGTTAAACAGGAATTTTGATTGTTCAGCATCAAAAGTAGAATTTTGAATATGTCACATTTCTTAGGAAAAGTGGTTTTGTCTTGCTTATACCACCCACAACCACCGCTTGTGACATCTGTTTATGAACTACTCACATATTAGGAGCTGGTTGTTGAGAGAATATATGCTTAAGAGCCTTGACAACACACAGCTGTAAGATCCAATATTACAAGGAAATTGCATTTTTCCCAGAACCTCACAGCACAGGGGGCTAGGGTACTCTCATCAACAGTGTCCAACAAGCCTGTTGTTAGCCCATGGATGTAATGACATACAGTAAAATAAACATTAGCTCTCGCGAGGGGCAAACAGTTCTGTCTGCCAATGATGGCCAACTGACTGCCAACGATTTTTGCTAGCTAGCTTGTTTTGCCTCTGATCGATGTTCTCTGATTGTACTCCAGTCATTAAATGAGGTAGACTAGACACTAGGAGAATTTGGAGTAAGTTTTGAGAACCTAATCCAGAACCAAACAATTAACTAGTAGTCCCTAGACGTGTATTCTCATTACGAGATCACATCTGACCCTGCAAGACTAGGTGTCCTTCAGAACGTCAAATCTTTCCCCCCTTTACACTATATCAGCTGCATCTGGTTTGAATAAAAAGCATCCATGTGCACTGTTAGGACGAAAAGTGATCTTTAGGATGAACTGAGACACACTGAGTTGTTTGTTGTTCCCTTGTCTACCAACATGCTGTTGTCCCAGCGATGGCACCTCGCTTCGCACCTCAAGGGTACATTCTGCTGTCAAGCGCTAAACCTTGATTAAAATCAAAGCAACAGAGCGAAAGAAGAGAAGCCAATTGATAAGTCAGGTTTCAAACTGTAACAGATGAATCCCTCTATATTTAGGCGTGCACATGTGCAAAGACAAGTTAGCTCAAAGCCGCCACATCCTTCAGCGGGACCAAGCTCAGAAATGCCGCACGCACGCACATGTACACGAAGCGCCTGTCTCAGCGAGTGACATGGCGGAGGCTCACGCCGTCTCGCCCTGCATACTGTTTCACTGTCTCAGACAGAGAGGAAGTGAGCGAGCGCAGGATTCTCAGAGTCTGATAGCTGTTGGCACACTGATGAAGCCACGAACGGACCGTGCTACGTTAGCACCTGTGCTGGCTTCCTGCCCGGGTCTGCAGGTGCACCAGCGGTCACACGGGAGAGAAAGGAAGCATGCAGGGTGGAGGGGTTTTGGGGGAGGTGCGGTGTGGTTCGTACCCTGCACCTATCCAAGCACAGCACAGCACATCTTTATATAAAGCAGAAGCAGTGCTGATGCATGGGCCTGCTGAGTGCCTGACTGACTGCTGCACCGGGGCAATCGATCTCAGCTTGCACAGCTGCCACTGAATGCATTACACCTTCTGTATTACCTACAGCTTATGGATTGCTGGGACGTTGTGAATCCATTTATGTCAAGGAAAGTTTTTTGTATGAAAAAAAGAATCCGCAAATAAGTGTTTGCAACATAACCCCCTATTTCCCCCGAAAGTGCCCACGTTTGAAACTCCCCTTACATTTTCTTCACTCACTTGTAACTCACTGACATTTTGTGCAGTTTCTAAACTTTCAATTTACATCACATTTGTATGTAGAACAGGATAACTAATTTATCTACACAGACTGCAAATGTAAGGTAATGTAATTCATTATGTAACTATTTAATTACCTATGAAATTATGTATTCATCAATGTTGGAGTAGTTACTCAGTAGTAACCCAATGTAATCCGTTAGAAATTACTTCTCTCAAACTTACTATACTAGTACCACTAACTGCTCATTACTCTATGCTACTCTCTAAAAACTAAGTGCATTCTGTATTGACTGCAAAGTACGAGAGAAACACAAGAGTAGCCATTTTCAGTACTATAATGAAACAGAAAATGACAATCAAATAAACATTGTTTAAAAGGCAGTTATTTATGAAAGTAAGACTGTGCTAATGCTATCTGAAACCTAGACACAAGCCAGCAGAACTGGATCAAAATAAACCCTTTAACAAAGCTTACAGAGTCTTCCCGAATGAAAATGGACCTGTATAGGTGGACCTGTATAGGTGAGTTTAGGGCTCTCTCTTTCTAAACAAGAACATTATTTGCACAATTAGCATTTTTAGCCAAGTTTATGATGCACTTGCACTGCTCTGCTTACATTCACAACCAAAGTCACATAGCCAGGTCTGCACATGTTAATTACATACAAGGTGATGAAAGTGTAGTCGATGTTGACTAATAGCTGATGTTGTCATGAATAAAACCACAGGAGAAGGGAATCCATTGCAACAAGCAAGTTTAAAAATCTATGACCAAGCCAAACTTCACACGTCAGCAGAGCACGACGTTCCCTGTTCAAAGAGCCCTGGATTGCACTGCTAGTCTCATTCTCTTCCATGGTGTTAAATCATGTAAGTAGCGGCTAGTTCACTTCAAGCTTAAAGCATCATCATCCAGCAGTAAAGTAAACAAGTCAACTGCTGTATGCAACTCTTTATATATAGTCAGTAATTGTAATGACACACATCACATTTGTACTACATTACTCCCAACACTGGTCATTAAGAAGGAATAATTGTGTATGGCCTTGTTTGACTGACTAAACTCGGCTGGAATCATTTGCAAAATTTATATACAAAATACTCTGAATCATTGAAACAATCAGTATTTTTGCCTATTTACTTGTAAAACTATGGTGCATATGAGACTGTAGATTGGCACAAACTCAAACCATAGCTTTTTATGAGGATAGTATGTGCTTTATCTAGGGCAAGGCTGGATGTGTGTGACTGAAGGAGAGCATGGAGGCCAATATTGTGACTGAGCGTGAAACTATGTGACATTATGCACTGTTGCACAACACAATTGATGTTTCCCAATGAGATGCTCACTTAATAGAAGTGGCTGTCACAGTGAAATGATAATTCCAATTTTACATCTATAGAAATGAAGGCTGGTTTGATTTTGCCATTTGGACCTTCTCAGTAGTGGGGCAAAGAGCAACGATAATAAACAACCCTGCTACATGCCAGTGAACCTAAGATCAACAGAGAGGGAGGAAGCAGGCTAGGTTAGACTTTTATGTCCTCATTCCTATAACAGATGCTATGCTGCGCTGATATAAAAATTTTTTGGAGTGATGTCATGGCCAGTCTATAAAGCTGACACCAATGCCTTTGGGTACATATCCCATTGCCTAAGCAGTCCCCTACATGGACAGGCAGAGAGGACAGGGACGCAATGCCCCTTGCATGACCTCACTCCTTGTCTGAAACACACAACTTACACAGTATCATTTGCTGATCTGCTATATGAATTTAGGGCAAAGATTTAAGCATTTCCCATCCCCCTTAAAAATAAGGATACCTAAATGTTTTGTTATTTTGGATGTATGGCTATAAGAACTCATGTTCTTTAAAAAAAACATAATTCCTAGCAGGAAAGTTTACGGTGTTCATATCATACCTCTCAGAGAGTACCTACTTAAGCAATTGAGGTAATTAAGTGAGGTAATATGCAGGTCACAGTGATTGGCACGGCCATACAGGGTTATTGTAGGGCTCCTATGTGTCAGTGTCCATCTGTGGCTCTGTCAGCGCTGCAGGGAGCAGGTGCTTATGGGACTCGTCACCAGCTTGCTAGCACGTGTATGCAAGTCAGTGTTGGTGGGCATCAGTGACTGTGTGTGTGCATTTAGGTCTGCGTATTTGTCTGAGGACAGAAAAGATGAAGAGGCGCTGTTTTCCTTCTATCTTTAAGACTGGCCAGGTGTCACTCAGCACGGCCATTCATTATGGTGGTAACCTGGTCCGAACCTGGCAGCCAAACGCTTCCTGTCACTGATACTTCCCCTGACCTTCAGCCTGTGCCAGTCCTACACCCCCCCACCCCCTAGCGCCACAAACACACACACACACACACACACACACACACACACACACACACACACACACACACACACTGAGGCTGACTCTAACGCAAACACTCTTATTGCACTGACTGGCAATTCACTGATGCCTGCATCCTTCTCCAGCAATAACTATGTATGCACTGATACAGAATTTCCAGTCCAAAATGATAACCGATAATTAATACCTTGTTACTGATACAGCCTGCAATCACTAATAACATATATTTAACAGAAAATTACACAGAAGCCTCAACAACTAAATATATAGATATTTTTCATGTTATGAAATACAACACATATTAGAGCTTGGCAGAACAAGGCTGAAAGAGCTGAAAAAGATCTTTTCAAATGCAACAGTTTATCATTACAAACAAAGATCAGAATTGTATAGGCTGTGGTGTTTTCTGTGTTTTTTTAAGAATGTGAAACAGGAACAATAAACAAGCAAGACAGGAAAAATATACAGTAGATGCCTTTGATCTTTGAGATTTTTGAGAGCACAGCAAAAGAAAAGAAATAAATGATTCCTGGACTAAATCAAGCCTCACCTCTCACTCGAAGCCCAGATAAACAAATACTGAAGCTCTCATATTTTGGACATATTCTAAGGAGATTTAATTCTTTGGAAAAGACCATTATCCTTGGATGAGTTAAAGGTAAAAGAGGGATAGTATGACCAGCAACAAGATGGATAGATAAGTTGAGCCAGCCATTCAGAAGCCTGAAGACAGAAGACAGGATGTTCTGGAGAAACACTATCCATAAGGTCGCCAGAAGACATAAATGATTTGACTGCACTTAAATAATAAAAAATTTAGTTCCTTTATTACTCTCTTTTCAGAAGACTTGCAGAAGACCCTACCTCCAAAGTTCAGTCTTAGAAGCTGGTTGCTTTTTTTGCTTCTGTAGTTCAAATAACCCCAAACACATTCAGTGATGCTGAGGTCTGGACTATGGGGTGGTTAGTCTATTCTTTTGAGAACACCTGCAGCTTACTTGCTTGATTTCCTATTTTCTTTTCTCAGTAACAATTTCTTGCCAGCTGCACATCCTTTCAGACCCATAGCATTGAGCTGTCTTTTCACAGTAGAAGGATAAACAGAAACACCTGTGTTTATTTTTTTCAGATCTGAAGAAAGAGTGGAGCTTCGATCTCTCTCATATATGAAAGCTTCAAGTACTGTTTATCTGATCATCTTTTTGTGGGCTACCAGGTCTTACACAGTTGTAAAGAGCTCCACCTTCTCTGCATTTTTTCAAATTCCAGTTTTATGAATACTTCTGTTTGTTCACTTATTGCCCGTCTTATTTGCCTTCCATATGCAAGTAGCAAAGAGTTCATTTGCTTGTTGCCACATAATGTGGGCTCTGAATTTTGCACAGTACTGTATATTGGTCTTTAGGGCTGCCCTCTAGAAGTCGACGAGTCGAATCGTCAGTCGGAGACCCTTTAAGTCGACTGAGAACCTTCAAGGTTCTTTTTCCGTAAAACAGACAAAAACTTACAAAATGCACAAGAACTTTAAGAATTTAAAATGACATTTTAATAATTATTAAAAGGGGAATAATAAATATATATTTAAGTTCTAGCTGGGATATGACGCATGCTTGCTAAAAAATTAAATCCACGTGACAACGTGCGCTGGTGGTTCACCGTTGAAGGAACCTAAAGCTGTGAAGCTGAGAAACACGAGTGGAAAGATGTCTCAGAGTCTGAAGTCTGAAGGAGCTTTTGAAGAAGAGAATCCAAACAAATTCAAGCTAATTCTGCTCGTCATTTAGTCAGACATCGAACACTGCTTCAAACCAGTGAGCTGACTTTCCTTTTAGACATAATGGCTGTTTGCTAATTTTTTAGCATAAATATGTTTGCTGCCCGACGCTATATTCTGTAATTAAATCAGGCTCCAAATTGTTCATCATATGCCACGTCTCTTTTAGTTCAAAAATATGTTCCTGTGACTCTGCTGACTTTCTAAATGAGGAGGACATCAGATCTGAAACGTATGCAAATTGATTTACTGATTACTGGATAATGTATATGGAGAAAAAACATGAACGAATAGTCGAATCGTCGGCCAGGACGGGCGAATCCAATTCGACTGACAAAATTCTTAGTCGGGTACAGCCCTATTGGTCACTAATATACTGTGCACAATCCACCACACAATGGAGCTGCCGGACTGTAGAGTATTACTTTGATAAAAGACCAACAATGGCACTGAACTCGTCTGAAATCAGATAAATGAGGGGAAAGAGTGAGTGTGACACTGGAGATGGAGGCGATGTGATACCAAGCCAGTGAGAACATGATGCCAGAAGTCTTCTTCTCCCAGTGCCACTCCAGGGAGGGCAGGACAGAGCCACAGATAGCTTGTTGATGACAGGAGAGGAAGGCTAGATTTCATCTCTCAGGTCTGTGTTAGCAGGTCCATGCTGGCTTTGTTTATGTTGAGGTGTGTTTAATGGCTGCTGACATAGTGTGTTTGCTCTCTCTAATTCTCCAAGACACATTCTTTCCAGGGAGAAAGAGGAACTGTAACAAGCAGCAAACACTTTCCAGCAGGATCACCACGCCGTGTTAAGTCTGCACAGAAATGTCTCAGAAATCTGATTCACATGTGTGTCGAGCACAGCCTGCACTTATGAACTGCACTTGTTTACTAGCAGACAGGGCCCACCACTTCTACTAGTGGCAAAACTGAGCCTGTACAAAAGGTCTGTGCTCAATCTCATATTAGAAATGGGTTCCTCATTAAATGACTGTCATGTTAGTGCTGGAAGTAGGAAGTAAAGATCAGCATGATGCCTTATACAAAATAAACCTCATACAAACAAGAAAACAACTGAATTACACTACCTGAATTTAGTTTTTACTTAGAGTTAAATGGCATAAATTTAAAATTACAATACTTTACTGCAGTATACAGTATGTAAAACACAAGATAAAGACAAGATATTTAACGCTTAACTTTTCTTTGGTTCATTGATCGGTTTTATTTGTGAATAAATGCTCATTTTGAAATTCCCTGCAACACGTTCCAAAACATTTGGGACGAGGGAAATTTGACACTAGGAACATTGTGAAATGTCACAAAACATCTTAAACTTGTAATGTAGCCATACTTGGATATAAAAGAAACACCCAGGAAGGACCTGTCTGGGCCCAGGATTGCCACTTTGCCCAAAATGTATCAGCAAAAAATACAGGAGATTAAGAATATTGTACTCTAGTAAACAACTATACAGATTAGAATCTGAAGAAATCTTTGTGGCAAGACTGAGGACCCGTGACCATTGAACAGTAAAGCTAGGGTCTGTGACGGTATGGGCAGGTACTAGTGGGTAACGTGGACATCTATGAAGGCACCTAAACACGCTACTGCTTTCTAGATTGCATACAAAAACATGCCCACTTAATCAGAGAGGGGAGGTGCTAGACTGGCCTTCTGCTGCCCAGACCCCAATCTCCCTTTGAAAATATGTACAAAATTCAACAAAGAAGACCTCGTACAGTAGCAACAGGATCAGTCTGCGTCTGTAGTTCTAAAAAATTAGTGTTGTTAAAAGGAAATTGATGTAACACATTGGAAAACATGCTTCTGACCTTTTATGGAACTTTTTTGGAATGTGTTGCAGGCATCAAATTTGGAGTGAGTGTGTATTTAGAAAACAAATTCATGTCCCATGTAAAACATTAAATATTGCGTTTTCACACTGTGTTCAGGATAAAACAGGTCAAACAGAATTTCAAATACTGTCTCAACTAGAATTGGGTTTATACTGGGGCTGGGAAATATGATGATATTTGATCATTATCATGATAAATTATGTCACCATACACATTCTGTGCCTATTATGGATATCGTCAGTACTTAAAGAATACTGACTGACTACTACTGACACTGTATTGTGAAAATGTCTTGAAGTTTGCCATATCACTCACCCTTCATTTGTACAATATGTCACAGTAATTTATATTTCAGATGTGATAACCTGGGACAGAAAAAGTAGTTCCACATTTAAACACTACGAACTCAATAACATGTTCAATATTTCACACTCTGTGCTGCACAAAATTCAATAAACAGAACTAATTATGCTCTCATGGTGAGCAAGCATGCAGTGTTTAAGTAACGATGATATCCACAACATGCCCAGAAAAGCATACTGTGGCAGGTTGTGAAGCAATTTATCACAGCAACAATGACTACTGTCACACTGCCCAACCCAGCATGTGTTTCAGTCCAACACTTTATTGATAATTACATCAATAACTTAACTGCCATGACAATTCACTCCATCGTGTTAAAACGAGCAGTGTCCAAAGCAACAAATACAACCACGAAAATCAGACCTTCAAATGTACTGGGTGCCTTTCTCCTGGACAGCCAGGACACGGCCCTGCTGCTGTTTTTGCCCCAGTAGTTCTTTTATTTCCACAAATCGGCTATTAGATTAGGTCATTCAAAATTTAATCTCTCGACTGAAGTGAACATGAAACAGACGACCCTGAAGCTGGCGATAGTGGCCTAGTAACCACTAATGCCATGGCAACCCCAGCAGAGGGTGGCAGGAAAATGTTCCCTTTTGGGACGATGAGGCGGTGCAACATTGCTAATGATTACATCAGCGCGTGAGTCACCACACTGGTTTGCTCAGGTGTCAGTAGCTCCCGATGTGGAGCCATCTGTCCTCTCCTCATGGACTCCCAGCACCCTGTCCCTTTGCTCCAACACCACGCCATGCTGCAGCACCATAACTGCAGGCATAGAGGAGGCCCTCTGGTGCCCCCTAGGATTTACATGAATGCTCTCTAACTACTTGCACAATGCAAAGACTGAACATTTGGGTCTGTGTTACATTCAAGAAGTAAATAAAATATAATCTGTAGCTGTTTCTAGGCTCATTTATATATTCTTAGCAGACATATTGTATTAGTACAGTGAAGTACAGTGCTATACAAAGACAGTCCAGAATATGTTTAATATCCAGTAAAACTGACCATTAGAAAGAAGGATGACACATATTGTCATTGTGCATGAAGTACGTATATCCATATTTACATTTTACATTTTGTCCTTAACATTGTATGAATATTTCATGATGAATGGACCAATAGAACTGCTATAATATCACTTTAAATGAACTTCCACTATTAGTCTTCTTCTGTAAAGTTACTATTCCATTCTTTTCAGGAGGGTTATTTTTTTCCACACCTCCACACGGTCGAGTTCACCTTCTTCTTCCTTATATACAGAAGGATTAATGCATATCTACGCTTTTAAGAAACACTGCCCATAAATGATCAATTGTGAAGCAATTTTGACTGAAAACTGCATAGAAGAAGGGCGGTCTCTGACTTTTGCACAATACTGTCAAATACTCTTTTCCTCCGCTCAAACAAGCAGTACATTGGTGGCATGAAAATCCATTGGTGGAAATGACATGTACTTCCCCACTGGATTATTTCAAGCTGTGACATCCAAAAAAAATTCTGGGACAAGGGCTTATTTAATTTTTATGTGTTTTTTCCTGTTTGCCTTGTGAGAACTAACATTGGTGCCAAGCCATGCATGGACCCTCCTGGCACAGACAGCCTGCCCCCATCATAAGACTCAGTGTCCACAGACCAGCCATTGTCCACTCACAGTCAACAGCTTCACTGCCACTCAAGCTTTCCAAACCAGCCAACATCATCACCTGCAGATGTCCTGATGCAGGCCTGACACCCTCAATCGCTGCATTGTTTCTTAGCTTTCTGCTGCATTTCGGAATATAAACGAGACTGTTTTTCTTTCACTTAAAAGGGGACATGGCAATGTATCTTTCGTTAAATATTTGCCAGACCACCAAAAAAAATCTGATCACACAAACTGCTAGCCAATAAGCTTGTGTAGTTCGGCTTTTGCCACGATGCATTAACATTGCTAGCAGTGTGTTGGATGCTGCTGGCTGAGGAAAACAAAACTGGGCCTCCAGTCAGTGGGAGGTTGAGTTGAGTTACATAATGGCGCTGCAGTGTGTCGAATTCCTGGGAGTCTGTCATTTTTTTCCTTTTTTCTTTGTGCGCCACCTTGCCTAATCCTTCCTGTGTCTGCTCCTGCGCCGATTCACACACTCACTTCACCCATGACAGGTGGCCTATTTCAGGACCCTTCCCTATTTTTGGCCACTCTAAATGTGGCTTGGGCTACCTGGCACACTTCACAAAGATAAAACGGTATGTAACCAACACACCTGGGACGAGGTAGATTATAATAGAATTTTTCTCAAATGAACGACACACTATTTAAAGAGCCCTTCTACAATCTATAAACAGCACAAAAATTAATCATTGATGAGGGTACTTGGGCACAAACCTGATACTGTAAGATTAAAATATTCACCTTCTTCTGTTAGAAGTGATCCAGTACCATGAACACAAAGTACAGTTCTTGTATTTAAAAAGTCAAGTTTTTCTTTGCCTTCATAGTTTCATATTTGCCTGAAAGCTCATAAAGGGCTTCGTCATCAACATATGAACTGCATCAGGTGTGCAAAAGCCGAAGAAAGCTTTGAAATCAGAAGTACAGGTGTACTACAGGATAACGATTTAGAAAGTGAATCAGCACTCAGTTCTACATTAAGCATTTGGCTAATGAGCAATGGTGAGTGATTTTTCAAAGATGGTAGCACACAGAAAAATCTACAAGCACAAACCTGGCATGTATTTTTGTATTCTCATTTTTACAAAAAAGAACTGTAGCAGTGGGTCAGAAAATCACATGCAGTGCTTCTTAATACTGCTAAAATAATCACTATTTTCACCTCCTCAAAATATTCTTGTAGTGCTCTTTCAAATTAATCTTTAATCTTTGTGCCGTATCTTGTAGGAAGCTCTAGCAATTGCCAGAACCACTGCTCTATTCAGCTAATTTCCCACATTCTCAAAGCTGTTATAGTTTAACTGGACAACATAAAACCTTAGTGTTGCGCTGCACTGGATCAATTCAGTACTGTAATATATTATAGTGTCAGTTGATATTTAAGATAATGAACACAGGTTCCTGACTATTGTAACTTTACACTAAATGGATGTTGTGCAAACCTGACCTGGCCTGCTTTGATCTGACTGTTTTACTCTGTTCTGTTTCTCTTAAATCACAGTGCAGGAAACTGTACACAGTATTGTAAAGGTTACATTGACAGAAATCAGAAAGACAATTGAGCATGTGTTTAATAGTGTATGGATTTTAAACAGTTCTTTCAAAGCAATCATGCAATCATACACATTTAATTTGGGTAAAACTTCACTGTAGGCTATTTTTCATAAGGCAATGCAAGCTTGTCATGACAACTGATGAAACCCTTTATGAAGGTTCAGAAATGCTAATTCCAATAGGCATCATGCACTATAAATTATACATTTGTCAATTTTGATCAAAGTTAGCTAAAGTAGCCTTTCTGATAGATGATGTCAATTGTCATGACAAGCCTATGTGTACATGCAAGCTTGTAAGTTTGCAGATTTGTTTAGACAATACTCAAAGTTGTGGGATATCTAAGTTCAGACCTCTTCTCACACAAAACCCGTTAATTCCTATTCACTTTACTTAGAGGACAAAAGTAGGACCAAATAAGTACATTTTCCTTCCACTGTAGAAGCATGGTATGAGTTGTAAACAAATGTAAACGCACATCCCAGATAGTGAGCCTATATCGGGCCGCTGGGTTGATGAGGTTGGCACCCAGCTGACTGTTTGCCACTGCTGGTCCACCCTTGGACCACCCAGATTACTGTCCTGTGTACAAGATTTAACTAGTTTTTTAATCTCATCCAACTGATTTTAAATGCACAGAGACTTTTATTCGGGAAAACAAACTCTACAAATATTACAAACAACTGAGAGAGAAATAATCTGATATAAAACGATAAGAATAAGTGAACTGGAATATGAGTGGGAAATGCTGAAAAAACCCCAGTGGACCACCAGCGTTACCATTAGTGGGCCAAAAGCAGTCTGCCATTCTTATGCTATCAGGGATGCTGTAGGCTGTAGATACGTTTTAAGCAGTTTGATTACGGTTCATTAAAACATTTCAAAATGTCGTTTGAAGTTATGGCAGAAATCCTTTAACTTTGTTCTGAAGACACATTTTGTTGTTGAAATGATAGATGAGAGTAACTGTAAATAACGATGAATAGGTCTGCATCAGTTTGATCTTTTTCCACAAAACTTGTGAACAAATGGCACTCAACATTACAATGAGCAGTATGGTTGCTAAGCAACTGAGTGTAGGCCAGTTATTTCTTTTCTCCTTGAGCGGGAAAGATGCCGCATATAAAACCAGGACGCTCAAGTTCGGCCAGTTCTAATTTCTCTAATGATGCTTACCTTGGTGTTGCATAGAGTATGATCAGAATGCCATTAAATGCCCATTAGATTTAATGAAGATCTAATGATATCTCAGAAAAATACTTTGTTTTCCTTAGTAATTCTGTAGTTAGATGAATTAAATGCAGCCTTTGGGAAATATGCCAACATGTGCCAGATAGTTCTACATAATCAAACAGATACATAATAATAAAATCTATGCTGTCTTAATAAAAACAAAAAACATATTAGAACCTGAAAGAAAAAAATCTCCAAAATAAAAACTGGTATGGACAGTCATAATCCAAAATTTGGGGCCTCTGGAGAAATGACATCTTGTTTAATTTTTTTTTTTTTTCATTTTAGTTTTTATTTATTTACTTAATTTAACATATTAAAACAAATACAACACAAACACTGCATAATAACCTTCATCAATGTGTCATTTTTTCCCAATATGTTAAATTTAGCAAATTATCAGTAATTGTGTATTAAAATGTGTGTTCTCTGTAAAGGACACTTCTAAAAGCAAACAAAACAAGTAATGTGACTGCCCACATTTTTGCTTATGGCTGTACTGTTTCTTCAGCTTTATCTGCTCTTCTCCACTGATAATGTAATTGCTGAATGCCATTGTTGCAGGTAGTTCATATAATAAATGTGATCTAAACTGAAGATTTCTAGATTTCCATTTGTTTGTATCACAAACTGACTTTTAGAACAAGAAAATTACACAGCAGTGCTTACCACTCCAATGGAGAAGTAGTTGTTGACTATGCTGTAGGGCACAGGGTCTCCCTTCTCCTCCTTATCGTCAGGAATGATGTCGATGTTCCAGCGGTCCAGCACCACGTCAGTGCTGTGCTCGATGTCCCTGAGGAACTTGAGAAGACTTCCTCCCTCATAGCCTGGAGAACAGAGCACAGGCATAATGCACATGTAAGATAAAAGATGAACATTCAGGACAAATTTGGCCAAAGCTCAGAGAAAAGATTGCTATATATTATATGCAATTTTATGTATTCCTTTGAATTTTTGAATTTTTTGGTGCTGTCAGAACAAAACCTTCTTTCTTCAATATGGAAACTTTACAAGAGAAAGAAAAGCGTTCTGCATATTTAACTGTAGTTTAAGTTAAAGTAAGAGTCTGAAATGATTGTGGAGCAGTTATATTGGCCAACTGATCATAAAACTTTCATGCAATATAAACAGCAACTTAAATAAAATAGATACAGGGTTTTGTTGTGACACCGACTATATAACTAACTGTGGAATGTAGACTAATGATAATGAATGAGAATAAGTCTCGATATCTAAGAGTTAACGTAGTTAATTTAAGTAAAATCAGAGATAAAATGGTGGACTGTAAAATTTGCTTCCTTTCTGATGTTCTCTGCTACTGCATATTCATTGAGTAAACATAACCATCATGTAAATCACCCAATTTGAAAAAGTTATTACCCCTTTTAATAGGGAATAAGCAATATATATTTCTTAACTTTTAACAGAGAATACTGCAACCAACCTTTATTACACTTTGATATCAGCCTAACACCTTGTTGTGGTAGAATGTGAGCAAACTCTTCTTTGCAGAACTGCTGTGATTCAGATATATTGGTCGGTTTTTAAAACATGAACTGCTTGTTTAAGGCCCTATCACAGCACCCACATTGTGTTCAAGTTAGGACTTTGACAAAGCTAGTCCAAAACATTCATCTTGTTTTGTTTTAGCCATTTAGAGGAAGTTTTCCTTTCCAGTTTTGGACCATTGTCCTGCTCCATAACCATATTATATCTCATGTTTAGCTTAAGGACAGATGAACAGACAGTCTCTATACAAACGATCTGATGCAGAACACAATTCATAGCTGCTTCAATAATAGCAAGGTATCTAGGCCCTGAGGCAGCAAAACATCAAGACGCTACACTACATTAAATCTTTCCACTACCACCACCTTGTTTGAGTGCTGATATGATGGTCAAAGTCATTGTGAAATGCATAACTCGCTTTGGGGCACCTGTGTTGACCAGAAGGTCACACTTCAGACTGGTGAGTCTATAGAACATTAACTCAAAATGCTTTGTGACTCAAAAGAGATTGTGTAAGTGCCTTTTTGGCAAATTTGAATGTGAATTGTGAATTTAAAATGGTTATTTTACCTAGCCTAGTGTTTCCTGCCTTGCTGCTTCTATGAATGTGACTTTAGCCCGGTCTTCTTCTTATTGTGGAGTGATGAACACCATTCTTTGTTGAGGGTAGTGACCCTTTTCAGACTGATATTAAGATCTTTTCCTTGATCTCTTTTGGATTGTTCTGGCCTAGTATGCTTGTAACAACTTTGTGGTGACTTCAACACTCTTTAATTTAATGTGAGTGAGGTTTACATTTAACAGGGCTAGCTGCATTCAAATCTGAATTTTATTAACAATTAAATTTGGTTAATGTGTTGCTTGAGTAACTAATGGGGCAGTTACAAATCACTTGTGTGAAAAAGTATGCCAATTGCTTGCTTTACCTGCATTACGTGTTTGTTCACAAACATACTGACTTCTATCTTATCTAATATTGCACTTTCTTTAATGGTGTGTTTATATTTCACTTCCCTTCATCTGGACCAAAACAGAAAATGATACTTTGTTGTTTTAGTTCACTTAGTGTTCACACTTACATATTTGACATTAATCAAATAGACATTAACATTAACGTTTGTATGACATTCCGTAATTTTACAGATTATGACATTCATTTGGCATCAACAGCTGTGTTCGAAAATATTGCCAATGAACTTTCCGAGCCATTTGCTCTGGTCTAACAGGGCTCATGGGTTTTATGTATGTGATATGGTGATATTATTGTGTGCAATAAGCAACGGGTTACCATTGTTTTTCCATGACGTGAAGCGAGGTGGTATCACCACAACAACTCGAGTGGATTATTGATTACAAAATGTTGATTTGGTGCATAAATACATAATATAATTAACGTTTGTGCTCAAATGTGTGCATGTTAAGTATCATATAATGGCTTCAAATGTGTCTAATCTTCATTTATAAAAGCCAAAATCTGCTGCGTATTTCATAGCAGGTATGCAACAATTAAATCCAACAGTTCCCTCTGTCTTTGATTCGTTTAGATGTCTTAGGTCCATTTTTTCATAACTCAAATGAACTCCCCACTGACCCCCTCCTTATTTTAGATTCACTTGATCTTACAAGTACACCAGGTTCATTTACATCAGATCAAACCTGCCAAGTCTGCACACACCCTCAAGATCTAAACACAAAACTTACTATCACAAAAATACAATAATCAAGAAGAGTGTGTGTACAAGTGGTGTTTGTGTGTCCCACTGTGTGTGTGTGTGTGTGTGTGTATGAACAGAATGACTATTTGGAAATGACTGCTGTGCAAGAGCACATTTTAGTTATATTACATCATCAAGGGTCTTGACCTGAGGCTATTCAATCAGGGCTGTATGTATGATGCCATTGTCATTCTGTGCCAAAAGACAGACTCCCAACGTACTTTATTATTTCTGCACAGTATGGCATAAAGGCTGGGTGTAACTTCACTGTGATGGAGGCGTTATCTTTTAACGAGGCCCATCATGCTGTGAGTGAAGCAGTGATATTGACACTTTCCTGGCAACCCAGTGTGCCTGTGCTCATGTGTGATGACACACAGATGAACAGTAACATGACCACGTGCCCACTAACATGAAACCATAAGTGTACGGAGGAGAGAAGCCTTAATAATACCCTCAACAACAGCAACAGCAACAACAACAACAACAGCAACAACAACAATAATAATAATAATAATAACTTTATGTGTGAGCACTTTTTTATACTGATGACATATCAAGTCTTATGGAGGAGATCTCACAGACAAAAAGCTACAGAAAGAAATACAATATAAGAGTGTGTCTTCAGAGGTTTCTTAAACGTGTGCACTAAGCTTGAACATTTAATAAAAGGTGGAATTGAGTTCCACAGTGTAGTTTTACAAGCTAATAACAGAAATAATTACTTCCACACATTTTACGCATTTTATGGGAGGTGTTTGCAGGTTAGTATCTGAGATCTAAGATCAAATGTTTAAAGATAAACATACAGACGTAAACATACATGAGGTACACAAGTTCTTTAAAGACATTTAGAACTTTAAAAACGAGTAACAGGGCTTAAATCTAAAGGACACAGCCTGCAGGGTACTTCTTTCAACATGCAGGGGTGTGATATGAGGTCTGCTTTTTGGGTTTGTCAGCAGGCTGTATTTGTACAGGTCGTAGAGAAACGAAGAGTAAAGCAAAGGCCCTAAAACTGAACCCTGCAGGACTCCACAAGAAATGGAGTAACTTGAAATGGAGTAATTTGGATTAACTGTTAACATTAACATAAGTAATTACAGTACGTGAGCCCTCTGCACTGCAGCAGTAAAATATTCCTTTTCACTCTTTTATTTACCAAGCTGAGTCAGTTATGCAACATAAGATTATACATGGCAAAAACATGCAGACGGCACTTCTCTGTGGCATTTTCTAGAAAAAAAAAACCTCTCACATACACATAAGCAGCCAATCAATAACTATGCACTCACACAGGAAGCACAGATATGATGTAATAGGTTAATTAATCTGTAACCTCTACAAGGACATGGTTGTTTAACGAATGCGAATTCACTAACGCATAACAATCTGCTATAGCGTAATGGAACCAGCAGTCTGTCCTATGCACACACATACACACGTTACACAACATATGAAGCCTTTTAGTAGGACATACTATAGCTGTGATTATGCCTCTCTACATCTATTAACATAACTGTTGCTGTTATAACAGCGTCTCGTAACTTTCCAACTTCCCAAGTGTGACAATTTCATGATGAATGGACCAATAGAAAATAGGATGATGACAATTAATGTTGTTATTTTATCCTTCTATCGATTTGTAATTTCAGAGATAAAAATACCTTTCAGTTTACAAACACTGTCAGTGAGGTGAGACCCCCATAATTGTAAGATATTCCATTGCAAATGTATTTTTAAGTTCCATTCACTGCATATACCTTTGATCCCAGGCCTTCTGGAAAGTTAATAAACTACACCCTTAAAACTCATTTCAGGTCTGCAGCCAGTCACAATCAACCCCCCTCACTAAAACCTCCTCCTTTTCAGACAAAACTACCGCTTTAACATTGAATGACTAAATGATTTACTTGGTTCAGTTAATGTCAACATAGTTTCCAGAATCCATTTTAATCCAAATGGAATTGACCAAAATGCATGCATATTTTGTTGGTTCTCAAATGTGTCTGTCTGTCTGCACAGAAGTGAGTTTATTATTGAACGAAGCATGCTTGAAATGGTTATGAATATGCTGCCTGATGCCTGAGACACTGTGTTATGATTGTTTTGATATATGCGTTTGGGACTAAAATACATTACAAATATAATTGTTTTAATTAATTCATGGTGGAGTGGCTGTTAGGCAAATTAGTCCACTGATTTAATGCTATTTTTGCCATCATCAAAACTGGTGAAATTTCCCCTTTAAGCACAGCATGATTGGCTCACAACGCAGGAAAGACTCCAGACTTCACACCACAACCCACAACTAGCACAAGAGATGAAAGTAGGAACTCTCTCACCTCCACCCCAGCGGAGGCAGCGTGCCAAGTCATTCCCAGTGCCCAGTGGCAGGATGGCGACAGGGGGATGTCGGGCAAAATTAGCTTTATCTGAAGAGAAATCAAAAGAGTATATGGTGCAGTTGTTATATTATGTTATTGTATTAAATACACAAACAGACAAATCAGTTACTTTGCTCAAAAAGCATAAATCATAAAAGTGCAGGTACATTCCTTTAATCCTCAGACTTGTGTTTGCACAACATTATTTCAAATCTGTTCCAGCATGAGAAGTTTAACTAGAATTTTGTTTGATAACAGACAGTAATGAGAGAATTTTCATATTGAAAAGTTTTCTGTTTCATTTTTATTGTTTCTTGTTATTTATTTCCATGTATTTCGCGGTATTTTGTTGATCTATCTTCTAAATGCACTGTTGCTTCTGTGCTGCATCTGCCCAGCTAGAAATTATTTATTCTAAAAACATTCTGAAAATATGCAGTGTTCTTATTTTGTTATAATGTAACACAATCTTCCTACATTATGTAACATAAAACATCCTCAAAACATCCTCTGAATGTTGCAGTTTAAACGTTATGCCTTAGTTAACATTTAACTCTACAGGAACACTGTTTGTAATCCTAAACATCTTTAAAACGTTCTTTGAACATTACATTACAACATTTTCTTTAAAGCTTTTTTAGTACTTGTAGGTAACATTAGCCAAAGTTCTGGCAACGTTCCCTGCTAGTTGGGTGGGTCGCTCTGCACCCGCAGCTTGTGTGAGGCTCTGATGGCACGGGGGCCAAAATGAAAAGCAAGATGCTGTGTCGCTCCTGTTAAATGGAGGTAGTGTTTAAATGTAAAAGATTTCACTTAATAATGATTCTATTAATCAACATTCTAAACAAATAATATACAATCTTTTTGTGTATGATCTGTTCATAACGTTAGGAGATGACAGCAGTCCAAAGCACTCACATTATCTACTGTTTTCACCAAAGTATACAAATGTATGATAATACATATTCATCTATGATTCTTGCTCTTCCATCCACATCATTCCCCAAATTTAAATATTTGTCTTCAGAATAGGACAGCAATTAAAAGTTCTTTGTTTATGGCCTCCATTGTTTAACTCAAGGTGCCGCCCATGTGCAGCAGTATTCTGTAAAACTAGGCAAGTCAGCGGTTAATAGATAGCAGTAGCCTGCCCCCTCTGCTGGCCAGAACAAGCCCAATGTGACATGTCCAACTGCCCATCTGCGCTGCTGCCAGGTCTCTCTAGGACGTTTTGGTGTATTTGTGTCAGTTCAAAATAGGAACATTTCCACCAGGCCACCAAAAAGCACTTCAGTAATAATACTAGTGTTACCCACCTAGTAAACAAAGCTAGCCAGCAAAATGGCTAATAAGCTAATTTAGTCACTTCAGGTGTGTACTTTAATAGGTGAATAAAAAGACAATGTTCATCACAATTATTTATATGAGAATTATCAGCAGCTAAAATGTCATGGTTGTGACAGCCCTACATTGTGCACAACCACAAGACAGAATCCGTTAGTTGGTTTAAAATACTGGTAAATGATGGTGACTTCGAATTTCATCTCTCAGATCCAGTATCGGTAAAGTAAACCAAACAGTATAGTCTGCCTAACATTAGAGATCCACTTAGTACATTTGGCTGCCATCAGAGAAAGCAGTCATATGAGTCTCTCATAATTAGCCTAGCAGCAGTCCAGAGAGTCTAATCTTCTGAAGAGAGGCGGTGGGATTATTGGTATTTTTTGTCCCTTTGCTAACAGTCAGGTCTGTTGGGATCCTGCTTTTGGGACCTCGCTCTGTTCCGCATGGCATGATTTACTGCCTAACCAGCAGGGCTCTCTGACTAATCATCCTCAGTCAGCAGCAGCTATTTCCTAAGGCCTGTCAAATTCATCGGGGTAAACGGAGCTGATCTAGGAACAGGTTGATTTAACTAACTCGGATTGACCATTAAAGACTAAGCAGAGCAGCTGCTCCCAAATAAGCCTCCATACAGGCTTCTATGGGCTGCTCCTCCACTAATGGACCTCCATTGGCTCTCACGGGTGTAAAAGCTGAAAAAGGACTGGTCTAGGATCAGGTGTCTCTTCCCTTCATCAAGCACATTTGTAGTTATGAGGTTATAAGTCTAAACTGATTCTAAATCAGCACTTAAATGTACTATCTACCACCACCCACAAAGACGTCTCTCTAGCGCTTATCCATTAACATCAGCACGGCTGTCAGCAGCGAAAGAGACAGCCCATTATCTCTGCACCGTTATTTTCCATTCACTAATATGAAAGAGGTCACAGATGAGTGTACACGCTTCCTAGACATGATCATTTATGCACCATAGTCTTTCAGAGGCCCATAAAACGTTACCATGATTATATGTGCATTGTTTCAAACCGGTGCAAAGTTCTTCACCACAATGTCCGGCAATGAAGAATATCATTTTTTGACAGTTTGTCAGATCTTCTATGTTCCTTTCATTAGTCATAGCCAGGTCAGACTTGGTAGAATGTATGTGGAACATTTTTTAACAGTTTAAAGTTTTCAGAATATGTCATTTGCACAACTTGATTCAGAGAGGTGAGTACTGCCTATTTGATTCTAATGTGAGGATGTATGTAGTACAATATAATACAATATTCAGACCCTTGGATTGAAACTTACCAATGCAATCCAAAATCCAGCCCACCGTTCCATCCCCTCCACAAGCCAGTACTCGGAAGTCAGGCACGTCACGGAAGAAATTGAGTCTAGAGGGCAACAAAGAAGGGAAGTCACTGGTGTTTAAAAGTTTGAAGTTTTGCATGGGAGTTTGTGAAATTAC
This sequence comes from Semaprochilodus insignis, assembly GCA_034552555.1. Taxonomy (NCBI): domain Eukaryota; kingdom Metazoa; phylum Chordata; class Actinopteri; order Characiformes; family Prochilodontidae; genus Semaprochilodus; species Semaprochilodus insignis. Next base: position 21,511,335 of record CM067480.1, on the reverse strand, counting down.
ACAGAACATTACGTGGTGCTGGGGCCGGATTACAGAAACTTTTTTGTCTTCAGTTGAGATCTGACAGCTAAATAGGTTTTTCACACCTGCATTTCCTATAATGACCATCTTTTACAGTATCACTCCAAATAATGCTTTTTGGCTTCTTCAGTTTTAGGAATGTATGGGCAAAGATTTTTATGGTCAGTTGGTCTTTGAAGGCACACACTGCAGTTTTACGGCTTCGGGGTGGGAGCACATTAGCAAAGCAGCCACAAGATGCTGTAAAATATTAATTCTGTGTAGCCGTTCTGCACAGGCTCTGATAAATCAACTTTTATGTATGTGGGATTTGTGAGAAAGCGAGGGATCAGCAATCAGGATAAATGTGGTTCCACATAAGAGACAGCAACACAAACAAACCGTGCTTTTAATCAGTTCCATTCTGCTAATTGCTTATTGACTGCTCTTCGTGTTTGGTTTGGAGCCTCGTAGACCTGCCAGTGTTTTGCCGACAGTGAACAACAGGAGTGGAAATTTGGTGATGTTACCGGTTCACCAAATTTTGTGTGAAGTTAACCAAGCATGACATTTTCCAGCCTCCAAATCCGGGACAGGGCCAGTGTCACGGCAGAGAAATACCTTTGCTGAAGTCATGTCATCATTCTGTGGTGAGTGGCATGCCAATATAAGGAGGCTCATGCTTAACATTTCCATGGTATTTCTCCATTGTTCTCGTTCACTCCACAGCAAACATCTCACAGTAAAATCAGAGAGTAAGATGATACTGAATTATTATAATAAACACAAGAGGGCAATTCTGTTGTGTACTTAAAACTATGAAATACAGCATTCACAGAAAACAACGGAATTCATGATGGGACGCATTTATAATACAACTGTAATACATTAGTTGGTTGATGTTGCTTTTTTAAAATCTATTTTTAATCTATGTAATTTGCTTACTCTGCCCCTAGAAGGTGAATTAAGCCACGTCACTGGAGCATCTCTCTCTCTGAATGGTCTTTCTCTCTGAAAGAGCACAGCTCTGGTCGTGACTGGAGATGTGTTGGGGTGGGGGATGTAGGAGAGAAAAGGTTGACTGCTTTTCTGTGTAACGACTATACCTTTTGTTCTCATTTTTTCCTGAATGGAATGCTCTGTTGCACAACTCACCCAGAGGTACAGAATGTACTCGAGTGGGTATGTGTGTGAGTGTGAGTGTGAGTGTGCGCGTGCAAGTGGGTGTATGTGAGTACACACAAATTTGCTTCAGTGGAGTTGAGGACTAAAACTATAATTTACACAGGACCACAATACCATGCTGTTACAGAAAGGGTGTAATGAAGACAAACTGAAACATCAAAACAGATAACATTTCAAAACAGAACATAGAAATTTAAATTTGAACCACATAACTCCTGTGAGAGTCTCTGATTTGTTGTCCTTCAAGGCAACCACTGTCAAAAGCAGGTATCTGAGAGCATCCTATCAGCATTTGTTGTGTGAGAAGGTGGAGGGTCCTTACGTTATGCACTCACACTCAAATGAAGTCCAGTATACATTATATCAATTATATCATTACATCAATATTTTATTCTTATCCATACAAGGCAAACAGCCTACAAGGCACAGGTGGAAGCTAGGGAATGCAACTGGCTGCACTCCTAGTAAGGAGGGTTTGAAAGGTCGGTTTCATTTACGTTTGTGGAGCAATGTACTAATTCACTGGGCCTACACAAACTCCATCTTGGCATACTGAACCAGTGCTTTGAAGAGATGTCACATGGGTTAGAAGAACTGAGAAAAATGGTTTTGCTCAATATATCACAGCAATATCTCATCAAACACTTTTGTCTTGGGACATGCACAAGTTCTGTTACTGTGAATAGCTAAGTAAGTAAGAGACAACATGACTTACCACAGGCATGAAGATTAACACACATTTTTTCATACTTAAGATTGCTTTTTACTTCCTATTTTTATGGATAACAAAACATTAATAAAAAAGTAAAAAGGGCTCAAAGCTAAAGTTTAGGTACCCTGCATGGTCAGTTTTATTAACATCCCTTTGGCAAATATCACAGCTTGTAAACTGCTTTTTGTCAATTCTTGTTTAGGAATTTTTGCAGCTTGATCCTTGCAAAAGACTTTAAATTCAGTTTTGGGCCAGCTTGCATGCACTGTTCTTTTGAGGTCTATACACAGATTTTTATTGATATTTATATTGGAGCCCTGTGAAGGCCATCACAAATCCTTCAGCTTCGGTCTCCTGAGGTAATCCATTGTGGATTTTGAGGAGTGTTTAGGGTAATTATGCTTTTAAAGAATCCATCCTTTTTTCACGTTCAGCTTTTTTACACATAGTGTGATGTCTACTTTCAGAATCATTTTGGTATTTAACTAATTTCATTCCTCCCTCTACTTGTGAAATGTTCTCCACGACACTGGCTGCAACACAAGTCCAAAGCATGATTGATCCATCCCCTGGCTTAAATACTTAAGACTGTTGCAGTAAAACTGTTATTTTCATGATTCTTGCATGAAAGAGTTCAATTCTGCACTCTTTTCTCCAAACATATTTTTGCTCATTGTGGCCAAAAGTTCTAATACATTAGTCCAAATGTCTTGTTTTCTTTGCAAACTACTGATCCTGAATTTTGTGGTGAGAATGCAGGAAATTGTTTTCTGATGAATCTTCCATGAAGGTCATATTTATGCAGGTGCCGCTACACAGCAGAACAGTGAACCTGTATGCTTTTTGGAGATAAAATCTACTCACTTACCAATCACAGCAACAGAAATTATGACTAGGGAAGCCCAAACCTCTGTGTCACTGTAGTTTGCATGCAGATGATTTATTATCATTTTATTTTGTCTGTTTTCTTTGTACGAGCTTTCACATTAGAAAGCCAAACTTTATTTGCATTTTACTGACCACTTTAGTAACTTTCATACTATTTTTATGGTGTAACATAATTAAAAACTGTGAAAGCACACAGCAGGATCTCTGACTTGGAAAAACTGTGCTGAATCACAACCAAATTTCTCAAGTCATTTGTCTCATACATGCATCTCATTCACTTGTTCTTGTCAGGCTCAGATTTAGTAAATATTAGTCATTCACACAGTCAGTAGTTGCTCAGCTAGCAGGCTGATATGAAAAAGGCTAAACCAAGACTAAAGGCTATTAATACTCCAAGAGAGCGGCGGGTCCTTCCATTTGTCTCTCTAACATTCGGTCCCCTCAATAACAGCCTGGACTAATTTTAACTGTAGTTGACAGGAAAGAAAGAGTTACTAAAAGAAGCCTGGTTCAACCATTCAGGCGAGCCGCTATGGTTACTGTGTTTTACACTGTTTGTATGCTATCTGGTGACACATTGATGAAACCAATAGCTCAGGAAGAATTACAACTAGTACATCACCTACTGATACCGCCTTTCCATCAAACACTGGTGCTACAGATTTTGCCATGAGCGTTTTTCCTGCTGTTTGTCACTCCACCAGAGTGGTTCAGTTCTGTCTACTGGTATGCATGCATGTGTCAGAAATTACTTTGTGGTATCAGTTATAGGTATCGGTACCCCCTTTGCTGATACCAATCGTGTGTTTAAGTGCCAGTATCGGCACCAACGCCCATACAGTATCAGTGCAACCCTATCTGAGTCCTTCATTGTCTGTACTGTTGACTTACCCTACAGTGGGTCCTCCACGTTCCAGACTATACACTTGCCTGGGGTTAAGCAGGTACTGGAACTTCCGCAACACCCTGAAGGGGAAAATACAGATGTGGGATTGATGTGATGAAGTCAAAGATTGACAGCTGCCGAGATAAAACAACTGGCACTCCATAAAGTAAGCAAAGGTAGAGACAAAAAAGGAACCATGAGTAAGTCTGTGAGACAGTGTGACACACCACACATGAGCACACACACAGACACACACGTTGTTAGGACAGCTTTAAGTAACCTTGACAAGTAGGTACCGCAAGGAATGATAACTGAAAGCTCCACAATGCCCTTCACTTCTAATTTAGTTAGCTTCTGCCGGACCATGATGTATAACAGTGGTGGAAATAGGATGGGGGAAAAAGAGAGAGAGGGAAAGAGGTAAAGAAAGACAGAGAGTGAGAGAGTCTCGAAGTCTGAAACAGAGAAAGCTTTTAGTCTGGAGCATTACTCATTATGTTGGGGGGGGGGGAGTAATTTGAGCACTTATAACCACTGAAAACACCATTCATTCGCTACGCAAAGAATACAAGGGCAGAGTCAAGAGTCTATAACTACCAAGTGGGCTTTCAATGTACTGAACCGGGTGAAGGAAGTGGAAAAATACAATTGGTGCAGCAAATTCAGTGATGACCACTTCATTTCCTTATTTGCATGAAAGGAATGGTCCAAGCAGTGTTCTTTTTTGGATCTGGAGCAGTTAACACGTCTTTGTGTGAGCTCGAGTCTAATAATAGGGAATAATCGGGCCATTATTGGTATTTAAAAGCGTGTTGCTATGGTGACGCTACTGCCGGATCCCAAACTGGTCCCCTAGCGCAGTGAGGATGTGGGGTGGGCGGTGAGAGCTGCAACAACACCTACATTCATCCTTTCTTAAAGAGCAGCGCTGCCTCCTGTTTGCTTTGATGGTATTTAGGACAGTGCTGACAAGCAGGAATAATAAGAGGACACTGCTAGACATGTTCATTCTGTTTAAGAAAGCAGATCTGCTGACCACCAGTTGGTTCTGAAGAAGGGAAAGTGAATGCTCAAGTATTGCTGAAATAGCTTCAGAAATGTATTCTCACTGAGAACTGCGCAACACAGCAATACACACAAGAATGCTTGTAATATAGTGGCAATGTGGGCAAACCTTTCCTGTTTCGGTGTCCACATGTGACAATACTCAGTAACAAGGTATACCGTAGTATTCAAAACACGCATTGAGATTGTGTTGTGGTTTCAGAAGATTCCACTAGGTTGTCACATTATGATCCTGTGCTTCATTAGACACAATTTAATAAGGTTGTCTGATGGACCACAACATTTAAGATAAGAACCAAATAGAAAAGATGCCCACCTTTCACCCTGTCGACCACCACTCTTAGGGTTTACCAGCACAAGCAGAGGATGTGTCCCAGGGAGGGGAGTTATCTAAAACAGGAGAAAAACATTTTATAGAGATCAAATTTCCACAAAATGCCAGATGCCCTCAATCAGCCTAGACATGTTTGGTGTCTTAAGTTTAGTTCTTTAGTTTTGGGAGCCAAAAGACTAATGTAAAAATATCAGGTTAAGAATCTGGTTCCAGGATAGCTGCTACTACTGTTAGCCTCATAGCTGTAATGCAAATCTAAAGAACCCAACTTAAGAAAGCTATCCTGCCAAGCTTTATCGACTAGGTCTGGGTGGGTTAAGATAACAGCTGTACAAAACTGATTTGCCATTGAACTCATGCAACTCTTTGAAAGACAGACAGATCACCCCACTTAGGCCTGCATTCTAACCTGCAGTGCTTGGCCATCTCCAGTGAACTTGAAGCACTGGTTGGAGTCATCGGGACTGGTGCTGGGGGACGACTCGCCTTCTCCTCTTTTCACTACTGAGTGACGATCCTGCTCAAGTGTGGAAGCAGCATGGTACAGATACAAAAGCACAGGTTGGGGGAAAAAGAGTAACATAGAGTAACATCAGCCCAAAGACTACACAGTGTGAGTGTGAATCAGAATACAGTCCTGGAAGGGTAGTACCAGACAGTACTGCAGAGTTAAAAATGTTCCTGATTCTACACAAATGCTGCAGCTCATCAGCTAATTGCAGCCTAGTTTCAACTCAGTTTAAGCTCTAAAACATGCTGTGTCATAGACCTCCAGGAAGATATGACTTTACTGGCATTCCTGTACAAAAGGGCAAAAGCAAGGGCCACTGAACTGACCAGTACGACAGGGCAGATGTAAGACGGCAGGAGGGTGTGGTCCTTCAGTGCTCCACCATCACACTCCGGCTTGACATTAGACGCACACTTGTTATGGAGCTGCAGATGAGAGCAGATATAAGGAGGTCTGCATGCCCTCTCCCTGACTCATATACACAATACTAGTGAAAACAACTCGATCTGAATATGTGAGTGTAACCTTGTAAGCATTGTGTGGGTGTGAGAAGAGAATTGATGGGATAATATTTCAGCTTTGACACAGACATCCCAGAGCAGCCATTAGTCATGTCCATTAGAAGAGGAATAGCTGTAAGCACAGAATGTGAGGACCTGTCTCCATCACCACTGGCTACCAGCAAGCAGGATATTTCAAAGTCGAGGAAATAACGCCACCATGAGGAAAAAGTACATATTACAATAACTTGCACATTACTAAACAGATTTGTTCACTTATAAAATGTAATAAATAATATCAATATAAATGATCTGTGCTAAATCCTAACTAAGATGTCTCTTCTACCTTACATTAAAAACAGAAATCAAGGACAAACTGAATGAAATGTCAGCACTGACTGTTCATAAATTCAGTTCACATAATCAATGAGTGTACTACTCAGTCGTTTTACAGTGCAGAGCTATTTTTCTATGCGGTCTGCAGTGAATGTGCAATTTCACACTTGGAAGTGAATTAGCCCAAAATGCCTGTGTAAAGCTCTAAATGACCACTAGAGGGTGATGTTTACTTACAGTGATTTGACACCAAACACAATGAAGTCCAGTAAGGCCCTGGTAGCACTTGATACTGCGGTGACATCGGTCACACTTGGTTGGCGAGTTGCCCTCCATCCATACATGCTGCATAGCCTGCAAAAGAGGGAGAGGAGAACACTACACTTTATAACAGTATACAGCTTAGCGAAGGAGCTGCCTTAAATTTAATGATTAAATGATATAGTAAAGCCTGCAATCAATCACAGTCATACCGACTATCTTAACTTGCAATATAATACAAGAGGAATAGGAGAGATTAATCTAAATCTAATCTAATTTAATCTAATATAATATATTCATATAGATGTTTACATACAAACAACACTTTACTGGAACCCTGCTGCATAAACATGTCATGGCAGATGTCAGTCCAAACTATTACTGGTAATGATATCATGGCACTGTTATATTATTGGACATAATCTGCCATGACCAATCATGATAGTGTATGACATTTGTCATTGCATGTTTATGGCGTGGTTGTGTCAATACTGAATAGCAGGGTCCAATAAAGTCTTACTCAAAGCACACAGAGATCTGTGTGACAACATTAATGGTTCTTCCTGAGCTTTAATCTTGTGTCATGTGCATTACGTAAGGGAAGATAACTGCAGTAGGTAAAAGAATAAAAAAAAATGTGCTTTCCATTACATACTAGATGATTATAAATAGACATATAGCATTTAGAAATGAAACTCTCCATGCCATGCAGAAGGTATTTCTATGACCTGTAAATTTAAGTATTTGAAACTGTTTGCTGCTGGCAAAATCATTATAAACTATTACACTAGCTTAGTATATTATCATTCTGAGTCTATTCCTTTGAAAAACAGGCCTCTACTAATATCATGTCTACCTTTAGCCACAGTCTCTGATTTACAACAGACTACTTTGAACCCTTGACATACACTAAAAGTCTAAAAGTTTGTAGACATCTGTTCATCCAATGTTTCTTCTGAAATGAAAGGGTAATAATAGGGAGTTTGCCCCCTCCTTACTACAGTAAAAGCCTCAACGCTTTTGGAATTGATACGAGATGTTGATACATTGCTGTGAAGATTTGACTGCATTCAGCCACAAGAGCATGAGTGAGGTCAGCTACTGATGTTGGATTAGTTCTGGATGGGACACCATTACTCCAGTTCCATGAAATGCAGTTTTACTGCTCAACAGCTCAATGCTGGCAGGCTTTATACCCCTCTAGCTAACTTCTTGAGATCTTAGACTCATATGCAGCTGCTGTAGAACATCCTATTCTATCGACAAAGATTTTCTATGGAGTTTATAAAAGCAGTTTGTGTGTAGTTGAATGGGTGCATTCTAAAGTAGATGTGAGCCAGACTTTTATGCTCAAGCTCACAGAAAAAAATCTGAAAGCATAACGATCCATGTTGTCTTATCCAGCAATTTCAACTAGGCTGCATTTTGTTCCATAACAGCTCCCACTAATAAAGCAGAGTCAGCCAATCAGCTGTAAAAATAAGGACATAAACCACTAGACATATGTTCATTTTTGTGAACTGAAGTCATTTACTGCTCATCTCTCTTCCAAGTTCACAGATGTTCATTCCCATTCTTAAGACCCGTTCTACTCAGCTTCAGCGCTCTGTAGGCTTTTTACAGGGCTTGAAGGGGAATTACGTAATCTTTTTAACAGCATTAAAATGTTAAGACATTCAGGGTGGTTTGACTTAAAAAGTGTAATTGTACAGAATCGTACCCAGTTAGAACTGTTCACAGAGGTGAGAGAAACCAGAGGTATGAAGCATTTAATACATCCTGAAGGTTCGTCACAGAAAGTTATTACACCATATACGCTACATTACACTACACTATAAATTATTGCAACTACATTGCAATTGTAAAGACAAAAAAGAGTTTTGAAATATGATTTCAGCCTAAAACATATGTTAATTAATGGCTGTAAGGCAAGACAAAGAGTAAGATCAGAGAGTTGATCATGGCAAGAAGTTACCATGATCAACATTACAAACAAATCAGAAGACATCTAGTTTTAGTAAACATTAAGCAGTAGATAGAACTGCTATTTGTCGTGCCTCTTGGTTCCTAAAATCTGAGTTCCAAACCATCCCTACAAATCAAACCACTTTGATTGACTTTCAATCAGTGCAACAAACTACTTTGAAGTGTGGATTCACCAAGGTGTGTTTAAAAATGAATAAAAACATTAAATCAAAAACATACATTGTTAAGCTAGTATATGGCCAGTGGTGTGGAAGTAATCATCATACAGAAGTACATAAACTGAAAACAAAAGCATATTATATGGCTTAAGTTATACATATATATACACTCATCATCAAAAAAATGTTGCGCCCAGAAGGAATCAACCGACAGGAATGAAACTTGGTGGGTAGGTTTGACATAAATGATTCAAGCTCTCAGCCGCATATGTGTCGTAAGCAAGGGGCTTATCGCTGTACCTGACTGACTATATAAGATCGCTCTGTTTCCCATGCTTTCCATTCTGACGCATGCTGTTGTGTTGGTAGCATCCTTTGCAAGCAAAGTATGCCTCAGAGAAGAGTTTGTCCGACATGCGTTGAGTGACCCAACAGCCACCACTGTGGACATTCAGCAAGCAGTGACGCCCTCAAAGAGTTATCTTGTTAGATGGCAGCACCATTGGCAGACGGCTGCACGATGCAGGAATACATGCATGTAGACTGCTACAACGACTGCTCTTAACACCATGTCAACATTGCCAAAACGACAATGGTGTCGTGCCAGACTGTCATAGAGTGACTCAGAATGGCAGCGGGTCATCTTCAGTGATGAGTACCGCTCTTCTATTGGTGGAAACGACCAAGATGAACGGTTTGTTGTCACACATCACACATCCTGAAGGCCTGGACCTCCACCCCTACCGCAACATCTGTAGGAACTGCATGAGAATATTCAAGCCACATGGGATGGATTATTGCAAGACACCATGAGGAACATCTACAACTCCTGATAAGTTCCTGGTAACCTTTATCTTCCTTATGAATAGCACTACAGTTCGACACTTCCTTCTGGGTGCAACTATTCTTTTGATGATGATGGTATTTATTCCTACTTAAAAACCTCCTGCCAATACCTATTTTATGCTGATATACTTCAAGTTATACTGATGGACTGTAAGGACCCAAAAGTGATCATTTCACAGTACACAGTGCCCCTGCAGTACACAGAGGTCTGATCATATTATGTACTACAAAGTGTTTTTGTAGTTAGTTATGTAAGACCAAAGGAAACCAAGTCTGGGCAATGATTCAAGAAAGCTTTAATTGAATCCCTAAGACAAATTTAGAATTTAACTACTTAAGCAGTGGTGCGTGATCTCCCTCTATGCCTCTATGAGAGCTACCGGTCACTGCACACAGGATGTTCTCATAACCTTTCTGACACGTTTAAAGATCATTTGTTTGGGTTTATCTACAGTCTTTGACCCTCAGATGTCAACTGGAGCAATACATAAATAAACAAAAATAAAAACACAACAGCATTTTGAGGTAAAATTATGAAAAGAGCATTTCTCAGAGAACTGCTTGCATAACCACTGGAAACCCTCTTAACCTTTTTTCTATCACATTTACATGACATTTTCACATGCATACATATTGACATGTTTCAGTAATTCTTGTTTAGGGTGCATTTATGCTACATCATTTTATTAAAGACATGCTTAAAAAGAAGCAGCATGCATGTGATTGAAAAGTAGATTACCTCTTTCTGCAGGCCTCCTAGTCTAGTGGTCATTTCGCTGGCAGAATAGGAACTGACTCATCTGACAATTTTATTAATATTATCAAATAAAACAGTTCAATTCAAAATTGAATTACAGACTGTAGTCCATCTGTTTTTTTGTATACTTTGTTTGCACCCTTTCACTATGTCCTTTAATGGCAGGGCTCCCACAGGACCACCACAGAGTAGGTATTCTGCGGGTGGTGGATGATTCACAGCACTGCAGTGGCACAGCGGTGCTGCTGGCCAACAAAACGACCAACAAACACTGTGCAGCAACAGGTGATCTATCGTCTCCGACTTTACGTCTACAACGTGGACCTACAGGGTAGGAGTGTCCAATAGATTCCAAGAACTCCAGCAGCACTTCTGTGTCTGATCCACACACACCAGCACAACACACACTAACACAAATGATACCACCCAAATGATACCTTTTCAGTGATGGTCCTGTGGGGGCCCTGATCTTTGAAGAACAGGGTGAAAGGGGGGTAACAAAGTATGAAGAGAAACAGATGGACTACAGTCTGTTATTGTAGAACTAAAAAGAGTATCTACATGGTATGGAGGTGGTTTTATTATTATGGCTGCCCGGAATATACATATGTACTGCATAGATCAGTGACTAGAGATCCTTGATCTTAACTGTCACCTGACATGGTGTTAAAACATGTTGCAAAGGATACTGCAGGACTTTTCAGCAACGGTGCTAAAAAGACAACAATCATAGACAACAAAAAGCATGCTTAAGAGAGAAAGATCTGAAATGCCACCTTATGCTGTTTGGTTAAAGTCCTGCAGAGCTATTGCTATTGCACTGATCCAAAGCGCATCAGAGAACTTAGAGGTAATTTGTTTGTCCTGCATGGTTGGGAATATTACAGAATTCTACAGCGGCGGATGAAATAATGTGACAAACCTCTAACAAACCTCTAGTAGACTCTTCAAGTGTGTACAAGCGCTTAGTGGTACTCACGTTGGTGTGTCTGCGGGACTTGGCATAGGTGCTGATGCAGGCAGCAATGTCTTTGGACACACAGCGCTCATGGACTGTGTACTTGCATACTGCCAAAGATAAACGGAAAAAATAGTGTGAGAGTGGACAAACTAATGGACAAAACAACAGGAAGTACGGTGTTGAGCCAACATAAGCTGCCAGAACAGCTTCAATACATCTTGGCAAAAACTCTCAAAGTCTCTGGAACTGTACTGGAGGGATGGAACAGTATTCTTTCAAAAGACATTCCCTCAATTTGTGTTTTGATGATGGTAGAGGAAGGCGCTGTCTAACATATAGCTCCCACTGGCATTCAATTGGGCTGAGATCTGGTAACTATGAAGGTAATAGTATATGATTTTCATTATTTTCATACATATGTTCATTAAATCCTTCAGTGGCTTCGTAGACTGAGGTACTGGCGTCTTGAAAGAGGTCAACCCTTTCGGATAGAGGCGTTTCATCTCACGATAGAGGTCAAAATGTCTCCCACATCATAACAAAGCCAGCAAATCCCCTCACTTTAGTGGTCAAGCATTCAGGTCTGTTCCATTCTTTTAGTGTGCGCGATACATGCACTTGTCCACATGTGGAGAACATGGTGAAGGATGACTTCTCAAAGGATGATCTGAATGTCCACATCTCTGTAGATGAGTGTTGATGATTTTTAGCCAACTGAACTCTCAAATGTGCATTTGTCTTTGTAATCAGAGATTTATACACTGCAACTCACTGTCCCTCTCTAAGTAGCTGCAGACAGATTGTTCTTGTTAACACATCCTGCATTGACAATCATAGGCACCCGAGGAACAGCTGCTCCTCTGTTTTTCTTCATTCTTATCCACGACAAAAAAACTGAAAACACACAGTAATGTGTAGAAAACTGCAGGTGTAACTACAGAATAAGTAGGCATTAACTCGATTAACTGATAGTTGTCATTTCCATTTCTTTTAGAAGGACTATTTGTGAATATCTTATTTGTTCCTCTACAACAGTGGTTCTCAATTCTGGTTTGCTGATCTGGGATTTATCAGTAAGCACATCATAAATAAGAGAATCTGTTCTTAGATCAGCTGGTCTATTCTGAGAATCCTCATGTATATGGGCTCTGGTTCTGGAGGTCTCCAGCCCTGGACATTTCATCGTTTTCCCTGTTCTAACACACTCACGTCAACTCAGGAAAGACTTGTTAAGGACCTAATAGTTAAAAAGGTGTGAGAACTGCTGCTCCACAATAACACCACAGTATCTCACTGTATAGAACAGACTCTTACGTGAGCAGCAAAGGCCTTGTTTCCGCACTCCCAACAGCATTGCTTGACAGTAGTTACAATAGGCTGGCTTGTTGAAGTGCTTCAGTCTCCATACATGCTGCCCATCTTCTTGTACATTCTGAGGACAGATGTTTGAGGATAGAGAGAGAAGTAAAAGAATCAGTTTCAACTACTATTACTGCACAGACACATGTGACATGTAACAAATAAAACACTGTATGACCTTAATCTGATTATGCCACATCAAATAAAGTAACATTATTACACATAGACTTTGCAACCACAACATAAAATTACATTTTTGGTGGAATTAAACTAAAACATTTGGATCAAAATAAGCAATTTTGTTCAATTTTGCCCATTCTACATAAACCAGTTATTACAGACAATTTGTTAGTTAATATTAGTGATATTTTCAGATGCAAGTCCAACAACCGTGAGGGTTTATTTATTTTATTGTTTGGCGTCCGGTGCTCAGTCCAGCTTTCGTTCGAGTAACCCAGACACCGACTCAGACTACAGGAATATCAGGATTTAATTACCACAGCAGCAGACATACAAATAAACAAACACACATGCACACATACAGAGTTACAGACACACAAACGCTTGCACATAGAAAGTCTGACTCACCGTCTCCATGCCCAGCAGTACCAGGAGGGGTATGGTCGTCATTCCTCCTCTAATCCACTCCTCTAGTGTGACTGTTCCATCCCGGTCGTAGTCGATCTCCTCCATCATCTCCTTCAGGATCTACAGCAGAACCACCATAATAAAGTTTTCTTTTAAGTTCTAGGTATTAACCAGTTAAGTGTGAGGTACTTCAAAGTACTATATGATTTCTTTTGGCAGTATGATAGTGATAGTTCCAAGGCAACATAAAATGCTCAACAAGTTCTAGGCATTAATTGGGTAAATATGTGGCACATAATTACAGAATATTATATCATTATTTTGGGTTAAAATAACCACAAAGTTACATACCATAAAAATATTGCACATGAAAAAAAAATTTAATGTGGATTGTAAAGGAAAGCAGTGATTCTTCATGTGGGGATTTTATTGGGCCCTTTCCATTTATTTAAGAAACCCTGGAACTGAGGATGTTTCTGACTTACTCTGCTGCTTCAACATGAAACATTACAGTGACATTTTGAAAGAGTCTGTTAATATGTACCACCATATTACTCCAAATAGCCGTGAAGAACTTTACTACATCATTTATCAGTGTAATAGCTAGAACATGTTAATCGTTTCAGAGTAACTGGAACTTACCTCACACTACCCAAAATAATTGTCTAGTACTTTGGAATTTATACCTCACATTTACCTGGTTAATACCTAGAAATTAGGGGACTACAAAGGAAAACATTACCAACCACAATTATGTCTACCAAAAGATGGAACACACATCATAAATGTATAAAACTACATCCCAGCAGTGCACTTCTTCCTGCTCCACCTACTGTGTTCACAAATGACTGTACCACACACTTGAGCTCCATATGCTCACCTCATTAGCAATGTTTTGGTCTGATGGCTTTCATCGAGGCAGCAGAGCCTGATATCTTGTCAGAGGCCGTCTGGTCAAAAACGCTGGTGATTAAGCTCGACATATGGAGCTTGTGTGCTCAAGCGAGATGGCTTTTTTCAGTACTTCTAAAATGATCTCTCTCAGTTCCTTGCAAAAATGATTTCAATCATTGTTCATTCATTGTAAATAATCTTCAAAACACATGCACTCCACACACTGGGTGAGATAAAGACACATTCAGCTTACCGGCCGCAGCTCTGTGGAATCCCATTCCAGGTATTCTGCTACATGGACCATCTGATTAATGATGCGGTCGAGTTCCTGAGTGGAGAAGGACAGAGTTATATGCTGTAGTAAATACAGACTGGAAATAAAAAATAGTATGCAAACTCCAGCTGCTCTTTTCTTGCATGGTCTGAGTATTGTATGTGACCGTTCCTGTAAGGCTTTCTTTAAAGTGGACCTATTATACTTTTCTATTATACTTTTCTGGCGTTTTTCTTTTCTTTAGTGTGTTGTGTAGTTTTTTGAGCATGCCATGTTAATAAGTTATAAAGCTTAAGATACAGCAAAGAGAGAAACTCTCAAAGAAACCACTTTTCTCAGCTGTCTGAAACACCTTGTTGGAATTCCAGTCCTTTTCTCTATTACAGGGTGAATTTTAGAATTAGAACTTAGAACCATCATTTTTGCATTTTACTTTCCTGTGCATTGAAACACCCACACACGAATACATACAGAAACTAGTGCATACACATACTAAAGGGCAGTGAGCGCACTTGCCCAGAGCGGTTGGAGGTTAGGTGCTTTGCTTAAGGGTGCTTCAGTCATGTCCTTTTGGTTCAGGGGATAGATATGGTGACCTTCCGGTCACAAGGTCAGTTCCCTAACATCCAGCACACAACTGCCCCAGGTGACGTCATCTTGTAACACCATCCTTATTGCCTGCCTACCAGCAAGTTTAGCACACCCTCAGACAAAGTGTTTCAGACAGATGGTAAATACAGACAAATATATTGTGTTTTGGGAAAATTCAAGCATGAAAATCTATTCTAGTAGACCTAAAATTATGAACACAGAAAATTAGCTTAATAGGTTAGCTTAATTAGGCTTTAAAAATCCACTCAAAACAAACAAATCATCATCAAACAATCTTTGAGTCACTGCTGCTTTAATGGTCTAACAGGGAAAGAAAGAAGTAAGGAATGAGCTCTGCCCAGCTTTTGCATAAACCATGAGTGATTGCAGTGGTGACACTGTGGTTGCAGGAGAGAATACTCAGTACATGAGAGGCCACAGCAGAAAGAGTAAGCAGTTAGTTACATCATGCCGTAATCCTTAAATACATGTCAGCTCTCTGTATATATTGAAGGCCATTAACGACGGTTTACTCATATCTAACATAAAAGCAATCTACAAACTGCCATGTTGGTGTAGAACCGTGAAAACATTTCACTAACCATAACAAAATAGCCGCAGAATAAAATGCACTGGGAACACTTTGGGACATATTTACTTCACAACAATGGAATCACATGTTTACCACTGTGTTACATAACCTTTCCTTTTAAAAACTGTTTGAGAACTGAACCACTTGTTGTAGTTGGAAAAGCGTTTTTTTTCCATTCTTGTTTGATATAGTAGCTTCAGCTGCTCAACAGTTCGGGGTCTCTGTTGTCATATATTGCACTTCATTATTTGCCACATTTGAGACAGGTCTGGAGTGCAGGTAGGTCAGTCTAGCACCATCTCAGATGAGCTCTAGCCCATAGAAGTTTCTAGATGAGTTTCTAGATGTTCTGGATGTATGGTCTCCACTTTGAATAGATGAGTCTTTACTTGCATTTGTAGATACCACAATGAACTGTGTTTACTGACAAGGGTTTTAGTAAGTATTCTGCAGCATGCAAAGTTATTCATTATTCATTATGCACATCATGCATATGGTTTTAATGCAGTGCTGTCAAAGCTATAGAATTTCATAAGCATTTAATACAGGTTTTCGATCTTGCCCATTTCCTTACAGACATTTCCCCAGAATGCCGGAATCTTTTAAAACTGTTATGGACTGTAGATGGTAAAATCCTTACATTTCTTGAACTCATGCATTGAGAAAAGCTGTTCTTAAACTGCTGGATGATTCACTTTTGCAGATTTTCATTTAAATGGAACTTAAGCCTGTTATAAATGCTCCTTTTATACCTAATCATGCTAGTGTCACCTGATACCTATTCACTTTTTTACTTGTGGAAACGAGTGTTTTGCACATTCCACAAACTTCCCAGTCTTACATTTCCCTTATCCCAACTTTCTGGAATGTTTTGCAGTGATACAATTTGGAATTAGCATATATTTACAAAAATAAGGTAAATAAATATTTTTTTTTCCTGCTGTCTTCATTTAAATAGCTGTAAAAAAGTTTATAAATCACCGCTTTCTGTTGCTATTTGCATTTGAACTACTATGTAGGCGCTAAACAATAAGATCAACAGCTTCCTACACTATGATGAAGAACTGTAGATGACTTACTGAACTGTCCAGCAGGCCGTTGCCATCTGTGTCGTACAGCCGGAACATGACTGCAGAGCGAGAGATGAAAGAGATGCGAGAGATAAGAGAGCCCATCTTTCAAACCTGTAACACCCTCACTTGCACCCCCAGGTCCCCTGTGGAGAAACGGCATGCACAAACACGACTACACTGTTGCACTGAACAGTGGCAGCTGAGAGAGATTAGGTCCAGGCTAATATTACTGCTCACGCTAAAGAAGTCAGCAGAGCAGGCACGGCTTAAAGTTAGCAGTGCTGTGTGAGGTCAGGAACTGACCTAAGCTTGGAGGTTAATGTGTGAGAACCGAGTTCTGGCACTTTCTGCCTGTCACTCTCACTGACTGAGGCTTAGCAAGCACAGCAACAAATCTCATTATAGAACTAAATTCAGGTTAAAGTGACAGTTCAGCTAACAATGTACACAATTATAAGCAAAAACATATTTGCTATAGGGCTATTGTAGAAGCAAAGGAAACTTACACCCACCAATTAGCATCAACCAACCTAGCATGGGTTACATCGATATGCAGTTGGGGTGTAATTGGTGGGGTCTTCCATTTGTTAGCTAGCTTAGCCTCTTAGCTACAGTACAAAACTGAATTTGTGTAGATTTGTCTGATCTAACAGCAAAAATATAGACAAAGTCATCTAACTGCTCATTAATCTTACAATACTTTATTTAAAATGCAAATTATGAATGGCTAATACCGTTTCAAAACCCACAAACAAACCAGTAGAGTAGCTGCCTCAAAATACTGTGGCGTTGTATTGAAGACGAATCAGATAAAGCCACAATCTCTGCTGCTAAATGCTGTTTTAATGAATGAGATGCATATATTGCTGGTCAAACACAATCAGAACTGCAGGGGCACCTCCCCAGTCACCTCCCCAGCCCATCCAATAACCCCACAGCGCAACACACAACACACAAACAATGCATACCACACATCTCTCACACATACATACTGCACATTTCATACTATTAACAACAACATGAAACAACAGAAATGTTTCTTTTCTGAAGAGCACACACACCTGCCATGAGCCTTTTCTCTTTGCACTCTGTGGCATGCCCACAATGCATTTTTGCTTGTAACACACCTGTTCTAGGTATCTTCTTAATGACTTGGTTCTAGTGTGTTTTGATCCAGGTTGAAGTATGTATTGTAGCTAGGGAGCTTTGAGGTGAAAGCAACAATGTATAGTAACTTTTACCTCAAGGGTCTGCATGCTGATCATTTTGGTTGTGGCTGTGGTTCAAATTAATCAGTAACAATGGATATGCACTTGCGTGCATGCAAAACTGAAAAGCTGTCTCACTCCCACCACTCGGTAATCTCACTACAGTCTAACCAAAATTGGCAACCCTGCTATGTAGTGTGTATAATGATGGAAATATGGAAACAACAGAATAATCACTACTTAAACTGCAAATGAAGATTAATAACACAGTGGTCTGTGAAACAATGGAAAATGACACCAAAGGCATCTCTCTGTTCTGTAAACAAATTTAATTCCTTGTCATCTTGTTGCCATTCTTGCCAAAGGCAGCCCCTTGTATTACAAGAGAAACATATGCTTTCCAATATGTGCTTGGCTAGAATGCTTATTTTTCACTGTTGAAAGGCCCATGGCTCAATATCCCACAGCCAAAAAATGCAAGACCAAACACAAAGCACACGACTCACACTCAAGCTTATCCTCTGGGGTTCCTCGCTCCAGCAGAGACAGGTAGCACACAATGTCCTTCAGGAAGACCACCTGCGGCGATGAAAGTGCAGAACTCTTCTGAGGGGATGGGCTTCTCCTCAGAGACACTCCCTTTTCTGACCGATTTTGCTCTAAGGGTAACAACAATGATTGCGTGTCCATTAGTGATCTCCAGAGACTGTGCAATAATGGATTCCTTTAGTCTAGTAAAGGAATAGTCCAGCATTTTAAACCGTAATCTCCATCTGCTACATGCATTGTTTACAGCCAATTACAGTGGGCAATAATGTCAGTGCATGTGAGAGAAGAACAGAAAGCTAATATGAAACACGTTTACAACAGAAGCCAAAGGGGCAGTTGCTGAATTCTGTCAGGAATGCCTTATACTGTACAACAGTATAGTTAGAGTAACATCAGCATAGTGGATGGACTTCTTACACGTATATCAGAACAGAAGCAGAATTTAACTGTACTCCAGTGAAATCTGGATACAATTTGGATTCAACACCGTGGCCTGGACACATCAAGTCAAATGTCAAGACCAAGACTTTATACTTCATATACATGTATGTATGTTTTTTGTAGTTCAACAGAAATTTATTAAATTATTCTTTATACACTATATATTAAAACATAAAACGGAATATTTCATTTTAGAATATGTTTTGTACAATATAAACATTAAATATTTTACATCCCAAAAATATATTAAATTAGCTATTGGAAGCAAATGATGATGAGGATCTTCTCCATCCCATCATCTCTTAAACTTAAGATGTCTTGAGATCAACTGAATATAAACTAAATAACATACATCCACTTTCAATATTGAAAAACTATAATAAACTAAAAACTTTCTAATCTGCCCAAAGGGGACGTTTGAATTTTTAACCCAATGCACTTTGAAGGGAGTTCTGAAATGACACACTCTTTCTTCCAATTTAACACCCTATCAGTTTGCATCCTCACTTTCCGTTTCAATGACAAAGTCCTCGCAGTTCCCATCACCATCCCATCTCCTCCCTGTTCCTCAGCCTTCTATCAGTCCTAATACAGTCATCAACAGGAGTGGGTCTGGCTCTTCTTTCTACAGCCAGAAGCAGTCCAGAACTCGGGCCCAAGTTATCAGAGTTCTCACCCTTCCCTCAATCATTCTTCACTCGTATTACTGACACACATTGAAGGCACAGTCCAAACTCACAAACAAACAAATAACAGCCAGCTAAGCCATCATGGAAAGATCAATTAGATCCTCAACTGCCAGCGAACAGATTTTATCTGAGTGCAGAGACTTTATCTTTGAACATACTGATAACCGCTGAAAAGTATTCAGTATAAGTCACTTCCTTTTTTCCTAAGCACTGCAATGCAATAGCCTGAAATAGCCTGTGATAATAGGCAATTCAGGTGCAGCAGATACAGATGAGGGAATTCCTAAATTAAATTTAAACAAAATTAAATTTTAGGGCATTCCTTTAAATCCTTAAACTACTGTTTGTGAGTCTGTTTGTTAGCCTGTACTTCAGATCCTCACTCTCATAGCTGACATAATTTATAGTCTTGTAATTATCAAAGAACGCATAATAGTGACCAAATAATAAATCTCAAGACTGTTAACTAAATATAATACACCTGTGGGTTATTATCATAGCCACAGCAGCTTTAGTCAGCGATAACACACTGTGACAGCCTTCTCCACTATTATATTTGCAGTCATGTCAAAGAAGAAAACATAAAATCGACACTACACATGTCCTCATATCAGAACTCAGACCTGGGGAGAGTCTTGGAGAGTTGGTGGTTTTGGATGGAGCCAGGGCGTTGCTGCTGCTGCTGCCGGCCACTGGTGCTTTGGGCTGTGCGCATGGTGAGCGATGAGGAGCCCCAGGCGTATGCCCCCCTGTGCCTGAGCGCTGGGAGGAGGAGCGGGAGGAGCATGGGGAGGTGGTGGCACCTGAGCCTGGAGTTATTCCTGCAGAGTGCTCCGGAGTGTGTCTGCCCATAGCACTCAGAATACTCTTCCCGTTCATCCCTATAACAACAGGAGAGGAAGAAAGAAAGAAGACTGTAAGGAACTAAGTGATGCAAAAGAAAGATCATAAGGGACTTTTATGGAGTGGGTGAGATCACCACCAGGAGAATCCTTCAGATAAGGAGAGAGTGAGAGAGAGAGAGAGAGAGAGAGAGAGAGAGAGAGAGAGAGAGGGAGAGAGAATTCTGCAAGGTTTTAGTACAGCACAGCTGGAAGGGGAGAACACTGACGCTCTCACTACACCACAGCAATGGCTGCACACAATGGCTGGACAAAAGCCACCATAAATCATGGAACAGAAAAATGTGATTTGTAAACACAATCACAATCACAATACTGTGAAATCAATATTTACAAGAAAAAAGAGAAGAATTTCCCACAAATATTAAATATCTGCCAAACACGAGAGGCAACAAAGCAACAGCAGGTGGAGGGATGTGGCGTCTTTGGAGTGACGAGCAGTTGTCGAGCATTGTCTCTCAGTGCTGATATCACACTATGATGGTACCTGTTATAGGTGCACAAGCCACTTCTGTCTGTATAGAGATGCCTGCATCAATCGACTTGGGTTCTACAGACACAGTTGAGTCAAAGAGAAGGAAAGTATGACATAGGAAAAGACAAAGGCAGGTTGACGTGTAAGTTAAATAAAAAAAGGAAATATCAGAAAAAGAGGAACTATCAGAAAAAAAGAAATATCCGTTTGTATATTCTGAAATATCAAGCGAACAAGTTCTGTAACTGGTAACACTTTACTGTCAGACAGTGTTCATAAGGCTACATGACACCTGCACAAGTTTGTCACGTCAACTACTATAAACTACTGCTGCACTGATAAAAAATTTGATCTATTTTAATTTTCCTATTTAGTTTCCCATTTAAATAACTTGAGCTTTTTAGCAGAATGAGTCCAGCAAAATGATTATTAACACTCTGATACAGGTGTAGCAGTGTTCAAAAACAGCACCATTGCATGTACTTGCCTCATATTATTTATGTGATAAACCAGATAAAATAATAAATAAATAGACCTATTGCTGACTTCATCTTAAAACACTCGGCTATGTATACACACTGAGCTTCAAAGTCAGTCATTTCATCATAAAGTCATGTGACACAAATGTTACATCATCTTGACATCAAAGCTGGCAAATGCAGCTTTCCCAGTGACAAATGTTGGCTATTGGAATAAGTGTTTATAAATGTTTGTGTGGATCTCTGTCAGTTGTTATGAATGGTATATGCTGTTGTTGTAGCCTTATAAACACTGCCGTGTGCAGTGAAGTGTTATCACATAATTTAGTATATCAGTACAGCACTCTAATCATGTGTAATTACGAGGCAGGCCAGTGGTGACTTTACGAAGAGTATGCTGTAATAATCTCCAGACATTCAACTTGGTTATCAAAAGTTGGATAACTACTAGATACGGCATGCCAATGTACCAAATGCACAGCTTCTGGCACTAGATGGCACCATTGACTGCCTAGCAGGATAATGCCATCTCTGCATAATGACTAAAAGCCATGGGGGAGGGGATTCTAAGTCTAAGCCCGTCATCTCCCTAACACATGAGGTGGGCTTTTGGACAGAAACCCTGCAACATCTTTCAGCATGGAAAGGGGCTCGATCCATCCATCTGGTCCCTTTTATTCCGTCACCCTCTGTAAACTGAGAGCCAGCCACTTCTGCAGGAGGCCTGAACAAGCAGAAGTTAAAGAACAGCAACTGGCCAAAAACCTCCCTGTTGCGAAGCTTGGAGTGTCCAGACGCATCCTATTTAATTATTTTAATCATGGGGAGACTGTATGGGTGGCATGTGTGCATGTCCTTGTACAACCTGTGCACACACAGAGTTTCAAAGAAAGGGGGTGCATTAATTAAAACAGGGCTTCCACACCATTTAAAGTAACGAATTCAAGGACGTTTCAATGACAGTCACATTTGTAAGATACATAAATGTTCAATTTTTGCATATGTAATGCCTAAAAAAGGAAACGACTGCTGCAGATGTACAAATAATAAAATAGCTGCCCTAAAATTGCACTTGTAAAATAAACAGTACTGTGCAAAGGTTAGAGACCGAAATGAATTTATTTTAATGACCAGTCCATACAGCTGGTAAGTACAAGTTATTCATTTTTCACACGCTATGTTTTATTTTTTATTCACACATAAGTTAAAAGGAACAGATTTAATAGATAATATAAAGGAGTAAAAAGTATAACATTTGAAATGTAGTGGCATTAAAGTAAAAAATTACTCAAAACAGCAATATAAGTAAGGATACATGAAGAAACCTTTTCAAGTACAGTAACTAATTACATTTACTTCCTTACTGTCCCTCACTGGTACCTACTATGTCTTAATTGCAGCTTTTATTCTTTTATGTTCTGTATTTTGTATTTTTCTTTCTACTTATCAGCTCTGACTTTTGATCTGGGAGTGTTTGAGCTCAGAGGGTAGCTTGTACTAGCTAGCATGCATGCTCTGAGTGGATAACAAAACACAGGCATAAGTTGCTGTGTATAAGAGCTTCTGCTAAATGCTGTAAATATAATGCCAAGCACATTCCATGATGGTTTTGGTGGTCAACTAGAAACTCTGTATAATTTCATTACATTACTGCATTTTCAGCTGACATCAAAACAACAGTCCGTATTTGTTTTATGAAACGTTCAGTGTTTTACTTTTCCCAGATTCACAAACTTCTACAGAGGTTAACGGATGATTAGAGCCCTTCCTTTTTAAGTGTTTAGGTTTAAACTGTTGATTTTACAGGTCCTCTAACTTTGAGGCCCTGGATGGTGAAAATAAACCAAGGGATATTTTTAGAGATGCTATCCTTGGTGAGGTGATTATGAAGAGTTTTGAAGTGTTTTGAGCAGTGTATTTACCCAGCAGTGCGGTTCCGGCGCGGGGAGCATCAGGGGAGCTGCCTCCGCTGGTCTTGCTCTTGAATGAGGTGAAGAGGTGCTGGCACAGTTCCTCTGGGATGTCATTCTCTAGGTAGGTGGTCATGAAGAGCTGGAAGCCCTCGTAGTCGATAGGCTATAAGTGACAGGCAGAGATACAATAAGAGAAAGCGAGATGCAGAAGGTCCTGAGAGACCAACAGAAATTTCTATGTAATGTAATGGCTATCTTTCCATATATTCACTCATGTGATCTGACCTGGACCAAATTATTATAGAGGTGATTAGGCAAATAGAATTATTGGTGTTATATAGCTGGGACCGACACGATGGGACAGCCCGCATGCACTTTTCCATCAGTCCTTTTTTACTCACATGGCAAAAAAGGATAATACGTTAGAGAGGTTACAAAGAAAACTGGTGAACCTTTCAGAAATGTAAAGAAACAGATAAAACATCAAACAAACAGATCATTGAAAAAAAATCACATAAGATTATAAGAAGATAATGACAAAATAAGCAGTTAGGCAACCCCCAACATACTTTAAAGGGACACAAACGCATGGCAGACACAGAAAAGAAGCACTGGCTGTGACCTTTAAACTTTAGGAGACAGTATGACCTCTGCATGACTCTTTGATTAGACAGGAATGAGAGTGTGGCACCGGTGCATTATGTTTGGGCATGTAGACACACTGAACCACAGAGCATGCAAACCCAGAGGGCATTGGCTTACTTGGTTGAGAACGTCTTGCTTCTGTTTGGCATTCAGAGGGATGGGGAGAGGGTAGAGGCAGAAAGGGAATTAAGTTCTAGTGGAAGGAGGTGCACTGGGTGCGTAGTGTGTTCCTTGAACCGCTGTCAGGCCGATATTTCTGCTGTTTTCCTTGACATTCAAATGACTAGCATCCCAATTCAGTAGTAAATTTATAATTCCAGCTCCTCAAAACACAACACTATTCTCCTATGTGTACTGAGTACTCAGTTGTCTGAAAGACCAATGGATTTTATGCACCTCCTTGATTTGCTATTCTTTGCCTTTTTTGGGGCTGATCTGCTCCACTTGCATGACAGATTAGGGGGAAAAAAAGAAACAAAAACATAGTAATAAAAAAGCTGCAGATTGAGTCATGCTGAAGGTTCTGGAAATGCGGAACCTGTGCTGATCCATGTGACGGATCCAACTGGAACATGAGCATCCCTGTGGTTAAAACGAAAATCTCTTTGTGAAAGTCACAAAGTCAATCAGGAATGCATGGACACAGTGGTTAGAGAGCTGTTAGAGGGTAACCAGACAGAGAAAGACAGGAACTTGCATGTTAAGATCTCCCTTTGGAGTGAGTGATGTCAGCAGACTGCAAACGAACGGAACAAGCTAAAACCCATGTACAAGTGTGCCATAATTTAGAGTACTGTGTTTTCAATTTCGCCATTATGTACAAGTTATTTATTTTCCAGCATCATGAAAAAAGCAGAATAATGTTTTTTTTTAACACAGCAGGCTTAGGAACTGAATATAATCGTATATAGATACAATAATTTTTGGTATTAAGTGTGTCCACCCTTCGTCAATCCCAAACCCATTCAGTAATGTTAAGGTTTGGGCTTGCCTGTCCATCTCAGATTTCCAGTTTCAGTCTTGTAGTTTAATTGTTCTTTTCTCAGTAACTATTTCTTTCAGACACATAGAGTCAAACTGTTACATTAAATTAAAGCCGTATGGAGCGTATCAGCACTCTCACGCTCATGCAGTGTGCATTCAATAGCAGCACTCTGGTACGTGCTGTGGCGTGTTCGGACTGTGGTGGCCTTTCGTGTTTCTTTGATGGGGAACATAATGTTACTGAGAGCTTTGGGAACAGCCTTTGCTGGGAGGGCACAGCTGTAACAGGTTGGTTTTCAGATTGGAAGGATGGAAGAGCTAAAGTGACAATACATATATGTGTGTGTGTGTGTGTTTCCTGCATTTTATGCCTTATATTATAATATAAGTTGAATATGTGTTGCTTTGAAAGGAAAGGATGTTCTCTGAAAGACTGAACAGTAATTTGGTATAGCTTGGTGTATTAAGCGAGGCTGCACAATATGAACCAAATGTGATATTTTGATGCTATTGCTACATATAGTGAATGAAATTTTGCAACAGTGAAATACGTTAGTAGACACTGCACTACTGTCACATAAACCACTATGCATTATTCAGACCACATTCATGTCTACACAGTCACAGCACACACAGACACACGAGTCATCATGGTCACAGCACCAAGCCAAAACTGCAACAAAGGTACAACTAAAGCAAATGCAGTCCTGGTAACCTTTTTTAAGGTGCTCATATTTTCACTGTGAATCATATGATAACATCCAAAAAGTAGTGTATTGTACAGCCCCAGTGCTGAGTCAGATCTTTCTTTCACTATGAGTAACTTCATTTGTTAGAGTGAAAGGCAATAAAACGATGACGCCAACAACGGCAACTTCCTGTTTAGCGCTCATGAGTGCAAAACATTTTGAGCAAGTCTTTTTTTTCATGTTCAGAAAACTAACATTGGACCATTCACTGGACCACTACTTTTCCCTTAAAATCAGAGGATATTTTATTTTTTCCAAGCTCCAAACTAATGGTTACTAGTAGTACATGGCATTCAGAGTATTAATTACCAGCATACAGGGTAAAATGTTAGTATCCTAGTATCAATGGTCTTCTCTAAAGCCAAAGCCTTGATGTAAACGTGATGTATAGTATATTACATAATGTATTAAAAGCCTTTTCCTCTAAGGATGTGAAAGCTCTACATCATGGAGTAGATGTTTCTTTTATTAAATTAGTGGCATGTCTGGTTCCTTGTCATGGTACCAGTTGTGTTGAGAACCCCTGCACCTAATATTTACAGCCCAGCAGCATTAAGTCAGTCGTGGCTCATCCATCATTGAGATGTAGAGCTCTCTCACCGATACAAGGGCAGCATCCTGGCACTGATGGCATGTCACCAGTCTTTACAGCCATTTCTAAGCTCTGTGTGATTTGCAGGTGCTCACAAGAGCACTGTCTGACAATGACAAGCGGGCAGTGGCCACACCAGTCAAGTTGGCGCTGACTGCAGACCCGCTGGCTGCACTAGTGCCGAATCCGTATCGATCTGGTCAAGGCTCTGGGTCACAACCAGTGGCGCCTAACCCAGACGAGCTTGTTATTTATATCAAGTTGGAAAAAAGCAAAGAAATATAATGGTGACGCTCCATAAAGCAAATTATAAATGTCTCTGTCTACTAGTCTTTCTCTTCAAGGTAACATGATGCATGGCTTTGGTGATGTGTTAAAGCCAGGCCTTCTTGAAAGGGGAACAGGGGGGGACAAGGCATTTCAGCCTCACAGCGGTGGATGACTAAGCATTTCCGATAATGACCAGGGGTCTGAGAAGGCTGTGTTGGTGTTCCGCCATGTCAGAGCCAAAGGCTACACAGTCCTTGTACAATACATTTAATCAAGCGAGCTCATAGCTCTTTCCCCTGCTGAGGGAACGTACCTGCTCTGGGTTGTACTTGGAGAGCACACCATTTCCATGAAACTCCTCCAAAACATCTTTCAGCTTCTTAGACGAATCTGTGCATGACAGAAAGATGGTGTGAGACACAATATAACATGAAAATATAACATGAAAGTGCAAAGCAGTTTGTGAACTATAAGAAATACAAATCTCCACACTGTAAAACACTGTACAAAGTCAGTTGGTCAAATATATTTTACCCAATTTTTATACTCCTTTTTCCCCAAGGACTCACTCATTTAATTATGCCAAATAACACAAAATATTCTGTAGATATATGTGATAAATCTCTCAATTTGTACATAGATTAATATAATTTAACCAAAAATAGAAAACTCTGTATTATGACATGGCATCTTCTTTACCCAGAGCATACAGCAGAACATTATTCAGCATCAAAGCATCTGAATAATGAATTGTGTAATAGCAGTAAAATCTTGAGATATAAAATCCACATCATCACAACTGAAGGCCAAAAAAAGGTCTTTTCAATTAAACAAGATTTACTTTATCACTCATTTGCCCAAATAATCAGTAATCAAGTACATTTTATAAAGCATTATACTTCTCTGACAAAAAATATTCAGTGTTCTTTACTGTGGTTTAACTGCAAGCTAATTTAGCTAGCTGGCAGCTATTAAATTGAATCCCATTCTTGTCAAAATGATCAGCAAGATATTAACAGTTCTGAGGAACTGCAGCATATGCACATTAATTATAACACTAATTACTTATGATGTAACTATTAAAACATCATTCCTCATTCAGGATAAAAGAGCAGTTCTCTCTTCTAATCTCGTTCTATCACCGATCTCTCCGAAGTTGACTCCACAAACTTATCACGCAACTCATCTCATGATCAAAAACACTGATAAACCACAGTGAAACCGAAACTGTTTGGGGGTCCTCATAACTCGGTTGGGAAACCCTTATTCAAAATACTTCAGTCAGTGTGAATGAATCACATGGCGTACTATAGCTTAATTAAGTTGGCTTGATGACATGAAAGTTCTTAGCTCTAAATATCACAATAGCCAGTATTGTAACGCTTTGATAATAAGCAATGCCATGTCCTAGTTTTCACACTTCTGAAGGTTTATAATGTCCACAAAAAAAGTAATTATGGATTTACACTATTAATGAAATAAATGAATATAATGCATAAATGGATGGTTACACATATGTTATTTATGGTTTATATAATATTAATAATGAACTTGATGAACTGTGCAAGAAGAATGAAATTTGGTTTAGAAAACCAAAACACTGGACAGCACCAGAAAACCCATGTAGGCTAAAGATCATCCTGTAAATCATCCTGAATTTTCAGCCTTCTATGTAATATGCATGTTATTTATGTATATCTCATATATTAATGCAATTCTATTAAATTTTCCTTATTATAGTTCTGTTCATTAGCTACGGGCAGTTGTAATTCACAGGTTCTGTTGTTTGAATCACATTGCCACACGTCGGCAACCTATCAGGCAGAATACAGGTGGTGCGTAGAGGAACTGCTGCTCCTTTACACACGTCTTAATGCATATCCTGCAACACTGCCGATATTGCATGTTAGAGACGAATTATTAGACTGATTATCAACATTTTAAGACCTTCTTTTCATATCTGCTACTGCAGGCACTGCATGTAGGAAGCTGTCAGACTATTCAGAGCAATTAAGCAAAGACTCTCAAGCCTGTTAGCATGAACAGAACAAACCTGAGCTGGCCTTAGCTTCACTGTTTTCGCTGAACCACAAGACTTTGACAATGAGTCATCATGTCTGTCACGTCAGAAGTACCTGCCAGAACAGTAAAAGGTGTTTCTTGTTCAGGTTTGATGGGGTGCTCCCTGTGTCTCCCATTGATCACACATCTGACTAAATGTTATTTAACTGTTTACACCTCACTTACTACATACTGCCAGCCTAATTCTACACCTCAGAGAAAGATTTATGTGCACTTTTAATAGAAAAGAAACATGAATCTATAAACAACTACCCTGATTATTAATTGATGTGTATGTTCTGTGTTTATAAATAATTTCTAGGATTTATACAGCAGTACTGATATTTCTGTATAGCCATTTCTTTGCAAGAGAATAAAATACAATCCTTAAAGCACACACACGCACCTGTTTTGTAGACACCTGCTCATTCAACGTTTCTTCTTAAACTAGGAGTACTAATAGGGACACTGTCCCTCATTGCTGCTGTAACAGCCTCTACTCTCCTAGGATGACTTTATACTGGATGTTAGAACATTGTTGTGAGGATTTGATTGCACTGATCTACAAGAGCATTAGTGAGGTCAGCTATTAATGTTGGAGGATTATATCTTTATCATAAATAACACTCCACCACATCCCAAAGGTACTGAATGGTGCTCCATCACCCTAGCAAACAAAGTTCCACTGCTCCAAAGCTGGAGATAAAGATACCATCTTTAATAGGACCCAGCTGATATTAACCTTTTGTCTGATGCCAATTTTAGAGGGTTAAAAATTCCAATAACCCAATAATGTCAGTCAATACATTATTTTACTTTCATATTTATATTTTATACTACAATGGCACTTCCCACATTCAATTAAACAACAAATACTCACAACCTTAAATGCAGTAGCATAACCCCAATTCAGAAAAAGTTTGGGACCGATTGAACAATCTTTCTAACATTTACTTTGACTCTTATGTCATTGCAGACAGTATGAGCACAGATATTTTATGTTTCATTTGGCCAATTTCAATTATTTGTTAATATACACCCATTCCTGCATTCCAGGCCTGCAACACATTCCAAAAAACAGTTGGGACAGTAAAGCATTTACCATTTCGTAATATTGCCATTCCTTCTCACAATAATTTGAAAGCCGTTTTGGCACCAAGGATATCAAGCGTTGAAATGTTTCAGGTGTTATTTTGTCCCATTCTTCCTGCTAGCACGTCTTAAGCCCTGCAATGGTATGGGGTCATCGTTGTCACTTTTTTTGTTCTCTATACATTCTCTATTCAGGAGTGAAGGCAGGCAGAAACGTGGATTCTTCTGACCACATGACCGACTCATCTTTAATCCTCAAAGAAGTGGATTCTGCTCATCTACCAAATCGTGATTAAAATCACTTGTTGACATCACTTGAAATCACATCAGTATTCTGTGTTTTTTTTTTTACCTCATTACAAGCTCTAAATTCCCCTAAAATTCCCCTAAATGACCCTAAAATCCAACTTTTTGTTGGAATATGTTGCAGGCCTAAAATGCATTCTTAACAAATGAAATGAAATTGACCAGACAAAACAAGAAATATCTTGTGTTCATATTGGCTGCAATGAAAAATCAAAGTAAATGTAAGAAACACTGCAATTCTTTATTCAAATTTCTGATTTGAGGTTAAGCATGAGGGTGGAGCTACTTAGAATGCATTGTCAGTGGCATAACTGTCTACTGTTACCATCAGGAGACCAACAGAAATCCTGGAGATGACGCAACCTCAATCAAGATGCTAATTATCAGTGTTTTACTGGCAGCATTACTGGCCGTAACACTATTATCAGCCAACTGATATAGGTTGATCTTTATCCTCTGGTTGAGCTTTATTCTCTAGCCCAGTGTTTGTACAAACCTGGTCCTGGAGGCCCATTGTCCTGCACATGCTTGTCTTTCTTTAACACACCCACTTTAACTTAATAATGAACTGTTAATGAGCTGATTAGTTGGATCAGGTGTGTTGGGAGCAGAGAAAGCTCTAAAACGTGCAGGGCGGTGGGCCTCCAGGATAGGGATGGACAATATGGAAAAATCTATTTTTAAGGTGAATTTATCAAAGTGCACTAAATGTTCAGTTGTAAGTCAAAGCTACATGTGAGATGTGGCAGGTGTTTCAATTAAAACAGTCGAAATTCCCTTCAACATGTAAATGACAAATGATATAAAATAAATAGTAGTCTGTTTATTAGAAGGAATAATGCAGCCCGGCTAATGCGGTGGCTAAAGCTTTGGAAATAGAAACTGAAACTAAGAAGCAACAACGTTCTGGTAAACAGTGTGGTCAACACAATAGTCTTGATATGCAGTTTATCACACTTTGTTTTCACCTTTACATTTTTTGGATTTATATTTTGGGGGATGGGCTGTGCAGAGAGTGTGATAGAGGAGACATTTAAACTCTGGCACTAGTGTTTGGGAAGAATCCTATGTATTTTAATGCAACATCAAACTATACTGATATAAAGGGTTTTATCAGGCCTTATGTCCTTGTATAAAAACATATACACAGTGTCAATATACTGCCAAGCCCTACTTCAGGACCAGGCTTGAAAAACACTGCTCTAGCCCTCATTGTGAGAATGGTGACCTTAGGGTTATTTTCAGCAGCTCTGGAGCCTCCTGTTCAATTGACAATGCTTTCTACAGAGGATATACAAGCTGTGTGCATGCACTCGAATGCTAGTGTCAATGATGGGTGCACCTTAAAGCAGCTCAACTCACTAATTAGGAGGGCTGCCTGGAGACTTTTGGACATGTGAAGAAAAGAAGACTAAATGAGAGAGAGAAAGATATTAATAAAAGAAACAGCTATGTAGCTTTGTAATTAACAACACTGTTGAAGGTTACTATTTAGCTAAGGGATTGAAGGTTTTTCACCTCTAAACTGAGGGATTCGGCTTAGACATAATGAGGCTCAATCTACTAAAAATAAACTCATGAGCAAAAGCCAGAGCTCACCTCCTCTCTAATCTAAGCACAATGAGTCATCCTTCATCAGGTAAACCCCTCGACAAAGCAGACTGGTGGATAATGTGATAGGAAAGAATGACCTCACACTTGCATTGACTGAGTCTGAGATTTATGAGCTGTTTGTTTAGTTTCAGGTCACAGTTCCATGTAAATGGCAGTCTTTGCTGTGAAATGCCAGAGGTCAGATAGAGAGGAGGAACAAATATGAGGACTGAGGACTGTCAGTGAGGCGCTGATGAACGTCCCACTAAATACTGTCAGCAGTGATTTATGTACATCTAAATAGACTCAGCTAAGAGTTAATATGAGGCTAAAAAAGGCCCAGAAGTTTTATAACAAAGAAATTTAGCCCTGTAGGTTGCTTCTGTGGCCAGTAAGCAGCTTCCTAAAGCCACAGGTTTTTTTTTGTATGATAGTGAACGTGAGCACTCATTAGCAGCTCGTTAAAGAGAACTGACACATATATTTCACTGTTTATTAACACCACTGCGTCAAAACAAGCCAGTCTTTAGCACCCAGCTGACAAGACACACACACACACACATGCACATGTACACAATACACCTGCACACAGTACATACACTCACCCCTCAAAGACCAGCATGGGATGTAGTCAGTGGAACAGGGCAGAACTGAGGGGAACTGTCAAAATATTAAATTTATTAATTCAATGGATTAATTTTGGTGCCTTGCTGATGATTACTGTGCTATTAATAGTGCTATTAATAATGCATTTGGCACTCTCAGCAATGAAATGCACAAATCTAATACTACATTATTAGAATACAGCATATTCTTATAAAACAATTCCAGCTGATTTCACTAAAAGACATTAATTTGTCTCACTACCACTTAACGTCTGTGCAAAGCAGGGATAAATATGTGTTCTGAACTTGTGACACCAAAGAAAAACAAGTTATTTTAATATAACAAAATTACAATTTTATAACCTGATTTTTTAAAGTTGACAAATATAGTAAAATCAAAGATAGTAGGAATCCTCAGCTCTCCATCAGCCTGGCCCCTCACATAATCAGTCCACCTATTCTTCATCTAATCATATCTAAGTACAGCTCCAATGCATCGTCAAGTCATGATGTCAAGTTCACATGTTCAGCAATTATATTCTAACATGTACAAAGCCACAAACACAAAACGCACAAGTCTTAATATAAATACTTTTCTTCCTCAAACAAGAGACTGATCATTTTATCATCTGAGTTACTGGCACTGACTGATTCACAAGTCTAGCTTACTGGCAAACACAAATGTATGAAGAATGAACATGCGGAACAACGTACAAGAATGAACATGTTTTTGAAAAATATAAAGAGCTTGACAAATAGGAGAAGAACTGCTTCTAAGGACACACAGTAAATCGAGGGGGAAGTCGAAACCTCTACTGATTAGAACGTGTCAGGACATTTTAGTTTCTGTCACATATGCTTAAAGTCAAAATCATTTTCACCACTGATTTTCTGCAGCAAACATTTACCGCTACTCCTGATCTATGTAACAGTACGCTGCAGTCTTACTGTATTTAATCACTGAAAATTGTCAGTATATAAACAGTAATCTGTGGAAAACAAACGTCATTATTGTGAGATATGGCAATAATTCCAGAAAGCAGCATGGAAAAAAGCTTTTCTCAGTTTGAATGAGCCCATGAGTCTGAGAGATAAAAATATATATGACGCGTATTCCTCCAATACACACACACACACACACACGCACACACATACACACCCACACACACACACACACACACAGAGATACACACATGCACACACTGTCTAGTGCTGACAGAAGTACCAAAGCATATTAATAAATTTTAGCAGAAAAATAAGAATCAGGAAAATACAAAATACTTTCCTCTGATTCTAAATAATACCTAAATGAAAAGTATAAAATCAACTATAAACAATAAGCTCTAAAAGTAAATAAATATATTGTATTTTTGGCTTCTAGGCTATTTAAACAGGCAAGTGAATCCAAAATGGATTTATGCAATATTTAGCATATTTAACCATATGTTTTTTTAGGGATGCATTGCTTCTCAAACTCATACTCATAAAAATAAACCACCTGCCATGTGATGTAAGGCTAGTGTACACTGCCACACTAATAAACAAATGACTCAAGCTGGCAGTGAACAAGGCTCTGCTTGCACAGGGAAGTGTTGCTGAGACCATGGCAGTCGGACACAAAGTTACCCATCACTGTAAACATTCTGCTTCGGCATATTCCCACCAGGCACACACTGTATGATTTTAGCCTATTAAA
The DNA here is from genome assembly GCA_034552555.1 of Semaprochilodus insignis. Classification (NCBI taxonomy): domain Eukaryota; kingdom Metazoa; phylum Chordata; class Actinopteri; order Characiformes; family Prochilodontidae; genus Semaprochilodus; species Semaprochilodus insignis. Next base: position 21,477,329 of record CM067480.1, on the reverse strand, counting down.
ACAACCACTTTCCCTACACAGGTGACACACGTAGGCTAGAAACACGGAGGCAAAATTTGTTTTTAATTTGAGTACGGCTGCTAAAGTTGTTTTGATTGTCAAGTCTCTCCAAAATAGCAACTTTACAGGCGATCACAAAAACATTCTTTACTGTCAATGTAATATAAAGAGATTTTATCCAAAGCAATTTTGGAAGATTTCTATTGATCCATACAACATGAAACATTCAGACAGCTGTTTAGCTCAAATTAAGCATAAAACAAAAAAATCACAATAATGGAGAATGTTTTTTGGACAGCATCGATACATAAAAATGTTGGAGTATTTTAACAAATTTGAGATTTGTGCAAGGAAACAATCTACAAAACTAGCAACATGTGTGTTATCACCATTATGGTTTGTATTTATTATCTGCCACATTTTTAAATACTGGTTGTATAACAATTATTATAATAATCTTCTAAAGCCTTTGAATTATCTTTATTATAAAACATATGAAAAGGTATATGTATACATTGTATATATGTATACATTGTATATATATATATATGCTGTATATTTTGCATTTCTACTACATACTCTTAAAAAACTAGACTGTCACTGGATTGTACTTTTATTTTTTTTATTTTATTTTATTTAACACAATTGTACCATAATCCATTGCAACTGCATATTTTTAAAAACTCCACACCCTGTTTTTTTCCTCCAGTTTTTCTTTTTTATTGTTTGTTATAAAACGTTAGATCATGAAAATGTAGAAATTGTTTTTACTTAAATGTAAAATGTATATGATAATATATAAGTATTTTAATGTGTTTTTATCATTCAAAATTCCTTAAATAATAGAAACATTAGAAATAAAATAGAAATATTTTTTCTTTTAAAAACAAAACTAAACAGATGCAACTTCTGCTTTTTGAAATGTATAACCCAATATTAATAATGTTTAATCCATAAAATTTAAATTGTTATTTGGAATGTAATAAAAGCATCATAATAAGGTGCATTTTCCACCTGTAAAGCATCTACAGTATATTAACTTCTAAGAAGAAAATATTATTGGTAAAACTGCATGAGCTTATTGACTAGAAATGTACACAAAAGTGGACCAGCGTAATTTGGATGAGTTATTGCAGCTCCTTCTGTTAAAACTATGGCTTCCAATTGTGTCATTTATAATCCAGATAATATGTTACAGTTACAAAATGTCTGAATCAAAAGTTGTAAATCTAGTCTCATTGTAGTCTAGAAGTCAGTTACAGTCCAATACATTAAATGCGCACAGATTTTGCTTTTAGTTGCCACATAGCAACAAATTAATTTGATCTATTTTAGAAAGAAATGATCAGGTCAAAACTGTTTTTAATGAAGGTGAAAACTAAAAGTTAACTTAAGCCAAAAAGTAATTAAAATAGAGGAATTAAAACTGAATATTAAATACTGAAAATTCTGTCAATCTAGGAAGCCCTCAGGTTATGACCCTCTAATTGTCAGGTGTCCATGGGACAAGGGGGTGCAAAACAAGATTTACTGGTCATGTGATGTCAGGTATTTGTCCTTTCAAAATAAAAGACCCCTTTCCCACATTTAAACTGCAAAACATGGATTTTATATTACTGCCTTTAAATAAAATGTCAATAAAGAAATTGTTGTCATATGGCAATAGCATGCAATAGAGGATGAAGCTATATAAGGACTTTTAAAGCATTGCTTTATCTTTGAGGGTACAGTTACATTATTGAGGAGTAAAAATGGATGTACGCATTTCCTTTTTTGATAGTGTACAAATACAAACTATAGAAAAATGTAAGCGTGGGTTATAAAGTGTTTTGCATCAATAATAGCATTAAACGTTCCTGATGAATTACAGCACACAGAACACTAGCAGAGTGTCAATACATTCTGTCAATACAGCCTACATTCCCAACAGTGCTTCCTAAAAGCCCAGAGGGGCAGTTTCAGGGACATTTACACATAGTGAAAAAAACCCAAATTACATATTGACCAGGACATTACCTTAAATAGGTGCTTTGCAGGCACACTTATTCAAAGGTCTAAGAGCCTTAATGAGCAAATAAACAAACTGATAAAACCGTTCATCTGCTAAACGCTAGTAACTGCTCTTCCAAACTGTGTGACTATCTATGCACACTAAATCAGCCAGCCAGCTGGAATAACATAAATCTGAATCCGAGTGCTCTATGGCTGATTCATGTTTAGTACTCACATTCGCTGTACTGCTGCAGTTGGGAGAACTCAGCTGGGCTCAGACACACCCAGCTCCCGTCGCCCATCTCGCCTGCCGAAGTGTGTTTGGCGAGGAGGGGGTGTGTGGAGATGATAATGATTAGCCCTGGTTGAGGTAGGATATGGAGGTGAGCAGGTTTGGCGTCATCCCAGCTCCTTCTGTGAGCAGATGGTGAAAGAGGTGGCACCGGAGCGGGGAAGCGTAGGGATGAGGAGATGAGAGGACGAGTGAACAGTCAAGGTGAAACAGACGAGGTGTGACAGGTCGGGGCTGTGATTAGCACGGCAGGGAAGTTCACACAAAAGATCACAGGAAGGCTGAATGGATGACCTATGACCCACAGTGACCTACAGAAAGAAAAAAACAAGTAAAGCACCATTAGACATGCTTCACACCTGACTTACTGTAGGTTCACACTAACAGGTGACAAAATAGGTACTATAAATGTACAGTTGTCTGTTTAAAATGTGGGCCAGCAGCAAAGGTCACAAGTCAGTAAGCTTCTTCTCCATAGTTTGAGTGATAGGAATTAAATCCCAGTAGGAACAAGTCCAGAGAGCAGGGATTGAGGACCTCAGACTCTCATGTCTACGATTCATCAGAGGATTCTGTTTGAGCTCAGTTAGATTGTTGCTTCACTGCATTATAGTTCATTTGTACAAATTTCAACTCAACTTGCTGCTTGTCGCTGTGTCACTGTGTAGCTTGCTGCTTGTGGTTAAATTGCGGCTACATATAGGTATAGAAAATGACTTAATGCCTGTTCCTTTGTTGCCTGCTGGGGTGTGAATGTATGACAGAGGTCATTACATATACAGAGCATCTAATAAAGCAACTGAACTCATATGACATGTTAATTCAACCTCAAATCAGGGACTTCATTGAGTTAAAAGGCACATAACATGGGGGAACACATAAATAGAAGAGTCTATCATTGTGAATATCCACTCTAAAACTTCATCTAAGACCTTAAACCTGCAACCAGAGGAGTTAAGGCATGCACAATAGGCCCACCTTGTCAGTAAAGGCTTCTGTGTGTTCATTTGTTACATGTCACATACATCCACCAACACTACTGAGAAATCACTTTGTTAACTGAGGAGCAGCGTTTTTGTGTTGGCCTTAAAGGGTTAACGTATTCAATTCAATTCAGATTTACTTGTGCAGCACGTTTCACAACTGGTGTCACAAAGCAGCTTTATAGAAACCCAGGTCCAGGCCCCTAGTGTGCGAGCCGAGGGTGACGGGGCCAGGAAAAACTCTCTCACAGCAAGAGCACCTTTCATACAGTACAGTTATTCACAGAGCTTTACAAATAAGAAAATCAATTTCAATTAAAAATACAAAGACAATCCAAATCAAAACGTAAAAGGCGAAGAACTTTACAAGGGACCAGGACACAAAAGGGGTACCATCCTGCTCTGGTTGTTGTCACCGGATAGCAAAACAATAATTATAGTTATTTTTTATAGAGCATAAAGTACATTAACAGGTGTAAGTAATTGCTTTTTCCAGGTATAAACTTGGAGTAGATCCGCAGATGAATGCCTTTCTTCTTTTTCTTCTTCTTCCTCTTCTTTTCGTTATCCATGTGGCCTTTAGCATGCTAATGAGCCAGCTAGAGTAACGTTGTATCAGCAGTGTATAAGAGGTGGAGTAGTTTGTAACTTAAAGCTCAGTAAATTGAATATTATGGTTTTGAAATGTTAAGCTTCGTCCGTCATTGTTTAAGGGTTTGAAAAGGGAAAGCATCGCATCGCAATGATGTCTAGGCAAGTTCTGCTGCTGAGGTCTCCATTTGTGTTTACTTGATCCCTCGTTCCTCCAGGGGCTCGTCTAACACCATTCACTTGAGCTAATAAAGTAATAGAACAGCCCTTAAGATGGCGCTGGGGATAACAAGGCCAAATGGACAAGGGCTTGTCAAACCTGGTATTAAAACAGGGGGTTAGCCTTAACGGCTGTGTAAAAATGAATTATGACTGTCTTTTGTACATAAACCCATGCAGACGTTATGACTGAACCTTTGGGAAAAAAATAGGATATGGACTCTTTAACACAACGCACTACTTCATTAAGCTGCACATGACTGTTCTTCCATAGAGATATGAGTTCAAAGGCTCACTCAGCAACTGGATCACATGTACCAGGCCGGCCTCTGTGCTCAGTGTGCAACACCAATCAATACAGCTCTCTCTGTCTCTCTCTCTCTCTGTCTCTCTCTCTCTCTCTCTCTCTCTCTCTCAGAGAACAGAGTGAGGCTTAGCAGACTGAAAAATCAACAGCAGTTTAGCAGCACTGCCATGGGGAAGCAGACTATCACAGGGTATCAAATCTCTGTGCAGAGGAGACAAAGCAAAAGGAACAGCAGTGATGAAGAGGGGGATAGCGATGGCATCCCTTGGTGATGCCACAAGTTACAGCATGTCAGAGAAGGCCATTCCCTCTACCTTTATATGCTATAAAGCGATGTGAAGTATTGGTTGTGTGGGCTATCAGCAGACTCCAGAGACGGACGGAATAAAGCCATTATAATGCATCTTGTAGAAGTGTATACTTTATTTCCGTCTAGTATACAGCAGGGGTTTCACAGTGCACAAATTAATATTCAGTTTTCCTATATGGGGATTGTTAGACATTTCATGTCAAATACAATTTGATTTTATGACACAAATATATGTGCAGACATACTTATAATACATGGGAATGATTTTCACTGCTCTCTTATACATATCACACATTTTCTAAAAGGGAGGCCTCAGAATTATTAACAGTAGGTGTGTATTTAAATGTGTTTTGTTAAAATAGCTAGTTAAAAATTGGTTAAATTAAAACTGGTTAAATATGATTTTTTTGTATTATAATTTCCCCAGGCACTGTGGTCTATTTCTCAGCCTAGTAAATAAATGAATAAATCAGAGCAAAATGAATGCTGCCATTTCTTGACTCCTGTATCCAAATGTACTTCTACACATTTCATTTATTTATTTAATTCTGTACTTTAAATTCAGTAAATAAAACACAGCTTTCAGATTCAGGGAAAGTTTTGGGGATGTTGGAAGCAGGAAATACTTTTTACTTCATTTTAAAGGAATTCTGATGGTAACCAGAGAACCATACTGTACTGTTGCAAATTCGTTCAGTGTGTGTTGAGTCATCCCGACTTTACTTTGCTTTCGACTTTCATAAAGCTAAGAACTAAGAACTTCATTACTTAAACACTATGTGTTATGGCATTACAGCACCAATAACTAATTAAGACAGGCACAAAATTCATTACTAGCATTTCCATGCAAGTATACAGGATCTGGTTTGATAAACTGCTTGCCTTAAGCAGTCAGAGTAATGATTAATGGCCTGAGAAGAGGTAATAGAGAAACTGGACAGATGGAAAGAGGAAAGGTGAAAAGAGAATGAGATAGTAAAAATGGGACCATACAATACTGAAATACACATACACACAAAAATTATATATGCATATATGTTTACACACACACACACACACACACACACGCACACACACACACACACACATTGTGTCTCTAAAGAAGGGCTTAACATTACTCTTAAGAGGCCATTCACTATATTTATATATAATTATAGTAGTATATATAATACTAGTATATATACTAGTAGTATGTTTTACCATATTTACCAAATTTACTAAATATTCTGTAAGAGCGACTTAATTTGTTTGTGTGGGTTTGTGTACTAATACATTTATAATTAATTCATTTCACATAAGCATTTTCTAACTACTCTTTATCTCATAAACAGGCTGGTTTTTGTTACTGTGCCTCTGAGAGTGATATTTGTAAATTACCTTTGTTGTTTTTGGTTGTGCCTCGTTCAAAAAGCCATCCAGGCTGAAACACTGCTTATATAACACTAAACTGTGGGCCAACTACGCAGATACAGTCAAATGCAAACATTTGAACACCCCTGGTCAAATGACATGTTTTGTTGACATGCTTTGTGAAAACAAGTCAACAGTGAATGGCAAACAGGAAACACACACACATATATATGGCATTTACCTGCAATTCTATTTATTTATTAAAGTTAAGGTAAAAAATATATATATATTAAATATTAAATGTGCCATTACTTTTACACAAGCCACAGATACATTAAAATCAGCACATAAACAACAATTTTGTAACAACACAAAACATGTAATTTAGCCAGGGGTGTCCAAATATTTTTATATGACTGTATATGTAAATGCATTTACAGGAAACAATGAATTGAAAACTACTTTATTTCCATAGATATACTGTACAGACAGGGGAGTTAAATGTTGTTACAAACAAATACAGACAAAAAGAATAATTTGGTGACATTTCTATAACATGGGCCCTTTAAGGGTTTAATAAATACTTGAAAATGAAGTTCTTCTATAGTTCCTATTTTATCTTATACCTTTTTAATGGACAGCCTGTCTTTTAAAGTCAAAATGAATTAGAAATGATCTTTTTCTGGACTGTGATGCATTTTTGAGTGAAACACAGTATAAGGGAGGGTCTCTGAGCTCCAACATTTTGGGTAAAGTCAAAAATGATATTATTGGTTAATTTTACCCGCCTGTTAATTTCTGGTGATAACCAAAAAGCAAAAGACGTCATAGACATGAGCAAAAATCATCATCATATTTATAACATCACGTAAAACAAGAATTTTTTGTATATATGATGAATCATGTTACACAAGCACATGAACTTAACTTTCTAATGACCCCTTAAATTCACTGAAGATCCATTTGTAAACATTTGACTTGACAAACAAACACACACTAAATATTTTCACTGGGATCAAATAATTATGATTTATGAAGAGGGAATGTTTATGATGTATCCGCACCACGGTAAGTATAAAAGCCTAAAGTTTATTTCGGTGCTCCTTGAAATGTACCTTGACTCATTTGATTAGGTTTGCATGTGTGTATGTGGAAATGATGTGGAAAAGTTGAGAGAGTTGAGTGTGCACACATATCAGCTTGATAAACATAACCCTGCTAAGTTCTATGTTTAATTCTGACTGCCAAACATACAGAGCAGTAGCAACTCTCAAACAGACGCAGGGTCCTGTATCAATTACTGGCTATTAGCCTAGCTGTGCTGTGGTGTCCATATTGCCCAGAGAGTACTGGTACTTATTAAACATGTTTAGTGTACTACATTGAAATTTGTTGTGGTCTACAATACAGAACTACACACAAAAACGGCTTTTCAAAAATGTGTTGTTTATCTTACGCTGAAAACATAAGTGAAATCGAAGCTTGCCAACCATTTCAGCTAGTTACTGAAAATGACGATTCCTCTAGGTTGGCCAGGATTCATGGTCCTCACTTATTAACTGTGTTCTAGGTTTTTTGCAAGTTCTCCAAATCTATAATAATAATGTTATAGTCACTGATAGTATGTTTATTATATTAAAACAAAAATGTTGTTGAGCTTAACAACAGACAATCTGTTGTACTAAGAAATACAAGCAGTCAAAACTCATTGAGCTGTGTGTCTTCTTTATGTATTCAGTAGACGCTCATGTCCAGACTGACATAGTTATATTTGTTTGTGTGTGCTTTTAACATTAAGGCAGATGGTTTCATATATATTATGTCTAGCATGATGTGGTATGACCTATTCTGCCTTTGCAAGGAATTTCCTGTTTGTGCTGAGGATATAAAGTTAATCTAATCTAATCTAACAATAGGCCGATTATTTGGCAGAAGTTAAAAAAAATGTCTGTTCTGGAAATAAATCTTTCTAATGAATTCAAGACATGTATAACATATTGACCTTTTTTAGGGTTTTTGCTCAATCAACTAAATAATAATAGTCATTTAAACTTTTCTTAAGATGATTTTTTTTATAGTGTGTATTCCATACTTCGGTACTTGTTGCCAAAAGGCTCTGTATTTGGGGTGCCTGCAACTGTGCGTAAAGAAATGTGAAAAATTAGATGATTTGTTTGTTTTTAATAATGTTGTTGGATTTCACTTTGATGTTCAGTTTAAGATCTTAGCCTTTTAACTTTAGATGCAATTTTATAATCTTACAAAATATGCTGATTAGCATCATACATCATGCGGGAAGTACATGCTTAACCTGACCCTGCCTGGTTGGGAGCACAGACAGCTAGATAGAGAGGAATCAGCAGGGAGCAGCACTGGGAAGAAAATGAAATACTCAAAAAAGAAATTTGACACACGTTGTATATAGATATTTGGGGAAGATGTGTGTCCTGCAGCATGTGTTTTGTGGGTTACACACAAAACACACAAACCAACAGAACAGTCAACCAAAGCAAGAACGTAGCACAAGTCATGTTAAACCTATAGAGATGGACACTAATTGAAAGATTGATCTAAATTATGTTTGATTCCTGATCTTAATATGTGTATAATTCAATGATTGACTAAATTATTAAGAATCTGATAAGTCTTCCAAGTGCTATAGAAAAGGCAAGGGCCAAAATGAGAGCAACGTCTGGAAATGAATTTGAACAGAACAGATTGTTTGACTGTACTTGGGGGTAATTAAAGCTGAATAGACATGCTTATGAATAATTCATATGCTGTAGATATTTTAAACACATATCTGTTCTGAATCTATATGTAACTTATTCTTCCCTACTTACCCCTAGCAATTTTTTTTGTCCATAAATCAGGGGTATTATTTTTATTACTGTCCCATGACTTCAACAGTTATGGATTTGCCTCTATCCTGGAACTTCCAACGTCCAGAGCTAAAAATAGATTGCTCTGTTATTCTTATGAGATAACCATGGCTCACTGAACAGATGCAGTTCTCGTGTACCTAAAAATGCTGCCAAATTGGCATTACAAACTATAGTTTGGGTAGATTTAATTCAAATGTGGTGCAAGTCAGCAGAACAATGCATTAGAATTGCAACTAGTGATGGTGACTCAGTAGTCAGAAACCACAGCAGTTGCTCAGTAGGAACATGGGTTTAAATCCAGATATTTGTTGCTGTCTCTGTGTTTTCATGCACAATGCAAACCCGTAAGCTTATTTATGCTAAAAGTGCAAAATCAAAAATTTACCATATAGCTACTTCAGTACTTCAAAAGGTTTTGGCGTAATTACATATTTCATAAAAATAAACATCTTCAGCAAACTATTATACATATATACATATAATACAGATATCACAGTTTGCAAACAATTTTTGTAGTCAGCTAGGAGTTTTTCTATCCTACTCTTCCTTTGATGCTTCTGTGATAATCTGTACGCTGTCTGTTTAATCAAGCCACAGATATTCAATGGCATTCAAGTCAGGAGATTGTGAGGGCCACTCCAAAAACTTCAGGCTTTGTTTCATTGTGGATAATTGTCCTGTTGTATGAAAACTCCTATAGGAAACTCTTCTTGCCAGCTTCACATTCTTAACTGACTGTGTTACATTTGCTTCCAGAATTTGCTGATATTTAGTGGAATCCATTTTTCCATCTATCTGTGTAATGGTCTGTACAATACAGCCCCAAAGCATAATACATTCAACCCCATGCTTAACAGCAAGGTGTTATTTTCATCAAATTCTGCACTTGTTTTTCTCCAAACATTTGTGATTGAATTTGAAATTTGGCCAGGGGTGCCCAACTGTATTTGATGTTTGGGTAAACCACAAAATAATTCAATCTATAATTTAATCTCTAAAATATAATACTCACAAACCCATTTCCAGGGTGATCAAATCAAATGGATGTATAAGATGAAGAGAATATCAGAACTACACCTAAGAGCTGTGCTCTGCTTAACTTCAGCTACAACATATTTCGATTCAGTTGACAGCGGACAATTTTATCATCGTCAATAATTTTCCCAACCTCTATTTCTTCTTTTCTCCCTCTCTGGAAACTAGCAAACAGATTTTATTAATGCTGCAACGCTATCCCATAATGACCCATAATCTAATTAACCTGTTTATACTTTTTCCATCATCATGAGCTAAAATAATTGTCATGGCCTGATATTGTATCAGTGTCATTCTCATCACTAACCTTTGTGGACTTAAGTTTGAGTGTGGACTTTTCTGCATCCCTCCCCACAAGCATCCAAAACACCCTAACAACAAACCGGTTCCCTGATCAACAGATAACACGGACAAAACCCCAGTTAGTCCTTTTTATACTAATCATCATCCAGAGTGGACAGCTATGGAAATTCAATAGCCCAATAGTGGTCACAGATTAAAGAATAAGGATTTTTAATCTTTACCAAACTTTAACTTGTGTGTTACATGTATAATGTATACCAACTACAGATCATTTTCCTAGGTTTTTCATACTGTATATATCTCAATTATACTGAATATATCTATGTTGTCTGAGCAAAACCTTGTATGTCCATTTTTGACATTCTTAAGTTTTTGACATAATTTATAAATATCTGTTGCCTTTTACATTCTGCGTAACTTTTATGATGAATGGACCAAAAACAGCCAAAAATTCCTTGGAAAAAAGTCTGGTTTCATTAACTTACATTAAAAGTAAGTTTTTACCCTCTGCCTGTAAAAATATTATACTGGAGATACAAGGTTTTGTTACGTTCTTTTAATCCACACTGTTACTGTTTACTTGCTGAATAATAGCCTCTGCAACAATTATGGTACATTTTATATTTTATTTATTTTAATGTATTGTTTTTTTTCCAATATGTTAAATTCAGTGAAACATAGTAGCTGTTTGACTCTCTCACCCAACACTTTATTAGGAACACCCTGACACCTATTCATTCATACACTTATTTAAACAGCCAATCGTTTCGTTACAGTGCATAATACCATGCAGAATTTGGCCCTCAGTTTCAGCTAATGTTTACACCAACCAACAGAATGAGGGAAAAAATGTGATTTCAGTGATTTTGAGCATGACATGATTTCTGGCTCAAGACAGGCCGGTTTGAATATTTCTCTGAATTTAACTGCTGACCTCCACACACGTCTCTAATCGTGCAATAAAGAAAAACACTTCAGTGAGCAACAGTTCTGGATGAGAGAGGTCACTGGAAAATGTCCAGAGTGGTTCAAGCTGACAAAAATGCTAAGGTAACTCAGATGAGCAGAAACACATCTCAGAACGCACAACACATCAAACCTTGTTGCGGATGGGCTACAAGATCATAATCCATGTTGGGTTTCTCTTTTGTCAGCCAAGAACAGAATGCTGAGGCTGTAGTGGGCACAGGCTCATTAAAACTGGACAGCTGAAGACTGGAAAAACGTAGCCTGGTCTGTTGAATCTCAGTTTCTACTGAGGCCCACAGATGGTAAGGTCAGAATTTGGCAGCATAAACCCATGGACCCAAACCCATAGAACTGCTTTGTGTCAACAGTTCAGGCTGGTGGAGGTGTTGTAATAGTCTTGGGAATGTTTTCTTGGCACACTTGGGACCCATTAATACTAATCAAACATTGGCTTTTAATAGAAAACCTTTGAAACATCTGCGGGAATTGCATGATCCAATCATGTCAAAATGGGTCTCAGATGAATGTTCTCCTAGTGGATCCACTAGTGGATCTAGTGGATTGCATGCCACAAAGAACTGATGCTGTTTTGAGAGGCCCTATGTAGTATTAGTATAGTGCTGCTAAAAAGTGCTTGATGAGTGTGTTTGATTGTTTTACTGCTTCTGACATGCACATATACTCTATCCATATGCATTCTAACTAATCATTATCGCTGATGCTGTGTACTGTCGCTGTTGGAACACAGTCTTATATCTCCAAAATGATAACTTCTTAGGCAAGAGAAGAAAACGCACCTACCTTTGTGCTAAGTTGTGCTCATTACACAGCAAGGGAGGTATAACAAGGTTCTGATCTGCTGACTACATGCATTACATTCTAAACATGATAGTAAACCTTACAATGGAAATTCCACTGGCTTCTTAAACATAAAAACAAATATAGCTTTTAATTTACTATCCAAGTGAGCAGTTAACCTCTGCATGCCTTTCTGTTTCTCTATATAATGCTGGTAATGGTAAAACAGAACACAGCATTTCACATCGAACTACTGAAATGCTATTGTTTACATCTTAACAGAAGGTAATGTTTTCAGTGTGAACATGAGGAATGTAGAGTCAGATCTCAGAAGCTTTTGATTTTCATCCACACAACTCTTCACTTTGAGCTATGCATTAGAGACCAGGGCAGCATGCAATAATAGGCCAGTTAATCCAGTGTAGACATCTTAAGAGACGGTGGCTGAAGAGACGAGCCTAATGGGAGTGTGTGTGTCTGTCTGTGTGTTTGTGTATGTGTGTAAGGTTAATGGGCTGCTAGAGACACGTGCAGATCAACAGGATGGGGCCACCCCTCCGTGCAGAGAGGGATTCTGTTTGCTCGGACAGTTGCCTAGCAACCTGACGTCATAAGTTTGCAGCAAGGAGATGAAGTGAAAGAGGTGTGGGGGGGGGGGTGTTTATGTGTGTGTGTGTGTGTGTGTGTGTGTGTATGCACATTAGAGTGTCTGTTTGTAGCTCACCAGCATAAAGCTACAACAGCAAGAGCAATCAGGAACTCTTTGGATCCTGTACAATGCAAGGCAGAGCATAAAGATCATGCATTTTCACAGCTTCTGTTACAGCCCACTTCTTTCACAGTTCCAAGATGGTATCAACAGCACCTCATAACATAATTCACGCTTCAAGAACAAACAGGTCAAGGATGATGCAGTAAAGCTTTACTATTGGATCTGGATCTGGATCAGAGCACTTGAAACTCAAAGAAAGGCAATCAATCTTTCCGAGGCTTTCATGTTATTTAAACACACGTAAAGGGGTGTGCAGGTCATATATGGGTTTAGATTAGCAAGTGGTCGATATACCTGTATTGCCAACACGGAGATTCATTTGATATAATAAAGATTCAGTGCTTTTGAATAGGTTATGCGTGATCTCCATTAAAGTTTCAGCATGTTACATAAAGATCTATGCCATGATTGAACACACTGAGACATAGATTACAGCACGGCCATGGTTAAAACATCATGGGATGAGAAGGGAGACTTTAAAGAAAAGACTCTCGAGAGTCAACTCTGCCGTCGTCCTCCATAGCTCTGCCCTATTCACAGAGATAATGATGCTGAGTGAGTCATTCAGGTATTCAGGCTACACTGAAAGAAAGAGAGGAATGAACATCTCCCCTGTGAAAGTCTCTCCTTTCTTTCAAATATTGTCTACGCTGTATGGAGGCACTATAGCTGACTGGCATACAGAATTTTTAGATATTGAAACCAATATCAGTCCTTGTTACTGAATAACCTCCAGATACCCTTCAAATATCAGGAAATAAAAAAGATATTGATACCTTTATCTGTATCTTTTAAATCCCATTAAAGACCAAGGCTTATGAGATACCAAGGCTTACTATTAAGTAACTAGAGGGCGACAATGCAAAGGAGCTTCTTCTAAAGTTACAGAAATGTAAACTTTAGTCAGGATTTGTCAATTTTTTAAAAAGTCAAATTTCCAAAAATGCTTTGAAGCATTGCTGCAAAGTGTTCTGTTCTCCTGTGGTTTTATTTGTGACATCAGCGTTTAGTTAACGTCGACTCAACTTTCATCACATGACCGTCAATTAGAACAAAGTCTTTCCGAAAGTGTAAGCCAGAGGGTCGTCTTCAGTAGTCGGATTTTAAAGAGTATGTTGTTGGTGTTCAAAGATATTGCTGCTGCTGGTATTTCTGTTCAACAAACTGTTGATTTTACTAAGATGCTTATCAGCCAATCAGCAGTCTAGATTTTGAAACATGCATGCTTATTAGCTCACGGATAAGACCAATAACGTAGGTACTAAAATTTGTTGTTGAATGTTTTTTTTTTTTTGCTACTCTGTTGTATTACACATATTCTGTCTGTACCATAAAAGCACGGAATTGCGGTTCCATAGCTGGCACAGACTTCTTTTACAAGTGGACACTCTGGCCTGGCTGTACTATAGCAATTCCTTAAATTCCAAGCCGGTTACATATGGTCAAGCACAAAGCCTTTTTTATGTGAAATTCGGGAGCAGGTTTATATCTCCGTTCGCCCCATTAAACAGTATGGCTCTCATTACTCTCTCCCTCTCTCCCTCTCTCTCTCTCTCTCTCTCTCTTGCTCCACTCTCTCTTAGTCTTACAGTGGAATACTCCATGTATCTTACTTGATTTACCACTCCCTCTTCCACTGACACTCCATTACATTCTAGCCATGTAGTATTTATATCTCTCCCTCACATCTATATTACATGTCTTACTCGCTCATTCTCTTGTTCTCTTGTTCTCTCTTTCTCTGTCTCTGTCCATCGATGGTTCTCTCTCTTTATTCACTTTATTCCCCTTGAACAACCGGACAGGTTCTTAATTAATCTTCGGCTCATGCAGAATTTATTTGACTATGAAGGTCCCTGTGCTCTGTACACCAGCCACACCCAGGCACTGTCTACACAACACTGGTGACTAAGAGGTGTCCTGCCATCCTGTGATTTATGTTAGGCAATTTGATGAAAGCACCAGAAAATGTATCCATTAAGAACATTATGAAGACATTTGTCTATCCCCACAGGTCAGTCTCTGTAAGATCCTGTTTTATGAAACTGCTTTCCCACAGCAATGTCAAATTATTAGCTATGAGACACAATAACACAAAAATGCAAAACAAAAAAAACAATAAAAAAACAGAAAACACAGGAAGAACCCTTTAAAGGTTCTAAGAACCTACGCATACTGTAAATGTATGTTACCAATTTAACTGTTCTGCCTCAAAGGGTTCTTTCTATAAGCAAGGCCACAGAAGAACTCTTAAATACCATATTTGACAAAGAGTCTTGTCTATCTGAAGAACCTTAGGAAGGCTCAAAGAACACTTACATAATGTAAAGGTTCTTTACCAGTTTGGTTGTTCATTCCAGCACCTTTATATTATGTGGAGGTTCTTTGAAAAGGTTGTTCAAATCTCATTTGTAAATCTCATGTGGCTCTTCTATAACATCCCACAAAGAATCCCTTTAGCAGCTTCATTTTTAAGAATGCAGGAACATAAAAAGTAAAGAGTTACAATATTGTATATCGTTTCACTCACTGCCGTAAAAGTTGGGAAATCATGCTATAGTTCTGGTTGACGTAATCCAGATCAATTGACCAATCCCAGTCCCATCTTGCCAGTTTAATTACACCGTATTTCCATGCAGCTCTCTTTAAAAGGTATTAAAGCAAGTTGTAGATTTGTTGGTCTGTTTAGTTAGCTGAGGAGCTTTTTAAAAATAACTTGAACTAATTTATGTGCATTTCTGTGTCACGCAACAAGTTATGCTATCCAAGTGGAATCTGTTTTTATGAGCTCGGATTTTGAGCAGTCTCCCTCGTTCTCGGAGCGCCTTGCTGAAGAGGCAGCACCGCCAAATTAGGACACTGATCATGAGTGGAATAAAAGAGCGGGAGAGGTATAGCACTGTCCAGTACAGTGACATCATCCTCATCCCTCAGGGACAGTGAGCAGGCACATGCACAGAGTTTATACAGCAGAAAGTGAGGGATCAGCAATGATAAATGAAGAAGCTGAGCGTAGAGACGCTACCAGGCTGAAGGGCTGGGGATGGGTGGTTTAGCGGGGAGCGCAGAGCCACTAGAGAACAGTGCGTCCATAAACACAGGCTATTACAGTAATAAACATCCTCAGGCCTGGTAGAGCTGCATAGCCTGTAGTCCACCTTGCTTAAACGCCCCTGTTGCTTCATCCAGCCATCGAACTGTTCCTCCAACACCACTCAGCCTGGTTAAAGTATGATAATGCATTACATTATAATTTGGCTTGACTTCTCCATCACGATTGTCCACTTGATGGGCTGTGTATTTAGTACATTTAAGAGCTAGTAGTAAAGTGTACCGGCCTGTAGTGTAATATTAGTGCTGCTAAATATGTCTCATTATCAATTTGCAAGGAAGAGGCTGGGTAGGAACTGATAAAGCCACACTGTAGTGCAAGAGACTGCAGAGCTGTCAGTCAAAAGTACTAATGTGAGCTATAATATACTGTAATGTGCAAAAGTCATAGACCACCTCCTTCTTTTTTTAATGTTCAGTCAAAACACCTACTAAATACAGTGCAGAAAAATTATACAGAATCATCAAAAACTAAACAATGTCATTTTGACATATACATCTTTTGTCTTCATTACTGCTTCTATTCTTTTCAGGAAACTCCCCTTCAACTTTTCAGTGAAATCTGCAAGGTTATTTACCCACACCTCTCCAAAGTTCAGTATTAGAAGTCAGGTACATCTGCTTCTGACAATCTAAACATTACGAATTTAGACACATCAGTCCATGAAACCTCACTCCACATGTCCAGTTGGTTGCATTTTCTGCCTTTCACAATCCAAGTAATCTCAAACACATTCAGCGATGTTGAAGTCAGGGTTCTGAGGTTTTTTGAGCTGTGACTGGTTTGTAATTTTTCTCCTTTTTAGTCTACTACTTCAGTAACAGCTTCTTGACAGCCACATATCCTTTTAGAAATCATAACGTCCTTAACATCCATCTCCAACTCTCCAACTTCTCCAAAGTGCTGTTCTCAACTGCAGACAGTATCTACTAGCTGCATATATACATATACATTCTATATGAAACCTTAATAGAATTACTGTATTCTATATAGTATACTGTACATACTAAGGTTTGTATAGATGGAAAAGTCAATCAAATCTTTCACAAGCTCTTAAATAAACAAGTATTAGAGACTGCTAATAGAAACCGAGGGAATTATCTAATATTAAACTCAGATGCTGTATATATGGACTTCCTGGTTTTAATGCAGCTTAATGTTGTAAGTAATAGAATAAATATTTCAGAATACATTTCAGAATGTTGCAGTAAAGTTTATTCATAATCAGAGTTTTCATTTTTCATGACTGCTGTTAGACCAATGAATGAACGCTGAACCACAGCATTTCTTTATCATGTTCACAAACATCATTAATTATAGCTTTACTTTACCATTGTAGACCTGTGTAGAATCCAAAGAGTGCTTCCACTGTCCAAATATTTATTATAGTATCTACTGTACAGTGCTAAGTAATGCTAAGGCACTGTATAGAGTGAGGTAGAATGGTTGTGACCACCTGTTAGGTCTCCCTGCTCATTTGTGTGCTCGACTAGCCTGCTTTGTGTAGGCAAAATAAAAAAATGCAAACCTGTGCCATCACTGTTAAGGAAACATCACTCATCTTATATCTCCTCACACCACATCATGTGTATATGAATCATACCTATAACCATAACCACTGCATTTTTTCATAGTTTTTCATGGGCTATTCATTCATCTCAAAACAAATGAACTGGCATTCAAATCCTGATCTAGAACCAAGACCAAGACAATAGGCATCGATAGCTATCACTGTAGGCTACATAAGGATGAACTCATAATTCAGACTCCATATTTTCAATAGAGGATAAGAAAAGAAAGGGGAAAAAACAACCCTTTCATTCATCTCTTATCAAGTATATATTTTTGGTATCATCACAACGGTACAAAAGAGAAAGACTGAGTGATTCTAATGAGAACATGGACAATAGCATTCCTTAAACGCCTCCAGCCACAGACAACACACAGCACCTTGACTTCTCTTCCTTAATTGTTCCTACAGAAACTTTATTTTAGACATTTAATGACCAAATCTTATCTCTTGAGCTTTACTTGCTCATTAAAATCATGACCAACTCTTATACAATAAAACATGTGAATAAAGACTTTTTAAATTCAATACATTTTGAACCATAATGAACAATAAACAATCCCTCTCTCTTTCTCTCTCTCTCTTTCTTTATCTCTGTTCTCTAGGGCACGTAAGATCAAAAATACTGGGATTATTTACAGAGCAGGGGGATATCATGGCAACAGAAGGACTTGGTTTGAAATTGCAATGCAACCACAAGAAAAAGCATGACAAAATGTGCTGTAACTCCACTCACTGCCCTGCACAACATCCAATCTGAGCATCTGTTAATGGAAACAATGGGCGTTAAAATGGTGCTGACTGAAACAGAGAGCAGTACCAATATGGGACTCTCAGTGCAATATGGGATACTAAGTAAGGAATACTATATCAATAAAAGAACCAACAGATTAAACACAAGTCTTCTTAACCACTTCTGAACCACTAGTGAGTAATACTGAAAATAAGACCTTATACTAATCATTCCACTAGATTCAATGACATACGGAAAACACTTACAATAATTTCACATCTAGCGAACGAAATTACATCTGAGCTGTGCTTATCCATTTGAATGTCAAGGACTTTTTTTTTACAGAAGAACACTTATCAAAAAAATGCATATGCAGTTAAAACGAATATAGCCTGTCTATCACACAGGCAGCCACGGCCGACAGCTAAAAAAATTAAACATCACAATCCATTCAACAACTGCAAAGTTTAGAATCACTTTTTTATTTCTTCCTTACACAACACAGATTTCAGTTTATTTCCTATATTCTATGTATAATTTCTAATACTGAAAACAAAACAGTATTTGAACATCAACAAGAGTGTAACAATTTTGACTGGATACTGTTTTCAAAGCTGAGTGGTCATCTGAGTGAGTGGGTGACCTTATCCACTCAGAAGTGAATAGAATAGACACTTAGAAAGTTCTACTTGAGAACCGAGACAAACCAATATGTGTTGTATTTAATTAAGAGATCTGTGTAATCAAGAGATTTGAACAGTAATGGATTATAGAAATGGCCTATGGGCCCACTGCCCAAGGACCTCTGACTGGCGCAGGCCTCAGATACATGGTCTCAATTACTTGGGGTAATCCACTAAATCCACTAAACAAATGAAAGAAATGAAGAAATATCATCTGTTTTCAGGCCCCAGAAGTTTTTTTTATCAGTGACTTGCTATTCAAAATGGCCCTTGGCCCCTTTCTTCTATTGCAGTGTACCCTTCAATGTGTGTAGGAATACTCCTGTTGCACTACGACCTGGTTGGTTTAAAAGGCAAAGAGAAGAAATCTGATTCAATAAGTGAAAATATGTAATCGCTTGTAAACACATTTGGTTTTTGCACACTTTATCAGATCTATTAGACGTTTCTGTAA
This sequence comes from Semaprochilodus insignis, assembly GCA_034552555.1. Classification (NCBI taxonomy): domain Eukaryota; kingdom Metazoa; phylum Chordata; class Actinopteri; order Characiformes; family Prochilodontidae; genus Semaprochilodus; species Semaprochilodus insignis. Next base: position 21,457,971 of record CM067480.1, on the reverse strand, counting down.
ATGAACGCTCGCTTTTCAGATGCTGTTTTTTTTTTTATTATTACAAATGCATTAATTGATTATGATAACGTGTTATTATATGAGCTAAGTTGGCCTCATAAGACGATCCATCACATAAAATACTGGAAATCTAATCAGATCAAAAACCCTGTACTGTTGCACTTCTTAATCATGGCTATCAGATATGAAAAGCCATATTATTAGACATCACATATTTGTTGGCATGAGAGGATGATATACTAGGATTTCTCATCTGAATCAAGGCCCTAATCTTAAAGTGATTTTCTACAGAGGACAGCAGCCTAGCAGTCTATACCATCTCAATAACTTCAGTAACAGCACAAATGAGCTGGACTTAACCATTGTGTGAAATACCCACTGGTGTTCAGCGGGTCCCATGTTTTCTGCTACTACAGCATTGGCTGGCCACCAACTCACTCATCATAGTGGCATAGTGATGCTAGCTTCATATGCAACACGATGTTAGGTCTTTTCCTACACATGTCCTCTTCTGTCTTCGGTTTGAGAAATGAGTAACAGTTCACGCTTTCTACCAATCTCTTAAGGAACTACGCAAATTGGGCAAACTTACAAATATGCTGAAAATATGTTTTTTATATGCACAGTCACAGTTACTATGCTATGAAGGACCAAATGGGTGAACCATGGATGAATTAGCTACAGCACTATCCTGAGGCAGATCAGTGCTGCATCTTAGTTATCAATACCAAAGACAGAGGTTTGCTGACTATAGGTGAAGCAGGCCAAACAATTACATTTCAGAGACATATGGGTGAAGCAGGCCAAACAATTACATTTCAGAGACATTCAGGAGTTCAAGAGGTTAATTAGGGGATCTTGGACACCCCAGAACCCCCTGGACTTCACACCTTGCACTTATGGCTTTTAGAACCATGAGTGCTGTGCATGTTGCCATGCGAATGGTGTACATAGTAAAAGCAAACATGGTTAGTCACTAAGCAATATACATATGTTGTTCTCTCTCTCAGGCCTGTAAACATGAGCTGCACCTTCAAACATGATTAATGCATATATCCATACATGTATATTCAAACATTCAGACTTCCTACTGTCTCTGTATCGCACATCTTATCAAGAGCCAAGGAACCAGCGCCTCTGGTGCTTGCATGATGAGCCGTAATTAAGCGTGGCAATTTGAGATTTATCAAAGTCAGCCTCCAAGCACACAACGGCATGGGTCTCTATGGAGTGTCAACGCTGCCTTGCGACTTATTACAACCTCTGCACGTTGCAAATAAACACAGACACCGCACAGAAGTGTTTGATTAGAAACAAGATGGACTGGTAGCCACCGTGAGACCGGCTGAGCCACGCAGGAAGCGCAAAACAAACAGCAAAATGGTTGAGTGCCGTATCCTTCTCTGTGTAACCAGAATCCATCACCATGGACTTTACGACCTGATGTCTATTGATCTCTTTGGGGAGAGGATGTGTAGCATGCTAAACGTGAATACAGAGTTCTGACATTTTACAGGGGGAGAAGACCACACGAGCCGTATGAACATAACAAGGGAGTATCCATGTCGCTCAGCCTGTGATTCTACTATGCACATCAGTCATGCTGTCAGTGTCAGATACATTAGGCAGCATCGGATATCCTGTGAATGTACAGACAACTGTTTATGTAAGTACCTCCTTAAATGTAGCATTAGAGAAGCCTGCATACAATACACATGAGGCATGGGTTATCACTGCGCTGACTGGTCCCTTACATTAACCAATACTAAGCACATGGCAATTAAGCCACAACTAACCCCCACCCCCCTCAGGTCTGTCTGATTTCAGCATCACAACATACAGTGCAGAAAGACAGCCTGAAAAAGAGAAACTGAGAAAACCATACGGTGACAGGCTTGTCAGTTACCACTATGTCCTGTTAGCATAGACTGAGAGGCAGGATTGACAAGGGAGAGAGAATCAAGAGAAAGAGAGAGATGTGCTTAATAGTAGGTCTCATATTGGCTCTCATAAGGGTCCGCTCATTGCATTTTATTGAAATCTACTACATGTATCTAATGCACACTGTTTACAGTCTTCTATAATGGTGAATTAGAGATGTATTCAGCCAGAACAGTGAAATAAAAACAGAGTGAAGTAAAAAAAAAAAGAAAAAAAGACAAGAATAAAGGACATCCTATCATACCTCCGTTCATCCAGGTGATGATGATGGTACCATGAGGTTTTCCAATGGTCAGAGCACCGGCAAACCCTGTCGCTGGCAGACAAACACGAGCACAAAGCTACAAGCAGCGGTGCACACGCAGCACTGAAGCCTTTTCACTCAACGGCAGCACAACATCTCTCCTCTCCAGCATGAATTAATTAAACTCTCCTCTCCTCTCGTGATTATCCTCCTGTAGGTTGTGCGGCTCTCTCCTTCAGCTGCAGCTGCGTGTAGAAACGTCCCTGCACTTTCTTTTCTGACAGCCTGTTTACACAGAGCCGACCGCTCTCTCTTTCTCTCTCCCTCTCTCTCTCTCACGTTCTCTCTGTCTCTCACACACACGCACACACACAACTCACACACACTCCCCTCCCCTCCCGCCACCGCCATCGACAGTGCGATATCAGAGTGCTTCTAATAGGGCCAGCCTTCCCCTTGTGAACCACCCCAAACAGCACAGCCCATGCCTCACTGCTTCTCTCTATCTCTCTCCCTCTCAGCCTCGACCATTTTCACCACAGCCTCACTATTTTAAACACTTGCAAATAACTGACTATAATAATCTGTGAGAAAACCTAAAAGTGCTCAACTGTGAGAGCATGTGATGAATCCTATGCAGAAGATAACTGAGGAAAACTGCTATCAGTTATTAATTGACTAAGCATTGAATGGCCGTTACTTAAGGGTCATTAAGTACAAGTTATTAAATTTTCAGTGACAATAAAATTAATAGTAGCTATTGTGCATAAATGCCTAAACAACTAAATATGACTTTTTAAATTTATTTTTTGGTTGTCTGCTTGCTTGTTTTATTTATTTGTTTTTTGTGAGACCTGCAGGGAAATCTGCGTGGATATTTTGCCACACCGCCAGTGTTCACTTTCTCAAGATCTAAAGAAATCCCAAATATACATCTAGACTAATCAGCCCGTAAAAGCTGAATTAACATCTCAGATTTCCCAAGCTCCGTAATGCCTTTGTGACAGCTACACATCCTTTCAGACCCACAGCACCGTACTCTCACAGTGGAAGGATGGGACAGAAATAAGATCAGATCAGATTTTCTCCTGTCTCTGAAAGATGAAAGTGTTCATCTGATATACTGTTTATCTGATGGTGGCACTTATGGGGACCTACTAGGTTTTGCACAGTTGTTAGGAATCTCCTTTCTCCACATCTTTCTATAAAGTTTTAAACTCCAATTTTGGCTTGGAAATTTTATTAGCCAGAAGTTGGTCTCTGACTTGGTAAAGTATGCCGTCACTTGGACCAAAGAAGTTTAACAAGACAAAAACATGGGATAGCATCAACATACTCCGATCACGCAATACTTTCACTGCATGTACCACGACTTTGTTTTCAGTAACGGTCTGTTGCTCCAATAACACGGCTTTAGTTCCTAAACAATGCTCCGCTTCATAATGTCTGTTAACGGAGCAACCGCAAAAAGATAACACCTGACTATTTTTTTCTAGAACTGCTCCGTCTCAATAGCTGCCATAACAATTCCTGTGTATAAGGCTGACGTCACTCAACACAGACCATCCAACTGTGGTAAAAAAAAAAAAAAACACAGGAGCTTGATGTAATAATATATGATGGGATGACTTTGACAGCAAAATGAAAATATTTTTTGGGGCACACAGTGGAAAGTGTGTGGATTTCGATAATGTTGCTTCTGCAGTGGAAAATTCATAGCATGTAATAACAACAGATCTCCTCACGACAGAATAAAGGAATGTCTGAGTTAAATAAAACTTTCGAATGATTACTCTCTGCAAATGTCAGACATCAGGACATAACCTTCACTCAAAGGTCAGAGAAGCGAATAAGGCCTGTGCTTATCAACTAAATTTCGCTCCGTTACAGTGGGGGTTGAGCTAAGCCTCAATGCTAGGGCTCTATTGCTTAATTCGTGAAGCAGACAAAGGGACAAAAATAGCTCAGAAGTGCTCCTCCCCTACTTCTATGATCAAAAGCAGACTGTTTTTGCATAGCCTGGCTTGCACTTGGGCTCCCCCTCCCCTTGTTTTACTTACACTTACATTTTTTCCATTTTTATCCTTTCATTTCTGGCAAAAAAGTGCAGTTACAAATCCGCTCAAAAAGGGTTTTTTTCCCCTTCTTTTTTTACGCAAGAGGTTTAAGTCAAGGGGCCTGGGATGACTTCACAGCAAATGGCATATTTGCACAGCACTGTGTGAAAAAATATTCTCCCAGCATACAAATAGCACGTGTATAGTAAAACACTGTACAGTGATGGCACAGTATTATAATAAAGACAAGGAGGTTCCCGAGGTTCTTTAATTGCTATTCGAGTTGTCAGTTTATGGCATGTATTTTTTACACATGCAAAAGTAGCATGTGCTGGGGTGTATTTTGTATTTCAACACAACAGCTGGGCGATGTTCTTAGATATTTAGTTCACCTTAAGTTCTGTACTGCCTCTGTCTGGGGAAGGTGTGGGTGTATCTAGCATATGAGGTGCAGAAAAATAGAAAAGCAAGACATTTTGAATCTGAATTGTCACAAGTAGAAGCACTCAAAACTTAACATACAACATGGTGAATCATCACTCACCCATGCTGGGGTGAGCTGCAACTGCCAATGAAGTGACAGCAAAGGAACAACGTATTGAAATGTCATTATGAAAACAAAAATGAAGTCATGTCGATTGTGAAGATAAGCAGATGGTCTGTGGTTAAAATGGCTACACAACCTACAACAGAACTCACATTAACGATGATAAAGAAACACCTTCAGATCTATGGGTGCACTTATTGCCTTCTCTCTCTCGCTCTCTTGCTATGTCTCCTTCTCTCAGGGACTTTCCCTACTGTTAGAGTAGAAGAACTGCCTCTTGCTAACAAAGCATGTGCTTTCACATCCTGTTCTCATTTTATTTTCATTTCTTTCCTTTCTGATGGGTGTAAAGAGCCAGTACTCAGTAAGTCAACATCATGAATTATGAATGAATGACCAAACTGCCAGACCACCTGTGTTGCACTGCCTACTATTGTGCTTAAATCGGAATTGTTTAGAGCTGAGGAGGCCTTGTTCACCAAACTCACTGTATATACAGAGATGGTCCAGTACTACTTACACAAGAGCAATAATCACAGAAATAATGACCTTATATTAGACAAGCTTTAAGAACATAAATGTTAACCTGTTTGTATGCATTAAGGTTAGTTCAGGTTACATGATAAATATTTGTATTGTTATCATGATATGTGTTTCCACAATAAATACATTGTTCGGGGCCTGTGATGAGAGAACGGATAGAACTACATCATGCAAGCAGTGCCAAAGTGTTGTAACTGGATTTGCAGATGCTCTACAAATGTTTTCTGAGCTGGACTTAATAATTTGGTTAAATGTCCAATTCTAAAACCCACACATGCGCAGCTCATAAACACTTTATCCTACTATTCTAAAAACGTTTAAGAGCGGTGTCAGGACCAGACCGAGGAACCCAGGGCTGCTTGCTCTGTGAGTTTTGTATGTTTGGTGAAGTATGAAAGCTGTTTTCGAACCTGGGAGAATCTCCGGGTCCTCCTAAACTCTAATCCTCCTAAAATCAGTTGTCCAGTAAACTCTGGTGCGGTCCATTGCACGTGTGGAAGCTATCCACTTGCGGCACCAAATGTAAAGTTGCATGAGTGTGTCATTTTGTAACGTGACTGCTTTGACTTTTTGTATCACCTCCCTATTCAAGATTTGTGATGGCATGGAAGGGACTGTTGTGGACAAAAAGCTGTACTTTGCTGCTTGAGCGTTTATATCCAAGGAAAATAATGAAAAGCAGTGAACGAATTAAGCTAGTGCCTACCATTTTGCAATCCTGCACACAGAAAAGTGACAAATGTAATTGCACAATCCATACACAGCTTGGATGAAATTTTTGTGTAAAAGCAAGCCAGCAATAATGGGCCACGCTCCCAAATGACCCCATCTGCTTGATGCAGAAATGACAACAAATCTGTATCACAAGGAAATTTGGTAGGTCTATATTGAAAATAAATCCATAAATCTTTAATTGTGTTTGTAGACTGACTACAAATAGAGTGTGGGCACAAGTGTGTGCATACATAAGCTTAGACATTTAGAAAAAAAATGTCTTTCACTCTCATTATAATTGGCCTCACTTTTTCTGGGCGGGTAGGATGACCCTCCTCCAAAGTGACTGTCTGTAGGCTGACGTAACAGAATTGGCAGTTAGCATTCTCCTGAGCTTCAGTGTTGTGTTGAGCGTGGATGAGCGTTGAATGATGTTCCATTAGTGGAAAAGTTCCAAAAAATGTGGTCACTGGCTTCAGAGAATGTGCTTCAGAAAAGGCACATGCTGGCCCTCCACCTCCCAGCATGATAGCACAATGTGACAGGTAGTGAGTGGGAACTGGCTACAGCTACAGTGAGGAGTAACTGGCTAAAAATAAAAAACACGTTCTTTAAAGAGCCATATAGTACAGGTTCTTCATTAGAGAGAGAAATAATTTAACCGACCAATTAAGAACACTTGGAGAACCCACATGGTTGGCAGATAAGCCCAGTATCTGAAGGGGAGCATGTGATTGAGAGGTAGAGAGACAAGTCTTGTCAACGAAGAAGAGGACTGGGGGAAGGTGTGTACAGTCTATTTTTATCCCTCTGGTGGTCTCTTTTCCCCAGTGTGCAAAAGCATTAGTATATTCATCCATCCTAATCTCTACATCCACTGGGATCTCCTCTTACTCTCCATGAGTGCTCATACACAGTGGAAAAAGAATGCATTTTGCTCCACCTCACTTTGTTCTTATTAGTCCCAGTGACCTACTGAATGAATCAGAGGATTTCTTCATCGTCCTTCGCAGTCTGGGTGACACACAGTGAACACTCAAAGAACAGTACAAACACAGCACTTCGTACCAAGCACTTTCCGATTGCACATCCTTTATAGCAGCATATGCATCTGTAAAGCGTGTTTGTGTGTGTGGGAAGGGTGTGAACAATAACATGCATCTTCCAATCTCCGAGCCACATGGTGGGCCGTCTTGGTGCCCCAATTACTAAGACTAGAAGAGAGAGAGAATGATGAATGGTAGAGAAAGACATATACTATGTGTCTAAAAGTCCTGCTTATGCAGCATTGCTTCTGAGGAGGCTTTACACTAGATGTGAGGATTTGTATGCATTCAGTCACAACAGCATTAGTGAGGTCAGCTACTGACATTGAGCATTAGATTTAGATCACAAACAGAACTCCAAGTCAACCCACAACGACTTTATAGCCCTCTAGGTGACACTTGGCGTTGGGTACAGTGACCTTAAACTCATGTGCAGCTGCTGCACTGTGTCTCTTTCTATTGACAGTGGTTTTCTATGGAGATTATTTAAAACTGTATGTGCGCAATGGGTACCACAGTAAATTCACTAATTCACTTTTGGATATACTGTGTATAACTGATTAAACTGTGCCAATTTTTCAGTCAAATCGATTCATCTCTAGTGTTATAAAAGGCGCCAAATCCTAGATATTGTATTTTATTTTTCCCTCATGTTCACCAAAAACAGCAATAATTAGCATTTCCAACTTCTCCTTATCTCTCAGACTTAGGCTGTTTTTGCTAATACGTCTTATTTGTAAGTCTGAGCTGAGACACTCCTTACAACTTCAACAGCTAATCTGTTTTTGAAGCTTCTATATTTGGGCTGTATGTTCACATTTTGAAGCTTTAACCATGTTTGCATACTACATGAAGTCCCTCTTTTAAAGCTACAGTATGTATGTTTAATGATGTAGAGCCTCTCTGGTGGAAATGTTTAATTGCATGCAACATGTGAAAGAACATTTTGTAACATTGGTTGTACTTCTGACCTTGCCCTCAAGCAGGTGAATGTGATGATCGCTGAATCTGATTTTTATCAGTATAATGGCGATTTTATAGACTTTATAGACCTTTTTATGAGCCTGTGCTGGTGGCATTAATACATAAAGCCTAGGAATGCATCAACATTGATATTGGTATTGGTTATTGGGTTAATAACAATCTCATGTATTCATATTCGCACACACAAAAATTCAGATACTAACATTTTGATACCCATGTGATGTAAACCAAGTGCACACTGCCGCGCTAATGAACAAAGGACTAAAGCTGGCAGTTAAGGAGGGCCTGTTCACGCAGAGACCTGCTGATGCTGTGGCAGTCAGACACAAAGGTCACTTTAAACATTCTGCCGGTTTTCTCCTGGCAGGAATACACTGAGTGATTTTAACCCCTGTGCACACACACACACACACACAGTCACAATCACAACCACTTCCCCAAATTGGGTGGAGACAGAGAGGTGAAAAAGTCACAACTGCTTCTCCCTTGGATACCAAGAGGAAAAACGGAAGCCATTTGCTACCAGAGACCACATGTGCTAATTTTACTCTGTTTGAATGTATATATTAGTTATGTTCAAGAGTTATTATGGTATTTTTTAAGTGTCTTTGTAAAATAGGCTGTAGAGAGACTGTACTATTCAACTGTGTAGGTGCACAGTGTGGTCAGAAGAGCTGCTCAGTACTCGGGTGCGCAGCGTATTATTTTGAATGAAACAACTTCATCTGAAACTGTCTATAAACAGTGACCAAAGAACAAGATTTCTGAAATCACACAGCGATTGGCTGGCATTAAACGACATTCAGCTATAGCTCAACCAGCCAAAAAGTCTTTAGCAAGTCAAAATGTGAGCTTCTCCTATGCGCTAGCCTTGACAGCATTGGTAGCTTTGGATGTGATCCCTGCTGTAATTGTACTACAGAGACTGCTGTTTAGACAGGATGAGGAGCCAGGGTCAAAACCACAAAACATGTTTAATTACAGCTGTTCTGATTCCACACTCCAAACCCACTCTTCCCCACTGCAGCACCACTCGATTAAAAGGTAATTAATGTAGTTAATGTACATATCATGTTAATCAGCTAGATTTTAATGGGTTAACTGTACCTTGCCCTCATTTACACTACAACTATTTAATTTGCATGTACTTGTACTTGGTCTGAAAAAATGGTATATGTGCATCCCTAGTAAAGACATATGATGTGGTCCAAATAACTACACTTCCCACTTTTAAATGGATGGTGTAACCAAAGGAATGTTGTAAAGAGACAGAGCCTTCTTATACAAGCTATGAGTTTGGTGAGAGCCTCTTATCACCAGACTCTAGAAAGCCCAGAAGCAAGATCCCTACTTTGTTTTTGCAGCATCACTGACTGTACTGTACTCCTGACCAGTTACAATACAGCAAACCTGAATTTGTCGCAATGCAAGAAATAAGGGGTTCTGTTTGTCTGTGCGTAATGCATTCCACTGTATATGCACGCTGCACTGTTTCTTCAGTGTTGATTTAGATACAGTGAAGCCACAGAGAGCACAACTTCTAGGAAAGGCAGACCACATACACAGTCTTCAAAAGTGGTTCTTCTACAGCATTGCTCCAAAGAATGCTTTATGACACCTTTCTTTAAGATTGCCAGGTTAACCATGTGCTAACCTTTCATTGCAATGCTAGCTGTAAGCTAAAAGCACTAGCTGATTTTATAAACTAACAGTAGAGAACACTCAAGAACCAGAGCAGTGAATGCTACACCAATAGAAACAATATTACTTGTGGTGGCAGAAGTACACACATTCATTAGTCAAGTATAAAAGTGCAGCACTCATTAAAACACCTTCATTCAAATATAATTCAAATAATAATGATTTATTTTTAAAAACATATATATTTTACATGATCATTTTCAAACCTCTCCTCGTCCCTTAGAATTAAACTTTCATATTATTTTGGTTTCTATTTGGTTTCTCTCTGATTGGCTGCCCTGTATTCGTGCCTCATTTATAAAGTACACAGAGGTAAAACAAACTTTTAATTTCAGTATGAAGGGGCAGGGCTGAACTGTGTTAGTCCTCGTTACCACAGAAATAATGAACTCAATACAGGCATTTTTTTCTTAAAAAGGTGAGGGGAAATCAAACTTTTCAAGATATTGGCCCCTTTAAAAAATAATGCAGCCTACTGCCAGGACATTTCCGAAGTGAAAGAACCGCTATGCACTTTGTTACTTCACTCCCCTGTAGCATATGTACTTTTATTAGTTAAACAAACAACACATGACCACATCGACACCTGCCTTTTAAAGTAAAGTAACGGTCCTCTATCTTCAGGCTCTGTGAGATACCAGTTATGTTTGCACATTTTAGTGAACACACTGCAGCCACAGTGCCGCTCTATCACACCCTACATTGAAATGTCATCACACTCTTACTGTCTCTTTCTTTTCTTACACTCATCAACATGCACCCATCCTGTACATGCACATACACCCACACACATATGCACAGAGGCAATGATCTTGCTGCAGAACCTGCGGAATCTCCCTCACAATCTCTCCTCTCAATACAACTATACAAAACTGTGCAAAAGTGCCATAACTGTAGTTATTCAGTTTCTCAGCCATTCAGAGTTGTTCAGATATTCAGTCATTTCATCAATGTTATAATATCTTAGATTAGCAATGAGTGAATGTCTCAAATAAGCAAGCCATTGTTCTAGGCCACAGAGGCAAGAGAAAAAAACTCTCCCTGCCTGATATAAAAAGTTCAAATCTCCGGTTCTTCTCTTCACCCGCACTCCTGCGTGCATGTTTGCGGAGAGATAGAGCTTGTGTTTCCTCTGTAGACCTCCTACTCTCACTCCAGCATTTCCTCTGATGTCAGCAATAGCACTTGAGTGCCTGTGTGCGTAAAAAACACTCTCCTTAAAAGCTCACTATTGGCTTTCACCAAGTCACGGCATCATGCTCTAATTGTACCTCATCACCATTTTTTTTGTATGTCGATAGCAATACAAGCACACAATCAACTACCAGTGCAACCTGTCTGTCAACGCATGCACTGAAAAGCCAAATCTCTGCAGAATGCTTCACACCAGAACTGTCACACTATGAAACGAAAAAGACTCTCAGAAATACAAAACAGTCAAAAAATGGGAATTCCACTTGAACACGATGTGTAATATCACTGACACTAACCTTGAGTATGAGTAAAATATGAGGGAATGGGCTATCATAAAAAACACCTACAGGATAATGTGGAAATCAAGGCCTATACCAAATGCCAAAAATGATTTACTTCAGGTTAATCAGTTACATAAATTAGTCAGGAAAAAAGAGCATGAGTAGACCGGTGATAAAAAAAGATGGATATTTAATATTAATTCACACTGTTTCCTTATTAAAATGTGGTGAACATATTCCATGCTTTGAATGCATGGGAGCTTTAAATAATTCAAGTTTTAAGGTTTTAATAATTAAGATTTAGATTTAAAATGTAGATATTGCCTTTGAAATTTTAAAGCCATGAGATATTAGGCCAGCGGTGACTCAGTTTGGCTAAAGTAATAGGAAATCTGCATGTGAAATCTACTTGAGCACCAGAGAATCGATGGCATAACCACAACACCATAATATGGCATGATTATATGGTACAATTACTAAGACCAATGACATAACTGACCAAGGTAATATGACAAATGTAAGGTCATATACTGTCATATTGTCATTCCTCTTCATGTTGCTTAATTTGCTTGAGAAGTATGAATTCTAATGATACCCACAAAGGCTGTTTTTTTCTACAGTACAACTCACAGCTGAACTCAGTGAAGTTGTGCCTCTGTTTGTTATATCAATATCCATATTAAAAATCATGCGTATCTGTCAGTGGGTTTTATTTTATGAGGACAGAAGACAGATTACTGCCCAGCAGGAAAAAGTAGCAGCCTTGAAGGGGTGGCTGGAGAGTAAAAGGTCTTGTGACACACCTTCAGCTAAAACCTGTGGGCAATAATAACAGAACAGTGGGGGAACCCAAGAGCGGAATAACTGCAGTGTGGTGAGTCAGTCTCTGGGGGAGACTTTAAGGAACAGGGGATTTTTAGAAAGTATGGTGTCTGAGGAGAGTATAGGGCCATAATCAGTGACAACTAATCATTACACCCACCACTGACAGATATGTTATCAGCGAGGGTGGAAATAATTAGCTGGCAAATAAGGGAATTAGATTCAGGAATAGCTTTTAAAATTACAGCTTCCCTTGTGAAGTGAGGCGAGACTTGGGGTGTTCGATGTAATCCTGTTAGGATGGCCATTCTTTACCACTTCTTCTCTCAAGCTCAACATTTTTGATCAATTCTTTCTGCTTTCATCAAAACATAATACCTTTTTTGAAGGCCTTTGAGAGGCACTGAATTATTTACCGTGTTGAGTAGCACCTGGCTATTCAGTAGCATTCACTTCTCAGGACCTCTTTTCAAAAGCAGGAGTATTTTTGGCATTGCGATATGCTACACTTATCAATTCTGTGTGGTTATTACCAAATGACTGGAAAGAATAAGTATTTTACAGTTTGGTAATTACTGTAATTTGTTTATGCTACTGATCTATTTCAGTGAATGTGTGTCTATAAATGATAATCCTGTCCTGTATTAACCCTAATCACTGTTAGTGAATTCATTCATGTACTAATTACCTATTAATTACTCACCCCTATTGTTAAATTAAAGACTACAATATAGCAAGCACTAGTATGTATTTACCCTCATATACTTTAGCGTCTATATATAACTTGCCATACATTTTCCTCTTTGTAAAATAATACAATTATATTTTATGTTAGAATATAAGACTCAAGACTAGCATAAACATGTAATACAAGCACTGAAATTAAGAGCAGTTCCTGCCGAGAACATTTCCTTTAAATTTCCTCTGTCTCTGTATTGATATTTTCCAGCTGCACTCATGTAAATATACACCCTGAACCTCTTTTCCTATTCCAGCAGCTATGCTCCTGATGTGATTAGAATGCTTCCAGAGCACATTATAGATGACCTAATTACCAGCAGGAAGGAATAAAGGAAATACCCAGAAAAGTGCCTTTATTTTTCAAACCTTCATATTTATACGATTTCCAACACTAATAGTTCCACAGCAAGGCTCCCCTAATTATGTCGTTACTGTTTGAGCTTTCAGTCTTGCTCTCCTCCGCTCTCAAAGATGAGGAGAGGGGAAGGGGAGAAGTATTCAGCCCACCTTTGTTCAACCCCAGCGACCTGGTCCGGATGACATCAGCAGCTTGCTGTCACCATGGTAATAGAAATCTCCCAGGAAATTGTCAGTAAGGAGATGGAGGAGACTGGAATGCCAGCAAACATCTTGATAGACACTGATACCTTCTGGTTATGAGATATGTGTCCTGTTATTGGTGAAAATAACCTATGCACTTTTTTGCATTTGACAGGAAGCCATAACTGCAGTGTGTAAAAGATAGAACCTTTTCAACTGCCCAGAGACATACCTGTTCACTTTCAGGTAAATATAAATGAACAGTGTATGAAGATTTACTGTATACTGCCTTTTATTTGGCCATTTGTCTTGTTGCATTACCACTTATTATTATTAAGTTATTGTTTTGCCATCTAGCATTTTAAACACAAAACAATCACTAGTGCACGGCAGGTGCTGTATTCAAATGGGAGAGGAACCTGGTGCTGTATTACAGAAACACCTTAGCTCTGCTAAGGACTACATTTTGGAGAAACGCTAATACAGAATAGCAGTTCTTAAGTTCATAATCTTAGCCCAACTGCAGACAAAACACAGTTTTACAGAAACTCTAAAGACTTCCTAATTAAGAGAATCTCAGTGGTGTCTTACTTCTGTTTATGATAATGATGTTACATATTATCTACTAGTGGTGGACAGTAAGGAAGTATATGTAATTGGTTACTGTACTTTCTATTTTGTAGTTTCTATTTTGAGTGACCTTTTACTTTAACTTCACTAAACAAAGTCAAATTCTCTTACTTTTTGCTTCACTACATTATGCAAAATCTGTAATTCCTTTGGCTTATGTATCCATAACAACGCAACAAATGAATGAAAAAAGGGGGATGAGACCACCAATCAGGGTAAAGCACACAGTTTGTGTTGAACTTGTTTTGACCTGTTGGACAGATCTTGGTTCTACCTAATGGAGACTGTTCTCCTTCAATGTTTTTTGTTGCTTATGGTAATTTTAATAGACATCAGTGTCAGACTAATTAATTATCTTCTATTAAAAAATGATAATAGGACATTAGAGCCATAATAAATCATGCTACTTTTACTTTCCATACTCAAGTACATTTGAAGGTAAATACTTTAGTACTTTCACTCTAGTGGATGTCAAAACGGAGGAACTTCGACTTTTACTGGAGTAAAATATTACTTTGCGTATCTGTACATTAACTCAAGTACATTGTCTGTGTACTTCATCCACTACGGTTATGTACACAGTGAAACAGTGCTTTCAATTGCATTTTTTAACCAACAGCATTTAAAAAATCCCAGGCACTGAAGACATGATCTCCAGCGTCCCCTCTTATTACCTTCCTGTGTTGATGATGGTGATGGTGAGACAGAGTTGAATGTGTGTCGGTTTATTAGGAAGAATATGGAATAGGGAGTTTATTGCACTTTAGTTTTGTTTCGACCTTTTTTATGTTGGTGATGGTAGCTGTCAGGCTAACTAGCTTACATTTATAACATTATTTTGATTATGTCTTTATGTTTTAGCTGTGAGGGTATGATGTAAGATCTCCTAATTTGAAATTAGGGCTGTATCTGAAACTATAGGTTGCTGCATCCCATGTCAGGGCTTTAGAATATATCAACACCCACTGTGTCAGTTCTAGTGATTTCTGATGGTTTTTCTAAACAAGTTGTTGTAAGATAAGATAAAATTCCTAAACTAAAATTTGCTTCTGTAATGAATTTGTGAATCTTATTTTCTGGTACAGTGTCAGACATCTGAAGCATTTAAATGTCTCTAAAAGCTTTCTCACAGTTAAGTTATTGCATGAAATAGCTGATGCCTGGGACATTGTGTTATGATAGCTTCGAGAGAAGATGTTGGTTTAATGGTACTTTTTAAACACATTTATCATAGAGTGGTGCCTGCAGGTAGTCCCTACAGAAAACACTATTGTACCAACACATCATATAAAGCTCAGTTCAGGTTCACTGGTGGTTCGGGACAAAAGAACATAATATGCCTAGCATTGTAGACATTGCAACTCCATTCCCCTGGTTCCATTCCCCACCACTGTAAAGAATAAGCATGTCACATCAAACCACTCTGAATGACTGTTTACATCATAGTGACTGAATTTTACACAAATAATTTTTTTTATGATTAAATTTAATTCCTATTAAAGAAATAATAAAGTAATCACTAATAGACAATTTCTTACTATAATGATAATTTACAGGATACAGTGAACATTAACCAGGCCGTGTGCAAATAAAAATTAGTGTAAAGGAGAATTAGTTGTGTTGTGAATGTTTACACAGCCTTATGCAGCCCCAAGAAAAAACAAACAAAAAAGCAGATCCACTCTGCAGATCCAGTCAGTCAGTTCCTGGGAACGAGTGAGCGGTGAGCAAGTATTGGTTACATGTGAAGTAGACTATGGTAAAAGAATTCCTCTTAGTGCTTGAGTAACGTAGGCTACTTTATTTGATTTCCTCTGAGGAATCATGGGTGGTGAATGTGTGTGGGGAAACCTTGGTGTGTTGGCATCCTCTCCTCCCTTTGGATCTCTGTGTCTCAGCAGTTTTTAATTAAAATGCTCCATTTGTGCCACCTACCCTGGCTGGCAGAGAGTACAGGAGAATAAATTACTGCTCTCATCCTCAGGCAGCTGGCTAGAGACCTGGATTTCACTGTCACATTAAAACTGACAAACCCCTTTAAAGGGAATGTATGGGTTTTTGTTTATCATCACATTTAAATGTAGAAAGGAGGGAAAATGTGAAGGCGTGACTGGCAAGTCAGCTGAATCTATGATTGGCTGAATTAAAGATGGCATGCCATGAAGCCCTTGTTACAGTGATGATTTGTGCTCTCATTGCATTTTGTAACAAACGTTGACGATAGCAAGCTGGTTTAGAAGTGGGTAATAGGACAATATTCATTGTTTGTTATATAAGAATAATTGCTGCAGTAAATTATGTTACATTACTTTACAACACTGACCAAATCCATGTTTTATTACAAAGACAGCATAATTAGTCCTGCGAAACATTAAATAAAAATCATCATATTTATACATTATGTATAGTTTAAATGTCAGTAAAATTAAATATGTTATGTTTTTTCCATATCACTAAAACTTTAGCATTTAATCACTAGCATTTATTTACTGCAATATGCTAGATATTTCAACTGTTAACTAAAATTAAGCAACATTTTTAGCCATCTTGCTAGAGAATAGTATGGTTCTGTGAGTTTTGCCGTTGGCCAGTTTTTTTATGTGCACTCATTATTTGGACTTATCAGTTGAATGTTAAATGCTACTGCTTCACTTAAATTGCTGTTTATAATAATAACAATAATATTAGTAATAAGAATAATTGCTCTTACAATATATTATAATATACATTATATAATAATAGAAACCATTTCATTAGTTAAACTGAAATTCTAGCTTACCTTCATTTGTCTTAGTTTAATACAGTAAAGTGTAATCATTATAAGATAGAGGTACCAAATCATTCTAAAATTTTAGTATTAGAACTTTAAAAAACTAAAAAAATGAACAAAGAAAATAATTGAAATTATCAGTCATACATTTTATGTCTATAAAAAGCTCATTTTTGTTCTATAAACAACATGGACTGCTGTGCCCTTATATTCCCCCTAACTGTGTGAAAGTTTACGCATGCTAAACCCATGTATCGTGTATCATGTATTGTTTAGTTTTACAGTTAATTGTTCTTAAGGGGTGCATTTCCACCTATTACCTCTGTTTGAAAAAGCTGCACTCTGGTGAAAGATGGCTAATTTAACCTTTAGCTCATCTTAAAATGCTGGTATTAACACCCTGCATCAAATACACCAAAACTGCTTTCTACAATTTCTCTCTAGACAGCACTATGGTCACTCCTGGTCCAGCTTGGAGTATACCAGTAGAAACTGTAATAAATATGTCTAATGCATTTCTCAACATAACACTGTTCTGCAACTGATATAGAGACAGAGATATCATCTGAGAGTGATATCAGTGACTAACGTGCATGTCTGTAATGTCTGAACCTGTTGTCGGTGTACTAGCACAGGCAAGACAAGAATTGCATAACACTGTTACTGGGTTGGCTGGCTTAAAACCAGATTCATGATCATTAGCCATGATGTATTAGTCAACAGCAGCCAATTGCTGCAAATATGTTTTTGCCATGTGTCATGCTATTAAGGTTGCAATTAAATTCCACTGGTCTTTTTCAATTTCTGATTTAGGCTTTCAATAAAACACCAAAACTGTAGTGTACTTCAGAGCGCTTGTCAGGCTGCTTTACAGTAACTGAGAGGGCAGCCTCTGTCATTATCTTCTCTCAGCAGAAGGTCAGTGTTTCCTTGTTATTGTCCTTGGAAGCAAACAACTCTGCATGGGTGTCATGTATCCTGTAACACACATAGGCATTCTTCTGTCTTCAGTTACAAACAGACAGTATCATCCTGCTCTCGCTTTATCAAAGTAATTAATATCAGTGGGCTTCCAGTAAGATTTCACCTCACTAGTAAGAGCAGGAAGTGACTCAGTGGATAAGGGCTCCATACCAGCAACCCTAGTGGCACCAGGGCTATAGATTTACTGCAAGCTGCTGTCCTTGTGCATGCCTTGTTGCTCTCTTCAACAAAGCACTTAACCTTGTGCTGCTCCAGAGGTGCTGCAAAGCGCAGCGGCTTTACAAAAGAATAGCGATTGCTCAATGATCCTATGACAACGTTGAGTGAGTGAACTCACAGAGAGCTCTATAAAACAGAAGCACTCCCAGGGACTTACATATGATTAAGCATTGATATTTAGTTTTGGTTTGGTTTGGGAAATGCAGTACGTAGATGGGATGACTAGTTACAATCTTATAGACGAAGGCAAGTCTGCAACTGTGTTCAACATCATTTCAGTGATTATCTGTTGTTATTTTGAAACAAAAGCACATGCGGTACAACTTGCAATATGAGCTCATGCCAATGAAATCAGTCATTAATTTCATCATTTCTTCAAATTCATCACAGAGAACAAATGACCCTCTAGGGCTTATGAAGAAGATGTGGATGAAGGCAAAAACTACAGTGTGTCCACAGTCTGTCCAGTGCACTAGCACCCTAACACCTTATGCATATGGATAACATGTAGTATCTTCTACAGACTGTGTGCACACAAAACACCACATGACTACATGCAGATCTCTTACCACAGGTCTTTGCGCAATAACCTCTCTCCTATTCACAACATCACTGTATTGCACAATGTTTTAAAACGTGTAATGTGTTCAGTGTCTGTGCAATGTTTTAATGTTTAATGCTTTAATTGCTTTTGGCAATGGGAAAAAAACAGATCTTGATAAAGTATCAGTGATTTGTCCTGTTGTCCTGTCTGACAAATGTTTTGAATTCTATTACTCACCCTTCACTGTTTAGTAAGTGTATCTATGGCACCTGCTACAGTATGCAGAACTATGTGGGGCACGTTGCACAATGTGTGTTCCACCTAAGAGACCATGTACATAAGCTGTACTTATAAATGTCTGAAAAAACCTAAACTGCAACAATTTCAAGTGCCATTTTCAGCTTTTTCCTGATTGTTGTATGTTATATGACATTAATATAAAGCAATTAATATTATCAATGTGGCTATGTTTATGTTTATTAGAGTTGCAATGAAATTACAACAAATATCTCACCAAATAGTGAATATATATCTTACCGGGTATCTCACCAAATATTCAATTGTCTTAGCAGAAACAAGTAAAACAATAAACTTTGAATGAATACACTTGAACCGATAGTCTGATTGTCTGTCATTTTAATAGGGTTCATTGCCAGTAGTTGAAAAAGGGCAGTCAGTTACAGCCCCTGTAGCCAAGAACTATAGGTGTTTAATTAGATCAAATGTGCAGTAATAGTTCACCTGCTGCAGCCACAGTACATCGCTTTTTATCCAAATTTTCTTTTACACATTTCTATAAAAATATATGTATTATGTTCATCTTATGTAGGTTTAGCTATATATAAGTATAACTGACCATCCTATCCAGATACAGTACTTGGAGACTTGGTGACTTGAAGAAAATCACAGAGAAAATGTGATTACTAACAACCTTCCAAGATCTGGGAGACCACAAAAATTGTCGCAATCAAAGAGTACCTTCATTTTTGAGAGAGAGAGAGGAAAATCAAGCACTAATTTTTCATAGCTGCAAAAAATATACAGATTCTTCTGTCAATCCTTCCACTGAGACAAGACACCTTAGCTCTGAAGGGATGTGTAGCTGTCAAAGATCAACATGTTACTGAGAAAATAAGCAAAAATGAAGATTTGAAAAAAAAACAATGTACTGTTCACCCCACAGGCCAGACCTCAACATCATTGAATTTGTTTGTTCAAAGTTACTTGAGTTATGAAAAGCACAATCTTCTACAAGTCAGCTTTTTTTTCATCAAAAAAGTGAAAGCAAGTATGAATAAGGAAAAGAGTGGAAGCTGTGATAATGGCTGAACACACTAAAACTGAAGATATATATAAACTATATTTAGCTGCCGTGGCTGCTGTGTAATTTTCTGTTAAATATATACATTCCATGCTGTATATGCTGTATATTCATTTGATATAATACGTTTAAGGAAAAATAACAGTCTATATTGATGAATAAACACAATATAATCACATATTAACACAATATATTAATCATAATATAACACTGACATCATTTATACATCACTAAAATATTTACAACAAGACCCTTCACATGTGTTCTGCTTTTTATTTATTTATTTATTTATTTATTTATTTATTCATTTATTTTATTTCTACCTTATTAAATAATAACTTAGTTGCTCCTTTGACTGAAAATTCAATAAATGAATGGTGGTCTCTGGTACTGTAGATAGCAAGATAGCACCAGTTAGAAGGGTGGAGAGTGTTACTAATACAAGGCAGTTGATTTCTACTTTATTTTCCTTGTAGTCAGATTCATCAAGCCTAGTTATTTATAACTAAATATAAAAATAGATTTAATTACATACGTGTGTTTATCTGCATGACAGAGAGAGATAAACCGGCACTTTTGCAGCCAGCTGCCGACCTGAGGAGCCTTCTTTCAAGCAGGAGGACGTTATTTTGAGGACCTGGCAGGCATGCTGACTTGATGGAAAATCTCAAATGTGTTTAGAAAATGTAATACATCTATTTACCTTTCATAGGGTGAATGCAGCGTATCATTCGGTCTGCACTTACGCAGGTTTCTGAACCAAGAATGTCACCACACTCCCTGTAACAACATGACACAGCCTGCCATGGATAAGGACACTTCTATAAGGACTCTTCTGAGGGCCTGCAAACCATTTCTGATGCTCCGTGAATAGTTTTTCAGCCTAACACTGCAAGAAACATCCAGTTTTCATAGGGCCCCTACTAAGCACTCAGGTTAAAAAAATAACACCAGCAATAAATGTCAATGAAAGTTTATATTGGGATGGAGGACTTGTGGGATTTTAATACTGAAGGAACATCAGTAAATTCTTTAAAAAATCTTCCTGTAATAAAACCTAGTAAATGCAGCACAACCGTAGCAGTGCAGAGGTGCCCCCTACAGCTCCACGGCACAATATGCTGTCTGGGTCTCCAAGGATGCAACTGATTGCACTCCTAGTGCAAAGATATGGCTGCAAC
Organism: Semaprochilodus insignis; assembly: GCA_034552555.1. Lineage (NCBI taxonomy): Eukaryota > Metazoa > Chordata > Actinopteri > Characiformes > Prochilodontidae > Semaprochilodus > Semaprochilodus insignis. Next base: position 21,436,967 of record CM067480.1, on the reverse strand, counting down.
ATACATCTACTTACAGCAGAGCTTCTAAAAACCAGATCCAAAGACTGCAAGTTAAACTTAAAAATGGTGATCTCATTTTATTTTCAGCAGACCTCTCAAAAAAGAGCTCTAGAGGCAACAACCAGTTGTCTGGACCATTTTCTGGAGAAATAATTGCTTTGTTTGTTATCTGTATTCATGAACAACTGAATCCATGTATACACACATTAACTATACATCATCCAATGTTTGTAGAAACCAATTCATCCAAAGTTTCTTCCCAAATCAAGCTATTATTAGGATTTTTGTCTTCTCAGAGCCTTCATTCTTCTCAGATGTTTTACACTAGACGTTGGAACATTGCTGCGAGGATCTGATTGTACTGAGCTAAAAGATCATGAGTGAGGGTACTGATGTTGTATTATTAGTTATGGATCACAAAAGTCACTCTAACTCATCCTGAAGGTATTGGATGACGCTCTATTGCTCCAGAAAAAAAATGGCACTGATCCAAAGCCCAGTAAACCTGTATACCTCTCTAGTCATTATTTGGTATGGGTTATGATGACCATGGATCTTTCTACTAGCAGTCTTCTTTTATGGAAATTTAACAAGCTGTTTGTGCACAAATTAATGCCTGTGTTGTGTTAAAGAGTGCTGCTTATAGTAGTTGGTTTCACTTATACGAAGGGGTGTCGGAATACTTGTGGATATATGGTGTATATAGACTCATAGGACCTGCAGGAAATAGTCGTTAGGGTTATAATGTAATAAACAGGTTTTAGACCCTCATGATGTTTTGCAATCACCTCTCTTCCTTACCACCAACACCTGAATAACCAACCACAAATGGAACATCAATGGAACACTGAGCTAACAACACATGCACATCTTGTATTAATGCTATGACATTAATACAATGAGCGATCTGATCTTTCCAATTATATAACATGGAGTGAGGTTTGACATAAGCCATCATCAGTCACCTGTAGAGAACAATATGTTGCAACGAATGATACCGGATACAATATATGGCATGGAAAATTTAAAGAGAGAAGTCAAAGGCTCATAGTGTTTGATAATGATCTTACTCCATCTGTTATGACAACCTTGGGAGAAACACTGTTCGGGAGTCGGTGTCTGTATGCATGGTGCTTAGCATCAAGAGACATTTCACTGTCAAACACAGTTCAGCAGCTGTGAATGTCCTTGTGCTGCATGCGTAAAGAACTTGTTTTATGCATGTGCTCAGCTGGAGGATTTTCCTAAACTGGAGGTGTGATCCTACATCTGCCATTCCGTATAGCTTTTATGATTCCTACTACACGCAGCTTGTATGAATTATATGTGTATAAAAAGAAGAGAACAGAACTGCCACGAATGGACTTAGAGAGGCTGAGAAGGTGCACCACTCTCTCTTTTTTGACACTAGGTTATTGTATTGCTACAGTCACCTCTGTGGATGCAATAAAGAAAGGGGCTTTCTTTCTGAAGGAGCAGTGCACTCTCCATCCTTCAGTCATTAAAATGCAGCCTGCAGCTCACCGCTCTGCGCAGAGGAATGATGAAATAAGAGCTAAAAATAGCTCCCTCCCAGGATCCCCCTTTGCACAACACTGTAAACACTTACATACCAAAGCCAGTGCTGGGGGAAAAAAAGTGCTGCTTCTTTTCAGATTTTTGCAAAGCACTATGTGGCTCACTTAGCTGTTCTTACCTATGCAATTAGCCTATAGTGAGAATAATAAACCATTAATGAAGAGATCCAGGCTATGCATCATAATGATTGGGCTTCAGCTTGTTTCCTCTTTCCCATTGCAGACAGAAAAGGATGCTGCAAGTTAAAAGACCCAGTAATAACAGCTCCCATCCTTTACAACTACACCACCAATCTGGAACAGCAACAAGTCTAACCTATGCAAACTGCAGAAAGCCGTGCACCACAAGACGTTTCCCCATTTTGTGAGCAGCCTGCATGTCTAATTGCCGGTAGCAGCTTTAACAAGCCCCCAAACCCCACAGCTCCAGTCACGAGCACAGGGAAGAACAGGAAACAGCCTACCTACAGTAACCTGGTCTGGACTCCTGACTCCATCCTGACGGAGCGCGAAAAGGCAACTGAACCGCCACTCAACAGGCATGTCGAGTCACAGGAAGCTGGGCAATAAACGTGACTTCATATTTCTCCAGTGTTTTACGTCACAGGAGAAGAGAAAAAAACATCAACGGTAAAAACGTGTCGTGTGAAGTGGCTTGCTTCAGTGAAGCGAGGCTAACACGGCATAGCAAATGAGCTACTCGGGTCGTGACTGTTCAAAGCCATCAGCTAGCTGAGCACTGAGCTAACAGCTTCTGTACTCAGTTTAGGAAGGTTTAACTGAGATGCTATAAGGGGTCAGTTTAATAGGTCATGTTTTCTGTGGGTTGTTTTTTTCTGTTCTTTCTGCTGCTTTTCTTCTGTACACAGTGCAGTTTCCCCACACATACGCCAGAAACGTCTCTCTCCGTTTAACAGGTGTCTTGAGGGGTTGTAGCTTTGGTGGTGCCAGTATGGGGGCAACAAGGAGATCGGTTGCCATGGCAATACTTTTTCGTGCTGACGTCACAAGGCCACTCTGGTGAATCCCTTACTCCGGGGTGGCTCTAACGGGAGCAGTCATGTGACAGGCGCATGAGGGCACGTGCGCTGCTTGGCCTGTGTAGGTAAATGGTCGGAGCACACGTCAGCATGGTGCTTTAAGCATTGTGAAGCCTGAAATGTCCATGGTGGATGCTCAGTGAAGACACAGACACAGTTTTCCCGTTTTAATGAGGTTTCTAATGGATTTCCTGTTTTTGTAGGCTGTTCTCACTGTTGCCAGCCTTTCTGGATGAAGTGCATCCACATAAATGGTGTATTCGATTTTGTATGAGGGCCACAGTGGGGAAACAGCCCAATAGAGTTTATCACATTCCCATTAGATGCCTGCCACTATTTCATCTTCATAAAAATCAATTCAGTGCTGCCATCTTATGGTGGGCACTAAAGGGGCATTCCACCAATTTCTCTGGATTTCTTCTTCTGAATAATTCAGTCCCTGAGATGTAAACAGAGTCATTGAAAGTGGTTTGACATACAAAGATTCATTGTGTAGAGACCTTCAGGCTCTGAGATTGCATATTTCTTTACAGTGGTGGTGATGGGAACCAGGGGTCACCATGTGTACAAAATAAATATAGTAATTTTATTTAGTATCAGTGAACCTACACATGCCTTCTGAGTCTTATATGTAATGTTAATGATGGTAGAATCAATAAATCTGGGAAAAAAAGTTCAGGTCAGGTCAGTTTTGGGACTATTTTGCTCAGTGTATTTATACCTCTGCCATGAATGGTTCAGAATAATTGAATACGTTTAAACCCAAAATGTCACCAGATAAACTATCATCATCAATTAGCAAATATCTAACCATTCCATGTAATCGTTTTCTGGGACGTCTAGGACTTTTTATTTTCTTGGACATCTGGTTCCTATCACCAGCACTGTGAACAATTCTGACTCAGTAAATTTCTCTAGAGCAGAGCATTTCACACCCTAATCGCTCTAAATTATTTTGTTTAGACCTCAACCATTTAATCATGTACAATTTTCGAAAGCGAGTAGAGTTCCCCTTTAATGTTCAGAATAAATTGATCCTTTACAATGTCACTTCACATCCGCTCCTCCAAAGCTTTCCCAGTGGGTTGTCTCTGGGAGATTGTGACCACAGTGTAAAATGGCCGTGAGTGCTCAGCGGCAGTCTGTGTATGTGTGCGTATATTTAGAAGATCGGCAGGAAGGTCATCCATCCCAAGCAAAGATCCATAATTAAGGTCTCAGCATGCCATCCTAAGCCAGGTGTATGATGGGGCTTCTGTCATCACTAGATGGGAGTGTGATTTGGCACATGACTTTTGCAGACTACTTGGATCAAGCACATTCTTTCGATGCAATAAAGTCTTAAAGCTCGACTGAGAGTAGTAGTTATTAGACATGGTAAAGAAATGCAGAAAAGCAGGTCTGGTCTCTATGGGAAATACTGCAGTTAGATATTAAAAGGAAAAGAGTGAGAGGTACTGTTATAATAATTATATTCTGAGAAAAAGACAAAATGGGTCAGATACTCAGTGCACTGTACTACATATGGCTGTGATCGCATCACAGCAACATGGATTGTCTTTTTTCACTGACCTGGGTTGATGTGGTGTTGGGATTTTCTTGCTAGTGATTGATAATTCACTTCTCCTAGGTCCACTCCTGTACCTGAGTGAAAGTTGTTGTTTGATAGACAAGGAGAGTATTTTACATGTCACATTTCTTAATATTAGACATCTGACTGTTGGGTTGAAAATCATGTAGGCATTTCCCCGTAGCCTTGTATCACATTAAGAATGTGCAAGCATAATTCGGAGTATTCTCTAACCTCTTAAACCTGCAATGGTTTTGGTAAGCTGCACCCTGCACATGAGATTGTGATGCTAATGAGCCACTGTAGTTCAGACCCAGTAACTCTCAGACATTCTTCAAAAGCTCTGCTGAAGTGCTTCTGGCTGAATAAGCTACACAAAGTTTTTGTTTCCTTTTTGCACAGGATATTACATTATCCACCATGGAAGTTCCTGTAGCTGTGATTATGTTTAAACAGCACTCCATTAAAACTGAGGTGGGTGCTACTGTTAATCAGTAATTGCGTCTTCTGTTTGGAAAGTTATCTCTTGGTAAATTTGGCAGGTTTTCAGATTTACAAATATGCTGCGGCATATTGTAAAAGTTTTCAGCTGTGTCCTGGGCATGCTTACGGTTGCCAGGTTGTGAAGGACCAACCCAGTGAACCAGTTTGCTACAGCGCCACCCTGAGGTAAACCTTTGCTGTTTTCTTCAGAAAAGCAGCCGAACAATCATTTTCTGATATTTGACTGTCTGTTATTCCTAATAGGCAGGATAGCGTAAGTTTATTTTAAGGGACCTCCCAGGACCCCTCCGTGTTTAGCACCTTGCTGCTGACACATGTGAAGGAATTGAAATGTGTTAAATTTCGCAGATATTTAAAATTTTCTGTATAACATATTCATTGGGATGTAAACAAAGTCATGCAGAGTGGTTTGAAATGAAATACAGCATTCTAGAGAAATTCTTCACAGTGGTGGCTATAGGAACCAGATATCCTACATGTTCAATGCTAAAAGCTCCCTCGTGAAAATACAGCTCTGGAAATAAATAAGACACCTCTCCAGTTTCTTCTTAAATCAGCATCTCCACATGTACAGCAGGTTCTTAGTGAGGAACAGAAGGTTCAGTTCAGTTCTAGCTTTACTGGCAGATACAGTGAGAGTCTGGTTCATAAGAACAAGGTCAAGTAGCAAACACACAGGACAACACAGCTACAGACTGGCAGAGGATGAAAACCACTCTCTACTGACCGGGATGAGCGCCACCTCATTCGAATGTCACTTAACCACCGCAAGATGACCTGAAATGACCTACAGAAAGACTGGCGAGCGGTGGCTGGGGTGAATTACACGGCGAGGCTTCTGGAGACGTCATTAGTCATTTTCTAAATAAACAGATCTAAAATATAATATTTGATCTGGAATTTGGGAGACATGTTTCCAGTAGTGTAAAGAATAAAACAAAACTGCTCATTTTGGTCAAACAGAAACCCATAAACTGTAAAACTAGAGAATCTGATCATTTTGAGGTGGTCTCTTAAATTTTTCGTTGTATATTGCCTGAAATGGAACAAATATGGTGCCCAAGACTATTTTTTTGTAATAGGTTTTGACCTAAACACATTTTTTATCCAGTTATGGCATTTCTGTACATACATGGCGAAAAGAAACAGCACAGACCACCATACATTTTATGCTGGTTTAAGCTGGTCTCTGCTGGTTGGGGATGGTCAGCATACCAGCATCAAAACACAACACATGCTGTTTTTTGCTGGTGACCAGCATATTAATTTCCATTGCTGCTAAGCTGCATACCAGCATCCAGTATAGCTGGTGATTTGCTGGTTCTTCTAGCAGGGATGCAGTATGTTATGACAAAATAATCCTCAAAGAAAACTTATTAAAGGTTATTGTGGTTGAAATGTTTCCTGATACCAACAATGCACAAAAGGTATAACGTGGTTTGTTTCACTTAAAACCAGCAATACAGCTGGACAAGTACTGGACGTTTTTACACATTTACCCAATGACCTCAGGATGATCTCAGGATGCAACCTAAAACAGAACCACACACAGTTATGGTCTTTATAGGTTCATCATAAAGCTGACTGTGAAGATTCTACTTTTCATGAACAAGAACTTGCTTTATCTTTGCTGACTAACAATGAAATAAAAAACAGTGGTCGGCAGGGATAACTACTGGGAGAGCTCAGATGCTTTATTTATTGCCATGAAAACAGTCCATTCTGCGTAGAAGCCTTTGAAGAGGTGAACACCAAAACCTGTGTCCATCAGTGTTCTCAAATTGGGTCTATATGTCAGCAATAGTAAGTCCTCCAAATAAAGCGCTAGATTTTTTTTTTTTTTTTTAAATTGTATTTTATGGAGGGGAAATCATTTATGATGCATAATGACGCATTAATGATGCATAAGCCTGTGCAATAAGTTAGTGTGCATACACTGGTATCACTGAAATTACCTGAAATATTAACAATATACCAGGATACTAGAAACATATATCATGGCTCATATTTGTCTGCTGTCTCCTATTGTTAGTTGTTCTTTATTGCACTGTAGTAAGAATAAGAAAAAACTCCATTAGCCTTTTCTTTCATATGCCTAAGGCTCACTCTCATTTCTCCCTCTTTTCTCTCTTGCCTTACAAGGCCACCATCCTGTCTGGAATGTTTACTTTTGCATTCTTTTCATGGGATTAAAGTAATTCCTCTCAGCTGTGGAACTCTACCAGTGACCCAGTAGCATAAAAATAACCCATGGCTTGGGAATGGAGCGTTGGGCTGATTAAAGGAAAAACAAAATGAGCTAGACATCAGTGTGTGGGGGGTCAGCTACTTTGCAAAGGTCAAGACACTTGAAATCTTTGTTGTCTATTGTTTTCATAAAGGTAACGCAGGGTGATGGGAGAACAAAAGAATTGGATGGAAACCTGTGACTACTTTCATGAAGTACACAAACTGTCACATGCAAATTTTGAACGCCCCATTTAAAATATGCTATGTTGATTTTCTAAGAAACCCCATCTCAACAGACAACTGGAAAACTGCATTCTCGTTTTGGATGGTGCACAATGGTATTAATTTCTTGAGCGTAGCAAATTGGAAAAAAATATAACGTAAATGTATAAAACTTTTGCACATGGCACATTTTATGTGTCATTTTACTCCAATATGTTAAATTCAGCAAATAAAATAAAATAAAATAAAGGTGCAAAGGTGTGTTCTCTGTAGAGGAAGAGCACTTACATTCACTTGTAATTAACATGTAATATGAACACAGCTTTTGCATATGACTATTTTTCATATAGTAAACTTCTGAGTGGCCTCCTCAAGACTTCTTCAACATGCTGGACAGAGCTGATTTAATTAGTACTTTAAAGCTTTCTTGGAAGCCTTTCTCCGAGTGAGTACGGCTGCTATCATAGATGACTCCATTTTCTCACAGTGCATTTGCACTACAGCAGGGGTGTCTCCATGATGACCTTGCAAGTCCCCATCTCAACTGCCAGCTAATTAACACATGGGCCAAACTGCTAACCTATAGGCTCACCTGTTTTTAAGTCCTTCCTGATGGTAAAGAAGGCACTCTTTAAAAGAGACAGCAAAGGATTGTTAAAATCCTTAACAAATTTGAATTGATTTCTAAAATATTATGGTCGTTGTCACCTATAGTCTGTAATTCACTCTTACAAACATCCTTCTCTGTTTTCTGTTTAAACTAACAGCTGACCAGTCATGTGTGGAATTCTGTATGGAAACATGGTTGAAGAACAGAAACACAGAAAAAAACTTACTGTACTGTATGGAGTATTATCATAGCCGGAGGAGGGCGCTCTCAGCCTCACACAGATTCATTTGTTCAAAGCATGAACTTCCTGAACTGCCCTTTCATGCAGATGTGGATGCCTATAGAGGGGTCTGGATAAACTGGGGCTTAAAAGTGGGTTAGAAAGTGCTTGCCATAAGCCTTTGTGCAGAAACGGCTGTTGTTTCAGCATACCTTCACCCCTCTCTAGACCACATCAGCAGTGTAGCCTTCGGGCATGTACTGGGCCCTCACTGGCAAAGCTCCTGAGTCATCAACATGGTCTGATTCATTGTACAGGGAGATTTAGGGGAGCCTATTGACTGGCTACCTCTCCCCCAGAGTGCTGCTAGTTTACTCTTTCGCCTTGTTGATATACACACTGGGCATGCACACTCTCTTTTGCACATGTACAAAAGCTTGTAGCTTATTATTATTTATGTCACCAGAAAATGTACTTGCAATAAATGCAATTCTTTTGCTGGCAAAGAATCCCTCTGTAATGTAGACCTTACCAGCACTGTTTTATTTAGGCTTTTGGTTATCTGCATAGCCATCATAAATTGCACACCATATAAGCTCCTCTTCTATTACATTACACAACATTTTCACAATTTCAAGTGCTGATCATCTGATCATTCACAAATGTCCACAAATTTAAAACCTTGGCCTTGTTTTCATTATGGGAAACTGGCTTTGGTCAAAGGCATGGTTATCCACTAGAGGGAGGTATTGAGCAGTTAGAAAAAAGCCTGAAACTGTCAGAGCTCTAGTCACAACCAATCAAACCATTCCACTAATGCTCTCATAATATTACCTTAGTTTACTACAAATCTAGCAGAATTGTATGTGAACTTACAGCAGAGTTATGTGTTGTTATAGAGCTCATCAATACCGATCCCCTTGTGCCTTAATGGTGCTCCTGAGAACCCACAGTCCTACACTGTTTACATTTTCCTTACTTCGTCAGACCTAATCGAGCTCATGAAGGGCTTGATAATGACCTGGATCAGGCGTGCTGAGGCAGGGAATAACACCGCCCCCACACCCCCTGCCCCATCCCCCGGGCGCGATTAAGAAGCACTGACCCACTGTGAGTCTTGTTTGATCTACTAATAATATATGCATGTTCATGCTCATCAGAAATAATAAATAACTGTGTATTATCATTTACTACAGTAGATAACACTGTGTAAAGCTGTATTTATTAAGGTTTAACTTCAGAAAAGTAACTTGTCTGTGTTTGAATTCATTTAATCTCTAATAGTTAGCAGAACAAAAATCTCTTATATTCACTTAGCACTACTTCAAGCGCAATGATAATTTTAGCCTTTAACCACGTTGCTTACTTATTATTTATATTATATTATATTATTATATTATTATTATAATTATTAGATATTATTATATTATATTAT